>CM067323.1:46370833-47069166 GCA_034376525.1 Nicotiana benthamiana
GAAATCCAATGAATATGTACAAATTATTAATTTCGAACCCAATAAATTAAAATGATTATAATCTCGAACCATAAGGTTCAAATCCTAAGTCCGCCTATCTTCAGATAAACCCGATACTATATCACTACATACGCCTATGGATGCAAGGTCGACGTTAATGTGGAGACTACTGGTTCAAGTTAGCATAACAAGTTAGTAATGATAAGTTTAAGGTGTCATAACCTTAACCACAATAATTAACATCTGTTTGTTCATAATCACAATGGAAAAGAAAAAAAAACAAAAATAGGGTGGAAGGAAAACAAGAATGTTAGAAACCTTGAGAACTAAACTATTGAGGAAAGAATATAGTTGATCCAAACAGCATCAGGCATGTAACAGACGGACTGTATAGTTTTCACATTCCCGGTGTTTGTATCAATTCTGCAGAGATCATATTTCTTCAAACCCTGTGAATGAGAAGAGCAATGCAGATTTATCAACATGTAAACAAATAACTTCTGTAAACGATGTCATGAGCTTTAAGATTCGTCTACTCCATTTTATCTGCTGTTTTTTTTTGTAATCGTCTAACACCAAAACATGGAGCTCGTCATTAACCACTTCAGCTATTGAGCGCTGGCTCTTCCAATCCAAGAGTTGAATCATGCTCAACCATCTGAGATGAAATCTCCAGCAGAAAGAGTAGTATGACCAATGTAGCACTCATTCATAGTATCCAAAATGATAACTATCACATTACCAACAGCTTTTAGAAAGAGTGATAAAACACTGTGAAGACATCCCCTAGCTCTTCAACTCTTGGGATCTTCTCTATCTGGAAAAGCTGAAAGGATTTAAGAAAGTGCACTCAATGAATTGGAAGCAATCCCTAATAGTCAAGTGGCTAAAAAGCTAAAAATAAGCTATGATTCATTGCAAGATGATCATGACAGAAACGTATTCCTCGATATTGCTTGTTTCTTTATGGGAAAGAATGTCAACATTGTGGCTACAATTCTTGAAGGTTGTGGTTATTATGAAACAGTTGGTATCCAGAATCTGATCCACAGATTTCTCCTAACTGTTGATCTCACTGAGAAAGTTGTGATGCACCAGTCTGTTATAATATGGGGAGAGAAATTTTGAGGCAAGAATCCACGAGGGACTCCGGGAAACATTGTCGACTTTGGCATTACAAGGATTGCATCAAAGTCTTGGAAGAAAATACTTTAAGATCAGTGCTTAGAATGTCTTAAATTTATCAGTCTTTATCTCTTTCCTTGCTCCTATGTTATATATGTTTGTTTATAGTTTTTCCATTGAACAGGGCACAGATTCTACACAAGGATTAAGCCTCTTTGTTTCTATGAAGAAAGATAAACCACCTAAGATGATTTCTGGCACGGATATGGTAACGAAGTACCTTTTGGAGTATGCTGATAATTATTAGAGAAGCAAGGTTGGCATCTGAAACTGTTGAGTTGTACCACATCGGAGGGATTGAGATCCTTGGTCTCCTTATATGGCTTGGGCAATCCTCACCTCATAACCTATCTTTTGGGGTTGAGTTAGACCCAAGGTCCATTCTTATCATGGTATCAGAACCAGGCCCATTCCAATTATTGTTATCGATGTTGGGCCCCCATTTATGTTGCTCCAAAGGTCTGGGCGTGAGGGGGTGTTGAGTTGTCCAACATCGGAGGGATTTGAGATCCTTGGTCTCCTTATATGGCTTGGGCAATCCTCACCTCATAAGCTAGCTTTTGGGGTTGAGTTAGGCTCAAGGTCCATTCTTATCAGAAACAAATTCAGTAAAGAGGCGGACCCGTAGCAGTTTCTTCGCTTGGCCTCCCCAAAGCTCAGCAGGATCAACTCAGCTAGTGCTGCAACCAAAAAGACAGGAGTTCGATATGGATGCATTTTCAAGAATGCATGAACTAAGAGTGCTGCAACTTGATAGTACATTGCTCAGGGGAAGTTACAGACTTTCCCAGAAAGCTAAGATGGTTGTGCTGGTGCAAATTTCCATGAAAACAGATACCAGATGATCTGCACTGGAGAGACTTCTTGTTGTACAGATGTGCTACAGCTGGCTGAAGCAGATTTAGGGTGGAACCAGGGTACTATGCAATATATATTCAAATAGCCATTTTACATATTTCTTTTTGTTGGGAATAAACACCCTACCAAAATAATATTCACGGTACTAAAAGATGAATAATAATGTAGCACTGAGATACGGTAATTAACAAGAATAAAAGAGTAACAATGACACCAAGATTTTTACGTGAAAAACCCTTCTGAATAAGGGAAAAAGCCACGGCCCTGAAAGGAGCAACTGATATCACTATAGTAAGGAATTTTTACACTTTGTAGGTCCGAGTAAAATACTCCAAAGACCACTACAACATTAAAAAGAAATAACCCTCTTTTGTTATTCCACCTCACTACAATATCGCTCACTCTCTATTTTCTTCACAGACTATTTTCTTATACCCTGTCTGTGAAACCTTACTCTTTTTCTCTCTTTCTGTTGGTGTAAAAAATGAGAGCCGAAGCTCTCATTTTATAGGCAAAATGAGGCAGCCTTTCTTGAAATTTTGTTTCTGCAGCACACTCTTTCTATTGATGTAAAAAATGAGAGCCGAAGCTCTCATTTTATAGGCAAAATGAGGCAGCCTTTCTTGAAATTTTGTTTCTGCAGCACACTTAATTTGACAGAAATAAAGTGTGGGTTGCTGTGCTTGTTGCCGACTTTTGACAAAAGTTGGCAAAGGAAGACAATTTCTTCCTTAATTTAAGGGGGCTGGACCCCATCAATGTCCCCCTCGAGTCCCATTTATCTAGAGGGGATAACACCGCAGTTTCTAGTTTGAGTGTATGCAGACAAGTTCTTTGCATAGCTCAAACTTGTCTCTTGATATCACTTTGGTTAGCATATCCGCAGGATTTTCGCTTGTGTGAATCTTTTTGACATGTAAAGATTCGTCCGCCGCTTTCTCACGAATCGAGTGATATCTCACATCTATGTTTTTGGTCCTTGCATGGTACATAGAGTTCCTGCTAAGGTCTATTGCACTTTGGCTATCACAATAGACGATATACTCCTTTTGATGCAATCCAAGCTCTTGAAGGAACCGTTTGAGCCATATCATCTCCTTGCCAGTTTCTGTAGCGGCAATGTACTCTGCTTCAGTTGTAGAGAGTGCGACACACTTCTGCAACCTTGATTGCCATGATATAGCTCCCCCTGAAAATGTAAACAAATATCCAGTAGTGGATTTTCTGTTGTCAATGTCACCTGCCATATCAGCATCTGTATAGCCCTTCAAGATTGGATCAGATCCTCCAAAGCACAAACAATCTCCCGTGGGTCCTCTCAGGTACCTGAGTATCCACTTGACTGCTTCCCAATGTTCCTTTCCAGGATTTTCAAAAAACCTGCTGACAACACCAACTGCGTGAGCAATATCAGGTCTAGTACATACCATTGCACACATAAGCTTCCGACTGCTGAAGAATAAGGAACTCTAGCCATGTTCCCTTTCTCCTCCTCTGTTGTAGGACACATCTTTTTGCTCAATTTTAGATGACTAGCAAGAGGTGTGCTGACTGGCTTAGCATTCTTCATGTTGAAGCGTTCTAGTACACATTCAATGTACTTCTCCTGAGATAGCCACAACTTTCTACTTGTTCTCTCTCGAACTATCTTCATCCCTAGAATTTGTTGTGCTGTGCCCAAGTCCTTCATATCAAATGACTTGGACAGATCTCCCTTCAATTTTGCTATCAACCCCTTGTCTTTTCCTACAATTAACATGTTGATGGGGTCCAACCCCCTTAATGTCTTCCTTTGCCAACTTTTGTCAAAAGTCGGCAACAACCACATCAACCCACACTTTGTTTCTGTCAAATTAAATGTGCTGCAGAAACAAAATTTCAAGAAAGGCTGCCTCATTTTGCCTATAAAATGAGAGCTTCGGCTCTTATTTTTTATAACAACAGGAAGAGAGAAAAAGAGTAAGGTTTCACAGACAGGGTATAAGAAAATAGTCTGTGAAGAAAATAGAGAGTGAGCAATATTGTAGTGAGGTGGAATATCAAAAGAGGGTTATTTCTTTTGAGTATTGTAGTGGTATTTGAAGTATTTTACTCGGACCTACAAAGTGTAAAAATTCCTTACTATAGTGATATCAGTTGCTCCTCTCAGGGCCGTGGTTTTTTCCCTTATTTAGAAGGGTTTTCCACGTAAAAATCTTGGTGTCATTGTTACTCTTTTATTCTTGTTAATTACCATATCTCGGTGCTATATTATTATTCCGCTTTTATTACCGTGAATATTATTTTGGTAGGGGGTT
The DNA here is from genome assembly GCA_034376525.1 of Nicotiana benthamiana. NCBI lineage: Eukaryota > Viridiplantae > Streptophyta > Magnoliopsida > Solanales > Solanaceae > Nicotiana > Nicotiana benthamiana. The sequence continues at coordinate 46,375,174 of CM067323.1, forward strand.
TATTCCCAACACTTTTCATTTTAATCAAAATTACGATGTTCTTCAAATAACACCTCCCTTTTTTCCTAATAGTTCCTAAGATGGCTAAGAACCCTTGATCTCAGTAATTCAAGTTACCTTTCTAGAAGTCCCAACTTTAAAGAGCTTCCTAATCTTGTGAGGTTATTTCTCAAGTACCGCACAATGCTGATAGAGATTGATGAATCAATCGGGCACTTGTACAATTTGTTCCTGTTGAACCTAACGGGCTGTGAAGACCTCAGGGAACTTCCACATTAATAGTTGTTTCTAGAAAATAGGATTTCGGAAGAGAAAAGAATATACTTGTGGAGGTGGCTAAGAAGACATCATATGTTCCATCTAACTCCTCCAAAGATTTTATCGTGTATATTCCCACTCATGAATCTCATGGTATATATGGCAAAATGAAGTGCAATCCAATCCCCATAAGGCCAAAGCAGTATAAGTCTACGAGCCCTTGACGTTCGTCAGAGAGTATCCCCTGATAAGGATAATCTCGCTGCATTTCTTGACAGTTTGAGTCAGAAACCATGTCTACTTGCTCATCATGAATTATGTGATACCGATCTCCTTGATGTTAAAACCAGTCATAGTAAGCACCGTGACATTCAGTGTATCACCAGCATCCAGCTGACTCCGAAATATCCAATGGCTGAACCATAACATTTCTTTGTCGGCTTCAGGAAGACCATAGCAAGTCGGGCTATAAATCAGTTTCACGTTCTTCTGCTCATTATGGATTATCAAATAAAACTGGATACCCTCAGTCCAGATGTTCCAGTCAATTGAGTACACTGAGCACACAGTCAGGCCATAGATCTTGAGATCAGGAAGTGAAGGGACAGTGTAAGTTAGAGTTGCTCCAGCTCTGTTGTAACAAAACCAATTGGGAACGTTGCTCCCTGGAAGAACTATGCTGATAACTCCTCCTTCAAACAACGCCTGTATCATAAAGAATCTCATTAATATGACAAAAAGCAAAAGAAAGAACCAACAGCTACAGGAGTTAGAAGAAGTTTGACTAAGTACATGAAAGTAGATCCCTCAATCCCTTCTCCGGGGGTGTTTTGGGAGGTGGGGTGGGGGGTGGGTGGGTGGGGGGGGGGGTAGGGAAGAGGAGACAGTACCTTTGCCTCTTGATTGTTCACTGTAACACCAACCAAATCTGCAACCTCTCCAAGAGCTGCTCTCCATTTTTGAACCTTATCCATCCACTCCCTCTTTCCTTCATCACTTTCAGCTTCAATTTGCTGCTCATATCTTCTAAATGTTTCTACAAAGTTCTTTGTCTGATCCTTAACTTCAGATGGATCCACATGATAGAAGACAGGAAGAATTGCATGGCCTTTGGTCCTCTTATGTTCAAGGATTTTCACAAGTTCATCAAGGCACCATGTGGAAGTAGCATAGTTCTTTGAGAGGGTAATAATTGAACTCCTCGAATGTACGATTGCATGCTCTAACTCAGTCTTAATATTTTGCCCTCTCTCAATCTCATTGTGATCCTTAAACGTGGGCCACCCTGCACCTACCAAAGCAGCATAAAGATGATCAGTAAAAGTCTTGCGGGTGTCTTCGCCTCTGAAACTCAAGAACACATGATAAATGCATGGAGAAACAAAAGAGGAGGATGTTTGTGGTCTTTCAGAACCCATCAGATCAAGTTGACCAATTCTCTGAGTATGGATTCAATGGTTATATAATTACACAATGCTTTAAAAAACCAATATATGAAATAACAACAAGAAAATGCAGACTAGTTAAAGCTAATTAGGCTAGTTCCTTTATCTGCTTGTGAATTAATAAGCTGATTAATTATTTAGTTAGTACTGAACATAAGCACAAAATCTGACTCAACGCCCACCTACTTCTGCCTCTATTACCACAAATAAAGAATTAAATTAATCAAAGATGGTCAAGGGAGTCTATGCTGTTTGATTATAAAAAAGAAAGATAAAAGGGGTCTACTGCTTAATTAACTAATCCTTCTTGATTAGTTTATTCAGGAATCAGCAGCTTGGACTCGACAGTCGCACTGGACACTAATCTTTCCAAACATACAATTTATTATTCTGCATAGAGCATCTAAAGCTATACAATAACCACCTGTCTTGACAAATTATATGGTCTGAATTGGGAAATTAAATACTCCAAGCCAACACCATAATAATAATAAAAAAATTCTGAAAATCATTGGCTTTACAGGTAGATATCATCAGCACAAATCTAAAATTTCTCTCTCCGTCAGAATTTTGGGGAAGAAGATTCAAGTTAAATCTGCTTATGGACAAAACAGAATATCGTCAAGGGAGGGGAGCGGTCTAATTTGTATCATAAGTGAACGTGACTCGATAACTATATCAAAACCAAGGCTAACTGCAGATTATGCTGATTTTCTTGTTGCATAAACACACCTAAAAACTGTATTATGAAAATCATCAAATTCTAAAAACATGAAAGAATTTCTAGCCATATGTAATTTCGAGCTCTTACACACACAAAATCAAATTGAACTGCATAAAGTCCTAAGGTTTGCCAAGACCGACTGCAAGTCCTTGAACTTCTTCCATATTCCATATATAACATCACATCACGGATAAAAGGGCGGACATCGAGTTATGTTGCTAAGAAATTTGTTGAGGGCATCTTCGTTGTCCTTGAATTCTGGAACAAATTTTCTGATAGTTCTGACGTATGAAGGATCAAATTCTCCGGTAATACAAAGAAGCCTGGTGAGACGACGAAACAAGTCTTTGCAGAGAATTGCATCATAAGTAGTACTAGTTTGTTTTAGGGGCCGCTTCGGACCAAAATAGTGCTTCACGCAAAACTCTGTAAGTGGCAGCTTATCATCCTCGTCGTCTTTGCCGCTGTCTTTTACGTTGAAAGTGAGAAATAGTAGTACTGCAGAAACTATGAGAAATATCAGTAACCTTCTTGTAATATTGAGCGCCATTAATTACTACTGCTTTAGCTTGGCACCTCAATTCCTGTAAGGTTTTATACTGTGATATTTATTACGTTTTCCACTAGAAGTAGGATTCGAAGGCAATATGTTTTGCTAACAATTGCAGAATTCCCAATCACAAATCGAGAACTTCAAATTGGTGCCATTTTATAATTTAACACTAATATATGACTTGAGTCGATCAATCTACCCTATATGAATCTGGGTCATCATCTAACAAGCGAGAGGTGTCAAACGGGTGTGATCGGGTCGGATATGGGAGAGTAATATAAAAATAGATAAATTATTCGATCCGATTCATAGATTTTTTCATAAAGCACAATCTTTTTGGTCTAATTAGTCATTTATAGATACCATTTGTGTTATAGATATCTTTTATGTTTTTATACAATGTATTTCATATATTTAAGTTGTTGTATTCATTAATACAACAAAAAAAGTAGTCGTAAAAACTGAAATTCCAGCTAAGTTTGACATGTATTTAGCTGTATTCAAGCGACATTAACATTAAATACAATAACGTATTTGTGCTAAAAACGGAAGGAAATCAAATCACATAATATTCTCCTAATTTAACTCAACGAACTAAAACGATCCCTCATTAATTTGTATTTGAAATATTCATAATAAAGATGATAGCTGAATAATGAGAAATACATATGACAAATACAGTTGAGTAGAACTGTATACAGTTGAATATAATAAAACACAACTTAATTCATCTGAATAAAACACTTGATACAATAAAATACAACTGAATACAGCTGAATAAACTCTTGAATGCAACAAAATATAACTAACTTCTGATGAATAAAATAATTGAATATAACTAACTACAATTGAATACAACTGAATACAATTGTATAAAACTCTTGAACACAACTAACTAGTGCTGAATATGATGAATCTCTAATAACTCGAGTTTCTTGTGTTGAATGCTCAGATTGTTCAACGACTTGTTATAACGACGAAGGCCAAGATTCTTCAAGAACTCACAAATATCAAGGATGTCAATTAGGGTTTCTTCACTAACAACGCACGCCGTGAATTTCCGTGAGAAGTTAGTCTGGTTGTACGCAAAAGAAAAATAACGTATCCAGCGAAAATCTGCAGTCTTTCCCTCTGCTTCAAAGTCTTGTTAAACAGAGAGAGAGAGAGAACGCAGCCATCAAAACGTTGCATAGCAGTGCAATAATTTCATATGGAAGAGAACCAAAACTCGGAATACAAACTGTCATCTCTTCAATTGCGTATCCAACAATTAGTCAGTCACACAGTTCTTCATCATCAGCGAAGCAACCATATATATCAATGAACTGTCATTGATTCGATGAATAACAAATTATTTGTTCATCATATCATAACAACATCAAACATTAGCCATCCGCTTAAGTGAGGGGTACTTTGTATAAAAGCTTGTTCTTCTTCCAACCGATCAAAAATTGGGTACCAGTAAGGGTGGGGTGGAGGAATTTGTGGGAGAAGAGAGTATGATTGTATAAAAAAAAAAAGTGACTGTATTGGGGTTTGCACATACGCCGGTAATCATGTGAGAGAAAATATAAAAAGGGAGAGAGAAAAATAATATTTAACATATATGGTGCCTTAATTGTAGGATGTAACTATATTTAGATTTTTTGCGATAAATGATAAAAGATATTTATAGGATGTAATATTTTAAAATGATATTTATTTAAAATAAATAAGGTACTAAGGTTTTCTATAGAATATAAAAATTCCTATTTGTAATATGGATAAGAAAGGGGTTAGTCGACGAATAATATTGATAACATGGCTTCTTGAATATAGGGCGGGCCCAAGTGGCGAGAATTGAGTTCAATTGAACCCGCTTTGTCAAAAAATAATACTGTATTATGTATAAATTCTAGCTAAAGCAAGGTAAATTTTGTATAGAAATTATTTTTGAACCCGCTAATATCGCTTATGTTAGTTATGGACTTCTCCGACTGAACCCGCTTGCACAAAATCCTGGCTCCACCACTACTTGAATATGATTACTTTTGGGAGAATTTTTAATTTTTCAAGCTTGAGAAATTCCCAATTTGAGGCTTTACAAATGCAAAAGTTAAACCCATTATTATCCATTTTCTAAGCATAGTTAACCCATTTTAAAAAAGTTTATTATACTACGAATTTTTTAATGATAGGGTGGATAACTATGTTCTTTTAACCATTTTACCACCACTAATCAAACTAATTAATTAAAGTGGAGGAAATGATCTCTTAATCAAACCCACAATAAAATAAAATGTTCCTACAAACATTTTTATATTATACTAGTTTTAGAGTACATACGTTGCACGTGAATTTTACATCTATCAATAACAAAGTATATAGAATAAAAAAAAGGGCTATGCGTAATAGCAATTGATGTCGAGGTAGATGCAACATCCATCTAAATGAAAAACTTGATATTACTACATTATACAATAATTAAATTTAAAAGTAACTGGCTACATGCAATGACGAAGAATTTAGGTAAGTTCGTTATATAGTATTTGTAATTAGAGATATTTTATTTATGAATAATAATATGGCATGTTGTTGTATCAGGTCCAATATCTCTCTTTCAAGGGGATTAGAGGGAATGCAATTACTGAGACAACTCAAACAAAATTCCGAGAGAAAATAAAAGATTAGTGAGGTAAGGTTTATAGACGGTAAGGCAGAAGGCTTGACAGATAATGTTTCTTGATGTTTGTTCCTTTTTATCACTTCGATTGTTCTGTCATAATCAATAAACCCTTACTCATGAAATTCATATATCCCTTAAAAGAGCAACATATAGTTGTTCATGTGAGAAATATATTGCGGCAAGTACACTCGAATACAGATGAGAGAGAGAGAGAGAGAAATGTTAGACAATTACGACACATATGAAAGACTGAGTACAATAGACCCTGAGGTATGACCCTTTCTCTACCTCCCTGCATAGCGGAGGCTCAGTGCATTGAGCAACACAGAAATGAAAGCACAAGTAAAAAGTGTATGCTTATTATTTTAGTTGAATATTTCTTAAGATTCATAAAATAATGCTTATTGTTGGAAGGAATATTTGTTTGTTGATGTATGCTTGTGGTTTCTTGGAAAAGTTATGTAGGAAAAGAAAAAGTAGTACCCCTAAATATTAGGCATACTAACAAAAATTTGCAGGAATCATGGAAATCTAAACTACATTAAGAATATTACTCCTATGTCTGTTTAAAAACATTCGACTTAGCATCATTATTTAACAAATGCTTCTAAATTACTAAGTATAAAACAAGAAAATCTATGAAGATAAGTAATTTTCGCCAAACAATATTTCCTAACCAGCAAGCTTTAGTGGGAAGATTATTTATCTTCTAATCTAATGACTTTGAGGACGAAGTTACAATTAAAGACGAAGTTCCAGTTAATATAAGTATAATAATTAATTATACGGTCTTTCCTTTTGAATGATTGCCAATGTAACTGACGAAGCTAAAGATCTTTTCAAAAAAGCAGAATACATAAACAGATACTTTAATTATTTTTGAAAGTCCACTTAAACACCTTTATTTAGCTATATTTCATTTAAGCACTCCAACTATATTTTTTATGCATCAATTTAACACAAAACGTTGAAGCTTAGAATTTTTTTTGACGCGTGTGTTCACTCGCTTCCAGTAACCAATTAACTACTGATACGTTTTTCGGAGCGGGAAAAGGGGACAATTTTATGTCAATATTTTTTTTGGGTTCAAAATTCTTGGGGTAAGGGGGGGGGGGGGGGGGGTTATATTCAAGAACAAGAACAAATATTCTTGGGGGGGAGGGGGGGTGTATATTCAAGAACAAGAACAAATATTCTTGGGGAGGGGGGGGGGGAGGGGGTGTGTATATTCAAGAAAAAGAACAAACATTCTTCGGGGGGGAGGGGGGGTATATATTCAAGAACAATAACAAATATTCTTAGGGAGGGTGGTATATATTCAAGAACAAGAACAAATATTCTTGGAGGAGGGGGGTATATATTCAAGATAAAAAAAAAATATTCTTGGGGGAGGGGGGGGGGGGTATATATTGAAGAATAAGAATAAATATTTTTTTTAGGGGGGTGTATATTCAAGAACAAGAACAAATATTTTTGGGTTGGGGGGTTGGGGGGGGGGGGGGGCGTGGCCCAAGAATATTTTTCCTCTTATTTTTCTCTATGACAATGGAGGGGGAAGAAGAACAGTGAAATAGGAGAGAGAGAGGGTGGTGATGAACTTGGGAGAAAAAAAAGGAAAAAGAAAAGGAAAATATTAAATTAGGTCCAATCACGCGCTTAAGAATCGTGAACTATAATTTTTTTGCCATGTCAGTGTTGTGTGTTAAACTGGTGCAGAAGAAATATAGTTGGAGTGTTTAAAAGAAAGGAAAAGGGTCAGAACTGCCCCTAACGTATTGACGCCAGGTTAAAAATACCCTCCGTTAACCTATTTTGAAGAAAATGCCCCTATCGTTAAAATTCTGGTATATTTGTGCCCCTAACGTATTGACTCCAGTTTAAAAATGCCCCTACCGTTAACCTATTTTGAAAAAAATGCCCCTACCGTTTTAAATATAAGTACAGTCAGTTGTTAGACTTAGGGGCACAAATATGCCACATTTTTAACGGTATGGGCATTTTCTTCAAAATAGGTTAACGGAGGGCATTTTTAACTTGGAGTCAATACGTTAGGGGCAGTTCTGACCCTTTTCCCTTAAAAGAAATATAGCTAAGTAGAGATATTCATGTGAATTTTTGAAGATAAATTAGATTATCTATCTTGTTATGAAATAATATAAGAACAAGAACAATAATACAAGAACAAGAACAATAGAGAGAAAAGTAGAGGGAGAGGAGTATTCTTATTGATACGTTGGGATGATTTACAATGGGGTAAGACCCCTCTATTTATAGGAAGAGAAAAGACATAGCCTCAAAGTAGAACTCTTCTATAAGATAGACATTCACCCTAATTAGAGTTCTATTTATAACACTCCCCCTTGAATGTCTATTCAATAATGTGCCTCGTTAAAACCTTAACTAAAACAAAACCCAATGGGAAAAAAATTATAGAAAAAAGAAAAAGAGTACACATGTTTGAATATGCGCCTATTGGTTGCCTCGTTAAAAACCTTGCAAGGAAAACCCAGTGGGACAAAACCTTGTAAGGGAAAAAGAGTGCAACGCGCATTAACTCCCCCTGAAAAGAGCATCAATTCACATCCTTGAGCATTTGCATTCCAATCTTGTGCACCATCTTCAAAACGATCTTTTGTAGAGATTTGATAAATAAATCAGCCATGTTGATTTGAATAAATACTTCGCACCTTGAAATTATCATTCTTGATAGATATGAACATCTTCATATAATGTCGTGGAATGACTCTTCAATATCTCCATAGAGGTATTCTCGATGCCATCATGCTTATAGTTATAGCAAGATACATATGTACACAAGTTGCACTTAGGATGTGGTACTTCAGGACCAAGAATTAAATATGCTTCAAACAACTTCAATCTTTCATGGATTGACAAATAAGTTAAGTCATATAAGCCATATAATAGACTTTAGATGCATATCAAGTTTTCATGTCATGCTAAACAAATAAGATATCGAAAACTGATTACACATACCATTGACTTTATACTTTCAAGTATTTGAACTACATGTCCAAAACTACATGTCTTTCATATGGAATCAATTCTGCTTGAATTGTACCTCTTCCATTTAGCCAATATCTTCTTTATTAAGAAGTTATTTCGAAACCGATTTGTCTATACGCTTTAAGCGTATCAAAGACTTTGTCCTTCTGGGACTTAATATGAGCATTTGCAGTGAGAATATAGTTACTTTCTTTGGGTCAGCAAATGCGTATAGCATGCTTTGCAATATGTTTCAATTGAATTATCCTTTTATGAACTTCAGGTTCATATTATGATATTCGAGGATCTATATATACAAATGATAATTCATCCCATGTAACCTTTTCTCAAGTGTTTATCATGTCTCCCCCTCATGTTAGAAAAGCTAACTTGTTTCCTCAACTTTGAGAGTCCATCTTTGTGCATTATGGTGTTAATGAAAATATACACCGCACATCAATAATAATAAGATGAAATTATTTGGTTCCTGACCCTGAACCACTTGTGAGGGGAGAATATAATATACTCTCGTATACTACGTATATCAAACTGATATATATATAACTTTGTTCTCATAAGAAACAGTTTAGCTATTAAGTGGAGGTACTCAATAATTATCTTGCTAAACCAACTATGATATAAACCAACTTATCAAGATGAACTATCTTGAATAGAAAATCTGGAAATTATGCTCGAAGTTATATTACTGAGCAATTTACCTCGCAAGCACCGGCCAGGCTGCGGGTTAATAACAATCGCACATGTAACCATATCATAGATGCATCATATGTGGTATACATGGCAGGTGAATGGGCCCATATTCACCTTTGATATTTCCAGAATTTATGGGATTCAACCCGAACTCTTTAGTTGGTCAATTAATTAATGAGAACAAGTAATACAAGAGAATTCGTAAAGAACTTTCTAGTTCTTTAATATTTACCCATGTGAATTCTCTATTACTGCAAATCATACTTAAAATGATATGGCTAACCCGAATGCCAACTGAATAAATTATCAATATTGATAAACTTCAAATTTACACCATGACATGTGCAATTATCAATAAACTTCAAGTTTATTATGATATGGGTTTTTATATCAATAAACGTCCACTTTATTGTGGTATTCTTGTGTAGTACAAACTGGAGAATAAAGCGGGTAGTTTTTCACATACAGATTATCCCGCTACAAGTTGTAGTAATAGAAGATATCAAAATTTTCCTTTATTTATAGTCTCAATATAATCAATCGCTTTCGCATATACTTTGGAAACTGAATAAGTTTCTTTGAGACTTACTACAACACAATACCTTATTGGTAATCAATTGTGTTTCTCCAACATAGTAATAATTGGCTCTTCTAGAGCTCTCAATTAATTTTGTACTACCACAAATTCATCAACATCCATGTGGTGAATATCTCTTTTAAAGAGAAAGTTATACCATTATGGTCATGTCAAAATTATATGCAAGATATGTTTCTTGCATTATTATTGTCCTTTGATAATCACATTGACAAATTATTTTGGCGTACAATAGGTACGTGACCAATGACTATTCATGCCATAACAATGACATTATTTTCATATATCATCTCAAACCTCCTTCTAGGGGTGAGTGTGGTATATTCAATACCAATTTCATGTTCATATTCTTCCAATAATGAATATGTATTCGTGAATCAGATGTTGTCACATTCACTGCGGGGATATGTGATTTTGTTATCCTTTTCAAATCTGTAAATGCGTCTGGCATTCGATTTGCTATTCTTTGCAAATGGATAATATTTTGCACCTCTTTTTCACAAATAGAGGTATGTGGATCAAGATGAGATAATGATGCATTTTCCACAAAATTTTCCGTTTGGTTTCACCAACTTCTCCCCCTAATTTTGGGAAAAGTGTCTCATCGAATTGACAGTCTGCAAATCGTGCAGTGAACAAATCCCCTGTCAATGTTTCGAGGTAGCGAATAATGGAGGGCGATTCACACTCAACATATATTCCTAACCTTCTTTGCAGACCCATTTTGGTGCAATATGGCGGTACTACAGGCATATATACTGCACATCCAAAAATTCTTAAGTGGGATATATTAGGTTCATGACCCAAAACTCATTGCAACGGGGAATATTTGTGATAATTTGTCGTTCTGAGACGAACTAGCATTGCTGCATGCAAAATGGCGTGACCCCAAACCGAAGTGGGCAGCCTCGTTTTCATGAGTAAATGAGGAATTCAAGATTATTCTCATCTATTGTCTCAATATGATATCCATTTTGAATGATATCTTTAAAACTCAACAAGTTCCTTTTAGACTTGGAGGAGAACATTGCATTCTCTAAAATGTTGTTCCATTAGGCAGAGTTATAGTTGCTCTTCCGGAGCCTTTAATCAATTTACTACTACCAGAAATTGTAGTAACATCTGCCTTACACATACTTAAATGAGAGTAATATTTCTTCTCTTTGAATATCGTATGTGTGGTACATGAATCAATTAATCAAAAGAGATATAGGAACATGACAATAAACAAATTTAATCCGTTGCTTCATAATTAAACAATATTTTCAAAATCTGCTGAGGTTAGTCGATTAACTTAGTTAATAGTGACTAACTTGGGAAGCAGTCATCAGGTTAGTCGACTATCTAAATCAGATAGTCGACTATCTTGCCTTGCGGAAAAGTCCAGTTTTAATGCGAAATATTAGTTAGTCGACTAACTAAGTTGATAGTCGACTAACTTAGTAAACAGTCATCAGGTCGACTATCTTGCCTTGCAGAAAAATCCAGTTTTAATGCGAAATATTAGATAATCGACTAACCAGGTTAGTCGATTAACTCTACTGGAAAATAAAAATATCTTTGAAATTTAAGCATATTGAAACATTCTAAAGAACTAATACTAACATTATATCATAAGCTAACTAATACGAGCTGATACTAATGACTATTAGTTTATTCACTAACTAATACAAATAAGTAAAAAGAAATCAAACAATTCCATCTTCCTTCATCACAGATCCATCACCAATTAAGTGGTCTATTTTCCCCTCAGGGTGCTCAAAGAAGTCTGCCACATCCAAGTGGGTGATGTCAAAAAATTCGTCAGAGACAGAATTGGTTTCAGGGCATTTACCTTTTAGAGATGCTTGATAAAGCTCAACCAAATGTCTTGGTACACGGCAAATTTTCGCCCAGTGCCCTTTTCCACCGCAACGATAATATATAGTTTATGAACTATTTTCTTTTGGATTCTCATCGCATCGTGCTTGTGGCAGAGTGACCAACTTCAGGTTGTCATATCTCTCCTTTAAGCCATTCCACAAGATAGGTGGATCTTTGACTGTGATATATTCAATTTTCAAACCTTCATCAAGGTGATGGCGCAAGAAAATCAAGGCCTTAGCACAGTTTCAAACCTTCATCAAGGTGATGGCGCAAGAAAATCAAGGCCTTAGCATAGTCTTGGGTGGATGCATTATTTCTGTCTTTAATGGCGTCTCTAAGACCCATTGCATTCAAATAGATTTCAGCATCCAACACCCATGTCATATAGTTCTTGCCCGAAATTTCAAGGGCAACGAACTTTCTTTTCATAATGTCAGACATAAAACAAAATTACATCAAGAGCGTGTCCATACTAACGGGCTTTATTACAATTATCACATTCACTTCAGGGAATGGATCATAATCATCTGTATGTGCTATATACAATCTCATGTCAAATATTACTTTCATAAAGTGAAAGATTATTTTGAGAATCTTTATTATTCTCATTATCACAATGATGACGATTATAATTCCGTCTATTGTCACGTCCACATCCATTGATACCTTCACGGTAATAATTTTGTCTTCTTTCAGACTTATCACATACTGCTTTCACATTCTCTAAAGGGAATGAGAATGAAGCAAATTCAATGGGACGAATTTTCAATTCTTTGCCCACAATCATACATGAATTTAATCATGTCAAGCCATAGAACTTTTACCACTTCACGTGGTTATAATTCCTTACAAACTCCATTAGAGTTATAATCAAACTTTGTTGTCTATGTTTGTATATGAAATCAAATCGTAGAATTTCAAGAATTTGAAAGGGAAAAGTAAATTACTTACCTTTAAGGTATACCAATAAATGTTGTGATATCAAATATACCTCTTGAGTTTCCATCCCGTTGCATTACTTTATGATGATACCGTCTCTTCTATTTTCCGTATAGAAATTCTCATATGGAGCAGTAGCAATCGTTATTACACTTTTTTGCTTGGAAATTCACCTTCAAAAAGAAAACAAAAGTAAACAACGAGAAAGAAAAAAAAATTGAAGAATTTCAGAAACCAAAATATCACAAATCTCGTTTCACTCGAATAGAAAAACCCAAACGACGGAACACGAATTAGAGTGGGTGAATCTGATTGCAACTCGAGATTCTGAGAGCGATAATTGCTGAATATTAAATTCAATCGGTTAGAGACTCGTGCTGATAACGTGTTATGAAATAATATAAGAACAAGAACAATAATACAAGAACAAGAACAATAGAGAGAAAAGTAGAGGGAGAGGAGTATTCTTATTGATACTTTGGGATGATTTACAATGGGGTAAGACCCCTCTATTTATAGGAAGAGAAAAGACTTAGCCTCAAAGTAGAACTCTTCTATAAGATAGACATTCACCCTAATTAGAGTTCTATTTATAACATATCTATGTATTCTGCCTTTCAAAAACTATTCTGAATGTTTGTTTACTCACGTAATTTTTTTTTTTTGGAAAAGTTTTATCCAGACTTCAAAATGTATTAATTAAATAGTAAACAATAAATACAAAAAACTATTGTTTAAAAATTAGTTATAGTTACAAACTAACATAGAAGCACTTCCATTAAAAAACCATCATAATTAAAGAGCAACAACCTATTAGAATTACTCACAAAAAATTTTTGCTGCGATATTATTCTTTAATAAAATATTACTAACCTGTTTGCATCAATCTGCAATTTATGCGATTTGAAGCATTAATCGAAATAAATACAAAAAATAAATATTTAAAAATTAGTTACAGTCACAAATACAAACATAGAATTCACTTCCAGTAAAAAAGCATCATAATTAAAGAAACATATCATAATTACTTATAAATTTTTTTGCTACGATCATTATTCTTTAATGAAATATTACTAACATGTTTGTATCAATCCGTAATTTATGCGATTTGAAGCACTAACAAAACTTAAGGATACCTGCACAAAGAAAAGACACACGTAAAAATAATAAACAAAAAAACCAAAAAGAATCCTAAACACACACACAAAAAGCCATACAATAAAGCATCCTATCCTAAATAAAGAGAAGACTTATGACTCCTAATAAACCTAAATAATGTTCGGCAGTTTAAAACTAAGGAACCCTAAACCTAAATACACGTCATATAAATAGTCTATGGTTTTCCCAAAAACAAAAATTCAATATTAATTATAATTACAATTATATCCAACTTGGAATACACTTACTACAACAACAACAACTACCCAGTATAGTCTCACAAAGTGGGGTCTGGGGAGGGTAATATGTAGACGGGCCTTACCCCTACCCGAAAGGGCAGAGAGGCTGTTTCCAATCGACCATCGGCTCAGTGAAGGAAAGGAAAAACAAAAACGAAAACAAAAGAGCATTAGTAACTCCAGCAAAAATAGCGTAAATAATTATCTAAATATAAGAACCACAAATAAAATAGCATGCAATAATAGCAGACAGTAACTACTATAAGGGGGATACAATCAATACACAAATCATCTATGGATAGCCCTGCCAAGCCTCACCCAACCCCGGGTGAGAAATACGAAAAACTCTAGGAGCCCCTATCCTACAACCCTGATACTAGACCTCCAGACTTTCCTATCAAGAGCCATGTCCTCGGAAACGTGCATTTTAGCCATGTCGTGCCGAATCAACTCTCCCCAATACCTATTAAGGGTAAAAAAGACGAACAAGATTTCGCTAAGGGCTTCGTGCATTTAATATGGTATAGATATAGATTTACAGATCTATGTAACTAAAATAATATTTATATAGGACTTAGACCTCATTTATTTTTATTAAGATTAAAATATCTAAATATTCAAATGTGTATTAAAATTAAAATACTTGAATCTGAATATATATCTGAAGAATAAGATGTGTAATAGCAAATAATAAGATTGTTTATTTTGTGAATATCTAGAGGTATAAAATTTATCTTTATTTTAAAAATTAATAGATAGAAATTTCAGATTGAATACTGCCGCCTAGGGTGGTGTGGTGGCAAAATAGATTAAAAAATAATTATCTACCCATATTATCCACTAAATGAGTTGGATCATGATTTTTTTTTAAAATGGGTCAAGTATAGATAAGAACCATATTATCCACTTAAAAAATGAATAACAATGATTAACTTTTATATTTGCAAAGATTCAAATTGAGGGTTACTCAAATTTGGAAGACTAGAATTTTTCCAAAAGTGATCATATTCAAAAAACCATAGACAGATGAATATCCACATTATCTGCCATTTAACCTCTTTTCTATACATATTAAATATGGATTGGTTGAATAATTTATTTATTTCTATATTACGCGTTTTCAGTCCACTCATATGAGTCCTGATCCGCCTGTTTGCTATCCCTTATGGTGATTGATGATGGTGGTTGTTGGTAGGGAGTTCATTCTTCATGTTGATCAATTCAGCATTTCAGACTTCAGGGCCAGAATAGTGTCACATAAGCCATCATAATATTATGGAGTATTAGTTTTAGAATACGCGCTTTGTACGTGTCTCAAATCGATGAACGTATACTTAAAAAATTCTCATAAATATTACTAAGCAACATGTTTAAGTTACTAAATAGAATTTTAACAAAAAAATATAAGTTACTAAAACGATGAATATTGATCCATTTAACTAACTTAGCAACAAAAAAAAAAGAATTCCTCATAAGTCCTCAAAAAATGTCTTTTTGTGATTTGTCAAATATCAAAAAATTTAATCTTTTCGAGATTTGGGAATAAGGAAGTTGGTCCTATAATTCTTAGGAAAACAATTATAAGTTATAATATAAAATTTAAAAATAATTAATATTGAGTTAATATTTTATGAAAAATAACATGAACACGAATATGCAAGTACCTGTTTCACGGATGCCACCAACTCTAACTTGTGCTACAAGAGAAACTCAATTTTTTTCAAATTGACTTATATACAATAGTTTAAATAGTTAAGTTGAAACAAAAATGCACATCCAATGAAACTTTAAAATTCTATATCAAATTCATGAGATATTTACATTCCTAATGTGATATGTAGTTACAAAAGAAATGATATAAACGAATCGTTTGATATTTATCTAGTTGACTTTAATAGCCTAAAAATTAGGATTTTACATAGTGATTTAAATAAGGAAAGCTTTAATAATAAAAGTTTTAGTTGATTTCAAACTCTAAGTATTAGGAAAATAACTTAAATTACTACTTTGTCTAATATAAATTTTATTTAAAAGGATAAAAAAGACAAACGAGCTCACATAACTTTCTAAAGTCAATGGAAAATCTATACTCCATTTCTCCATTAAACCACGGATCAGAAGCTGCCTTTTGTGGACCCAATGTCTATTTAACTTCAACAACCCAAAGATTGATAAATTCCTGCATTTGCACTGCTGGGTGAAGGAAAGTTGACATCTTCAATGAATTGGGAACCTAAACTTTCTGCAATCAAGATTCAAGAATAAATGGAGAGCTGATAGACGCCTGAGCTTAGCTCATAAGGAGACAAATCTCCTCCAATTGCATGCTCAAGTAGATAGGAGGGACGACGACATCCCTCCTTTGCATTCTCAGATAGGGTGTCTTCCTGCCTTTGTTCACTGCATACAAGACGGGCACCAAATTCCCTAACCAAGCAACTCATGCTTAATGAAACAACAACTTGATCTCCTCTTTTTAGCTGATCTCCAAACTTCCAACGACTTAACCATAGCATTGGATTACCAGGAGCTACAATCCCATAAACTGTTGGACCATAAATACATTTGATCCTCTTGGTCTTATTGCTCACTTTTATGAAGTGCCTTACGTCGAAACATTCTGCATACGCAATGCATATCTCTAATCCTTGTATCTTGACGTTAGCAAGTTGAGGCACAGAGATAGCTAATGAGCTCCCTGTGCTTATATTATTGAACTTGGTAGGAACCTTGCCTCCAGGAACGAAAATGCTGTGTATACCAAATTCATACAGTCCCTGAACGGGACCTTTACTTTTCGTTGAGGTCAGATAGTTGCAAAGTTCCACATCTACTGCTCTGACCTCCAAATTATCTAGGCAAGATAGTGTAGAGAGTTTTGGGAGAATTAAGTTTCTCGTATTGCTCACAAAAGTATATATAGAGTACAGGGGTATCAAGTCCTACCAACTATAGGACTGTACAATAATGAAGTAAATCAAATCCTACCAACTATAAGACTGTACAATAATGAGAGAATATTCTACCAATAATAAAAAGATACACAAAAGATATTCACAATATTTCCTAATACGCCCCCTCAAGATGGAGGGCCGGAGGACACGCCAATCTTGGACATCAGCAGAAGAAGCCGAGGACGAGATAAGTGCTTGGTGAGAGCATCAGCAAGCTGATCAGCAGAGGATACATGAGCAACACGAAGGGACCCATTCTGAACCAATTGACAAACAAAGTGATAATCAACGGAGATGTGTTTCATGCGCGAATGAAACACAGGGTTGGCACAGAGGTAAGTGGCGCCAATGTTGTCTCTGTAAATGACAGGAGCAGCCGGAAGAGGGACATGAAGCTCGCGCAACAGGGAATGAAGCCAATGTACTTTAGCGGCAACAGAAGCAATGGCACGATACTCAGCCTCAGTAGATGATCGTGCAACGGAACGCTGCTTTTTGGAGCTCCAGGAAATAGGATTAGGCCCTAAAAAGACAACATAGGCACCAGTTGAGGAGCGGTCATCACAGTTTCCACCCCAATCAGCATCAGAGAAACAATGCAGAGGTATAGCAGATGAAGGACGCAACCAGATGCCAAAGTCACGCGTCCCATTCAGATACCGGAAGAGGCGCTTAACTGCACCCCAATGAGTGACAGTAGGAGCGTGCATGAACTGTGAGAGTTTATTCACAGCAAAGGAGATATCAGGACGAGTGAAGGAGAGATACTGGAGGCCCCCAAGGGCATGTCGATAAGCGGATGCGTCGGCAGGGGCCGAGCCGTCGGCCAGATGAAGGCGGGTTGACGCTGTTGGAAACACGTTCTCAAGGCTTTATACTAAAACATGTGTTCCTATGTGTAGGTTTTGATGAATGACAAACACGCGCAAATTGATATATGACGAAGTTCAAGTACAAGCGCACAATTGGTGGATAACGAGATTCAAGCACAAGACAAAGTTTTATAGTTTAAATGAGTCGTTCTTAATTGTGATCTTGATCCGACAACTTGACTCATGACATGGCTTCTCTCGTAAAATTATTTTTTACAAAATCATGCATATTTAATTTAATGCTAAATGATTTTAAATCATGCATATTTTCATTAGTCAAAATGATTTTTAAACATGCCTCTAAAAACTGGACTAAGATAATCGATTATGTACTTATGATAATCGATTACGTTAAGCCAAGACTGCATGACAATCGATTGTGAACTAATGACAATCGATTGTGTTAAGGCAGTGAGCATCAGGTTTTTCAAACCTGCATGACAATCGATTGTGAACCTTATGACAATCGATTATGATGCGGTAGTGTACATCAAAGTTTTTCAAAACTCAGAATAATCGATTGTGAAGCTAATGACAATCGATTGTGAAGAGACAGTGTCCATCAGATTTTTAAAAGTCACAAAATAATCGATTGTGAACTTATGACAATCGATTGTGTTGAGGCAGTGACTTCCAGACTTTTTCAAAGTTATTAAATAATCGATTGTGACTATATAACAATCGATTGTCACGAGGTAGTGTCTAAAATGATTTTCAAAGTCTGATAAATAATCGATTGTTAACATTGCACAATCGATTGTGAAGCTGACCGTTGTCGTAAAGTTTTCAAATACCGTCAGGTAATCGATTGTTGATATTAAAATCTGGAAATGATTTTTTGAACGTTGCCAATAATCGATTGTTGATCTTGGACAATCGATTGTTAAGCGTAAAATCTGAGATTGATTTCTGGAACGATTGGCAAACAATCGATTGTGGCTTCCTGACAATCGATTGTCACACAGTAAAATCAGCAACTCTTAATTGGCAATTAGGCAACGGTAATGCCAAATTTTTCAACTATAAATACAGCTTCATTTCAGTGTTTTAAACACAACAACACACAACAACTGATCTTACAATTTCTATAAGCTTGCATACTCTATTGCTTATCATTTTATATTCATTTCATAAAGCTTTTGAGAGTCAAAGTCTTGTCCATAGTTGTTGTGATCTTGAGCTTACTTCTTTTACTCATATCTACTCATAAAGGAGTGTATTGTTTGAGTGTTTAGTGTTTTGTACACTTGAAGAGAATTGTGATTCTCTTGTTGTAAGGAACTTGTGTTTTCTTGGTCGAAGTCTTGGAGTGTTGTATCTCCGAGCAAGATTGTTGAGGCTTGTGTCCTCAGATTGTAAAGGTTGGTTAGGCACCCGTAAGCTTAACAGTGAAGTCTTGGAGTGTTGTATCTCCGAGCAAAGGTATTAAGGCTTGTGTCCTTAAGTTGTAAAGGTTGGTTAGGCACCCGTAAGCTTAACAGTAAAGTCTTGGAGTGTTGTATCTCCGAGCAAACGTGCTAAGGCTTGTGTCCTTAAGTTGTAAAGGTTTGTTGAGCACCCGTAAGCTTGACAAGTTAGTGGAAAATCTCGAGAGAGTCTCTCGGGGACTGGACTAGCCACTTGTTGTGGTGAACCAGAATACATCGGTGCGTTCTTTCCTTTTTGTTTACTTAACGCATTTATTTATTTCCGGCAAATTTCAAATTCCGCAAGTTTACGCTAAATTTTATTATAACGCTATTCACCCCCCCCCCCCCTCTAGCGTTAGCGTATTATCTAACAGACGCCGCTGTTGGCGTCTGAACAGGGTTTGAATCCAGCATATTATGACGAGTCAAAAGATCAACAACATATTTACGCTGAGAAAGAAAACACCCCTTGGAGCTGCGCAGAACTTCTACACCAAGAAAGTAGCTTAGATCACCCATGTCTTTAAGAGAAAACTGAGTCCCAAGAGAGTCAATCACACGGTTCAAGAAAGCAGAATCATTACCAGTCAATATGAGATCATCAACATATACCAAAAAATAGGCCGTAATACCAGAATGCTGAAAGACGAAGAGCGAAGTGTCAGAGGTAGTGTTGACGAAACCCATGGTCAGAAGACATTGGCGGAGCGCACTGTACCATGCCCGGGATGCCTGTTTGAGACCATAAATAGCTTTCTGTAACTTACATACATAAGATGGATAGGCTTTGTCAACAAAGCCCGGTGGTTGTGCCATATAAACATCTTCTGTAAGCCTCCTGTGGAGAAAGGCATTGTTCACATCCATTTGACGAAGAGGCCAGCCCTTGGATACAGCTATATTGAGAACCAAACGCACAGTTGCCGGCTTAAAAACCGGACTGAAAGTCTCCTGGAAGTCTACACCTTGACGCTGATGAAAGCCATTTGCAACAAGCCGGGCTTTGAACTTATCCACAGTACCATCAGGCTTTTGTTTGACGCGATAAACCCACTTGCAACCCACAACATTCTGCGAAGAATCAGGCAAAATAAGATCCCAGGTGCCATTCCGTAGCACAGCATCAAACTCTGATGACATAGCAGCGTGCCAACGCTCATTAGACATAGCACTAGACAAGGTCTGAGGTTGAGTAACAGCAGGAGAGGTGACAGCAGACATACCAAACTTCTTGTTGGGTGTAAAGATGTTATTTTTGCTGCGAGTTTGCATATGATGACCACCCTGAGAGGATGCAGGTGGCGGCATAATGGGTGTAGTGGCGGCAGGGGCCGCTGGCGGTGCCGGAAGGGGCACTGGTGGCGCGGGCGTTGGCGCCGGCAGTGCGTCCGGTGAAGGATCGCTAGTGGGAGCGACGGCAGGTACTGGTGGCGGCAGCGGAAGGACTTCTAGGGAGACCGGAATGGGTACAGGGGGAGACTCGGGGTTAGACATTTTGGAGAACGGGAAGACATCTTCATGAAAGGTGACATGACGCGAGACGAAGATTTTAGACGTTGAGGGATCAAAGCAGAGATAGGCGCTTTGAGTAGTAGAGTCGCCGAAGAGGACACAGGCACGAGATCTGGATTCCATTTTGTGTGAGGTGTAGGGCCGAAGCCAAGAGAAGCATTGACAGTCGAAGACACGTAGTTTAGCAAGGTTGGGGCGCTTATGGAAGAGAGACTCAAAGGAGGAGAGCGTCGAAAGATTTGTCTTGGGAAGATGATTAATGAGATAGACTGCTGTAGCAAAGGCATAAGGCCAGTAAATGAGAGGTACAGAGGCATGATGAAGGAGAGAGAGACCAGTATCGATAACATGACGGTGACGGCATTCAACATAGCCATTGTGCTGAGGAGTATGAGGAGGTGAAGTGAGATGTGAGATGCCATTGGAGGCAAGAAAAGAGCGTAAAGCGAGGAATTCACCCCCATTGTCAGTATACAGAGTAATGATTTTAGCAGAGAAATATTTTTCTATAATGGATTTAAAAATGGGGAAGGTTTGTAAGAGATCAGATTTACGGCGTAAAGGAAAGAACCAAACATACTTAGAAAATCAACAAAGATGACATAATATTTAAATCCTTCATTAGCAATAATCAGAGAGGTCCATACATCGGAGAAAATAAACTCCATGGGAGCAGTAGAAGATAAACTTGACTCAGAAAAAGGTAACTTATGATACTTATGAAGCTTGCAAGAGACACAAGCAAGATCAGACACATTACTGGACGCTATACTGCTAGAAGACACTAAATGACACAGGATTTTAGCTGACGGGTGACCAAACCGAGAATGCCACAATGACGCAGAGAGCTTTTGTGCCTTGAGGGCGGACAGGAGACTGGGGGCCGCCGACCAATAGTAGGTGTTGCCCCTAAGCGGGCCGCGAACGAGCGTTGCCCACGTGCGACGATCCTTCACCTGAAAATCAGTATCAGAGAGAACAACATTAACATTATTGTGACGACATAATTGGGCAACAGAGATCAAATTTTTGCCATATGTGGAACACAGAGAGCCCCAGGTAATAAAAGAGAGGAATGACTGTTAAGTTGTCCAGTATGTGTAATTGTCAAACCTTCACTGTTACCAATAACCACATTGTCGAAACCAGTGTATGGACTGTGAAGAGACATGTTGGCAAGATCAGAGGTTATGTGATGGGAGGCACCAGAGTCCAGGATCCAATCAGATGCAGAGGGAATCGTCGGAGAGTGATGGGCTGTGTGAGCAGCCGGATAAGGCGGCGAAGCATAAGCTGGCCGCGGCAGTGGTCCACTGTATGGGGGCTGATTGGCGCCGGAGATGGGATAGGACGGGCACTGGCGCGCGGAGTGGCCAAATTCACTGCAGAGCTGGCACTTCCCATTGTACCCGCGAGATTGGCCATTGCTGGAGTAACCACCGCGACCGGAGACTGAACCGCGGCTGCTACGGCCGCGCCCGCGGTTACCGAAGCGGTGACGGCCTGGCTGCTGTCTGGAGACGAAGGCAGCCGACGGAGCCAAATCAGATGCGGCGGAGGTGGACGGCACACGAGCAGTAATCTGAGCCTCCATGCTTAACAGCTTGTCATGTAATTCAGCAAAAGAGATGGGAGATTCGCGGGCTTGGATGGCATGAGAGAGTTCCATATACGGATCATCAAGACCATTTAGAACCTTAATGACAAGATCCTCAGAATCAACAGTAACACCGAAGAGAGATAATTCATCCACAATCACGCGAATACCGTGCATAAAATCAGTAACAGATTTAGAACCTTTTACCGGATTATGGAGCTGCTGTTTGAGAGCCATGATACGACCACGAGAAGCAATGCCGTATGTGCGCGCGAGGATGTCCCAGGCCTCTTTAGAGGTTTCCGCAGCAGCAATAAAGGAGATGATCGTCGGTGTGATCGCCGAGATGATGACACTGAGAATAAGATTGTCCTGGTGAATCCAGTAAGGATATGCTGGATTGGGGGAAGTCACGTCCTTGTCGACGATAGTGGCCGATGGGCACGGCTTCGATCCGTCCAAGAAGCCGAGGAGGTCGTAACCCGTAAGAAGGGTTCGAAATTTGAATTACCACGCCAGGTAATTAGTGGAATCCAATTTGAGTGGGATTTGAGCCGTTGCATTGATGGCAATCGGCTGGAGAGGCTCGGTTGACGTCGTAGCGGCCATGAAGCGCGAGGCAAAGGAGAGGAGGCGCTGAATGACGTCGAGAAAGAGAGGGCTGCCGATTAGTGCAGCGGCGGCGGTGGCGGCGGGCTGCCGATAAAAGCGGCGGCGGCGGCGGCGCGGGTAGGATAGAATTAGGGTTTGTTTGGCGATAAGCCACTGGTGTCTGATACCATGTAGAGAGTTTTGGGAGAATTAAATTTCTCGTATTTCTCACAAAAGTATATATAGAGTACAGGGGTATCAAGTCCTACCAACTATAAGACTGTACAATAATGAAGGAAATCAAATCCTACCAACTATAAGACTGTACAATAATGAGAGAATATTCTACCAATAATAAAAAGATATACAAAAGATATTCACAATATTTCCTAATAGATAGATCAACAATATCATCAATGTCTTCAACAGGATCTAGCTTGAATACTCCCTGAACCTCAACTAGGTTTCCACAATTCTCTAGGTGCAAGTCAAGTGACCTCATGAAGTTGGGTAGATTTGTTACTCTATTCAGTGATATGCAGTTACGTGCATTCAATAATTGTAAACTCAATGGAAGTTCTGGGATCCACTGGAGCTTTGTGCAGTCAGCTAACAGAAGGGACTGCAGCATAGTTTAGCTCTTCAGGCTCTCTGGCAGGGTAGAAATGGAATTTCCTCTTAAATTCAGATATTTTAAGGAGGACAGGACAGAAAGATCATAGGGAATGACAGTGTCAGTCAGATTGCAATGTGAAATATCCAAACTTTGTAAGGTGATCTGAAAGAGTTCTGACATCGAACGTGCTGACTTTGGCCACGGTGACATCCAAGACCAGAAAATTGAATAGACAGATTTAGCAGCCAGAGAGTCACTACATATTGGCTTTTCACCCTTAGAGGCAAGTTGATATCTGTTAGTCACATTCTGCTGAAGTGCTTGCAAAAGAATTTGATTTTTCATTGCCGTGGAAAACTTCAGCTTCGAGCACCCACAGAGTGTTAGTTCTTCTAAGGATTTTATTTCTCTAATCTTCCTTGGAAGTTTCCTAAGGCTCTCGCATCCCTTCAGATTTAAAACAAGAAGTTTATGAAGTCTTCCAAATGGACTCATGGACCTTAATCAAACCTATGCAATGTTCAAGAATAACTCTTTCTAAACTCTGCAGTCCAGAGAAGTCAGGGGTCTTCATGAGATGGCGTGAGTGACTAAGATCAATTATCTTCAATGATTGGAGAGACTGAGGAAAAATAGATAGAGAGGTAGAGAGAGTCAGTGAAGAAAAAGTACCAAAATGTTTGCCAGGACACAAATAACCACAACATTAGACAAGAGTGGAAGTCAGCAAACCTTTGCTCCCTCCCATGTTTGGTGCAAGTTGCTATTGCTCATTTCAAGAACTACAAGATTTTCTAGAGGGAAGCCACTTGGAAAGGAAGTTAATTGGAATTGATACCAGCACATCCATCTTAATTTCTTTGGAAATCCTTCATAGGTACCAGAAAGCTGCACATTATCAAGCTCGAGAAATCTCAGTTCTTGCATTTTAAAAAATGCTTTAGAACTTATTCCAGCTTCATTTGGTGCAGTCTGTGATCTAGCCGAAACAGAATTCACTCGACGCCAAGAGAAAAAGCGTAGGCAAAGCCTCTTTGATAAGTTTTTGAGAATTAATGTTGAAGTATTTGGTGAATCATCAAAGTGAGGTCTTTTTGATATATTTTCATGTTTGTCTGGTTTGCTTTCATCTGATCCACACATTTTAAGAGTGAGCCCCTCAATAGATTCTGTAACCTGACATGGAAAGTAACATTGAAGTGAGCACGAGCACCAGGAAAAAGTAGCAACTTGTTACAAGATGAGTGAGACATACAGTTTCTTCCTGCAGTATACTGAGGGCATCCTTGTGATGCCAGATTCTGCTGCGTTTACCAGGTTCTGTGGGCGATTCTCGGCAGATGACCTCTTTACCCATTTCTTGTAGTAACTGATGCATCATTAGCTTGTTTTCAGGAGTTACTGTCAGAAGACATCTATCGGTGAGATTCTGTATTTCAGCAGTAGCATGAAAACCACATTCATCAAGAATTTTGATTGTATAATCTTTGTCCTTTCCGACAAAGAAGCAAGCAATATCAAGAAATACATTTTTCTCATGGTCGTCAGGTAAAGCTTCATAGCTTAGTTCAAGAATTTTATGGTTATGGAATTCAGAATATCTTTCTAATTTATTTATTGCAGCTTCCCATAAATCTATACTTCCACCACGTAGCGAAGAGGCTAGAACTTGAAGAGCTAAAGGAACCCCTGGACAATGTTTAACTATCTGTTTGGATTGCATCATGTACTCCTTGGCAGGATGGTCTTGACCAAAAGTATGCAAGCTGAAGAGCTGAAGCGCCTCATGCATGTCAAACGTCTTGGCTTCATACATCACACAAGCATCGTGAGGGTTTACCAAGCTTTTATTTGTAGTTGTTATAATAACTTTACTCCCAGGAGGAATCCAATCTCTTGAATCAAGAAATGCTTTCAGTTGGCAAATCATCAATATCATCAAGAACCAAAAGGAACCTTCTGTGAACCAAACATTCTTTGATCTTAGAAGCCCCCCCATCAATATCATATAGATCAATCCTATCCTCTTTCAAAATATCTGAAAGCAGATTTTTCTGTAGGCTAATCAGACCGCTGCTTTCTTTTGCAATTTCTCGAATATTTGCAAGAAAACTGCTGTACTGAAATCTGTCACAATGTAGGTTAAAAAGAGCTCTGGAAATGGTTGTTTTCCCTATTCCAGGTTCTCCATAAATCATCAATATGTGAGCACCAGTCAAGCTATCTTGTAACCAGAAACTGATCTCTTTCTCGCGGTGATATATTCCAACTGGATATTGGGCAATACTCAAAACTTTGCGACTCATCTTCCCCCAGATGTCCTCAACAATTTCTTGGATAAATGTTAACTCATCCCTGACAGGAAAAAGGGACCTTTCAGATATATCATATTGGTTGAAATGCATATGTCACAATAAAAAGATAGAAGTCGAATGACCGGATACAACCCTGATGTCATGAGATAAAAGTCGTAAATCAACAGAATATTATATATATCCAAATAATTACAGGTTTTGTCACACACTTAAGAACACGTATGTTTCAAAGAAATTTCATTTAGCTTACCCGCCTTCTAGAACTATCCCTTCCATATTTGCAACCTCCTTGAGAGATGCTCTCCATATCTTCACCTTTGCTATCTGCTCATACCTTCTTTCATCCTTCTCCCCCATGATCTGTTAGATATATGGACTTATACTACATACATATGGACAATGTATGGATGAATTATATGTTATGTGCTATCTTTTGGTTTGGCCTAAATTAGTGGTCTTTTGGACATTATTATTAAGGAGGCCAATACATTGTCATATAAAGTATATGGTATAATTTCTTGTGTAGATACCCAAAAAGAGTAACCTTAGTTAATGATGGGCTAACTAAGGTTACATTCTTGTGACCTTTGAGTTTTCTTAAGTTACATTCTTATAAGGGGGTTATGGTTCCCATTTGATGCAAGACCATTCTCTTCTTCTTCCCATTGAAATTAGAGAGCAAACCATTGTCTTGCACATCAAGTGGAAAGCCAAACCTTGGACAATCTTCAAGCCGGATCAAGGAGCTTCCACCTATGGATTCAGGTACGCTTCCGCTTATGTTATATTTCCAAATAATTCGATATGAAGGCTTTAGTTTTATAATCTTTTTAATTTATTCCAACAATTGGTATCAGAGCATCCTTCGTATTGGATCATTTAGAAGTTCATGAATTCAATGTTATAATGCTTAATGATTAAATTCAAATAGAATTTTAATTTTGAAGTTCTAGTACCTTGATATAGCATGCTTTCATGAATGATTTGTTGATGATAAACTTCAGTATTTCGATACCTTTCATATCACCAAATGAATTGAAATGTTGAAATTATTTGCATAATTTCGGTTGTTGAATATGATTCCATGATTAAGCCTTTTGTTGAAAGTCCCATTAAGTTGGACAGATTGGTAAGATAATCGATTATCTTATATAGGTAATCGATTATCTTGGTAAGTTCACCAAAATTTTGCAAAACAGAAGCTTAAAGTAATCGATTATGTTTTGAAGATAATCGATTATCTTATTTGTAACGTTTACATAATCGATTATTTTAGATCAATAATCGATTATTTCATTTGTTCATCAAATATTTATGAAACAGAACCATACGATAATCGATTATGTTATATGTCCGCCAAATTCCAGAAAGCCAAGATAATCAATTATCCTCCAAGGATAATCGATTATCTAGAATTTCCAGCAAAAATGGAAATTCCAGAAGGCCAAGATAATCGATTATCAGGACCAGATAATCGATTATCTGGCAATAAATTGCAGAAACGTTTTATTTTCTGGCAATTTAATGAAGACATAATGTGAAATTAATTAATGAAACGTTTTTCCATCATTAAAGAAACATTTTTCTTAAGATTAATGAACACATAATGCAAGATTAATGTTATAACATTAATGTTTTGTCCATTATTATTCAGATTTTACATTATAAACATGTAAATTTCTGTTGAGATTCAATATATGGCTTAAAGAACTCATTAATTTTGCATCTAATATTTTACATTAGTCAATTGAAATATTATATTACCAAAGTAACCTCTTTTGTGTAGATTGATTGATTTTTAAAATATAAGATAACTGTGTATGTTAGTATTCCATCCGTTTAACACCGGCCCAAAGGAAGGTTGTTATTTGGCAGGAATTCGAGCATGCTTGTGGTGATAAATATGTGACAATTATTAAGTTTTCCATGTGAATATTAAGTCGGCCCAAAGGAAGGCTTGATATTTGACAGGAGTTTATTGTCAATATTTGATTACTACACCAAGAGTACCACTTACAAATTGATTTTCTGTCCAAAGACTAAAATCAATGTTGTGCTAGGTATCTTGTAATGGGATTTGCCTATTTTGAATCTGTATACTAAAGTTAAAATTCAAATAATTGTAAGCATGTGTTAAGTTGTCCTTGTTATATTTTCAATGAATTCTTCAGCTGCTACAATATTTTCGAACATTAACAGCATCCCTGTGCTTAATGGCACAAATTTTAAGGAATGGAAAGAGAACATTATGATAGTTCTCGGTTGCATGGATCTAGACCTTGCACTTCGGATTGAGAAACCTACTTCTCTTGAGGATACATCTTCTTCTGATGACAAGAAGGAGATGGAGAAGTGGGAACGCTCAAATCGCATGAGTCTTATGATCATGAAACGTGCAATTCCAGAATCTTTTAGGGGCACTATGACTGAAGAAAACAATGCCAAAGTTTTCCTTGAGGACCTTGAAAAGTGTATTGCACAAAATGAAAAGGCGGAAACTAGTACTCTTTTGAGTAAACTTATTTCCATGAGGTATAAAGGCAAAGGAAACATAAGGGAGTACATTTTAGAAATGTCTCATATTGCTTCAAAACTAAAGTCACTCAAGTTGGAATTACCTGAGGAACTGCTTGTGTACTTAGTTTTGATCTCTCTCCCTGCACACTTTAATCAGTTTAAGGTCAGTTACAACTGCCTAAAGGAGAAATGGACTCTTAATGAGCTCATTTCACATTGTGTGCAAGAGGAAGAGAGAATAAAGCAAGATAAGACAGAAAGTGCTCATTTGGCATCCTCTTCTAAAGACAACAAGAAGAGGAAAAATAAGAAAGTTGCAGTCTCAAGGCCCCAGAAGAAGCAACACAAGGAAACTAAGGTTGAAACTGCAGAATCAGGTTGCTTTTTCTGTAAGGGGACTAATCACATGAAGAAAGATTGTACCAAATACCACGCTTGTCGTGCGAAAAAGGGTATATATCTTGCTCTTGTTTGTTCTGAAGTTAATTTAATTTCGGTACCTAAAGATACTTGGTGGGTAGATTCTGCTGCTATTACTCACATAAGTATATCTATGCAGGGTTGCCTGAATTGCCGAAAACCAAGTGATGGTGAAAGATACATCTATGTTGGTGACGGCAAAAGGGTTGAAGTTGAGGCTATTGGAAAATTTAGGCTATTATTTAAGACTGGTTTTTATTTGGATTTGAATGAGACTTTTGTTGTACCGTCTTTTAGACGGAATTTAATTTCTGTTCCCAAATTGGACATATCCGGTTATTCTTGTTCATTTGGTGACAATAAAGTGAGTCTTTTTCAAGGTTCAAATCTTATCGGTACTGGTCTTTTATCAGCATATGATAGCCTATATTTGGTTGACATAATAACCTCACATAATGAAACTTTGCATACAAGTTCTAGTGGTACCAAAAGAAAATTATCTAATGAGAATTCTTTATCACTCTGGCACAAGCGTTTAGGTCACATATCTAAACAAAGAATTCAGAAATGGAATTCTTGATTCTCTTGATTCCTCAAATTCGGATATTTGCATTGAGTGTATCAAGGGTAAACAAACAACAAGACGAGATTAGGTGCCCAGAGAGCTTCGGATGTCTTAGAATTGATACATACGGATATTTGTGGGCCATTCCCTACACCTTGTAGAAATGGTCAACAATACTTTATCACATTTATAGACGATTACTCTCGTTATGGATACCTATATCTCATTCATGAGAAGTCCCAATCTATAGACGTGTTCAAATCATATAAGGCCGAAGTTGAAAATCAACTAAGAAAAAGGATTAAAACCGTTAGATGACCGTGGTGGTGAATACTATGGTAGATATGATGGTTCAGGTGAACAACGTCCAGGGCTATTTGCCAAATTCCTAGATGAGTGTGGGATCGTTCCTCAGTACTCCATGCCAGGCAGTCCTACTATGAATGGTGTATTTGAGAGACGAAATCGGACCCTAAAGGACATGGTGAGAAGTATGATTTGTCATACTACTTTGCCAGATTCACTCTAGGGAGAAGCATTGAAAACCGCAGCATATATACTTAATAGGGTTCCAACTAAAGCTACAATCAAAATCCCATATGAACTATGGACTGGACATAAGCCCAGTATAAAGCACTTACACATTTGGGGTTGTCCAGCTGAGGCAAGGCCCTACAGGCAAAATGAAAAGAAACTGGATTCTAAAATGATTAGTAGCTATTTTGTTGGATACTCTGAAAAATCCAGGGGGTATAAGTTCTATGATCCCACTTCTAGAACTATTTTTGAGACGGGTAATGCTCGGTTCTTTGAGGATATTGGGTTTGGGGGATGGGGAGATAAAGTTAGAGATAGAGATTTTGTCTTTGAGGAAGAACATGTGTCTTTGCCTCCAGTTGTTGATCTTGATCAGGGTGTTCTCATTCCTGATACGGATCACACAACTCCAGTTCAAGACAATCTTGATAATCTCCCTAATCAAGTTCCTGATATTATTAATGAAAATCAAACTTAACAACCTCAAGAATCTGAAGTGCCATTAAGGAGATCCACTAGAGAGAGGAGAAGTGCAATTCCGGACGATTATGTTGTATTTCTCCAAGAACAAGAAAGTGACATTGGACTTGATGAAGATGATCCAATCAACTTCCGTCAAGCCATGAAAGGTTCTAACTCTCAAAAGTGGATTGATGCAATGAATGATGAGATGAAGTCTATGAGCGATAACGACGTTTGGGAGCTTGTTACATTGCCCGAAGGTGTTAAACCAATTGGTTGTAAATGGATATTTAAAACCAAGAGGGATTCAGAGGGCAATGTCATTAAGTATAAAGCTCGCCTTGTCGCAAAGGGCTGCACTCAAAAGGAAGGCATTGATTATAAAGAGACTTTCTCTCCGATTTCATAGAAAGGCTCTTTTAGGACAATAATGGCACTAGTAGCACATTTTGATCTTGAACTTCATCAGATGGATGTTAAGACAGCGTTTCTCAATGGTGACATTGAGGAATCAATTTATATGGTGCAACCTGAAAACTTTATTTCGGGAGACTCAAAGAAAAGGGTTTGCAAATTAAAGAAATCCATCTATGGGCTCAAGCAAGCTTCCCGTCAATAGTATCATAAGTTTCATGAAGTCATTACATCTTTTGGTTATGAACCAAATATTGCTGATGACTGTATATACCATAAGTTCAGTGGGAGCACACATATTTTTCTGGTTTTATATGTCGATGACATACTGCTTGCCAGTAATGATATAGTATTATTGCGCGAAACTAAGAAATTTCTTTCAAAGAAATTTGAAATGAAAGATCTTGGTGATGCCTCTTTTGTATTAGGAATTCAGATACATCGAGATCGCTCCAAAGGTGTTCTCTGTCTGTCACAAAAGGGTTATATCAATAAGGTTCTTAAAAGATTTGGCATGCAGGATTATAAACCAGGCGACACCCCTGTTGCTAAGGGAGACAAGTTCAGTCTCAAACAGTGACCAAAGAATAGTTTTGAAACCATGGAAATGGAGAAGACACCTTATGCTTCGGCTGTAGGTAGTCTGATGTATGCTCAGGTATGCACACGACCTGATATCGCATACATTGTTGGAATGCTGGGCAGATATCTCAGCAATCCGAGAATGGACCATTGGAAGGCAGCCAAAAGGGTCATGCGGTACTTACAGAGAACTAAGGATTACATGCTCACATATCGGAGATCGGACCAGCTTGAGATCATCGGGTACACCGACTCCGATTTTGCTGGATGTCAAGACAGTCTGAAGTCTACATCAGGCTATATCTACATACTTGCTGGCGGTGCTATCTCTTGGAGAAGCATCAAGCAAACTCTTACGGCCACTTCCACCATGGAAGCGGAATTCATGGCATGTTATGAGGCATCCAATGAGGGATTATGGCTGCGAAATTTTGTTAGTGAACTGCGCATAGTAGACAGTATTAAAAAGCCACTCAGGCTATTATGGGACAACATATCAGCAGTCCTTTATGCTAACAATAACAGTAGTTTGACGAAGGCAAAGCATATGGACGTCAAGTTTCGGGTTGTTAAAGAAAGAGTACAAAATGGACAACTGTGCATAGAGCACATCAGTACAAACTCCATGATTGCGGATCCGCTTACTAAGGGATTGCCACCCAAAGTATTTCATGAGCATATTGCTCGCATGGGTGTCAAATCAGTTGAGGATTATGAGTTTTAGTGGGAGTTTTTATTATACAATTATGTATTGTCCAGTACATTCGGTAATTCAGTCTTTAAAGTTTTATCTGCAGATATTCAGTCTTAAAGTTTTATGTACTCTTATGGTTTATGATTGATCTCAATAAGGTGAACCAGTTGGAAATAGACATTCTATTTCAGACCACACTTTATGTTATTTCCATGCTACACACCTATACTTGATCCATGTCGTTGGTTATATTGATATACGTGATCAATGTTGGGTCTAGTTACGCGAGAGTAACTAAGATCTCTTAGGTCCTATGTTGATATAATTGATGGACCGGATTGTTCATGACAATTTTATTTTGATAGCAATACTGAGCTCATAAAGTTATAATGTAACATATATTACTAAGATTTGTACATATGCATGAGTATATCGTCCAAGTGGGAGATTGTTAGATATATGGACTTATACTACATACATATGGACAATATATGGATGAATTATATGTTATGTGCTATCTTTTGGTTTGGCCTAAATTAGTGGTCTTTTGGACATTATTATTAAGGAGGCCAATACATTGTCATATAAAGTATAGGGTATAATTTCTTGTGTAGATACCCATAAAGAGTAACCTTAGTTAGTGATGGGCTAACTAAGGTTACATACATGTAACTAAGGTTACATTCTTGTGACCTTTGAGTTTTCTTAAGTTACATTCTTATAAGGGGGTTATGGTTCCAATTTGATGCAAGACCATTCTTTTCTTCTTCCCATTGAAATTAGAGAGCAAACCATTGTCTTGCACATCAAGTGGAAAGCCAAACCTTGGACAATCTTCAAGCCGGATCAAGGAGCTTCCACCTATGGATTCAGGTACGCTTCCGCTTATGTTATAGTTCCAAATAATTCGATATGGAGGCTTTAATTTTATAATCGGATTTATTCCAACATGATCTGCTCTTCATAATTATGAAATGCTTTTGCATAAGATCCTTACTGCTTTCACACATGGGATGTATCCATATGATAGAACACAGGTAGAATCATATGACTGGCACTGTGCTTCCTTTCCAGGATGTTCACAAGTTCATCTAGGCACCTTCTAGAGTATGCATAATCTTCCGAGAATACAATTATTGAAATTCTCGTTTCCTTGAACGCTTTTTGCAATTCTGATCCAACAATCTTTCCTTTCCTAGCTTCACCATGTTTCTTGAATGTTCGAAGACCTACACGTGTCAATTCTGTGTGCAGAAGATTGATGAAGTTCATACTTATCTCTTGGCCTCTATAACTCAAGTATACATGATAAGAGCATCTAGGACTGGAGAACAATGCCTTTTCAGCTATCATCATGAACACGGATCAAAGCTCTAAACGAAGACGCTCGTTAATCTGAAAAGTTCATCGAAAGAAGGAAAAATAACAATATAAGTTACTGAAGATAATGTTCTCTCATGCATTTCATGAAATTGAATGGATAAACACAAAATATCTCAAATTAGAAGATGGGAAGGGGCAACTACAGCCTATCTTTTTTTCAGGCTTAGCCACGCAGATATTTTATTCGTCACAGTTGCTTGATGCAGCAGCATTGATGATTTTAGCATATATAACTTTTGCAGTAACAGTATCTATTTGACATGGATTTTATTTTTACATTTAACAAAAATGACAGATTTAGAGTGATGTAGTCAAATGTACTATCTAAGCTATCTCCAGATTACAACATCCGGACTCTTGACTTGAGTATTAAATTGTACTACCAGCTAACTCCAGATTATGATATCAGGACACCTGACTTGAGTACTAAATGGCTTTCTTCAGTGTAGGTCCTATACATTCAGAAGTACAACAAGCAAATATTGATGACTTATAATATTAGCAATACTGATGACTCAGAACCGTCTTCGTGCTACTGATCTGACGAATTTTTCTATTACCATGGGGGTATTATTTCTCGTGCTGATTCAGTGGAATGACAACTCTACTGAAAAGGAGAGAAGGGAGTGACTTGCCCCCCCTCCCCCCCCCCCCCCCCCAACACACACAAAAAAAAACTTTGACAGAATCACTATATTATTATTATATAAACCTTATTCATATGCAACCACAATTACTGTGCTAGGACTGCTAGTAAAACCAGAAATTATGATGTAAAGATGATAATATGCACTTCCTTCAAGAAAAAACCACAATTAGAATCTGCAAAGAAGGAATCTTGGAAATGGCAAAAGAGCATTTGTTCCCTTCAAAGTCTCTTCTTGGTTTTTTCAAGGATTTCAAGTTCTTTGTCAAATTAGGTTGAATGGCGAAGATTAGAACAATTTTCACCTTGAATAAAGCACCCCCATAGCGCCAATAAATTAGAATTGTTAACTTGACATGAAAAGTTGAGGCACGAGGAGCCAAAGGCTAAGGCTTCTTTTCTAGCTTGCTCACTCTAATATAATTTTGTCTAATTTATGCAATAGATAATCCCATCACCAATTTTAGATTGAACGTGAGATTTTATTAAGCAAAAAAAAAAAAAATAAGAAACAGTAACTACTTTTGAAGACAAAAAAAAAAGATACTTTTAAAGCAAAACAGGTAATCAACAGATCAATTTAAACGAACAAACTCAATTACTGTAATGATCTAACAACTTCTGAGGTTCAATCTCACCCAAACTCAAATAGTTAACCATAGGGAGGCAAAGCCTAGTAACTGATCCAATATTTCATAACTATCCTGTTTTATCCCATTCAACGGCATGTTTTTCTTTTCCGCCTTAAATCATAAAATACTTATATGATATCATATATAACAGCTCAGCCCACTTGTAATATTATATTACTCGCTTTCTGTCTAGGCCCACACGGCTTTAAAACGCGTCACTAGAGTTTATGGCATATTTACTTATATATCCGTCATCTGGAATTCGCTTAGGTTGTCACAAAATGAACCCACAAAGAATTTTTGGAAAAGTAAAAAAGGAACAGGTATTTGACATGAAACTGCAACTAACTCAAAAAGAAACAGTTTTGTATCCAATACTACAATGATCAGCATTTATATGGCTTAAGTATTTCCACAACATTAAAGTACATAGAGTTTGAGAGATTGTATATTATTATCTGGCTTTTCAGATGAAAAAGCTTCAGCCTTGGGTTGAATTGAAATTTCGGATGCAGAATTTTTGTAACTATGATTATGCATAGCCGAAGCTGTGTAGAAGAAGAACCCCAACAATCCATGGGGAAAGTCAGAGGAAGATGCTCAGAGGAAGCACACTGGTTGCAAAGTCTAGTCAACCTCGATATATACTTTAGTTAAAGATTGATTTATTAAGTGATATAATATTATATAGATATCCCTGCAGGTTTCATGATGTACTTTTTAGTTTTATTAGATATCCCTTCATGATTTTCTATCCTTTTTATTTTGATGTTTTTAGCAATTATTTTAAGCTAATTATCAGTAATGCAAAATAATTAAAATCTTGTGGATTTGTCGTTTCTAATATCATAGATTTGTTTATCACTCAATGTAATTTTTTTCTACTTCTTAAGCATAATAATTTATTTTAATAAATCTATAACAATTTATTTCAAAATTCAAATCAAATTAAATAGTTGTGAAAATCAAGAGTTTAAATAGAAAAATTGTGTCTATGGACTTGCGCTTAAGTTGTAAATTACAGTTGTGAACTAATTAAAGACTATGTACTTGACGTGTGTTGTTGCATATCATGCTCGATATGAAAATATTTAAAATTTTAAAAATTCTAATTAAGATGATCTAATACCATTAACTATCTACAATATATAGAAAGTATTAACTTATTTAAGGGAGAAGAAAATTACCGAAGAGTCAAGGGACATCCCTAACAATTAACATTGAAAGCATAATAAATTTTTAAAGTTGAGTCTAAGAGTCCATTAAATTGAAACTTTTGAGTACTCAATTATAAAATAATTATTCTTACAAACACTTAAAAGAGTTTATAAGGACATTCAGATGAATAAATTACTGTAATGATAATTTCAGCATAACAGTTGAGCCGCTGAGCATGTAACACAATCTTCTAAAAATTAAAATTGGCTCCTAATAAAAATAGTATAAATCATCTAACAAAATTGTTAACTCTAGGAATTAATCAAGCATGCAATTTTATAATTGGGGTTGAACTTTCATGCAGCTACAATGCTATTTCCATTCAATTGAAAATATATGCCATTACTTAAATGTACATATGAGAATAATTAGAATTTAGTCTTTCGCATTTTTGCCAAAGAAAACTGATCAAAGTTGGTCGGTTTCGTAAAAAAATTAAAACAAAAATATTTTGAAAAACCGACCAAAGTGCCGGTTTTTGGACCGACCAAAGTTGGTCGGTTTTTGTGGAATTTCTAGTCCAGCCTTATTATCCCTCGGATAAGGGTATAATTTACATACACACTACCTTTCTCAAAAGAGTCGCCACACATGTGGTCATTGAAAACTCCTGCATTGTTTCTTAGAACGTGATGTCGCTATCAACCTTCGTTATACAACTCCTACTACCTGATTTGGTATATATTTATATTTTCAAAGCAGTCAACCTATTTGGCTTGATTAATTTTGTTTTTCTTACTTTCTATCTTTGAATGAACAAAAACACAACAAAAATAAAGGGCTTAAATGACACTTGCTAATTACTGTATCTTTTCCTATTTTTTAGCAAGTAATTGAGCGATAATCGATTGTATTCAGAAACACCTTATTTTTTTTAATCCTAAGCATACCAATAATAGTGTAGAGCAAAATAATCTGATGTATTGGTCAGAGAACATAACCACAACAAACGATAAATATAACTTTTACTAAAACAAACCATAAAAAATTCCTCCTTTAGTACATCCAATACAAAGATCAAGGAAAACCAGTCCAAAGGACTAGATCCTGATTTTTATTTGTGATTTCTTTAATTCCAAAAACAAGCATAAATAATAACATCATATCATTATTTGGCTTGTAGCACTAAATTTAGTTGTTGTTGTCCCACCAGAATTGTGATTGGAGATAATTGATCACTTTCTTATCAACTTGGAATGCTTTGGCGAGAACATCATCATTAATTGGTGGATCTGAGCCAAAAACTGCATTAGCAATAGTGATAACTCCTGGATTTTGGCTACTTAGTCCAGCAAATGCAACGGCCTTAGTCTTTCCCACATTAAATTGAAAATGAATGAGACCTATTGGAAAAACAAACACATCTCCAGGATTTAAAATCTTGGTAAAGAGCTTGTTCTTCATATTTGGACCAGGGTTTGAAAGGACAAAGCCAACGTAGAGTGTGCCCTCAAGAACAGCAAGAACCTCAGTTGCTCTAGGGTGAGTATGAGGTGGGTTGAGACCATATGGTGCATAATCGATACGAACTAACGAAATGCCCAGAGTGTTGAGTCCAGGTAAGTTGCCGACGTTCACAGCAGTTACAGCTGATCCGACTTGATTTGAAGTATTTCCAGCTATGTTTAGGCCTGATTTGAAGAAGTCGTCAGCATTGACAACATTTGGATCCTTGCATATTTTTCCATTCACGAAAACTGCGTAAAAATCATTATTAGTAAGTGAAAATAACAACAAAATAAGTGAAAAACAAACAATCAAATTCTGGAAATTTACCAGCAGCCATAGAGTCGTTAACAGCAACACAAAAATCTTGTAAAGGACTAGGATCAGATGCATGGCTTATTGAAGAGACAATAGCCAAAATGGCAATGGTTAATACAAACAACTTGAGAGCCATTGCAAATTAGAAACAACTCTGTATATATATATTGAAACAATTTGTTTATCTGTGAGAAATATGATTAGAGAGGTGTGCCTATTTATAGATCAAAATTTGTTTGAATCAGTCTTCAAACTTTCCCTAAACAAAGTGTGCATTACCAAGTCATCAATGGTGAATTTTTAAACATTTGTGTCGTGATGTTCCTTCAACAACCATAACGGCTAAGGGTGTGTTTGGTATAAAAGGAAAATGTTTTTCAAGAAAATATTTTGTTGGAAAACAATTAGTAATCGTATTCATTTTCCGTTGTTTGGTATGCAAAATAAGGAAAATGACTTCTCAAGAGTACTATTCATAAATAAATTAGATATAATAAGCATGAAGCAATATACTTTCAAACCAACAACCTTCTGAACCCACAAATTTCATAAACTTTCGAACCGCTAAACTTTTGAAACCGTAGAATTTTGAACCCGTAAATTTTATAATTTTTAAACTCGTAAACTTTCAAACACATAAGCCTCATAACTCATAACTTTGAAACTTGTAAAAGTTTGAACTTTTAAACCGATAAATAAAAAAATTAAAACTGAAAAATATATTTAAAAATATTTTTTCCTTCGTCCCAAACACACCCTAAATTAATTTTCTTAGAAAGTGCAAAAGTAAGTAACTACTATCAAAGGCTTAATCATATTTTTTGATGACTTATTTAAAAGTTAAATCATCCAGACCATTTTGGGATTAATGGTCATGTGAATGATGGAAAGAAGAAGAAGAAGAAAACAATAATAGGAAGAGCAGTTGAGATATGATAGAAACTTTCTAACTATGGAATTAATAAGAATTGGATCGTCAGAATATGCAGACGTTATAAATAATATATAAGCAGCCAAGAGAAGATTGAGATATCTGAACTTTACTATCTCTAAGTCCTAATTAACATTCAGATCTAATGTTCATTTTGGTATGTTTGAAATTTATCAAATCAAATCGAATTCTTAAAATAAACTTTATTAAATTGATGGTACGAAAATTTATGTTGAAATATTACTCTTTCATCGCACTTGTTTTCATCTGTACTTATGTTATTTTCTTTCTTACCATAACAATTTAACTATGATTTGAATAGCATAATGAAGTGAGAATATATATATTTGGAAGATAAATGTGCAAATACATATCCTACATTTGTCGTTTTGATTGTAAATATTGGGGCGTAAATTAATTTTTACCACAAGTTACTTTTTTTTCCCGTTCCAACCACAAGGTTGATTCACTGAAGGTGATACAGACTAGGGGTATACATAGATTGAGTTGGTTTGGATTTTATAATTATCAAACCAAATTGTGTCGGACTATTAAATTTAAAGACCAAACCAAACCAATAAAATTCGGATTTTTCTCTCTCGGTTTTTTTCGAGTTTTCTCGTTATTCGGGTTTTTTCGGTTTTTTTTTTCCGATAAAATCTTCGTAAAACAAAACATATAAATTATGCTCAAAATATTTCTTTAGTCCTAGTAAGATACAACTATATAAAATATTTTCTAAGAAAATTATATAAAATATGAGATATGTCATGCATTATCCTAAAATATTCAATAATAAAGATAATAAAGTTATGTAATATAAATATTGCTAATTAAAAAGGCATAATAAAAAAAATAATCTAAGAGTACTAAGTCATGCTAAAATAAGTAGACAAACAAGGAAATATTAAATACATGCCTAAACGTTAAACAAAAAATAAAAATAGGTTATGCATTTTTATCTAAATTATTGCAAAACAAAAAATAGATATTCAATACATTCACGTTCGTAGTATTGAATTAAATGTCTTTTGTTAACATTAGTATTGATTTGACTTGGGTTTGGGCTTTTGTTACCACTATTTGATAAGAATGAACATTGGGCTTAACTCAACCCCAAAAGCTAGCTTATGAGGTGAGGATTGCCCAAGCCATATAAGGAGACCAAGGACCTCAAATCCCTCCGATGTGGGACAACTCAACACTATTTAATTTACTAATGTTAATGACTATAAAACTTATTGGAACATTCAAAAGTTCTAGGTCCAACCTTGAAATATTACCTCAAAAAAATAAAATTATGAAATCTTTTAAGAAATATTTATAAATTACATCACAATAAGTATATATATATATATATATATATATATATATATATATATATATATATATATATATATATATATATATATATATATATCTAAAATTTCTATATATGTAATGTCGGATTGGTTTGGTTTCGGTTTGACTTTCTTTAATTAAAACCAAATCAAACCAATTATGGTCAGGTTTTATTTTTCCAATACCAAACCAAATCAAACCAACCCATAATCGGATTTTTTTTCTCGGTTTAACCCGAATTATCGGATTAGTGCGATTTGTCGATTTCCTTTGTACACTCCTAATACAGACCACCTAATATTGTCTATAACGTAATGTTCTGAGCAAAAGCCTTTCAGGCCGCGGTTTGCAAATCCGCTTTCATGCAACTTTTATTAAAACTTGACTTCCTTATCATTTTATGGAACAGTAACGCGTAGAGTTACAAATTTGGTCAATACATAGAGGAATTTTATTACATTGTGGCACAATAATAGAGAAACATAGGCTGGTTATTAATTTTTTAGAAGTAGAAATTGATTATAATTGCATATTATATATGTTAGTACGTAGTAACACGAAATTGGCCAAGTATTTGAATTGGTAAATAAATGTGAATTAGTAAAATATTTCTCTTCCTTAGTACATATCACTCGTATGGCTCCGTCAACAAGCAACAACAACACCCCTTCCCTTAACTTACTGTCTCTAACTCCTAATTTTCACATTTCGAAGTTTTACTTTGTTACTCTTCTATACTGACCATTTCCTTTGGCCCTGGGAATTAGCTGAGTGGAAATCTAGGGAAAGTAATTAAGATTCATTCTCTGTAGTTGTAGTTGTCGAAGAAGCGTTCACGATTTTGGTTTATTATAAACTAATCGCGCGTGGAAGACTTGGTAATTAAGAAGCTTAATTCATTGTTTATTTGAAGGAGTTTTTGTTGGAAATAAACCTCCAACCAAAATAATATTCACGGTAATAAAAGTGGAATAGTAGTGTAGCACCGAGGTACGGTAATTAACAAGAATAAAAGAGTAACAATGACACCAAGATTTTTACGTGAAAAACCCTTCTGAATAAGGGAAAAAACCACGACCCCCAGAGGAGCAACTGATATCACTATAGTAAGGAATTTTACAATTTGTAGGTCCGAGTAAAATACTCCAAAGACCACTACAACACTCAAAAGAAATAACCCTCTTTAGATATTCCACCTTACTACAATATCGCTCACTCTCTATTTTCCTTACAGACTATTTTCTTATACACTGTCTGTGAAATCTCACTCTTTTTCTAGCTTTTTTGGTTTAATTCAAGTGACTCAGAAGCTCTCTATTTATAGAAATTCTATAACTCTACAAATGTCATCAGCGACATCAAAAAGAAAGAAAATTATTTTCAAAGGATGACTTTTGCAATTCAAAAACAACGGTGGCTGCCATTTTTGAAAAAGAAGACAAGGAAGAAAAATTTCTTCCTTAATTTAAGGGGGCTGGACCCCATCAATCTTCCCCTCCAGTCCCATTTATCTAGAGGAGGTAGCACTGTCTTCTAGTTTGAATACATGCCTACAAGTTCTTTACATAGCTCGAACTTGTTCCTTGGTACCACCTTGGTCAGCATATCTGCGAGATTCTCACTTGTAGAAATCTTCAAGACTTTTATAGATTCATCATCTACCATTTATCGAATCCAATGATATCTCACGTCAATGTGTTTGGTCCTTGCATGGTACATAGAGTACTTGCTAAGGCCTATTGCACTTTGACTATCACAATAGACGATATACTCCTTTTGATGCAATCCAAGTTCTTGAAGGAATCGTTTGAGCCATACCAACTCTTTTCCAGCTTCAGTACTGGCAATATATTCCGCTTCAGTTGTAGAGAGTGCGACACACTTCTGCAACCTCGACTGCCATGATATAGCTCCCCCTGAAAATGTAAACAAATATCCAGTAGTGGATTTTCTGTTGTCAATGTCACCTTCCATATCAGCATCTGTATAGCCCTTCAAGATTGGATCAGATCCTCCAAAGCACAAACAATCTCCCGTGGTGCCTCTCATGTACCTGAGTATCCACTTGACTGCTTCCCAATGTTCCTTTCCAGGATTTTCAAGAAACCTGCTGACAACACCAACTGAG
This sequence comes from Nicotiana benthamiana, assembly GCA_034376525.1. NCBI lineage: Eukaryota > Viridiplantae > Streptophyta > Magnoliopsida > Solanales > Solanaceae > Nicotiana > Nicotiana benthamiana. Next base: position 46,417,430 of record CM067323.1, read on the forward strand.
TGAGCAATATCAGGTCTAGTACATACCATTGCATACATCAAGCTTCCGACTGCTGAAGAATAAGGAACTCTAGCCATGTTCCTTTTCTCCTCCTTTGTTGTATGACACATCTTTTTGCTCAATTTTAGATGACTAGCAAGAGGTATGCTGACTGGCTTAGCATTCTTCATGTTGAAGCGTTCTAGTACAAGTTCAATGTACTTCTCCTGAGATAGCCACAACTTTCTACTTGTTCTCTCTCGAACTATCTCCATCCCTAGAATTTGTTGTGCTGGGCCCAAGTCCTTCATATCAAATGACTTGGACAGATCTCCTTTTAACTTTGCTATCAACCCCTTGTCTTTTCCTACAATTAACATGTCATCCACATACAACAACAATATAATAAAATTATTCTCAGAAAATCTTTTGAAGTATACACATGGATCAGAATAGGTCTTTATGTATGTTTGACTTTTCATGAATGAGTCAAACTTCATGTACCACTGCCTTGGTGTCTGCTTTAATCCATAAAGACTCTTATTCAATTTGCACACCATGTGTTTCTTTCCAACTACTACAAATCCTTCTGGCTGCTCCATATAAATCTCCACCTCTGTTACCTTGCCCTCGGCGTGAAAAACCTCATACACATCGAGCCGAGCCTCTGCATTGACTCATAACTCATACAATCAACGAGGCAAGCCCTAGTTGGTTAAGGCACGAGATGTAGATGGCTGAGAACGTCGATTTACCTCCTCCGCCCTCAGCAAAGCCATTTTCCCCTACAATGCGGCCAACTCTGCCTCTAGTTCCCTAAAACGCCCTTTGAGCCCTGCGATTTGATGAACGGATGCTTCCCTCTCCCAAGTAAGTTCCGAACTGGAAATGCAGAGAGCATATTCCAAAGATACCGGCTTAGAAATAACGGCTACCAGCTTATCAGCACTAGCGTTCAGCTTGCCCTTGAGCCCATTGACCTCCGTTGCCTTAACATTTAACTCGGCGGTCAACTCATCCACCTTCAGCTGTAAGTCGGAATTCCTAGTCGTTACCCTCTTTCTCAACTCGATCTCATCCTACTTCGCCTTAAGAAAGGCCTCTAGTTTGCTATTACAGGTGATAGTCCTCACAAGCTCCTCATCCCTATCCTTCAGTTCCTCTATCCTACGCTCCAATTAGTCCTCCCGATGCTTAAGCCCCTCACGAAACACCTGGAACTCAGAATCCTGATGATAGATGTCAGACATCGCCCGATGTTTAGCACGGTACTAATGATACATCAACGACATCTTCTTATAGAGGACCGTCCTTTTCCGTTCACGATTCTCCTTCTCCACCTCCAGGAAGAAGGTCTTACAAAAGAGAAGGGCAGAGTTAGAAAACAAAATACACAACACCGACTGTCACACCAACCTCACGACAAAAAGAGTAGAAAAGGGAACCTACATGCAGGGCCATACCGGCGACCTTCTGAGATAACTCTGCATCGCTCATCGCCCCAAGTGTCTCGCTTTCAGGAGCGGCAGATAGAGGAGAAAGGGCCGACACAACATGTGCTGTTCAACAGCAAGTTGTAGCTCCCCAGGACTACCACATGTCGGTCAGATCCGTCCATCCTAACCTCCACATGGGTGTGGCGATCGATCCAAAAATTCACTAACATCCTCCGAGTCAATATCTGAACCCGAAGCGTCACCCTCGAAATGAGATCTTCTAACATTAGATGACGCGCCACCTTCAACGGAGCACACTGAACCGGTTCCTGGGAAAATTCCCTCCACTCGAGGAGACCTCCCTGATAAAATAGCATCGGCCATAAATACGGGCATCGGGGCTGTCTGGGATACTCCGCTGCCGTCGGCATCTGTAGCAACGCCCTATCCTAGCTCCAACCTTTTCTTTTTCCTCTCTAACGGGCGTCACCATTAGAAGATTCATCAACGGGATGTGAGGCCGGTACCAACGAGGATTCTTCCTTTGTGGCCACAGTTCGAGACGAATCTCCCAGTTGAGTAAGTTGAGGACGGCATTCCCGGACATACTCGCACAATATAAACCGCGTGTCTGCAGTAGTAATGGCTTATCTAAAATCAGGATCTGGCGTCCTCCCTCTAGAAGCTCCCTGACCTATCATCACAAAGGGTCATACTGTTAAGTAGGGTCGCATGGCCAATGAGGTAGTAGAGAAAATATTTACCTGAGAAAACCCTAGGCTATAACGTTGCACGTATGCAGACCAAGTCTGAATTTCCTCCTCATGGGGCAACATGCAAGCTACCCAATTCTTGAGACCCGCAATGGGGCGGGGCAGATGGCTCATAGTTGCAAAATGACTAGTGAGCAAAAGTTATAATAATTACATAAAACAAGGGGATGTAATGGACGATGGTAATTACGAGTTCTGTTCTATCACCCTATCCTAGCTCCAACCTTCTCCTTTTCCTCTCTAACGGCGCGTCACCATTAGAAGATTCATCAATGGGATGTGAGGCCTTGAAAGTGTAATTTATGTGTGGGAGGAAGAGCAAAAGAAATAAAAATGAATATAAGCTGAGAAAACTTTTTCTAGTTAAAATTTTAATACATCATTTTTTTCTGGCGTGGGAAAATTTTCCGATGATGTATTTTTTCCCTCTAGATCTGAGTGTATTTTTCTTTGCTTATGAATAGAACATTTTGAAAGTTTAATTTGTGTGTGAAAATAAAAAATGGAAGAAAAACGGTTAGACAAAGTCGTCGATGAACGAATATCCACCGGAATTAGAGAAAAATGAAAAAAAAGTAAAAGAAAAAAGACAAAGAAAAAGGAAAAGGTAATTGAAAAGGAAAAGAAAAATAAGAAAAAATTGTAAAAAATAATCTAAAATTATTTTTTCTTTCTTCTCACTCTCCTTTGGGAGAATGAAATACACAAACTTTGCCACGTCAGCGTTAGGAGTGCAAATAATTTCATTTAAAATGAAATTAGGGGGTAATAGAATTTCCGAGAAAAAAAAGAAGAAGAGTATGATTGAAAATCCGGATATAGATCATCGGATAATTATGTATTTTCCCTATATTATTTGGTCGTCTGTGCAATATAAGGAATCTCACTCTACATCTAGTGGGGGTTATATACGTTCTTTTTTTCCCCCTTAGGAAGTTTCTATCAAATCTTAATTTCTCTACCTGCTAAGTAAATAAGATTTGGTCTATGTAGTTGTTGAAGGAAGCTTCAGTATTCAAGTGTTTAAAAAATTTACGAATTGGTGACTTGGTAATATAGAAGCCTAATCCACAATTTGTTAATGAAAAATTGACGACCAATTCAAACAAATATTCATCTATAAATAGGAAGCTTTACTTATTAATTTTGTAACAGATCAACAAAGGAAAGATCATTTTAATTGTTTCATAATAAGATAGTAGTTAATAGTAGAAATGGCTCTCAAAGCATTGGTATTAACCATTGCAATAATGGCTTTGTCATCTTCAATGAGCCATGCATTTGATCCTAGTCCTTTGCAGGATATTTGTGTTGCTGTTGACGACTCCATGGCTGCTGGTGTATGATCAAATAGTTATTTTCAATGCAAAAATCAATCTGGTCTTAGCAATTCTTATGAATATTTGTGTCCTTTTCTTCTATCCTTTTTGTTTGTTTGTTTTTAATTATTGAAACTTCCTTTGCAGTTTTTGTGAACGGAAAAATTTGCAAGGATCCAAAGCAGGTTATGGCGAATGATTTCTTTAAATCAGGTCTAAACATACCTGGAAATACCTCAAATCAACTTGGATCTGCTGTTACTGCCGTGAACGTTGGCAACTTACCTGGACTCAACACTCTAGGCATTTCTTTAGCGCGCATTGATTATGCACCATATGGTCTCAACCCACCTCATACACATCCTCGAGGAACTGAGATTCTTGCTGTTCTTGAGGGCACACTCTACGTTGGCTTTGTCCTTTCAAACCCTGGTCCAAATATGAAGAACAAGCTCTTTACCAAGATTTTAAATCCTGGAGATGTGTTTGTTTTCCCAATAGGTCTCATTCATTTTCAATTTAATGTGGGAAATGAAAACATACAGAATATCGGAGGAATTTTAGAGAGAGAAAGTAGAGAGAAGGGAGAGGATCGAAGAGTCTCGAAGAAGAGACTGTAAAATATCTCTGATAGAAATGAATGCCTCGGTACAGACAAACGACCCCTGACCCCTTATATCAAATGACCCCTTTACATATGTGGCCTATTTACATGACATGGCCTAATTACAGGAATAGCCTATTTACACAATTGACCTAACTGCAAAGGTATACAAAATATACAAACAAATTGCAAGAATAGCCTAATTGTAGAAATAGCCTATTAGGCTCAGATATGACTCCTATAATGACCAAAATGGTCCACAATTGAGTATTATCATCATAGCCAAGTTATACATCTCAACACCCCCCCTCAAGTTGAAGGGGGGAAACCACCTTCAACTTGGACAAAATAGGAGAAAGAGCAGTCCCAGATAATGCCTTCGTCAACGGATCAGCCAGCTGTTGAGAAGTGGAAACATGGGAAAGTTTTAGGAAACCATTGCGTATCAAAGTACGAACATAATGACAATCCACCTCAATATGCTTAGTGCGTTCATGGAAAACTGGATTATTAGCAATGTGGACAGCAGCCTGACTATCACAAAACACAGAAATAGGAGATGAAACAGATACCCCAAGATCAGCAAGCAAACGAGAGAGCCAAGTAAGTTCAGCAGTAACCTTGCTCAAAGCCCTATACTCAGCTTCAGCAGAAGAAAGAGAGACAACAGGTTGTTTTTTCGATTTCCAACTAACCAAACTACCACCCAACAAAACACAGAAGCCAGTAACAGATCGTCGAGTGTCAGGGCAAGCTGCCCAATCACTATCAGAGAACCCAGTCAAAGAGTAATCAGCAACATCAGAGTAAAAAAGACCCAAAGAGGAAGTGCCCTTAAGATACCTCAAAACATGCATAGCAGCAGACATATGGGGAACTCTTGGGGATTTAAGGTACTGACTCAGATGTTGCACGGCAAAGCATATATCAGGTCGAGTATGGGTTAAAAACAATAATTTGCCAACAAGACTCCTGAACTGATCAGGAGCGGGCAAAAGATCACCAGAATCAGCTTGTAGTTTAAAAGAAATGTCCAGAGGGGAAACAACAGGAGAAACAGAGGCACAGTCGAAAGCATGCAACAAATCATGAGTATACTTATGCTGATTCAGATGAATCCCACCAGGGACATGTTTAACCTCAAGACCCAAAAAATAATGCAATGACCCCAAATCCTTGATTTTGAAAGTATCATCCAAGAAGGCCTTTAAGCCAGCAATCTCATCACAGTCAACCCCAGTAACAATGATGTCATCCACATACACAGCCACCACAACAAGGGAATCAGGATTACCTTTTAAGAACAAGGAATAATCATTCAAAGAGTGCCTGTAACCTCTAGAGTGAAGAGCAGAGGACAGCTTAGCATACCATTGCCGGGAGGCCTGCCTGAGCCCATATAAAGACTTCTTTAGTTTACAGACCAAAGGAAGAGAAGGAGAAGAGGGAGAAGAAGAAGAGTCAGAAATCACCAAACCTGGAGGAAGTTTCATATAAACTTCCTCATCCAAATCACCATGGAGGAAAGCATTATTAACATCAAGCTGAAACAAGGGCCAATGGTTCTTAACAGCCACTGCAAGTAGACATTTCACTGAAGTCATCTTGACAACAGGAGAAAATGTGTCTGTAAAGTCTACACCCTCAACCTGTGTATCACCTCTGATAACCAACCTAGCCTTATACCTTTCAATAGAGCCATCAGATTTATATTTGATCTTGTAAACCCACTTACAGCCAATAGGTTTCTTACCAGGAGGAAGATGCACAATGTCCCAAGTATGGTTAGCATCTAATGTATCAAATTCCTTCCTCATGGCATCCTGCCAAGCTGGTACAGAGGCAGCTTGAGAGTAAAACATAGGTTCAGATTCCAAATTGGAGGAAGAGGAGCCAGAGAAGGCTGGAAGCTGGCAAACATAGTCTTTGAGGTAGGAAGGAGGAATATGTTGTCTGGTGGATTTTCTGGGCAAGGACACAGGCTGAGATAGAGGTAGAGCAGGAGGAGGAACATCAGAATTGAAAAAGGGAGAAGGAATGGATATAGGAGAGGCAGGAGAAGGACTAGGAGGAGAAGAAGAAGAAGAAGAATCAGTGGAAGTTGGTAGCAGGGAAGGAGGGTCAAGAATATCATCAGAAAATGGAATAGGTGGAGGAGGAGAGGAAGAGGGAGGTGCAGTTTTAAAGGGAAAGTGAGTTTCATGAAAGACAACATCTCTAGACACAAAACATTTCTTAGAATTCAAATCATACAGTTTGTAGCCTTTCTTACCAAAAGGATAACCAATAAAAACACAAGAGTGAGCTCTGGGCTTCAGTTTGTCCCTATGAGGAATAGGGACAGCAGCATAAGCTAAACAACCAAAAGCTTTTAGGTGAGAATAAGAAGGGGGAGAACCATGCAATAATTCATGAGGTGTTTTGTAATGAAGTACTCTGGATGGCAATCTATTAAGGATGTATGTGGCAGTTAGCAAACAATCACCCCAAAAGGATATAGGCAAACCAGACTGAAAAAGAAGAGCTCTACAAGTTTCAAGTAAAGATCTGTGCTTTCTCTCAACAACCCCATTCTGTTGGGGAGAATGAGGGCAAGTTGTTTGATGCACAATCCCAAGCTTATTAAAAAAAGAAATCCCTTCAGCACTGGAACCCAGTTCCAGGGCATTATCACTCCTCACAACCTGGACAATGGAGTTGAATTGAGTTTGAGCATAAGAAATGAAGGATTTAAGGAGAGGGAAGGCATTACTTTTAGAACCCATTAAACGTGTCCAGGTGGCCCTAGAAAAGTCATCAACTATGGTGAGAAAATATTTACTACCAAGGGAAGTAGGGGTGTGGTAAGGACCCCAAGTATCCACATGTATAAGTTGGAAGGGTTTAGTAGTGGTAATGCTACTATCAGGAAAAGGTAGTCTGGTTTGTTTAGCCATAGGACAAATAGTGCAAGGAAAAGGTTGTTTAGCAGCAAGAGAAAAAGGTAAGCCAGAAACATGTTTCATATTAACAAAAGAAGTGTGTGCTAATCTTAAATGCCAAATATAGTTCATATCAGCAGTATCAGCATTATTACAACAGGAAGATTGTACAATTGAGCTAAAATGTTTGCCATCAGAAACAACATCATCATTACAAACATGTGAAACACTATGCTCAGGAGTAGAAGAAGACTTGGAAGAGGCAGAAGAGGGAGGAGGTGACCAAGAGTACTTGTACAGACCAGCCTTCTCTTTACCAAGATCCAGAAGCCTCTTCAGAGAAAGGTCCTGTAACAGGTAAAGAAGGCATGAGGTTGGTGTAAACAAAACCAGACAATTCAATTGTTTCATCAATTTATGAACAGAAATCAAATTATGTTTGAAAGAAGGAACCAAGAGCACATTGTGAAGGGTGAGGGAAGAAGTCAATGCAAATGATCCTGTACAAGTAACCTTCACCTTATAGCCATTAGGTAGGGAAACAAGGTAAGGGATAGTTAAGGGTATAATGTCAAAAAGTAGATTTTTATCATAAGTCATGTGATTGGAAGCCCCTGAATCAATGATCTAGGTAGCAGAGTTTATGTTTGCAAGCATGCACAACTTGGAATCAGAAACAAGACTCTCAGACATCAAAGTACCAGCAAAATTAGCAGAACTCATGGGAGAAGGAGCTTGATCACTAGTAGAAAGAGTCTGTTGAATTAAGCTCACAATCTGATCACATTGCTGTCTGCTCAACCCTGGTATCACATGTTGACTGGCAATAGGATCCCCTAGAGGAACAGACAGACTTGAATTTCCTGTATCAGCAGACATACAATCAGTACTAGTGGAAAGATGAGCAGCAGATTTCCTTCCCTTGGTGTAAGAATTGCTTTGAGGAAAACCATGGAGCTTGAAACACTTATCAATTAAGTGTCCAGACTTCTTGCAATATCTGCAAAACAAGTTTCCTCTATTTTGCTCAAAATTGACTTTAGGTCTGAAGTTGGAACCAGACAATTTACCCTGGCTGAACCCAGCAGGGGGCCTGTCAGTGTGAGTGTTAAAAGACATGGAGTCTGGACTCATATGAGAAACAAACTTGACTTGTCTTTGTTTTTCATCATTGAGCACAATATTATAAACACTGTCAAGGGAAGGAAAGTGCTGCATCATTAACAAATTACTCCTTACACCCAAATATGTCTCATTCAGTCCCATGAGGAACTGGTAAATCTTGTTCTCATCATCTTCCTCAATAATACCATTCTTAGCAGCACAAGTGCACTTCTGTCCATTGTTTGGGACCATTGTCCCCAATTCATCCCACAAACTCTTGAGTTTGTTGAAGTATGAGGCTACATCAAGGGAACCTTGGGATGTCTGAGAGAGTTCCCGTTTAAGCTCAAAGATTTTGGTTTTATTGGGGGTACCATATCTCTTCTCAAGTTGAGACCACATGCTTTGAGCAGTGTCAGAATATTGGACACTATCAGCTATTTGAGATGACACAGAAGAAGTTAACCATGACATAACGAGCATGTTACATCTATCCCACAACCTCTGTAAACTCACACTATTATTAGGTCTGGAAAATGAACCATCAATGAAACAAATTTTATTTTTAGCAGATAAGGCCATAGTCATTTTACGCTTCCATCCTCCATAACCACTTCCTGAGAAAGGAGTGGGGACTAAACATGCACCAGGGACATCAGAAGAATGCACAAATAGGGGATTGGAAGGGTCAATAGGACCAGAGTTAGCACCAGAACTACCAGCATTCATGTTAGCAGCCATGCTCAACAAATGAATCAAACCTTTTGTAAAATATCACCAAAACAATATTCACAATCTACACGGTCAGTATTCACAACTCAAAGAATCTATTCACAGCTAGAATCAAACAATCACATATACAGTCAAAGAATCACAATCAGAGAATAGGAACGAGGTTACCGTCCTTCTTCGCAACCGGAGAAGTTCGGCCTTTAACAATAGGCAAAACCCTAGGTGTGAGCCCCAGGAATAACCGTCAAAACTTTACCACAAACGCCGACAATGTTGTCACAACACCACGGATGATAACCAAAACCACAGCAAAATGAGTATCAAACCACCGGATGGCAACCAAACACTCGATTTGACCACCAGAAAACCCTAGAGGTTGAAACTCACCGCAAAATCTCCGAAACCTTCACAATAAATGATTGAACCGTTCCGTACAGAAGGAACAAACGTAGATCGTGAAGATAGAGGCACCGAAGAACCCTAATAGGGTTGAAAACATCATCGATCTTTTCGATCTCAAAAAAAACCAAATTTTGATCAGAAAATAGTTCGAATGAACTATTGATTCACAAAACAACGTCACCGGATCATTGTATCGGCTCTGATACCATGAAAACATACAGAATATCGGAGGAATTTTAGAGAGAGAAAGTAGAGAGAAGGGAGAGGATCGAAGAGTCTCGAAGAAGAGACTGTAAAATATCTCTGATAGAAATGAATGCCTCGGTACAGACAAACGACCCCTGACCCCTTATATCAAATGACCCCTTTACATATGTGGCCTATTTACATGACATGGCCTAATTACAGGAATAGCCTATTTACACAATTGACCTAACTGCAAAGGTATACAAAATATACAAACAAATTGCAAGAATAGCCTAATTGTAGAAATAGCCTATTAGGCTCAGATATGACTCCTATAATGACCAAAATGGTCCACAATTGAGTATTATCATCATAGCCAAGTTATACATCTCAACAGGAAAGACTAATGCTGTTGCATTTGCTGGACTCAGTAGTCAAAATCCAGGAGTTATCACTATCGCGAATGCAGTATTTGGTTCAGACCCACCAATCAATCCCGATGTTCTTACGAAAGCATTCCAAGTAGACAAGAAAGTTGTGGAGTACCTCCAGTCACAATTCTGGTGGGATAACAACTAAAAGAATAGTAGCAAACTATATTAAGCTACAAATAATTATGGTTATGTGAACTGCTTGTGTCACATAAAAAAGTAATGTTTCCGACTGGTTTTCCTATCCATTTTAGTGTGATGTATTGGATGAGGATACGTTATCGCTTGTTATGGAATAAAAATAAGTTTGCTGTTTGTGATCCCCTAAGTAAGTTCCCTTCTCCGGCGATCCCCTAAGTAAGTTCTCTCTCTTCTGTCTTTCTCCTCTCTCTCCTCTATCTTCACTACCCAGCCCCTCCCCCTACCCCCTGCCAACCCTAACTCCGGCGTCCCCCTTCTCCGGCGATCCACAGTAAGGCAACTCGCCCCTCCCCCTACCCCCTGCCAAGCCTAACTCCGGCGTCCCCCTTCTCCGGCGATCCACAGTAAGGCAACTCGCCCCCCCTTCCCGAGCTAGGCAGCCCCACCCTTTTTTTTGTGCGTGATTTTCAGGTACAAGCCGCGGCGGACAAGGAGAGCTTACGGCATTTTAACGCGAAGAGCAAAGCAACACCGGAAAAAGTGTGCAAGAGTTACTGGTAGTTGATAGCGGGCGAATCAAAGCGTACTTCCAGGTTTTTCCATCGAGAGTTGGTACCTCCCGACCTCCTTTTTACTCTGTACACCCTTTTACGTTTTCTATCTAAGCACCCTGTGTGTGATTTACTTTGTCGATTCCTAGCTTATATCCTTTTGCATATTCCGCTGTAGTACGTGGGTGCATCACTGTATTCCGTAATCGGTTGGGAATAGTGGCCGCGACGGGGGATGGTAGAGTAAGGTCATGTCCTCGGGGAGAGGGGGTAGGGGCAGGGGCGAGCAGTGGGCTGGGAGCGGTTCTGCGGGTAGGGCCGAAGGCAAGGGTGGGAAGAGGGTAGCGCACGCTCATAGATTAAGGATCGGGTCGTGGAACGTAGGCACTCTGACGGGTAAGTCCATTGAGTTGGCGAAGGTTCTTCAGAAGATGAGGGTTAACATAGCCCGTGTCCAGGAGACTAGGTGGAAAGGGTCGAAGGCGGGGAATGTAGACGGGTATAAGCTGTGGTATTCTCGTGAGAGGTAAAAATGGAGTGGGCATCTTGGTTGATAGGGATCTAAGGGAGTCCGTGGTCGAGGTTAGGCGAGTGCATGATAGGTTAATGTCTATTAAGTTGGTTATTGGGGGTTGCGTCCTCAACGTCATCAGCGCTTACGCGCCGCAAACGGGCTTAGACGAGGAGGTTAAGAGGCGCTTTTGGGAGGACTTGGATGATCTGGTGAGTAGTATTCCTCAATCTGAGAAGTTAGTTATTGGAGGGGACTTTAATGGTCATATTGGGGCTGATGCTGGTGGTTATGGTGAGGTGCATGGTGGCTTCGGCTTTGGGGTTAGGAACGGAGGAGGCACGTCATTGCTTGATTTCGCCAGGGCTTCCGAGCTTTTGATTGCGAACTCGACATTTCAGAAGAGGGAGGAGATATGGTCACTTTCAAGAGTTCGGCGGCGAGGACTCAGATTGATTATCTCCTCCTCAGAAGGAGCGATAGGGGTATGTGCAAGGACTGCAAGGTTATTCCGGGAGAGTCCCTCTCGACTCTCCATAGACTCTTAGTGATGGATGTCGGTCTCTGGGTGAAGCAGAAGAGGAGGGGTGCTCAGGGACAGCCGCGGATTAGATGGGGTGTTTTGACTAAGGAGAAAGCACATGAGTTGGAGAGGAGGTTAGCTGAGGGCGGAGCTTGGGGAAGTTCTGGAGAAGCAGATGCTATGTGGTTAGAGACAGCGAACTTGGTTAGGGAGGTAGCACGGGACGTGCTCGGGGTAGCCAAGGGCTATTCAGGCAGACATCAGGGTGACTGGTGGTGGAACGATGTAGTCCAAGGTAAAGTGGAGGTGAAGAAGGCGGCGTTTGCTATGATGGCAGGGAGCACGAGCGAGGAAGAACGGAGAGCGAATAGGGAGATCTACAAGGCGGCGCGGAAAGAAGAAAAGATGGCGGTTACGGAAGCCAAAAATGCGGCGTTTGGTCGCATGTACGAGGAATTAGGAGAGAAAGGCGGGGACATGAAGTTATTCCGGTTAGCTAAAGCGAGGGAAAGGAAGGCACGTGATCTTGACCAAGTTAGGTGCATCAAGGGCGAGGATGGTAGAGTTCTGATGGGGGAGTCTCAAGTCAAGCAGAGGTGGCAGGCATACTTTCGAGACTTACTTAACGAGGAAGGGGATCGTAACATAGAGCTAGGGGAGTTGGGGCATTCAGAGCAACATAGAAACCTTGGGTACTGCAGGTGCATTAGGGTGGAGGAGGTCATGGGGGCTTTGCGTAGGATGAGTAGGGGTCGAGCGACCAGGCCTGACGAGATCCCGGTGGAATTCTGGAAATGCATGGGTAGGCATGGAGTGGAGTGGCTATGCAGGTTGTTCAATGCGATCTTCAGGACCAAAAGGATGCCGGAGGAATGGAGGTGGAGTACAGTGGTGCCCTTGTACAAGAACAAAGGTGACATCCAGTGCTGCAATAACTATATGGGTATCAAATTAATTAGTCACACCATGAAGGTTTGGGAGCGGGTGATCGAGGCGAGGGTGAGGGAGATGACATCTATATCTGTGAACCAGTTCGGTTTCATGCCGGGTCGCTCCACTACAGAAGCTATCCACCTTGTCAGGAGGCTGGTGGAGCAGTTCAGGGATAAGAAGAAAGACCTGCACATGGTACTTATCGACTTGGAGAAAGCGTATGACAAGGTCCCGAGAGAGGTGTTATGGAGGTGTTTGGAGGCGAAGAGCGTGCCAGAAGCCTACATCAGAGTAATCAAGGACATGTACGATGGAGCTAAGACTAGGGTTAGGACGTTGGGTGGCGACTCAGACCATTTTCCAGTGGTTATGGGGCTCTATCAAGGATCGGCGCTTAGCCCTCTCTTGTTTGCCTTGGTGATGGATGCTCTAACCCGTCATATTCAAGGGAATGTGCCTTGGTGTATGCTATTTGCTTATGACATAGTTTTGATAGATGAGACGAGGGTCGGTGTTAATGAGAGGTTAGAGGTATGGAGACAGACTCTCGAGTCTAAGGGTTTCAAAATAAGCAGATCTAAGACAGAATACCTGGAGTGCAAGTTTAGCGCCGAACCGAGCGAAGTAGGCGGAGACGTGATGATTGGATCTCAGGTCATCGCCAAGAGGGACAGTGTCAGATATCTTGGATCGGTGATTCAGGGGGACGGAGAGATTGACGGGGACATCACTCATCGTATAGGAGCGGGGTGGTCAAAGTGGAGACTTGCATCAGGAGTCCTGTGTGACAAGAAAGTTCCACAGAAACTCAAGGGGAAATTTTATAGTGCTGTGGTTTGACCTGCCATGTTAGGGGCGGAGTGTTGGCCAGTAAAGAACTCTCATGTTCAAAGAATGAAGGTTGCGGAGATGAGGATGCTCAGGTGGATATGCGGGCTCACCAGGTTAGATAAGATTAAGAATGAAGTTATTCGAGAGAAGGTGGGGGTGGCCCTGGTTGATGAGAAGATGCGAGAAGCGAGGCTGAGGTGGTTCGAGAATGTGTGGAGGAGAAGTCCTGATGCCCCGGTGAGGAGTTGTGAGCGGCTGGCGATGGTCGGCGTACGGCGAGGCAGAGGGAGGCCTAAGAGGTATTGGGGAGAGTTGATTAGGCATGACATGGCTAGAATGCGGGTTTCTGAGGACATGACCCTTGATAGGAAAGTCTGGAGGTCTAGTATCAAGGTTGTAGGATAAGGGCCCCTAGAGCTTTTCGTACTACTCACCCGGGGTTGGGTGAGACTTGGCAGGGATATCCATATATGATTTGTGTATTGGATTGTGTAGTTATTTATGGTAGTTACTGTCTGATATTATTGCATGCTATTTTATTTATGATTCTTATGTTTAGATAATTATTTACGCTATTTCTGCTGAAGTTACTAATGCTCTTTTGTTTTTGTTTTGTGTTTGTTTTTATTGTTCCTTTTCTTCATTGAGCCGAGGGTCGATTGGAAACGGCCTCTCTGCCCTTTCGGGAAGGGGCAAGGCCCGTCTACATATTACCCTCCCCAGACCCCACTTTGTGGGACTATACTGGGTAGTTATTGTTGTTGTTGTTGTTTGTGATATTCATCCCTCTTTGGAAGAAAGAAAAGCATTGCTTAGTTCTTGGGGGAGTGGTATGCTTAGCATACACTGTCACTATACATTTTTTCTTTGTGTAAAGAAGGCTACTTTATTTGTCACAATCTACTTGGATTCCATCTGTCAAAATTTCCTTTCTGGTTTCTCGTTTCTGTTTTCTTGTATACGCTGTTTTCTCTGCCTCAACTGCACACAGCGTGCAGGTTTTCTAATATTTCTCACTAAACCTCAAAGGTAATAGAGCTAAATACCTATACACAAGTCTATTTTAAAGCCTTGTACCAGTATAGTGATAGACATTCCAGGCATTCAACCTGACGAAAAGGAGACATGGGATAACAAATGAAAACAGAGAACAAATCAAATATTTGGAGTGCCTAGAATCACAATCACGCCTGTATCCGTTAACTCGTCTTCCGCAGTTGTAGCGGAAAAGGGCAACACACCTACATCCAGATGAAAAAGAGGATCAGATTAAAGTAACATACTTGAAAGTTTAAACCCTTTCTCTACATCTTATGGTTTAATATCACAAAAAGAGTTATTGTTTTGAATTCTAAAAAGAGTTCAATATTTTAACAGAGCACAGGTATGACAATATCAATCAAATTCACACAACACATCTTTCTCAAGGACTGCGTGCCTTTATAAGGCCTCAGAACTGAACAAAATCAGAAGAAGGGAAGAAATGTATAGGAGAGTATATTAAATCATGATAAGAACACAAATTGCTGTATCATGAGGTGTTGTCAGGATTAGAATACGAAAAAATTAAGCATCTAATAACTCAGGCATGATAATATCTTATGTCATAAACAGTGTTATAAATAGCGCTTGCTACAGCGCTAAAAGCGTGTAGCGATACGATGCGAGGCAGTGTCGCCATTCCTGGTCTGTTGCGGTGCGATGAAGAAAAGCGAGCGCCTCTGCCTCTATAGCGAGAGGCGCTGCGATGCGAGAAGCGATTCGAGGCGTCGTTATTTGAATATAACGCAAAAAAAGGCATCTGTTAATTACTAAAAGTCTAAAACAACAAATTAGGGCTTGGGTTAAAACACTGATATGAGCAGCCACCTTCTTCTCGAGTTCTCCTTCGACATATTAGGGATTGGCTTCACAAAATTAGGGCTTGGGTTCTATCGTCAGCCACCAACGACCCCTTCTTCACCAGGTATGTCTCTTTCTTTTCTTTTCTTCTTCTCCTTTCTTCTTCTATTTTCTTCTTCTTTTGGTCAACCACCATTGCTGGCCTTCTTTTTTCTTTTTCTTCTTCTTTCTTCTTTCTTCAGTGATTGTTGTTTTTCTTCTTCTATCAGCTCTGTTTTTTTCTCTTTCAGCCCATCTTTGTTTTCTTTCTTCCATCATCTCTTTCAGCTCTGTTTTTCTTTTTTTTCTTTGCTCTGTTTTTCTTCTTTCTTTCTTTACTTTGTTTCTGAGTTCTTTGCTCTGTTTCTTCCATCATCTCTTTCAGCTCTGTTTTTTCAGAGCAGAGGCTGTATATTTTTTTTATGCTCTGTTTTTCAAAATCGAGAAGCAGTCAGGCAATAGCTTTAATTTTTTTGGTTGGCTGCTCTGTTTTTTAAAAACGAGCAGAGGCAATAGCTTTATTTTATTTGTAGCTTTGTTTTTTCAGTTATAGATTTGTAGTCTATTGAGTAGAATTAATTGAATATTGTTGTCTATTTTCCTGTGCCAGCACATGGGAGTGCAAAATCAGTCAATATATGCCTTGTTTATCAAATAAGCATGCTTAGCATACTCATAAATCTGGTATATTAAGAAATATACTACTAACGAGCAACTTCTTTTCCTCCCATCATTTATTTGGCTTCATAGCCTCTTCTTTTCTATTTTCTTTTATAAGTTATTTTTACCGGTAGATGAAATCTAAACTCGAATATACGGAGGCCAAGCTTGATTATCTACCATAAAATTCCATGTTCAGTGTCCGTAGCCGCTAACTTCTCCCACGTTTTTTTCCCGAAGAAAAGTAAACACGATAAAATAAAAGGATATACTTGTGCGGAAAAGTAAATACAGTTGAAAAGCAAACATTTCAGTTGGTAAGGATATAAGTATTCAATTAGAGCCGAATACTTGAATAACTTTTGAAGAAAAGGACTGGCTACAACTGGAAAAAATTAACTGGACCATTAATAAGACAAAATTTGGCAGATCAACATAGTAGATGGTAGATACATGATCAAGTTTAGGGGATTCAAATGTTATGTTGTCATCATGCCCAGTTCATCCTTCCTATAAAGGTCGATATGATCAACCCCGATCAATGTCAACTGAGAAAATTATAGCAACTGCAATCTCAGATAAGTCGAAGCTGAGAATGCTCGGTATTGTATCGAATTAAGTGGCATTAGAGATATATCAGATAACTTTCTTCTCATATTAATTTCATTACTATGTATAAGATAATTTATCTGCTCATATTAGAGATATACAAGTCCCTTCAGAAAACTATAGATGCTTCCACATAACATGTTGTACCCTTCATATAAGCAGCCTAACATTGTATAACATTTATAATTGCGAGATTTATAGGCCTAAGGTTTTATAGGGCTTTTCAAGCCTTATTTTGAAGCTCACAAATCAGCAGAATATTTGCAATTTATCCCTGTTTGTGAAAATACAGAAATATGCAATTCCTGATTCAGATTACCGGTATTGCACCATCTCCAAATCCCATCAAGCACAGGTCTTAAAAGATTTACTAACTAGGTATACCACATATACAAGATTACGACCCTTTACCAATGATGAGCTAACGATTCTGCTGCCAAACAGAAGCTTTTTGGTCCTCGCACCATGGACCCATAGATTGAAGGGGAGGGATCAATATTTCATCCTTTTTTCTTTCTTCTTTTGGTTATGATAGCTAAATGCAAGTCCTCAAAGTCCTGCCTTTCCTGTCCACATTCTTTACCTGGAGTTAAAACGGTATAACTCAATCACATATGCATCAATCAAAAACTTCTGCTCTGTTTGGACCCCTTTCAATTTGATACTAAATATTTGCATGATTGTTGGTCCCTTCGTCCCCCCGTCCTCCCTTGGTTTAACTATCTGGAGTCAGGTACCCACTAGTCCGACAAATCTAACTTATCCGGATGTGTGCCCCAGAAAGCCCGCCATAGGGTTTTACTGCTCCCAAATTCTTCTCAACAAAACAAACAATAAAGAATCTAAGTTAACCATAGCTCAATACTACTATCAGGGTTTGCAAAAAAAATTCATTAACACCCAAACAATTTGCAAAAGGTTCAGACTCCTGTATAATCCAAACCCCAAAGTTGTAATTCATCCCAATTTAAGATGAGATTTATCATATATCTTCGTTAACATATAACCCTAAGCAAAGAATAAAACGATTTTATATCAAAAAGGAAGAGGAGAAGAAACAACAAACTAACCTGCAGGTGACAAATACGCAAACTTCGCTAAGTTCAACAAAGTGGCGACACTGAGGACACCTCTTCCACTTTTTACTCTTAGCAAGCACACGAAAAACGATATCGTTTTCGTCCCTTAGTCCATCACTGTCTTCACAGTGTAACCCAGTGTGCCATGGAAGCTTGCACTGAAAGCAAAAAAACCTCTTGCAATTAGAGCACTTCAATCGCTTCGCATTTCCACCACACTCGTCCAAAATCAAAACCGAACAATTCCTATTCGGACAGTAACATTGCGCCAACCCTAAAACAGAGGACTCACTCAACACATCGCACCATTTAACAAACAGCTGAGGACCACCAAGATTCCGATAAGAAACGGGGTCCAAAAACTGGTTACAATTCAGGAGGGACGTGGAATGTCGCCGATATTGTCCTCTAGCTTGACGGAAATGGATTTTTCAATACAGTCGATACAAAATGGATGAACACAACGATTTTGATTCTTAAATTTTCTGTTGGGTAACAACATTGGGTCGATACAAATTTCGCAGGTGAAATTTTGAGGTTCATCTTGTAATTCTGTCACTGCAATTTCTTTTGCTTGGTTTTTTTCTGAACGATTGCGGCCATGTTTTTGCAGTATGTTTCCCATTATCAGTGCGAGTGGAGTGTTTGATTTTTTTTTTCTTTTTCCTGACTTTGTGAGCAGGGGAAGTAGTGAAACGTCTCAGAGTCTTCTTAATATTCGTTGCAGGATTTTCTTGGAATATCGTATAAAAAAATTTCTACTCATATTTAAACTAGTAACGTTGTCCGCATTTTGCGCAGTCATAAAAAATCTGTAAAATACTTAGATCTTTATTACGGTATGGGTCGAAATATGATTCCGAAATAATTAGTAAGATAAATTATGTCCCAAGCTAATTTGTAATTAATAAACGCTTATTAATTGTCATACTCGATCATAGGCTAACCCCCTTATTGAGGCTACAACCTATTCACCATTGCAGGGATGGAACCTCAGCGTGGTATTCACTAGAAAAATATCATTGTGGCCCTTGCACACCAAATCAATACAAGATTTTTATATTCCTCTCCTTAACAAATGACATTTATCTCTTGCATTTTTCATTTGATTTTTTAATTATTATGATCTGCTACGATTGTATCTCAATTTAATATTATTGTTTTATGCTTAGAAAGCGAATGATAACTTTGGGTTAAACAAGTACATTGGTAAATAAATGAGAATGAGTTTCAGATATATACATACAAGAATAATTTTGTAAATAGATTTAACCATAAATATAATACTTTTTCTGTTAGCTCCAATACTCTATATTATCACTAACTTCACATTAACAATCGGAAGAATTTACAATACGAAAGAAACAAAATAAAATTTCAAAAAATAATCTCTTAATTATTATCTGGAGATAAAAAATTAAAAAACAAAGTGCCATTTCCTCCTTGCAGTTCCGCATACATCCTTTTGTCTAGCTATCTTGACCCTTCTTCCAAACTTTGTCGATTGTTTTCTCCCATCTAATTAACAATACCAAATATCTCTAGCCTCTCTATTTTCATCCTCATAAAATGATTAAGAACTTCAAATGTAAGTTATGAAGGAAAAGAAGTCGAAAAGTAAAATTATATACGAACGCGAAGAAGAATATGAGTCATAAAAGTTCAAACAACAAAATATTAAGAGAATTGCTGTAAGATGAACTTATATAAGGTGTCACTAACTTACACATTAAGCATTTGGGAGTTATGGACATTATAGGTATTAAGAGAGGAACACTTATTGATCTATGTTCTGGTGCTCTTCGATATTTAAAATAAAATGTAACAAAGAAGTTTTTCAGATAGCGTAAGTTCTACTAACAGATGGTGTACTTGCCAACAACAGTTATTAGCAGCTGACATTACAGTCTTGTAAAACAAATATCACATTTGAGAATTAGACATGCTAGTCAATAACTACTAAAATCCATCTTTTACTTGAGCAAGGAATTACAACATGATGCATATCGGCCCTTGCTTCGGCAGTTCTTGCACATAATCTGGTTCAGATGTTATTTAAACGTAAATTCTAAAGTTTTGATAAAAAACAACAGCTTAGTATAGGGAGATATCCCAACATACTGTGACAGGGAAACATGAGTATGAAGCAAAGAACTAAGGGCATGTTGTACCATAAAAAAATGATGGTTACTCACTTAGATACACATTAAATCTTGTAATTCTAATATTCTTGTACCCTGTTAAGTTTATTAGTACCAATGTTAGTCAATGTTGTGCGCACGGTGTGTCTATGTAAAAATAAGGTAACTAAAATAGGATAATTATTCAAACAATACAAATTACAAAAGATCATGACTTGTGGGAAACGAGCCAACATGTACTCTGGTCAAATTCATCGGCAGTAAAATTACGAAATAAAGGCGCAATTGACGCTCTCATGATGTGTAACTCGTAATGCAAAGATAGAGAGAAGTATTCACAAAAATCAAAAGGTATTGAGATCGTTGAAGACACAAACTTCTGTTGAGATAAGGGTTACGTTGCGAGAGCCACAAACAACACAACAGAAATTGAATCTAAACACAGGAAAAGTTGCAATTTTTTGAGAAAGAGGCATAGGATTGGAGGATTTAACTTTTTATAGACTTAAATGAAACGGTGGAAAGTGGAAACACTCACTGAAGAGGAATGATATTGTATAAGACGCATACATATATAATAATTTATGGGAAAATAAGAAATTAAGAATGGAAAAAAATTTGAGAAAACAGGAAAATATGTTTCCTGGGCAAAGGGAAGTGCAACGTAACCTTGCTTGTGGCCCTCTATTATATATATATAATAACCTTGCAAAAATTCCCGTATCAAACCTATAGATATATAACAACTTACAACTTGTTTGGGCGGTTGTTTGTATTGTATCGTATTGTTACTTTAAATATAATATTTACTTTGATTGTTACTTAAAGTTTACTATATTCGTATTGTTTAATCCTTCGTAATATAACGACGAAAAGTGTTAATTCATGGAATGACCGATTTGATGTGGTCGCGTCGTTTTTTTATTTTTTTTCCTCTCATCTTATCCTTTTCTATTATTAAATACTCATCTTGTATCCTTTGCTCTACCTTTTTATATAATTATGTTACCTCGTACTTTACTTTTCCTTTATAGTATTATAATTTTATTTTTCATATTGTTGGTGCATGATATTATGAAACGACGGTAAACAGTATAATCTATTTAAATATTATATACATCAAAACGATATAATACAATACAATACAATATAATACAATACTATACGATATATTATGAAACGATAAAATAACAAACATCCAAATAAGCTGTTATTGTTAAGCATCTAGGAATAGTTAATTCAGGAAAATAATGCTCAGCCTCTCTGCAGGATTATAAATTTATAATCAACATTATAAGCATTTTACTTGTGTGAAATAATCGAGGCTTCTAGTCTTAGCAGGAGTTTTTCATAGTGAGTCTCAATATTTTTTCTCTCATTTTTTTCATTTTTATATGAAAAAATAACTTAAAATGGCTGAACTATTGGGGCGTAAAAAACAATACCAACAAATTGTACCAAATTAATAAATCGAGCCAAATGAGAAAAAAGAAAAAGACTAGTGATTTGGGTTAATTTGGTTTGGTATTTTAAAATAGCGGATCATAATGGATTTGGTTTAGTTTCAAAAGAACCAAATCGAGACCGCAATAACTCGACATTATGTACATACATTCCTTAATATTTGTACAAAAAAATATTTAT
This sequence comes from Nicotiana benthamiana, assembly GCA_034376525.1. Lineage (NCBI taxonomy): Eukaryota > Viridiplantae > Streptophyta > Magnoliopsida > Solanales > Solanaceae > Nicotiana > Nicotiana benthamiana. Next base: position 46,438,821 of record CM067323.1, read on the forward strand.
GATAATGTATTTAGGATTTTTGTATCTATACTCATTTTTTGATCACGTTTTAATTTGTGTTCGCTTTCCAAAAAATATTTCAAGCGTACCTACTTTTTCGCATAACTTCAGCATATGGAGTTGAAGTAGCAAAGGCAATCACGCAAAACTTTAGTATTCTAGTAGACGTGACTGAAGTAGCAAGTGTGCTGAACCAAGTGTACTGAAGTTTTTGTTTGTAAACTTAAGCATAGTAGCTGATGTTTTGTTCTTTATTTGCTGAATTTTTTATTTGTAATTGTTGAAGTTTTTGTTTTTGTTACTGGCGAAGTTTTTGTTTTGTAACTAGCGAACTTCAGCTCTAGAGCTGAAGTATTTGTTTTGTAATTGGCGAACTTTACGAGCTGAAGATTTTATTTTGCAACTATCGAAGTTTGTTTGTAACTAGCGAACTTCATCTCTAGAGCTCTAGGGAGCATGTTGTACCCACATGAAGTAACATAAAGCAACATTAACAGGAACCAAGAAATATCAACACATTACCAATCCAATCGACAATTGAAATCTCCAATTTTCTCCGGACCCAATTCACCAAACAACAATATAAAATTAATAATTAATTTTTCTTCTCCCATGTTCACATCAAAATTGTGCATAAGATTCAAGTTGCAAAACCAAGATAGAACCTTTACAACTGAGGGTGTCGGCAAAAAGAAAAAAATTATTGAAAATTAATATAACTCACTGGAGAAATAAGAAGAAGTAGATAGGGATGAACCTTTCTTCTGGAAAAAGAAAAGATAAAACTTTGAGGAGGAGAAAAAAAGCTAAAGTTATTTAAAAAGTGGGTACAAGTTAAAACTTTTTTTAAAAAAAAAGACATAGATCGGAGCGACTAAATAGAACGCCCGTACAATTTTTACGTAAAACTTTGCCATAATTGTTCTTAACCTTTTAACACTAGATTTGGACTTAACAATGTTGTCCCACTGCCCATAAACGTCATGAGCCCAAATCAAAACCAAATTCACACCCCTAAATTGTGTAGAAATGGCATGGATAGCCAATTTTTAATTGGGAAATTTTCGTTCTTATACCATATATGAAACTATATTACTAATATGTCTATTATTTGCATAGTACCCTTTATGCTAATAGTATTTTTACAAAATATAGACAATGCATTAAATAAGGAATCATTGTAGCCATAAGATTCCTTATTTTGTCATGATAAAATTGGGAAATTAAATATTCTTCTGGATCTTCTAAAACGCAAACCACGCACATTTATAATTATCATCGGATTCGTTTCAAATTTTCCATACTTTGTCTTTTGCGATACGCTCTATTTCAACCTTTTTCTGATTTCACAAGTCAAAAACGACTAAATCTCTAAAATTCTTCTATAATAAACGCAATTATGTCCAAATTTCAGTAATAAAAAGCAAAGGAAAAGAGAGAAGCAATTCCACCAATGACAGCCATTAAAAACTTTGAATCTTTAAATTCAAATTTGGATTTTCAAAAATCATTATTTGTTTGGATTGGGTGTTGTTGAAAATAATTGGGAATATGATTTGGAGTTTATATTAAATGTGTCTAACGGGCCGGGTTGACTCGTAATCGGACCGGCCAAGACCAGTTAAAATTAAAACCGGACCGGACCGGTAGATAGAGGCCGGGTGGGGCTAGGTAGGAAGGGTAGAGGGGGTGGTCCGTTTATTTTTTTGTAACGGTTAACCGGACCGGTCAAACACGATCCACTCGAACAGTGTCGGGTGGCTATTTAACCGGACCGGTACAATGGCTATTTCTTTTTATTTTGATTTATTTTTAATTTTTTGAAATCAGTAGGGCCCACTAACCGTTGCCAACGGTCACCTCTGGCAGGGATCAGTTGCTTAACACCCTCAATTGCATTAACAGCCTCTTTTTCTTTAAAATTTAACCTTTTTTCAATTTACAAAATTAAGATTCTCTAAAAATATAAATACCCATCCCCCTCCTCTTCCTCATTTCTTCACTCATCTCTCAATTCTCAAATCTCAATTCAAATTAAATCATGCCTCGTACTTCTAGAGTGTGCTCATATGTTTGGCAACACTTTGAGGTGGTAGAAGAAAATGAAGAAGGTCAGAAAGTAAAGTGCAAGAATTGTGGTCAATTCTTAAATCTTCGTTCAGGGTCTGGCATAGACAGTTTAAGGAGGCATATAAAGTATTGTCTTGAGCGTCCTCCGGAAATTCGTATTTAAAATTTTAAAATACTTTGCGTTATTTTAAAATTATTAGACGTATTTATGCTTAATGTTTTAGTTTGTTAAATTAATATAAGATCAAAAATTTCCTTTGGCTCCTACTTCGTCAAGCTTTACCCACACCAAAATTTTTAGCATGCTGCTAAGATCGGATTAGGATAGTAGGAGGCGATTCTTAGCATTTTTCAGTTGCTACGGGGTTGCATCAAGGGTCTGCACTCAGCCCTTTCCTATTTTTCTTGATGATGGATGCTGTAACGCATCATATTCAAGGGGAGATGCCATGATGCATGTTATTTGCTGATGATATTGTCCTAATTGATGAAACATGATGCAGCGTCAACGAAAGGCTAGAGGTTTGGAGACATGCCCTTGAGTGTAAAGGTTTCAGGATGAGCAAGACGAAGACGGAATACCTCGAGTGCAAATTTGAGGCTGAGCAGACGGAAGCGTTAGCGTAAGTGAGGCTTGACTCTCAAATTATCCCTAAGAAGAGTAGTTTCAATTACCTTGGGTCAGTTATTTAGGAGATCGGGGAGACCGATGAGGATGTTACACACCGTATAAGGGTGGGTTGGATGAAGTGGAGGTTAGCGACGGGAGTCCTGTGTGACAAGAAAGTTCCACCATTACTAAAAGGTAAGTTTTATAAGGCAATGGTTAGGCCTGCAATGCTGTATGGGACTGTGTGTTGGGCGGTTAAGAACTCACACACCCGGAAGATGAAAGTAGCAGAGATGACGATGTTGAGGTGGATGTGCAGGCATACAAGGATGGATAAGATTATGAATGGAGATATTCGAGAGAAGGTGGGCGTGGTGCCCATAGAGGACAAGATGCGGGAAGCAAGACTCAGATGGTTCGGGAACATTCAAAGGCGAAGCACTGATGCACCGGTGAGAAGGTGTGAGCGATTGGCTGTGGTGGAAATGAGAAGAGGTAGAGGGAGACCTAAGAAGTATTGGGGAGAGGAGATAAGGCAGGACTTAGCGCATCTTAGGATTACTGAGGAGTCTCTTGATAAGTGATTGTGGAGGTCGAGCATTAAAGTTGTAGGTTAGGGGAAAGTTGTGAATATTTTCACAGCGCATTAGAGTGAGACTAGCTAGTTATGAGGTAATCTTCGGATGTTAATGATCAGCATCAGATACAGGGAGTTATCTGTTGGATATTACTATACCTGTCATCTGTTTCGTATTTCCTATATTTTTTACATTGCTGCTATTCTGTTATTTTATGTTATGTTGTGTATTTTAGATTATTTTTAGTATGAGTCTATTGATAGTACGAACTTATCGTCTCTTGTTGATGTCTTGAGCCGAGGATCTCCTAGAAACAACCTCTCTGGCCCCCGGGGTAGGGGTAAGGTCTACGTACATATTACCCTCCTCAGACCCTACTTGTGGGATTACACTGGGTTGTTGTTGTTGTTGTTGCAACATCACACAAACTGCTCATTGTACATTTTACTTACACAACACTGAAGACCTCATACACATCTTCACTGCATGCCCCCAGCCATACATGTTTGGAAACATGATAGCATCCCCACCCTAACACACAACCATGGCAGATGGCTAAAACATATTTGCACCTCCAAAACCTCCATTCACCTCACACATCCTCACCACCATCTTCCCCCTCTCCCTCTATGCATCCTTGCCCCGTTCATCTTATGAAACTTTTGATTGAACCGTAATCACAACCTCTTTCACCATGACACACGCCTCAATCCCACAATTATCACTCTACAAACAGCTGAATACACATACCTAACCTCCCATACTACCCATCCTCGACCACACGTGCCAACCCGCGTAAAATGGATGCTGCCCTTTCACCAAATTATAAACTCAACATAGATGGATCTTATGATCCACAAACACACAATGGCGGAATTGGTAGGACTATCCGTAATCACGAAGATCAATGGATCATTGGCTATTCTAAACCATTGTATCATACCACCGTACTACGGGCAGAATTGCTTGCTCGCCATTGTGGTTTACAACTTTCTATTCCCCACAGATTACTATCACTCACATTGGAATCCGACTCACAGGTACTTATCACACTACTACCACATGGTACCCCGAAGTACTCACATCTTTTTCATGATTGCAGGTGATGCTGCGTGACTTGTGTGTGCCCCAGATCGATCACATCTACAGGGAGGGTAATACCATTATAGATGCTCTAGCACATTTTGGGAAGCAGCTATGCCTCTCTTAGCATACTGATGTTCTCCTTTTTTATACCCCCCAATATTTTGTATTACGCTACTTACTTTTGGACTCAATGGGTACTGGAACTATACGTTCCATCCCCTCTATGTTGTAATGTCTTTTAATAAATAAAATGCTTGTTTACAACAAAAAAAGATTAATATGAAGTACTATTATTAATTTATTATGCATGAAAATTTAGTGCAATTTTTTCCATCTTCCTTTTATTCTTTAAATTAATACAAAGTATTAATATAACTTACAATAGTTACACAACATACAAAAAAAATTAAAAAATATACTAAACTCGGCCCGGCCTGTTCAATTTTTACCCGGATGAACCCGAACATGTTAGACTTGTTAAGCTCCAATCTGTAATAGGCCCGGACCATAACCTATACAGGTCAAAAAAATTCCAACCCGGGCCGGCCTGGCCCACTCGTTTAATATCCTTAGTTAATATCTCAATTTTGAGGGGTTTTGGTAAAGATTATACTTGTTTTGGCTTTATTTCGAATTGAAACTCGAAGAAGAAGAAGAAGACGACATTACATATATTATATTGCAAAAATTGTAGAAAAATTGTAGACTCTTTTTTATATATTTTTCTTTTATTCATTTTCATATTGTATGAAAGTTGAACAACATTTAAAAAAAATTATATTTATGTGATATTATATTGTAGTTGTATATAACTTAGTAGAAATAATGTACTAAAATTATCGATAAGTTGTATAATACATATTTAGTTGTATGAAAATTATTTTTACTATGTATAAATCATATACAAAATATACTAAAGCCATATTGTATGAAATTTGTATGCAAGTTATATGTTATTGTAGTTGTATTTCACTGGGTGGAATTAATGTGTGAAAGTTGTAAAAAATTACAGAAAAGTTGTATTCCTCTATAGAGGGAGATGTTGGCATTTCAAGTAACTATAATGTTCCAGACAAATATGCATGAAAATAAAGATAAATTATGTTACGAACAGTTTGTAGAAATTTTGTAGATAATTTGTAGAAACATTGAAATTCTGTATTTCCATATTAATTTTTCAAATAATATGTAGTTTAATTGTAGAATAAATGTAGAAAACAATCCATTGTGAGTCTTATTTGACTCATTCCTCTCATTCAACCTATTCTACAAATTCACGCCTCTTTAATACGATACAACCATACTTTCTTGAATTTAAAGATATATATATATATATATATATATATATATATATATATATATATATATATATATATATAACTTAAAAAGTATCTTCTCCTCTGCACAAGTTAGCTCCAAAACAGACGAAGTGGAATAACAAGCTCTTACCAAAACTTTTATTCCAATCAAAACTTTTAATACAAACACATAGCTCAAATTTTATGTTATTGTAGTTATATTTAACTAAGTGGAAATAATAATGTGTGAATGTATAAAATAATAGATAAGTTGTATTCATCTATACAACCCCCACTTCCAACCGAGAGGTTGTGAGTTCGAGTCTCCCCAAGAAGCAAGGTGGGAAGTTCTTGGAGGGAAGGATGCCGGAGGTCTATTTGGAAACAGCCTCTCTACCCAAGGGTAGAGGTAAGGTCTGCGTACACTACCCTCCCCAGACCCCACTAAGTGGGATTATACTGGGTTGTTGTTGTTGTTGTTGTTATTGTATTCCTCTATAACGGGAGATGTTGGCATATCAAGTGACTTTAGTGTTCCAGATGAACATGCATGAAAATAAAGATAAATTATGTTATGAACAATTTGTAAAAATTTTGTAGATAATTTATAGAAACATTAAAATCTTATATTTATTGTAGATTAAATGTAGAAAACAAGCCATTGCGGCTCTTATTTGACTCAATCCTCACATTTAATCTATTCTATAAATTCACACCTCTTTAAATACAATAGATACATACTTTCTTGAATTTAAAGGTATAACAATATATATAACTTAAGAAACATCTTCTCCTCTGCAAAAATTGGATCCAAAACATACGAAGTGGAATAACAAGCTCCCATCAAAACTTTTAATATAAAAACACAAAGCTCAAAAACACATAAACAACGGTCTTTAAATTTCTACAATTTATCCACGATTTCTGCAATATAATGTATGTCATGTTCTTCTTCCTCTTCGAGTTTCATTCTGAAATTCAGTAAAAAATAAGTCTAATCTTCACCAAAACCCCTTAAAATTGAGATATAAACTCCAAACCATATTCCAAATTATTTACAACAACACCCAATCCAAATAAATAATGATTTTTGATAATTCAAATTTTAATTCAAAGCTTCAAAGCTTTTTTATGGCTATTAATGGTGGAATTGCTGCTCTCATTTCCTTTCCTCTTAAACTACATAAATTTGGTATTACGAGATAGAGAGAGACGTAGAGAGAATTCTCAATTCTTCGCAACAACATCCAATCCAAACAAACAATGTCTTTTGAAAACCCAAATTCGAATTCAAAGCTTCTTAGCTTTTTAATGGTCGTTGTTATGAGATACGATGTTGAGAGAATTCGATAATATTCTATTGAGTACATTGTTATATATATATATATATATATATAACAGTCTACAACACACTATAGAAGACTAGGGAGATAAGGTAACTAATAGAACAATGATATATCCTAAATTATAGCTAACAGAACATAGTTATCCTAACTAATACAAATTTCTGTCCTAACTTATTGAGATTGAACTTTATCTCTAACACCCCTCAAGCTAGGAAGGTTTGTCCAAGATTCTTAGATTACCTTTGATCTGCAGATATCGGCCGGTGGACAAAGGTTTAGTAATAATGTCTGCCAATTAGTCCATAGAGGATATAAACTGCACAGATATATGACCAGCCTTGACTTGTTCTCTGAAAAAGTTAAAATCAACTTCGACATGCTTCATTAGATCTTTAAAACATGGATTAACTACTAGATATGAAGCTCCAATGTTGTCACACCAGATGATTGTGGGGTTATGTATTGGCTGTTTGAGCTCTTGAAGAAGGAAAGGACGCCAAATTATTTCTGCTGTGGTATTGGCAACAGATCGATACTCGGCCTCGGTCGATGATCGAGCAACTGTTGGTTGTTTCTTAACTGACCAAGAAATTACGTTTTGTCCCATATACACAGCAAAACCTCCTGTGGATCTCCTGTCATCCGTATTGCCTGTCCAATCAGCATCACAAAAGCTTGAAGTTGTGAGCTGGTTGAATGAGTAATGAATAGTCCTTGATGCAAGATGGCTTTCACATATCGAAGAACACGCTTGCAAGCTTTCCAGTAAGTAGTTGTTGGTGCAGATAAAAATTGGCACAATTTATTCACAGCAAAAGCCAAGTCTTGACGAGTTAAACAAGCATATGGTAATGCCCCCACTATTTTCCTGTAAATCTGCGGATCAACCAATGGTTCTCCTTCTTCAAGTTGCAGGCTACATGTGCTAGACATAGGAGACTTGATAGATGTGGCATTTTCCATGTGAGTAATGGAGAGAAGATCTTGAAGGTGTTTTTGTAGAGAAAGAATAATACCATTGTTGAGATATCCAACTTCGATTCCCCGAAGTAGTAAAGTCTTCGGAGATCTCGCAACTTAAATTCTTTGGAAAAATGAGTGATGCATGTACGGACTGCATTTGAGTTACTCCCTATGATAATAATATCATCGACATAGACAAGGATATGAAGAACATCACTACTTTGTTGTTTGATAAAGAGCGAAGAGTCAGTATGATAACCTGCAAAACCAATGGATAGAAGATAAGAACTGAGTCTGTGATACGAAGCCCTTGGGAATTGGTTAAGCCCATATATTGATTTCCTCAACACATAATCAAGATATCATTGATCAATAAATCATGGAGGTTGGGAAATATATACATCCTCTTCTAAATTTCAGTTGTGGAATGTGTTGGAGACGTCCAATTGTTGAAGAGTCCATTTATTGGAGACTGCCAAGGAAAGAACAACATGGACTGTTGTAGGCTTGATAACTGGACTGAAAGTGAAATCATAATCTACTCCCCCAACTTGATTATAGCCTTTGGCTACCAAGCGAGCCTTGCATCACTCTATGCTTCTATCATGATGGTGTTTGAGTCGAAAAACCTATTTACATCCAACAGTATTGGAATGTGATGGTCTAGGAACAAGTTCCCATATTTGGTATCAAAGCAGTGATTCCAGAGCTCATAGCCTCTCTCCATGTGGGAACTTTGAGTGCTTTTGTGTAGCAGTTGGTTGTGAAAGAGTGACGGAGGAAGATTGAACTTTATCACTCGAAACAGACATGAAAGCTAGTGTCTTCGTCTTGGGATTTTGTCTTAGAATCATGGGTGAGTGCGTCCAGGTGGTTGTGATGGATCAATAGTTGGAAGGACATCCAGTTGCTGCTCCGAAGGAGAATTAATTTGATCTTGAGAAGCACTAGGAGATGATAAGCTAAAACCAGAATTATTATTGGAAGAAGAATAAGTATAATTATATGGAACTGCAGAAGAGGATGGTACATTTGAATCGGGCTGCCTAGGATAGATGAATCAGATAAATTTTTCTCCTTATATAAAAAGCGGGCCGAATATGCCTACTAAGATAAATTTTATTATCCTACGGATTAAAGCACACATACCCGTGATGGTCCTTGGCGTATCCGAGAAAAACACAAGCTGCAGTTCTACAGGATAACTTGAGTTGATTGTAGGGACGTAACAAAGGATAGACTGTACAACCAAAGACACGAAGAAATCCATAATCTGGTGAAGTGCCATGAAGTTTTTCAAATGGTGAGATATGTTGAAGCACTTGGGTAGGGAGCCTCTTAACTAAGTACGCAACAGTGTGCATAGCAAAGTTCCAAAATCTGGATGGAACTGCAGAATGAGCTAGGAGGGTAAGACATGTGTCCACTAGGTGTCGGATTTTCCTTTTAACTTGACCGTTTTGCTGATATGTATGTGGACAAGTAATGCAATATTGAATGCCATTTTCCTTCATATAAGTATTGATCGTACGAAATTCACCACCTCAATGTGATTGAAAATTGATAATTTTTGTTTGAAACTGTTTTTCAACCAATATGTGGAATTCGACAAAAGTAGAGAGAACCTCATTTTTCTGTTTAATTGGATATAGCCAACAATACCGCGAGAAGTCATCCACAAATAAAACAAAATATTTGTCTCCATGAAAAGATAAGTTGGGAGCTCGTCCCCAAACACCTGCATGAATCAATTCTAATGGTTTACTAGCAATAGAACCAGTAACCTATAAAGAAATCTGACTATGTTTGCCTAAACAACAAGCTTCACAAAGACCGATGATTTTATTGAATGACTAGGCAAACTGAATTTATTAACAAAAAAAAAAGAGACTGTTGGTTGTTGAGGATGACCGAGCCGAGCATGCCAATCTGGTGCAGCAGTCCGAACAGATTTGAAAGCCTTGCTATTTCTTACAACAACGTCTGATACAGCAATAGGAAGCCTGTAAACTCCGTCGTCAGCTGGTCCCTTCAACAACAACTTTTTATTTGTCTGACGCTACACAGTAAACCTATTAAGAGTCAAATTTAAAGGGCCATTGATTGTCTTTACCAAATTTATTAACAGATAACAATTGTTGTTGTATGGCAGGCACATGTAAAATATTTTTCAGATGTAATTCATTATTACTGGAAGATAGTGTAGTATGACCAATATTTTTAATGTACAAACCATGTCCATTACCTATAGTAACTTTGTCAGGCCCTGTGTACTCCTCATAGATTTTAAGTGCAGACAAATCATGTGTCATATGATAGGAAGTCGCAGTGTCAGGAAACCAATTATTGGAAGAAGCATTAACATTTGTGACATTGACAGTGATTTTATCAGTATTGGTATCATATCGTTTTCCACACCACTTCACCTGTTGATTGTTGAGTCCGTAGATCTGACAAGGATTAGGAAACCACTTCTTATTTCCTTTACAGGAAGCACCATTGTTTCTATTTCTGGGAGCTTTGGTGGAATTGGCGAGCAGATGGAGTGTGTTGTCGAGCAACATTGGCAACAATAGAGAGCGTTATGTGATAGTTCTGCAATAGGATCTCATGAGCCATAAGTATACCAGAAAGATAAGAAAATGATACCTGTGATTTTTCTGCAGATAGTGTTACAATGACAGGATGATAATCAGAAGGAAGCAATTGAAAAATGGTGGCATTGAATTCATCAGGAGATACTGGTGTTCCAGCAGCAAGCTCGTCAGCGATAGCTTTAGCTTCGCGTAGAAATTGAGCCATTGGTTTGTCACCAAGAGTCATGTTTTGCAAGGTGATGTGCCATTGGAATCTTCTAGCGATGTTGCTTATATCAAATGCATTTGAGAGAGCTTCCCATGATTCAAAGGCAGTATCTAAACCAATCACATAAGGAAAAGTTTCCTCGATTAATGATGATAAGATCCAACTCAGTAAGAGCTGGTCTTCTTACAACCACTTTGGATAATCAGAATTTGATTCTGACTGATTTGTTGTGGCATTGATGATGATAGAGGTAGGCGCTGGTGTACCATTAATATGATTGAAAAGATTATAACATATAGGAACAAACTGAGTTTTCCTAGTTTGATAGTTTGTTGGTTTGAGTTTTATTGAAAAAGAGAGTTGAGCATGAGGTAAACAAGCAAAAAGACTTGGAGTGGTTAAGGTTATTGCAGTAGAGGTGGTGGAATTTAAAAGTTGAGAAGTTGATGCCATGGTAGGCTCTGGTACCATGTTATGAGATACGATGTTGAGAGAATTCGATAATATTCTATTGAGTACATTGTTAAATATATATACAACAACCTACAACACACTATAGAAGATTAGGGAGATAAGGTAACTTGTAGAACAATCATATATCCTAAAATATAGCCATCCTAACTAATAGAGTTTTCTATCCTAACTTATAGAGATTGAACTTTATCTCTAACGGTTGTCAATGGTGTAGGGGTTACAGATTTTCGCTGGTTTTAGAATAGGAAATCGTGGGTGTTTGAAGAGGAAATTTCTTTTTAATGTAATATTTAGTCTTTATCCAGTATTTTTAATGTTGAGCAAAAATAGCCACAACTCTATTAAGATTAATATAAAAAGATGATTTTACCCTTTCTTCATGAATGATGTGTAAACATTAAGAACATGATGTCCTTAATTGTTTGGAATTTATGCCCAGTTCCACCATTAACCGTTTTTCCTAAGTTCATTTCCGCTACTTTGGTTTGCCGAGACGTTCGATGTTAGAATTCTGAGTATTTTGGGACACTTAGTCCCTAAATGAGAGTTTAAGTATTGGAAAATGGTCTGTAATTGGAACAGTGTGAAGACGGCCTCAGAATGGATTGATGGTTCTGTTAGCTCAATTAGGTGATTTCAGGGTTGGGAGCGTGTCCAGATTGTGTTTTGGAGGTCCGCAACTCATTTAGGTTAGAAATGCCGAAAGTTATAATTTTGAAGTTTTTTGGATTCCGAAAGTTTCTGTATCACCATCATGTCATTTGGGATGTGCGTGCAAAATTTCAGGTCAATCGGACAAGGTTTGGTTAGGTTTCTTATCGAAAGAGAGTTTGGTTGAGTTTTGAAGTTCTTAGGTTCAAATCATTGAGTAATTTGAGTTTGCGACGTTGTTTTAGGTGGTTTAATGATTGGTACAAGTTTGTATGGTGTTATGGAATATGTCTGTGGGTTTGGTTGAGGTCCCGGGGGCGTCGGGTGTGTTTCGGATGCTCAACGGAGCAATTTTGGGACTTAAAAGATTGCAGAAATTTCGACACAGCTGTTGCAGAACTTTTTTCTCTGCGATCGCATCAATCCCCATGCAATTGCGTAGTGTAAATTGTAGAGGGCTATTTTCCCTTCAATGCGATCGCATAGATGTTCCTGCAATCACATAGTTCTGCTCCCTCCTTCTCCGCGTTTGCACCTCCTATTCCTCGATCGTATAGCTTCACCTTATCCTCTTCTGCAATCGCAGGCCTTTGGCTACGTTCGCATAGCACTAATTCTGGGCCTTCAAAAATTCCTTCTACACGATCGCATCGCTCTTCATGCACAAAACGAGGGTTCTTCCATTTTTATCAACAACTCAAGCTAGAGAGCTCGGTTTTGGGAGATTTTTTGAGGGCTTTTCAGAGGCAATGATTGGGCAACGATTTCTTACTCTCTTATGATTAATACCTACTAATCTAACCTCAAGTTAAACCTTTTATTTCGGATTTTGAATGAAAATTGGGGTAAAGTTCTTAGACCTAATTGTGAGTATTTGGGGGGGCATCTGACCTCCGATTTGGGAGATTTTTATATGGTTAGACTCGTGAAAGTACGAGATTTCTGAAAATGGGAAAATTATTCAATTTCGAGACGTTGGCATGAGATGTGTTTTGGTCATTTTACCTATTTTCGTGCCTTAGCTTTAATTTTAATGGTGGAACTAGTTACTTCCGATGTTATTTACATTATGTAATTTGTTTGAATAGACTCGGGCCATTCGGAGTTGGATACTCGTGACAAGGGCATTGTATCATAGTGATTTTTGTACCAGTTCGAGTAAGTGGCTTGTCTAACCTTGTGCGGGGACCTCTCACCTTAGGACTTCTTATCTGCTGATTTAAAAGCCTTGTACGCGAGGTGACGAGCGTGTACTTGTGCTAATTGTTGAAAAATCTACTTTACTTGAATTATCTAAACTGTGTTTCTCCGTTTTATTTGACTGAGTTTAACGCAAGATTTAATCTGTGTTAGTTAGAAAAACATGACTAGATAGAATTAATTGCTTAATTGCTTATTTACCTAAGTTGTTCTACGTGAAGCATGCTAGGTTAGTCATACCTAATTGCTCTTATTCCATATTTGGCTTTTCCTGTAAATTCTTGGTTGTGGTTGCGCATTTAAATTGGGACTACGGGTTCGATTCCCTGGAGATCTTCCAGAAATTGATATGATTGACTACAGGTTCGATTCCTGGGAGATCCTCCAGAAATTGATATGATGGACTACAGATTCGATTCCCATGAGATCCTATAGATACTGATATGATGGATTATGGGTTCGATTCCTAGAATATCCCCCAGATATTCAAATACGATGGACTACGGGTTAGATTCCCAGGAGATCCATTGTACAGTTGAGGAAAAAGAACTATATGACGGTATCCATGGAGGTTCACATGGCACCCTGATATTTAGTGATACTTGGTTGTGTTATTTCCTTACTTAGCTTAAATTTCATTGATTTGCATCCTACTTCTATCGTTGTCTTTTTCTGATTATTCTCTCCCTTACACTGTTCATTATTGTTATTTTGTTTACTCTAAGTAGGGCCCTGACCTTTCTCGTCACTACTCAACCGAGGTTACGCTTGGCACTTACTGAGTATCGATGTGCTGTACTCATGCCCCTTCTACGCATGTTTTTCATGTGAAGATCCAGGTACTTCTGGTTGAGCGAACTATCACTGATCTAGGAGCTATAATCGGAGATTTGAGGTATGCATCTACCGCGTCCGCATAGCCAAAGAGCCTCCCTCTTATTCTACCTACAGTTAGCTAGTTGCTATTACGTTCCTCTTGTATTAGACTATTCTGGTGTTTAGAGCATCGTACAATTTCTATAGCCTATGTAGCCCATGGGTTTTCGGGTCTTGGAGGTTGTTTCAGCATTTTGAATTAAAGTGTATGTGCCAGGCGGTAAATCTTACATTTTCGTCTGTTATTCGGTATTCTGTTATTGTTTTCGTGAAGATTGTTAAATTTTACAATGTGTTAGGGTTACCTTGTCGTGAAGACCGGGTGCCGTCATGAAATGTTCACACCTGGTGAACTAGCATCGTGACAAGTTGGTATTAGAGCTCTAGGTTAATAGGAGTCAGGGGACACATGCCGGCTTATTAGAGTCTCGTTGATCGGTACGGAGACGTTTGTACTTATCTACGAGAGGCTATGTAACTATTTAGGAAAAATCTTCACTTCATTGAATTCGTTTTCGTGGTATGGTCTTGACATCGACTCTAAACTTCTGTTTTTTATTCTCTCACAGATGGTGAGGACACGCACGACCTAGGATTATCAGGCATCTGTACCCTATCTTGCAGCCGCTAGTGGCAGGGGCAGGGGTCGTGGATGCGCATGTGGTGCAGCTAGAGCACCTGCGCGAGCAACTGTCGAGGTACCACCAGCGGATCTAACCAGGACTCAGGCACTTGACACTCCCGCAGCCACCACTACTCCAACTGTCCAGGAGGCATTGGCATAGTTTATGAGCATGTATACTACGCTGTCATAGGCAGGGTTGCTTCCCCTTGCTACAACCACGTCCCAAGCCAGGGGGAGGAGCCCACACTCCTGTAGCCCGCACTCTGGAGTAGAGGGTGCATATGAATTCATTAGATATTGAAGAAAAATGAAGAAAACGACTTGAAATTTATTAACCCAAGACGTGTTAGTGAAAGAGAGTTTCAATGGATTCCTAAGGACCTTGGAGGAGAAGGAGTTCGTGAGTGCTTATGAAAATTCTGTAACTATACTGTTCGGAAAACTAAAAATATAACATGGCAAAATTGCCCTCCGCGTTCGCGGAAGGAAGGTTGCGTTCGCGAAGGGTAGATTTGACAGACCATCGCGTTCGCGGTATGAAAAGTGCGAATGCGAAGAGAAAAGGTTGGGGGTCCAAGATTTGTTCTATGCGAACATGTGGTCTATCACGCGAACACGATGAAGGAATTTGGAAAACTACGTGAACGCGGTCAAATGTATGCGATCGCGAAGAGGAAACGAGGGCTAAACCCTCGGGGTCCAATAACCCTACGCGATCGCGAGATAATGGATGCGAACGTGATGAAGGAGAAGTCTAAATCTTCGCGAACGCGGAAGAGGCGTTGCGAACGTGAAGAAGAAATTGCCCGCAACAGCTGAAGCCAACAACCTGCTACTTTCCTAAGTTCGAAATCACTCCGAAACACTTCCAAAATATTCATGAGCCCTCGTGGCTCCTAACCAAACACATACACTAACTCAACAGCATCCTAAGAATTTAATCGTGCGATCAAATCGCCTAAATAACATCAAAACAACGAATCAAACCTCACAATCACTAGTTTTCCTTCAAATTTCATAAACTTTCAAATTTAGAGTTTTAAGTCCGAGACACGTCAAATGACGTCCAATTTCAATCAAACTTTATAGAAATATCTTAAACCACATATATGGCCTATATCGTGCGCCGAAACCAAAATACAGGTCTGATACCAACACGTTCTAACCAATATTCATTTCAATTTTCTTTATAAATTTTAGAAAAAATAATTTTACTCAAAAATTCATTTCTCGGGCTTGGGACCTCGGAATTCGATTCCGGGCATAAGCTCAAGTCCCATATTTTCCTGCGGACGCTCCGTGACTGTCAAATCACGGGTTCGAATTCGTTTATCTAAAATATTGACTGAAGCCAAATTTACTCAATTTAATATAAAATTTTAGAATTTCTCACGAAATTTCATATTTAAACTTTCCTGCTACGTGCTCAGACTGTGCACGTAAATCGAGGCACCTAAAAATAAGATTTTCAAGGCCTCGAAAGCACGAAATGGGTGAGAAAACAAGTGATAACCCTTTCGGTCGTTACAGGTTTTAATTATACATATTTTAATAATGTATATACATAATACGTACGCGTGTGTGTGTATATATATATATATATATATATATATATTATATTTACATAATTACATACACACACATTTATGTATGGTCCTGTGTGATCTTAGAAGCCCAAAAAAAGGAAAGAAAAAAAGTCAAAGTAATAGATATATTGAATTCTAAAACTTTAAAAGAGGAAGAAGAGGGGGACGCCTTCTGGCTGTTTAATATCTTTTTTGTTTTTTTTTTTTTGCATTATGTAGGACATGATCTGCATGCTGTAGCTAGGATATTTGAATTCTAGATCATAGAAAGAAACTACTTAATCTCATTGAGGGCAAAGTATATAATTATTAGCTATTTTTACTTAGTGCGCTCTAGCTATTATTCCTTTATTAATTACAACAATTAGCTTGTTAGCAGGCAGTGTTGGTGTAAATTTTCAGGTTGTTGTTGTTGGATGAATGAATTGTGCTCTCGTGTAACCAACTTAGTTGTTTGGCTAAAAAATTATTCGAACACTTAATTAATTTTAAAATAATTAAAAAATAATATGAATTAATCGAAATTAAGGGTAATGTGATCTAGAGAATGTTAGATGATAGAAATCAATTATTATAATATAAAAATCGAGATGTAAGAGCAGTAAGATATATAACAGGCTTTTTTGCACAAGAGCGAGAGAGAGTTGTATATTTTCAGTAAGGAAATACACATGAGTCTTTACAAAGGGAGAAGGTCTCATTTATATACTAAGGGACCTTCCTCAAAATAATACAAAGAAAGTACAAAAGTTGGTGGCCTTGATATACGAATGTCAGAGCTTGATGTGACTTTACAGCGAGTCACATCACTTGGTCCGTTTATTGACTGGGGCCGGCCTTACTTAAGTCGACTACGATAAGGCTGCTTTCTTTAGTGAGGCCGTATGTGGATAATATGTGGACGTAGGGAATCAAATTTGCCCAATACAGATAGTCCCTCCTTTTATTGGGGATGCAGTCGAAAGGCGTTTCCAATGGACGGACATGCGCGCTCGACGCCTATGGAAATTTGGTCGTTCCTGTTGATACCCTTGTGAGAGACGTGTTCGTGTGTGAAAAGTTCATGCCTTCGACATGTTACCTCCTTTGTTTTCATGCAGTGGATGCTCGCCCTCCTTGTAGGGTTACGACATTAGGTCATGGGTGCAAGCGCTGATACCACTTGCAGAGGAAAGTCGTTCTTGGACTGAATTCCTTAGGCTCTACGGCCCGGCTGGTAACGGCTTTAACTAATTTTTGTTACGGTTTGGGGGCCCATTTAATTTCCTTACCCGTATCACATGTGTTTTGGTAGGTCGGGGCGCCTCTAAGAAGGCGAGGAAGAAGAAGCAGCAGAACAAGAAAGAGACTGCGGCCGGTCCTTCTAGGACGGTATCTGATCTAGAGGAGGATCTGGTCTTCGTCGGCACGTCCAGGGGCAGTGCTTCGGCCCCTTTAAGATAGGAGGGTACATTAGAAGCGGCCCCAGAGATAGCATCTGAGGCCGTGATAGGGGTCGTACCTGAAACGACGCCCATGGAGGTGTCGGTGGCTGTTCCTGAGATTTCCCCCTTAAGGACGCCATCTGCCGTGCCGACCCCCTATGAGTCCGCTCTGCACCCCGCGGAGGGGGACTGTGAATAGGAGGAGACGTTGGAAAGGAGGTAGCGTCAGATTCTCACTAGCAAGGCTGTGGCCCACCAGTCGGGAGAGGCTAAGGCCATCTTGCCCTGTATCAAGGTCGGCTTTTATGGCAGAGGCTATTTTCTCAGGAAAAGAGGATCTTAGGAGGGAGGCCGTGGCGAGGAGAAGCAAAGACATGGATGTGGCGGGCTCGGGGGCAGCCACGTAGGGCGCAAACAGATGAAGCAGGTCCTTGGACCGGGTGGAGATGATGGCCGACCAATCTTCTCGTCGTATAGTGATCCCAAGTTACTATAATTTGTTGGAGAGCTGTGAGGAGGCGGCCTCCAGCATGACGCTCTTGTGCGTCGGTGTCGAGCGTGTAACCCTGGCAGAGCTTAGTGATAAAGTCTTGGACCAAAGGGTGGCAGGTGCGGCCCTACAGGTATGCCTCTGCCTTGCTTGATGACCTTTCTTTATGTTGGGTTATGATTTTCCCGTACTTACTTGGTTTCTTTTCCAGACTCTTTCTTGGAGATGGATAGGGATCTGCACTGGAAAGAAAATATGGCCAAATACAACAGGCTGGCGCAGAAGTACAATAAGGCGCATGAGGCACATCGAACCCTTGCCGATATGTACAAGTAGGACCCCAACTTTGGAGTGGTTCGTGAGGGCCAAGTGGAGTCCGAGGAGCAATTGAAGAAAAGAGTGGCCAATCTAGAAAAGGTTGATGAACACCTCATGGCCGCTGTTGCTTGGACCGCAGAGATAGAGGTCCTTATCCATGCCAAGGACGAGGAGCTACAACTCGATCGTGTTATGGCGGAGGAGGCAGCAGAATTGTGCACCTGGGTGGCGGCTG
Organism: Nicotiana benthamiana; assembly: GCA_034376525.1. Taxonomy (NCBI): domain Eukaryota; kingdom Viridiplantae; phylum Streptophyta; class Magnoliopsida; order Solanales; family Solanaceae; genus Nicotiana; species Nicotiana benthamiana. Next base: position 46,457,456 of record CM067323.1, read on the forward strand.
TAACGGAGGTACTCAAAGCCACGAAGGCCGAGGTCGAGGAGCTTAAGCTGTCTCTCGCACAAGCCGATACGTCTCGTGAGGTGCACGAGATGTGGGTGTATGCAAAGGCCAGGCTGGTCGTGCTTGAGGAATTCCTGGCAGCTGGACGAGAATTTGAAGCGGAGGTTGAGAACCAGCGCCAACTAGTTAGAGTTGCTCGTGAGGCGGCAGGCTATGGTCCTGAATCACCGGCTCGGGAGGGGGCAACTCGGTAGACATCAATCGCTTGGAATCCAGCTCTTGGATTTCCAAGGCGTACCCTCCAAGAAATGAGGACGGGCCACCTGAGGGCCAGGCCGGGCTACATAAGTAGTGGTTTCTTAGGGTCTTTGTAAATATTCTTTTTCATACTTTTTTTGTATCAGGGGTGTTTGTTCCCCTTGGTGAAAACATATAATTTTTGTTGGAAGTAATATTTTCTACCTTTTGACATGTCGTTGTACTTTTATTTACCGTAGCTGCTTGGAATTTGTCGTCCATAGCTGTGTAAAGCTAGCCTGATGGCTTTAGCCATATAAAATAGGTGGTTGTATCCTTGTGAATACGATGGCTCTATCCATGTACAAATAAAGGCCGTAGCCCGATGAAAATGATGGCCATAGCCATGTAAAATAAAAGTCGCAGCATGATGACCTCAGCCATATGAAACGATGGCCATAGCCATGTGAAATAAAGGTCGTGGCCTAATAGACTTAGCCATATAAAATGATGGTCATAGCCACGTAAAATAAAGGCCGCAGCTTAATGGCCTTAGCCATGCAAATCGATGTCCATAGCCATGTAAAATGAAGACCGTAGCCTGATGGACTTAGCCATATAAAATGATGGCCATAGCTATGTAAAATAAAGGTTGTAGCCTGATGGCCTTAGCCATATATAAATATGGCCATAGCCATGTAAAATAAAGGCCGTAGCCTAATGGCCTTAGCCCTGCAAATCTATGGCCATAGCCACGTAAAATAAAGGTCGTAGCCTAATGGCCTTAGCCATGCAAATCGATGGCCATAGCCATGTGAAATAAAGGTCGTAGCCTTTCCATTCATTTGGAGATGGCCGTAGCCTTTTCATTCATTTGGAGATGGCCGTAGCCTTTTCATTCATTTGGAGATAGCTGTAGCCTTTTCATTCATTTGGAGATGGTCGTAGCCTTTTCATTCATTTGGAGATGGCCATAGCCTTTTCATTCATTTGGAGATGGTCGTAGCCTTTTCATTCATTAGCAGATGACCGTAGCCTTTTCATTCATTTGGAGATGGTCGTAGCCTTTTCATTCATTTGGATATGGCCGTAGCCTTTTCATTCATTTGGAGATGGTCGTAGCCTTTTCATTCATTTGGAGATGGCCGTAGCCTTTCTATAAACTTGGAGGTGGCCATAGCCTTTCTATACACTTGGAGGTGGCCGTAGCCTTTCTATATATCTGGAGATGACACTAATCCAGTCCATGTATCATGTCGAGCTTGGAGAGTATATGGAGAGTTGGACATGATGCACTTACGCTATAAACATCTCCAGGTGACCCCTTTGCTGCCTCGTTAAAAACCTTCTCGAGAAAACCTAATTGGGACAAAACTCGGGTAAGGGAAAAAGAGTACGACTCAGGTGTTACCTTTTTACAAGTGGAAATGTTTGAGGTGAGCGACGTTCCAGTTGTATTGGAGTGTCTTTCCTTCCATTATCTCCAGCTGGAATGCTCCTTTCCCGGTCGCCGCCGTGATTTTGTAGGGTCCATCCCACTTTGTGCCGAATTTTCCTTTACTTGGGTTTTTTTGAGGACAGAGTCATAGCTTTGAGGACGTAATCCCCTACTTTGAGCGGCCTTATTTTGCCCTTTTGTTGTAGTATCTTTCGACTTGTTGTATTTGGGCTACCATCTTGACATGGGCCATTTCTCTTCTTTCTTCTGCTTCATCGAGATCTTGGAGCCTGCTGATGTCGTTTTCCGTTACGCTGGTGTGTGAGTACCTTAAGCTGGTTTCGCCCACTTCGACATGTATGACCGCATCGGTTCCATAAATCGGTGAGTATGGGGTTTCTCCGATGCTGGATTTGGGCGTGGTTCTGTGCGCCTACAAGACTTCGGGTAGTCGTTCGGCCATAGTCCCTTGGCATCTTCGAGCTTCTTTTTGAGTATGTTCAGGATTTTTTTGTTAGAGGACTCCGCTTGACCGTTGGCGGCGGGGTGGTATGGCGTGGATAGTATCCTTTTGATGCGCCATTTTTTGAAGAACTCGGTTATTTTCTGACCAATGAACTGGCGCCCATTATTGTAGATGATTTCTTTGGGGATGCCAAAACGGCATATGAAGTTCTTCCAAATAAAGGTGATGACTTCTTGCTCACGTATTTGTGCGTACGCACCTGCTTCCACCCACTTAGAGAAATAGTCAGTTAAAACAAGCAAAAATCGTACATTTCTACGTCCTGGGGGTAGTGGGCCGACTATGTCCATCCCCCACTTGATGAATGGCCAGGGGGATGTGACAGAATGGAGGGTTCTCCTGGTTGGTGTATCATCATGGCGAACTTTTGGTACTGCTCGCATCGGCGGACGCACTTCGCTGCCTCTTTCTTCATGGTGGGCCAATAGTAGCCGGCGCGTGTGATGCACCTAACAAGGGCGCGGCTTCCAGTATGGGTGCCGCAATGGCCTTCGTGTACTTCTTAGAGTACAGGACTTGCTTGTTGCGGTCCTAAGCACTCGGCTAGGGGGCCACCGAACATCCTTTTATAAAGGTCGTGGTTGATCAAGCAGTATCGGGCGACTTGTACGCGGAGCTTTTTTGCTTCTTTTTTATCAAGGGGGAGTATCCCGTCCTGAAAGTAAGATACAAACTGGTTGCTCCAGTCCCAAGTTAGGTTTAAGGAAAGTACCTCGGTGTGATCGATAGCTGAGTGGAGGAGCATGACCACACTCTCTTTGTTGACGCTTTTGGTGGCGGCAGCCAACTTCGCCAGGCCGTCCGCTTCGATATTCCGTGCTCTAGGAATTTGTTCGAAGTGGCATTCGTCAAATGTAGTCATCAGCCTATAGATTTCTGACCGATACTTTTGTAGCCTTTGTTCCTTGATTTGATAAGTCCCAGTGATCTGGTTTACCACAAGCTGGGAGTCGCAGTTTCATGCCTGCAATTACGGCCTCGTTGTTAGTCATTTCCGGGCATCATATGGAATGGCAAATTGTTTCGCCCATGGGGACTTCGAGACGAGTCCCAGTCCCGATCTTGATGCATTGGCGGCACCAGCCGTATAAAGGACCCATAGGTCGTTTTCAGAGGATGCGCGTTGTGCCTCAAGTTTTGCCTTTGGCAGGACTTCCGTGCTGAAGTCGGCGATGAAGTCAGCTAAGACTTGTGACTTGATGGCGGTTCTTGGGAGGTATGTAATATCATGCTCGCTGAGCTCGACGGCCCATCTGGCGAGTCGCCTTGAGAGTTCGGGTTTGTGCAGAATGCTCCTTAGAGGGAAGGTCGTCACCACCCGTATGGGATGGCACTGGAAATACGGTCGTAGCTTTCGTGAAGCTACTACAAGTGCCAAGGCTAATCTCTCGTGGTGGGGATACCGGGTTTCAACGTCCACTAAAGTTTTGCTGATATAATAAATAGGAGATTGCGTACCTTTGTTTTCGCGCACTAGGACGGTGCTGACTGCGACCTCTCATACGACCAAATATACTAGCAATGGTTCTCTGGGTTGGATTTTATCAGTAGGGGCAGTGATGATAAGTATGCTTTTAAGTTCCTCAGGGCTTCTACGCATTCTCCATTCCATTGCAGTCCCTGGTCTATTTTTAGTACACCAAAGAACTTGTGGCATCTGTCGGAGGAGCGTGAGATGAACCGGGAGAGGGCGGCTATTCGGCCCGTTAATTTCTACACCTGCTTCTTGCTGCTTAGCGTTTATGGGATGGCCTCTATGGATTTGATCTGGTCAGGGTTGACTTCGATGCCTCTTTGTGATACAAGAAATCCCAGGAACTTTCCCGACGCTACTCCAAAAGTGCACTTCTCGGGGTTCAGTTTCATGCCGTACTTACTTAGTATTTTGAAGGCTTCCTTCAGGTGGGTGAGGTGATCCTCCTTTTTTGATGATTTGACTAACATGTCGTCGATGTAGACCTCTATTGTTTTGCTGAGTTGTTCTTTGAACATTGTCGTCACTAGCCTCTGGTAAGTGGCCCCGGCGTTCCTGAGCCCGAAGGGCATTACTTTATAGCAATACGTCCCCTGTTTGGTGATAAAAGTTGTCTTCTCCTGATCTTCTTCATCCATCATGATTTGATTGTAGTTGGAATACGCATCAAGGACGCTTATCAGCTCATGGCCTACTGTTGCGTCTATGAGCTGGTCGATATGGTGTAGCGGGAAAGAGTCTTTCGGGCACGCTTTATGTATATTAGTGAAATCTACGCACATCCGCCACTTCCCGTTCTCCTTTTTGACCGTTTCGACGTTGGCGACCCATTCCGGGTACTTGGTTCCTTGATAGAGCCATTGGCTAGAAAGTTTTCCACTTCTTCGCTCATTGCTTCGTTAATGGCTGCGTTGAATTTTCTTCTTATTTGTCGCACGGGCGGGCGCAATGGGTCGACGTTGAGTATGTGACAGGCAATTTCTCGTGGAATTCCTGGCATATCTTCATGAGAAAAAGCGAACAGATCCGCATGGTTAGATAAAAATTCACGGTACTGACCTAGATTTGACAGGTTGTGGCCTATGTATGCTTTCTTTGCGGGGTCGCTACTGTTTATCTGAACGGGGTCGAGATCATCGACCGTAGCCTTGCTAGCCTCGACCTCCTCAGGATCTTCTATGGCGTTCTCTGTCAGATAGACCTTATCCCCGATAGGGTTGATTGCCATGCTTTTGCATTTGCTCCTTGGAGCAGTTTGGTATGTGTGTAATCCTGGGCTATCTTATAGCATTCTTGGGCGGTGCAGGGCTCTCCCCATATGCAGTGCACTCCCTATGGGGTTAGGAATTTGATTACTTGGTAGAAGCTGGAGGGCACGGCTCTCATGGCGTGTATCCACGGATATCCGGTAATGGCATTGTATGTTGTTTCTTGGTTCATCACGTGGAAGGTGGTTTCCCTCGTTACTCCACCTGCAAGGATGGGTAGCGTCACCTCGCCTGAGGTTCTTTCCACTGCATTATTAAAACCTGTTAGCATTACCCAGTGCGGGATTATTTTATCCTCGAGTCCCATGAGTGTAAGGACTCTTAGATGAATGATACATGTGCCGCTTCCATCGTCGACCATGATCCTTTTAACATCAGTATCTAGTATGCGTAAAATAATAACTAAGGCATCATAATGAGGAAAAACAAACCGTCGGCATCAGACTTATCGAAGGTGATACTATCTTTGAAGTCATCATACTGTTCGTGGGCGATAGTTCGCTTCAGCTTGTAGGTGGTGGTGAGCTTGACGTGATTGATCGCTGAATCATTGCCGTCTGAAATGATCATGCTGACGGTGCGCGTTGGTGAGGGCGGCCTTGGTGGGCCATGGTATGGTTCCCACCCTCGTGCGAAGTTGAGCTTTTCTTTGTTGCTGAGCAACTCTTTCAAGAACCCTTGGTTCAGCATTCGGACTACCTCCTGTCGGAGATCTATGCAGTTCTCCGTTCTGTGCCTTCGTTCTTGGTGGAAATCGCACAGGGCGTTTGACTTTCTAGTGATGGGGTCGGACTTCATCTTTGCTGGCCATTGTTCTTTGTTGCCCAGCTTCTCTAGTGCGTACACTACCTCTGAAGGAGACACACAAGAGTTATGTGCAGATAATGGAGGGGGCGTACCTCTGTCGTTCCTTAGTGGAGAAATATGTCGTTGCAAGGCGTCTGCATGCCTTGGTGGTGGCGGGTGTGAGGACCTGATGTATGGTTGATGTCTTTCCCTATTGAGGCGTGGGATTTGTTCGCGCCTTCCCTCGTTGCGCCGGTCCCTTCGGATTTTTGGGTGTACCGTTGTTAACCTTCGGGTCGGGCCATTAAGGTCGTCATCATCTCCTCGTACCTCTGCGCAATAGGCGTTGTGTATTTCTTCCCAGGTGGTGGGGGGATATTTCAGGAGACGACTGAGTAGCTTCTTGGTCGCCTTCGAGCCATCTCTGCTGAGCCCGTTCTGAAAGGCCACAACCGCCATGCCTTCGGATACGTTCGTTAGGCTTATTCTGACTCTGTTGAATCTGGCTAGGAACTCCCTGAGTCCTTCTCCTGGGGTTTGACGCACAGCAAAAATGTCGTTGACCCATGCTTCCGCCTTCCTTGCCCCCACATGGGCGGTAGCGAATTTATCAGCCATCTCCCCAAAGGTTGAGATGCTCTTGGCCGGTAGTTGTGAGTACCACGTTAGGTCCCCTCCTATCAGTGTCTCACCGAACTTCTTCAGAAGTACGGATGGTACATGTTCTTTCGATAAGTCATTTCCTTTGAGGGCTGTAACACAGTGTATCAGGTGGTCCTCGGGATTGGTGGTCCCGTCATATACTTTCAAGTAGGGGGCATTTTGAAGGTTTTTGGCATGGTGTATGGCGCGGCTCCTTCCGTGTAGGGTTGTTCGACGAACCTCCCCATGTCTCGCTTTGGCAGCAACTTAGGCGCGCCTGGGATCTTATACACCCTTTCTTGGTGTTCCTTCATCTGGACGCGGAGCGATCTATTTTCGTTCTAGATCTCTTCCATCTTTTTGAGGATGGATGCGAGTGTTCCATCGTTAGCTTGGACATCGACGGGTACGTTGTTTGTTCTTGTGACCTCGAACTCATCCTCGGTTACGACATGATCTGCTGCTGGGTGCATCTATCATTTTGAGGTGGTTTCTTGGCTAGACTGCTTAGAGTGCTCGTCAGCCACTCTTCTAGTAATTTCTTTATTTCTGGGGGTGCTTCCTTAGTGGTAGATGTTGAAGCTTCTCTTTCTCGTGGCACCACCAGGTCTTCTGATGAGGAGGGTAAGGCTTCCACGCCTATCAAAGTACTGGGGGTTGTGTGTAGGGTATCTCCTTCGGCAGCCGCGTTGAGAGTACCCGTGAGGTCTGTCCTAACCTCCAAGATAGCCTTCATTCTATCATTGTTCTCAGACATTCTAGGTTGTAGAGGGTGGCTTTTCGAAGGATCTCTAGAAACAAATTACAGCTTTGATTCTAGAAATCACCACAGACTGTGCCGAATTGTTTGGCTAAAAAGTTATTCGAACACTTAATTAGCTTTAAAACAATCAAAACATGATATGGGTTAATCGGAATCAAGGGTAATGTGATCTAGAGAATGTTAGATGATAGAAATCGAAGATTATAATATAAAAATCAAGATGTAAGAGCAGTCAGATGTATAACAGGTTTTTTTCACAAGAGAGAGAGAGAGAGAGAGAGAGAGAGAGAGAGAGAGTTGTATATTTTTAGTAAGGAAATACACATGAGTCTTTACAAAGGGAGAAGGTCCCCTTTATATACTAAGGGACCTTCCTAGAAATAATACAAAGAAAGTACACGAAGTATTTTTTCTTCAAATTTTCATGATAAAATAAGTACTGACTAATCACTAGCTAGCAGCTATGAAAATAGCTATTTCTATACCCCCACCCCCATTTGTTACCTTTTTAAAAATTAATTAAAGCTTCCTTTTGCAGTTTTTGTGAACGAAAAAATTTGCAAGGATCCAAAGCAGGTTGTGGCAAATGATTTCTTTAGATCAGGTCTAAACATAGCTGGAAATACTTCAAATCAACTTGGATCAACTGTAACTAATGTGAACGTCAACAATTTACCTGGACCCAACACTCTGGGCATTTCGTTAGCTCGTATCGATTATGCACCATATGGTCTCAACCCACCTCATGCTCACCCTTGAGCAACTGAGGTTCTTGCTGTACTCGAGGGCACTCTCTATGTCGGTTTTGTACTTTCAAATCCCGGACCAAATATGAAGAACAAACTCTTTACAAAGATTCTAATACCTGGAGATGTGTTTGCTTAGGGAGAGCGTAGGATGTGTGAGTTTGGGTTCCACAATGTCCAAAGTAATAGAAAGAGTTCTTTGATGTGTTGAGTCAACTTTTGATGTTCTTGTGTCACACTTAATCCATGGTGTTTATAAGAGTAAATGTTATTAATGATTTATTTGTATTGAGGGAAAGTGTTAGTCCCAATTGATACTATATGAGGTCACTTTAGGACAGTTGAATTTTCTTGGATTTTCTCTTGGGGGGGGGTCTTATTTTGTTTGCTTGAGGACCAAGCAAAAGCTTGTGTTTTGGGGAGTTGATAACTAGGGATTTTAATAAATTTATACTCCTTCATGCTTAAGTTTTGATTAGAAATATGTACAAAAAAGTCCCAAAAGGCTCACAAGTTGTGCTTGATTGCAGGTTTTATCAACAAGATAACAAGATGTCAAAGATTAACTCAAAAATGAGTGAAACTTGCACAAATACCAAGACAAGACAAAGCTTAGGCAAAACAGGGCCAGTGCGACCGCACACCATTCTGTGCGGTCCGCACAAGTGAGGTTTGGAGGGTATGCAACTCAGGCGAAAGGGGCAATGCAGCCGCACTAGATTTTCTGCGGTCCGCATTGGAGTCACTCCGGCCGCACTCGATTTATTGTAGTCCACAGAGGCTAGAGTTCAGAGAGTTGCCAGTTGAGGATTGAAGCCCAATGCGGTCCGCGCTCCATTTCATGTGGACCGCACTAGAAGCCACCACGGCCACACTCGATTTCGTGCAGTCCGCATTGCACCAGTTCAGAGAAATGGATTTTCAAGTCAAGAGACTTAGTTCGGCCGCACGTGATTTTGTGCACTCCGCACTAGCCCCGCTTCTGCGGAGTCAACCTTCAGGGCCAAATGTGCATCTACGACCCCGCTGCCGCATCTGCGGTCACGCAGGTGCAGAAAGAACCTCGCAAATATGACTTCTTCCAGCCTCTTACTTAACCGCTTCTGCGACCCCTTCTCGCTTCTGTAAACTCATACTTGCGGTGCCCACTCGCAGGTTTGGTTACGACCGCAGCAACAAAACTTCAGTTGCTCTTCAAATTCAATCCAAGTTCATTCAACCACCTGAAAACAAAACGAGGCCCTAGGACCTCAACTAAACATACCTACCAACCTCATATCCAAATACAAACTTAGTCAAAACTTCAATCATCTCAAACAACATCAAAAACACGGATTATATACGTATTCTAGCCTAATGAACTTCGAAATTTTCAAATTCCACAAACGACATCGAAATCTATCAAATCACGTCCGATTACCCTTAAATTTTACACACAAGTCATAAATGAATTCACGAATCTACTCCAACTTTCAGAAATCTAATCTGACCCCGATATCAAAAAGTTCATTCCCTATCGAAGTTTCCAAAATTTCAACGTTCGCCAATTCACGCCTAATTCTACTACGGACCTCCATATCACAATTCGGGCGCACTCCCAAGTCCAAAATCACCTAATGGAGCTAACAGAATCATCAAAATTTAAATACGAGGTCGTTTCCATATAAGTCAACACCAGGTCAATTTTTCCAACTTGAACTTTCAAATAATAGACTAAGTGTCTCAATTCATTCTAAAATCTCATCGGACTTGAACCAACTAACCCGGTAAGTCATAATACAGTTTTAGAACACAAACGAAGCAAAAAAATGAGGGACGGACTACAACTCTTAAAAGAACCGCCCGAATTATTACACGCCTTATGTTGGTTTAATATCTTTTTTGGATTGCGTAGGACATGAACTGCATGCTCTAATTAGGTTATTTGTGCTCTAGATATCATAGAAAGAAACTACTTTAGGTCACTGAGGCTAACGTATATCATTATTAGTCATTTTTACTTAGTGCGCTCAGTTACTCCTTTATTTATTACAACGATTAGCATGTTAGCAGGCAGTGTTAGGGTAAAAATAAGAACTTCCAGGTTGTTGTTGTTGTTGAGATAGAATGAATTGTCCTCTCGCGTAACCAACTTAGTCATCAGTTTAATTAATTTAAAATTTGATAAGTTTAATAAATCAGTGCGGTCGTTGATCTTATAATTTCATACTTAACGACGAAAGAAGTTTTAGTTATTCTGATGTCAATGAAGATTTAGACTAAAATCTAAATCATATATTTCAGATTATTTTATATTCTTTTTATATTGGGAAGTAGCCATCATATCTGATTTCTCAACCTAATATTCATTTTTCCCCCGATCCTACTCATTTTCATGACTATTTCAAATGGATAGCTGATATAAGTCCTAGGTTAATAAGATTTAGTCGTTGTAGTTGTTCAAAGAAACTTCAATATAATATTCAAGTGTTTAAAAAGTTTACACATTGATGACTTGTTTAGTGAAAATTGAAGAGCAAAACAAATATTCATCTATAAATACGAAATGTTTTCTTGTTATGTTTGTCAAAAACAAATATCATTTGAATTATTTCATAAGATAGTTAATTTATATAGTAGCAATGGCTCTCAATTCATTTGCATTAACCATTACCATAATGGCTGTGCTATTTTCAATAAGTCATGCATTTGATCCTAGTCCTTTGCAGGATATTTGTGTTGCTGTTGATGACTCCAAAGCTGCTGGTAAAAATAATCAAATTACTTTGAATTTCAAATTACAATTATGATCTTCAAAGTTTTAATTTTTCTTTTTTTTTTTTGTACTTTAGCCTATCCCTTTTTTGGTTGAAATGACATTAAGTAGCCATCCAGAGCCAGAGGCAGATGCGGAGCTAGAATTTAAAGTTTATGGGTTCTGAATTTACCTCGGTAACCCATAAACCGTTTTAGTTACTGGGTTCGCAATTAAATATTTGTACATATTTAATCAATTTTCTTAATATAAATACAGTGTTTAAGCAAACGTGATTGGGTTCGGCCGAACCCGCACCTATAAGGCTAGCTCCGCCTCTGTCTAGAGGACCGCTATTTAGAAATTAGTCAATGTGTCTTGAATATCAGTTTTTGCAGTTCAATTTTTTAGGACACGAAGTATTTTTACTTCAAAATTTCATGACAAAATAAGTATCGGCTAATCACTACCTAAAAATAGCCCCCCTTTGTTACCTTTTTAAAAATTAATTAAAGCTTCTTTTTGCAGTTTTTGTGAACGGAAAAATTTGCAAGGATCCAAAGCAGGTTGTGGCAAATGATTTCTTTAGATCAGGTCTAAACATAGCTGGAAATACTTCAAATCAACTTGGATCAACTGTAACTAATGTGAACGTCAACAATTTACCTGGACTCAACACTCTGGGCATTTCGTTAGCTCGTATCGATTATGCACCATATGGTCTCAACCCACCTCATATACACCCCCGAGGAACTGAGCTTATTACTTGTCTTGAGGGAAAACTCTATGTTGGCTTTGTCCTTTCAAACCCTGGTCCAAATATGAAGAACAAGTTGTTTACAAAGATTCTAAAACCTGGAGATGTGTTTGTTTTCCCAATAGGTATGATTCATTTTCAGTTAAACGTGGGAAAGACTAAAGCTGTTGCAATGTCTGGACTCAGTAGTCAAGATGCTGGAGTCATCACTGTAGCAAATGCAGTATTTGGCTCAGATCCACCAATCAATCCTTATGTTCTCACCAAAGCATTCCAAGTTGATAAGAAAGTAGTGGATTATCTCCAATCGCAATTCTGGTGGGATAACAACTAAAATATTGATCTAATAATAATTATGGTTCTCTGAACTGCTTGTATCACATAAATAAGTAGTCGATGACATGTTTTCCTCTCCATTTGAGTGTGATGTATTGGATGAGGATATGTTATGGCTTATTATGGAATAAAATAAGTTTAATGTTTGTGATATTTCATCCCTCTTTTTGGAACAAACCTTGTAGAATTGGTGTACTTCACCATGCATTATTATACTATCCAATTTAATTCTATGCATAAAGAAAGGCTGCTTTATTTCTCATAATCGGCCGTATAGATTTATAGCCTAAGTTGTACGTCTTGATATCGTAATTTTTTTTTTACACAATTAGGTTATTTATAAATTACATGAAAATCTCTATAATAAACATTAATTAACTTGTAACTTAGTGAAAGATGGTAATGTTAAAAAAATATACAAATAATAAATATAATATAAATATTTGATGTATCACGTAATTTTCCTTTTTTTTCTTCTTCATTTTCCTCTTGGGCTTCTTGCTTTTATTCATTTGCAATAGCTCGAGCCATGCCTTCTCTTTTTGGACAATCCATAAGTTTGCTTTATTTAACAATTAAAAATCAAGGTTACAGTTGTTGAAATTTATGGATTGTCCCCACGGCACCTAATGAAATTAGGTCATCAGTCTAATTTGTAATTTAATGAATCAGCGATGTCTTTATTTGATAAAATTAAAAGATGCCATAACGATTTATAGTTTCTGATGCTAATTAAGATTCATACATTTGATTAATTAAACGAGGGTAAGATAGATGGTGTAAACTGGTAAAATTCTAATTGCTTTGCATTAGTAACAAATAGTTTAAACGAGCCTGGAATCGACACTCTTCCCATTTACTAATATTATCATATTCCCCACTTCTAATAGCTAAATTCTCCCTTCTCTCTCCTCAACATCTCTCCTCCAACGGCTCTGTTTCAAGCGAGTTCTGACCACGCTCCACCAGATGGAGCCGTCGGGAAGCCTTCAACCGGCGCGTCAGGATGAACAAAATCAAGAACCTAAAGCTGATGGTAACACCAATATTGGAGTTGTGGCCAAAGCTGTCTTGAGCTTCTGAAAGCTCTCCTCGCACTCGTCCGACCATACAAACAGAGTACTTTTCTGAGTCAACTTGGTCAAGGGCGAGGCAATAGATGAAAAAACCTGGACAAAGCAGTGATAATAACCCGCCAAACCGAGGAAACTACGAATCTCTGTGGCTGAGGATGGTCTAGGCCAACTCGGAACCGCCTCTATCTTTTTTAAATCAACCTGAATACCATTGTTGGATATCACGTGCCCTAAGAAGGCCACTGAACTAAGTCAAAACTCACACCTGGAGAACTTTGCATAAAGTTTCTCCTCCCTCAATCTCTACAATACAACTCGCACATGCTCCGCGTGCTCCTCTTGACTACACGAGTACACCAGAATATCATCAATCAATACAATTACAAACGAATCCATATAAGGCCGAAATACACTGTTCATCAAATGCATGAACGTTGCTAGGGCATTGGTTAGCCCAAAAAACATGACAAGAAACTCATAGTGACCTTATCTAGTCCTGAAGGCAGTCTTAAGAATATCTGAATCCTTGATCTTCAACTGGCGATAACCCAAACAGAGATCAATCTCGAGAATACTCTCGCTTCCTGAAGCTGGCCAATAAATCATCAATATGAGGAAGGGGACACTTGTTCTTCACTATTACTTTATTCAACTGCCTGTAATCAATGCACATCCTCATTGTGCCATACATCTTCTTCACAAATAGAAGTCGTACACCCCACGGTGATACACTAGGACGAATGAACCATTTACCTAGGAGCTCCTGAAGCTACTCCTTCAACTCTTTCAGCTCTTCTGGTGCCATACGATACGACGGAATGGAAATGGGCTGAATGCCCAGCACCAGATCAATACCAAAATCAATGTCCCTGTCCAGTGGCATGCCCGGCAGGTCCGCAAGAAAAACATCGGGAAAGTCCCTTAAAAATGGAATAGAATAAATTCTAGAAGTCTCAACTCCGACATCCCGCACAAAGGCTAAATATGACAGATGACCCTTCCCAATCATACGTTGGGCCTCTAGGAAAGAAATCACTCTACTAGGGACATAATCAGTCACACCACGCCACTCGATCCTCGAAACACCCGGCATAGCCAAAGTGACTGTCTTAGCATAACAGTCTAGAATAGCATGACACGGAGATAGCCAATTCATGCCCAAAATAATGTCAAAGTCCACCATGCTCAATAGCAATAAATCAACTCGGGTCTCCAGACCCCCAACAGTCACAATACAAGACCGATACACATGGTCTTCAATAATAGTATCGCCCACAGGGGTAGATACATGCACAGGTAAGGAAATACACCCTCGAGTCGTACCCAAATAATGAAGACACATAGGAATAGGTGGCACCGGGATTAAATAAGACAAAGGCATCTCTGTGACAGACTGAGATAATACCTGTGATAACAGCATCTGACGCAACGGCATCTCTCCTGTTTGGGATAGCACAAAATCAAGTCTGACCACCACCCTATTGACCTCCACCTCTAGGGAGACCCCTCACTGTCTGATCCCCACCCCTAGCTGACTGGGCGGGTGAAGAAACTGGTGCAGAAGACGAGGATTGACTCCTCTGCTGTGATGAACTGGCAGCACGACGAGGACACTGCCTCCACATGTGACCAAACTCTCTACGCTCATAACAGCTCCTCGGTGCTGGAGAATAGGACTGAAGGGAACCCCTCTCACCGAAGTGACTAGATGATGCGCTCGGCACGGAAGAACCCTGAATAGATGGGGCACGTGAAAAATTGTGAGATAGAAGGGCTCTGAGTGCGGATTGGCCCTGCTGAAACCCCTGATGACCACGGCCGACTGAGGAGGTCTGAAAAAATGACCTCTACCCTGATGGAACTGGCCCCTAGATGGAGCACCACTGAAACTTCTGAAACCTCAAGGCCTCTTGGCCTCCCTCTCCGCTCTATCCTGATGGCGAGCCATTTCAATATCACGAGCAGTATCAACTGCATCCTTAAAGAAAATACCCATAACTCTCTCTTTCAAGTCATCAAAACACGAAGGTGATAGTAAAGACCATCCACAAACCTCTTGATCCTCTCCCAATCAATCGAAACTATCCAGGAGGCATGACGAGCCAATACGAAAAATCTTGCCTCATATTGGGAAACCGTCATATCTCCCTATTGAAGCCACTCAAACTGTCTACACAGCTCCTCTCTCTGAGACTGTGGTACCCACTTCTCCATGAAGAGAGTAGAGAACTCCTACCAAGTCAAAGGTGTTGCACCTGCCGGCCTATACCGCTCCTATGCCTCCCACCAAGTGAAGGCAGCCCCAGTGAATTGAAAGACGGTAAATGTTACACCGCACGACTCCAAAATCCCTATCGTTCGAAGTATACACTGATACTTGTCAAGAAAACCCTAGGCATCCTCGCCCTGAGCCCCACTAAATGAAGGGGGTTGGAGCCTACTGAACCTCTCAAGACGACGCTGCCCATCGTCTGGCATAGGCGGAACCACAAAGTCCTAAACTGGTGCAACCGGCTGAGCTGGAGGGGTTCCCGGTGCCTGCAATCCCTGCACTACAT
The DNA here is from genome assembly GCA_034376525.1 of Nicotiana benthamiana. Taxonomy (NCBI): domain Eukaryota; kingdom Viridiplantae; phylum Streptophyta; class Magnoliopsida; order Solanales; family Solanaceae; genus Nicotiana; species Nicotiana benthamiana. Next base: position 46,472,797 of record CM067323.1, read on the forward strand.
GCTCAGGTGTACGAGCATCGGGGGTCTAATTGCCTCCCCTGGCATGTGAAGTAGCTATTGCGGTAGTGGCTGAAACTGCCTGAGCCGGGCCAGTGCAAACTGATAATATATGAGCCAAGGACTCCTAAAGACCCGGAATCACAATGGGTACTGCTGGTGCCTGAACAGGTGCGGCTGGAATGTCTGCAGCTGGAGCCTGATCCTGAGCTGGGGCAATTGGTGGAGCAACAGGTGCTACCCTCAGGGCTCTGCCCCTACCACGACCACGTCCACGGCCCCTAGTTCCCTGGGTGTGTGGTACTGGCGGTCGTCAGTCTCGTCTGGTAGCACGAGTCCTCGACAACTGCAGAAAATAGAACACAGAAGTTTATTTCTCAGATCAACAAAGTCGCATGACAAGAATTTCAAGAATATGAATTTTTTCCTAAAGGTTATGCAGCCTCTCGAGGATAAATATAGACACCTCTATACCGATCCACGAGACTCTACTAAACCTTCTCATGTCTCGTAAGACCTATGTAAACTAGGATCTGATACTAACTTATCACGACCCAATTCCCAAATTCGATTATGATGGCGCCTCTCATGAAGTTAAGACCAACCAATAGAATAATAACGCTTCCTTTAATAGTTACTTAGCATGAATAATTCTAAAACATAGATATCATTATCATAAGTGCGGAAGAAAAATGATAAAAACAGGAACCATCCCGACACAGGCTTAAATTGGGGTGTCACAAGTCATGATCCACTACTAAGTCTACTAAAACACTACAAGTCTGGAATTCGGTATAAATTCTGAAGAAACGGGGCTGCGAACATCAACAGCTACTTCATCACTCCTAGTCCACCGGTTTGGAAGGAATCCGCTCAGGAAAGAACTCTGCTTTGCTTGTATCTGTATACACGGTGTAGGGAATAATGTGAGTACTCCGACCTAGTGAGCAACAAGAATAAATAATGACTGAAAGCATGAAATCTCATAAATTCACAAAGAAACGTTATCTCAGGCAGTAACATCAGTTAAGCAGTAAAAAGAGTGAAGTATCAATAAATCTTCTTTTAAAATAGTTAAATGCAAATACTTTCAACAAGTAGAAATAATCAAAAACCTGCCCCTCGGGTTCAATATCAACCCCGCGGGCTCAGTATCAGTCACTCAGTACAACATCAGCCCCTCGGGCTCACTCTCAAATCACATGGGTATCCTAGCTCACTGTGTGTGTGCATACTCCGAAGGGGCCCCTTACGGCCCAAGCTCTATATCATCATAAAGATTGAAAGCATGTTCATATCCATATAAGGCCTGGAAGACTACTCACATCACACTCGAGGCCTGAAAGCCTCCTCACATAATACTCGAGGCCTGAAAGCCTCCTCACATAACACGCGAGGCCGGAAAGCCTCCTCAGATCACTCAACATACCTTCACATATGGCCCTCAGCCTCAATCAGTCAAAAAATAATCATAAGCCACTCAGGCATTATTAAAACAATAGTACTCAGCTCAAACACTAGTTCAAATATCATTTAAATCTCAAATTTGAGTAAAATTAGATGAGTTCATGAAATAGTGTATTTTAATTGGACTCAGTTCAAGTAATGTTTCAAATAGTGAGGAAACAGTGATTATAGTTCATAAAGGATTTCAAATAATCGGCAATAAGCCCAAGTATCGTGAAAACAACAAGTCATAGTCAAATACGCGGTAAAGTATCAATCGGGATGGACCAAGTCATAGTCCCCAATAGTAAATGACCATATGCTCGTCATTGAGCGCGTGTCTCATCTCAACATAGCACTACATTGTGCATATCTGGGGTTTCAATCCCTCAAGACATCATTTACAATCATTACTCACCTCTAGTCGGCCAAAAGTCTAGCTCGCTATGCCCTTGCCTCTTGAATCAACCTCCTCGCACGTCGAATATGGCCAAAACCACAACGAATATGTTACAATAGGCTATGAGAACATAACCCAATCAAAAAGATTCGAAAAATATCGAAATTCACAAAATTTGCAATACCCGAGCCCCGGGCCCACTTCTCGAAAGTCAGAATTTAACATCAATGGATTTCTTATCTCGCCACGAGTCTGCACATATCAAAAACTTCAAAATCCGAGCTCAAATCCCAATTTTTCATTCAAAAAGTGAAGCCCTAATTCTTCCCTTTTTAATCAAATTTTAATGAATTTAAGTGTTGGTTCTTCAATTAAATGATGTTTCTAGGTCATAAGACTCACCTCCAATCAGTCCCAATCGAAAACCTCTTTAATACTCGTCAAAAAACTCTCAAGGTTGTTCAAAAATGGTGGAAATATAAGCTCGCGGAACAAAAAATGAGTTTTAAAACCCTTCTCTGAAGAGTCCTTTTCGCATCTGCGACTACCTCTTCTGCGGTTTCCATCCGCTTTTGCGGAGCTTTACTGATACGCCAGGACCGCTTCTGCTGTCTATTACGGCTTCTACGCATTATCGCTTCTGTTATGACCGCATATGCGGGCCACCGTCCGCTTTTGAGAAAACCACCTCAGGACTCCAAACCGCACGTGCGACTCCCCTTACCACATCCGCGGAACCACATATGCGGCCCCTTTTCCGCATATGCATAAATACCAGATACCAGAAATTTCTGAAATGCAACAACTCCAAAATTCACCCTGTTAGCCATCCGAAATCACCCTGAGGCCCCCGGGACCTCAACCAAAAGTGCCAACCCATCCATAGACATCATTCAAACTTGTTCCAATCATAAAAACACATCCAACAACAGAAAAAACATCAATTCTCACCGAATTCAAGCCTAAGTTCTTTTAAAACTTCCAAAACACGCATTCAATCAAAAACACAACCAAATCTTCTCCGAATCACCTGAAACTTTGCACCCACATCCCAAATCACCTAACGAAGCTACTGCAACTTTCAGAATTCCATTCCGACCCTTGGATCAAAATTTCACCTATCAACCGAAAATCGTCAATTCAAGCATATTTCTACGCCGGTCCTCCAAAACCATTTCCGATCACGCTCCTAAGTCACAAATCATCCCCCAAAGCTAACCAAATCATCGAAAATCATATCCGAGCTCTCTAATTCATAGGTCAACATACAGTTGACTTTTCCAAAACAAGCGTTCCTTAAAAAGACTAAATGCCTCATTTCCTTCCAAAACCAATCTGAGTTAACTCTAACACACCAAATACCGATAATGAGACATGAAGAAGAATAAAACTGGGGAAAATGGGACAATAACTCATGAGACGACGGGCCAGGTCATCAGTTCCTCCCCAACTTAAACAAACGCTCGTCCTCGAGCGTACCTAGAGTTGTCCTACAAGCCAACCAATAGCTGAATGACCTTACCAAGCATATATCCGGGGGGTGATCCCACGTCACCATATCTCGCATAGGTCCAACAATACAACATAGCTGACATTTCACAATCCATCTAGTCCGTAAACCATAGAACCACATTGCACTTTCCAAAATCATACACAAGATCAGAACATCACATCTATACTCAGAATAAGCCCGAACCAGCTGTAATAACTCATATCTGCAACCTCAGGCCCTTACATGATAAACCACATAGCTCTAATGCTCGCAACAATAACCTCTATTCGCAGCAACTGTACACAATACCTAAATACCAATAGAGAAACTCCATACTCATAATAAGCCAGAACCAGCTGTAATAACTCATATATGCAACCTCAGTGCCCTTAAATGATAAACCACATACTCTAATGCTCGCAACAATAACCTCTATTCGCAGCAGTTGTACACAATACCTAAATACCGATAGAGAAACTCTTATCAACTGAAATCTCATTCCAACACTTTCATATACTGCCAACGATACTGAAACACGCAATAAACTGTAACCATTTCTCAGATTAACCATTCATGAGGCCACTTCCCCTCTGACAATTACCATAGCAAATTTGAACTGAACCTCGATATTAACCCTTTAACATGCTGAAATCAAATCTGTTTGTATTCATTTGATGATCCCAACGATCCCTTCTGACCAAACACACCATTCTGGTGACATGACACATAAATACGAGTCTAAGCCACAACTTGCATAACTACGCATACCAATAAGCAACAGTCTGAACATACTCAATCGTGAAAATGACTCGATTGAAAGAGATGTACCTCAAGCTCGCCAATACCGCTACAACACAAGACTGAGACCCCATCTCACATCATAGAAATAGAACACCTGAATCTATCCTGAATGGTTATATCTCCATGTGGCCTCGCTACAACGCGCGATCCTAACCAAACACTGTTATACATGGAATACCTCAAGTCACTATGCTCAAAATTGAAAACCACACACAATTTTTATATCCGGAATCAAAGCAATTCATCCTACCCACAGTGAAGCAAATAACATACACCACACAACCCTGAAAGGACATAACTAATGCGCCATTCTCCGAGAACCACCCAATTACTCTTCCGCTCGACTTCCACTAAGAACGCCAATAGAATCGCACCATACGTGCCCATAACCAACAAATTATAATGTCTCGCAATACAAAAAAATAATTCATAGATCTCTCTAGATCATTGATGAGCTCAACAATGGTCAATTCAACCGATCCCTCGACAATGCAATTCGGTCAACCAAGCCAACTCGAGCTAGAACACACATCCACATTGGTCTGCCAATGAACTTCTTACCAAGAAAACCTGAAGCTATTCATTTCCCCTTCTATAACTCCTGCCAGAGTCATAGGATACGGTTCCCGGCACCAAATCAATACTAATATCCATAACTTCGCCCGACGACATGCCTGGCCACAAGAAACACATTCGAAAAGTCCCTCAACACCATATCTGAACCCGTGCTAGAAACCTCTACACTGACACCCATCACGAAGGCCCAAATAAGAAAGCAACCCTTCCAAGTGGTCCAATGGTTCTTCGGAAACCACTCTACTAGAACACACCCCAACGCACTTTGCTACTCACCCTGTGGAATTTCCGGCATAGCCCATAGCACAATAATCCAAAATAACCTAACACTGAGAAAACCAGTCTAAACCCTGATATCATAACCAAAATATGATATACCAGACAAAGAAAAGTCCACTCGGGCCTCCAAATCCCAATGGTCGTTCCACGGTACTGATACACACGATCCACAATCACAATATAGCCTGAATATGAGAACTTCCGTCTCCAAATCCACACGGCACACAAATCACCATTTCCTATACCAATTTCGCCATCGGAATATATGTCACACCTCAAATACCCAATTATCCCACGATAGATACTCCACAATTTCCCTGTGCCACCCAGCAAACTCGAATATCACTAGTTAGTCTCACAAGAAAGTGACGAAATACTACCGTAGTACCATCAAGTTAATCACATTGCCTTTTTTGTGAAACATATACTCTCATCAAATCACTTCCAAATAGCAGTACCATTTTCCTTGATTATCTGAGGCTATCCACTACCTAAGTGTTTTATGACTTCCTTCCTGAACTGAACTGTAACCTAACACACGCAAGTCTCGGTCATCCACAACATACCGCATATAACATACCATCCAAGGATATATGAAAACCTTACCTCCCTTCCGAGTCACAAACATCTATGTACTCCACTAGTCAAGAGCTTTCCATTGGTCCCATCTAGAACAAAAACCACTATACATCCCATGCTACGCATGCCCATAAAATATACATCTCCACCGTAAAACCTAACAAGAACTCTTCCAATTCCGTTTGCATCGACTAAACTAGCAGGAATGAATCCTTCTAACTAGACCAAGCTAAGCAAGCTGTCGAAACCCAAGAGCACTGCTGCAAAATACTTGTACGAACTCGTTACCTCTAACACATACAAAGAATTAATTATATCCTTACCATGCCGATCCGGTTTACTATCAAGCTACTCCATCTATTTAAATTTTCCTCTATTTCATTTTCAATTAATAATTTATCTTGTTGTAGCACTGCAATTCCTCGACCCAAGCATACCATACGAGACCCAAGCATAAAACCATACTATCTGAAACTCATAAGCCGATGAACGCTCCCCCTTGAATATTCCTAAAAATACCACATTCCGCAACACTTCATTCTGAAGAACTTCCTGTGAATCTAAATTCGTTGTCTTCACTTTCCTGATACTGATGCATAGAATCCCATAATTAACCTAGTTCATAATTCTGAACCTCTTCCAATGAAAATACAATTTCTAACCACACATGCAACTTTAAGATACCTGATTGTTCCCTGTAGACTCTTGAACACATTAGAACCATTTTCGAAAGTCATTCTCTCTTATTCAAACTGCAAATCACCTGACCTGACGGACAGAACCACCCGTGCTTCATTGGCACTCCGATACCGCAAAATGATATATTCATCCCAATACAACCAAGAAACTTCCCGCTCTATACAATGAGCATCCTTTTGCAATAACACTCTAGACATTCCGTGATTCCCATACTTTATAAAGTATAATATGACCTCTGTTACAATTTTGCTTCACTCGTGCCATCCTCGGCTCAATTTATACAAACAGAACTGATTCACCAGCATGCATCAAACTGGAACCAACATAGCACTTAACTGTGCAATCAGCTAATCAACAGCAAACTCCCCAACTTAGCTTGAAGTTATATATCAAGATACACTCAACAACTCATAATACTTTTACTGTAATTATGCCACAATACCATTGTGAGATTAAACTCAAATCATTTATAAGTTTGTGAAAACATAGATCATCTAGTACTGTAATCCTTTGCAAATCGCGCATTCATCTTCACATTAGTTGAGCCAACTCTCTTAAGCAACCCAAATTTTTAAATTTCAACACGTACCCTTCAATTACACATTAGATATTCTAACATACACATAAGGATCACACCACTTAAGAAACACTCCGCAGGAGATAATCCACTTGCTTCGCCTCAATTTAGTACTTCTACATACCTTCCATCGTCATATACATTACACAGTCCATTAGTCTTCCTGGGCCTGAACTCATACCGCCACATGTAATGCACTCCTCTCCCAAACTAGGAGACACGAAAATATTCTTCACGCGCTCATAACTTGGGCTACACATCAAATCACAATAGGAATCGAACCCTTAACATTACAACTATTATCCAGCAGACTTCTTCGTCACTACCAAGTCATATAGATACATATCGCAGTACTAATATACTCATCACATGGATATTCAACCGCCATTCCGGCTAATAGGGACAACACCGAACACATAAGTTCAACACACTTGCTCACACAATCAGCATCTCGGTGCTCAAGCCATAGGCAAGGATCCGGCATCAAGTCCTCCAGACTAGCCTAACATAAACTCACGAAGATTACATCTCTCCCCTTGATCGGGGAATCACAAGCCACCAAGGCACATCTGATACTAAGCGCTCATCCGTGCCTACAAACGCGTGGAAGGAATTTCAAGGGTTTCCTTTCAAGCTGAATCAAGGACGCATTATAAGAAATCAAGAATGCGAAGTTTTCTTAAAGGCTCTGCAACCTCTCGAGGATAAATACAGATGTTTCCGTACCAATCCGCGAGACTCTACTAATCCTACTCATGACTCATGAGACATATGTAACCTAGGCTCTGATACCAACTTGTCACGATCCAATTCCAAACCCGATCGTGATGGCGCCTCTCGTGAAGAAAAGTCCAACCAACAAAATACCAACTCTTCTTTAAACAATTACTTAGCATGAATAAGTCTAAAACACTAATATCATTATAATAAGTGCGGAAGTAAAATAATAAAACATGGAACCATCCCAACACAGCCCAAAGTTGGGGTATCACAAGTCACGAGCATCTAAAAGAGTCTAAATACATCTACAAGGCCAGTAATATACAGAATGAAATTTAGAATCAAAAGTAAGAAAATTGGTGCCGCAAATGCTGGCGATCACCTTACTCAGCTACGATAGCATACTTTCCAATCAGCTCAACCCACTATCGAGAGAACAAATATCTGCATCTGCACACGAGGTGCAGGGAGTAAAGTAAATACTCCAACTCCGTGAGTAATAAAGGTAAATAATAACTAAGAAGTAAGAGAACACGTATAACCAACCATCATGCTGTATAAAAGCAGTGTAAAACTCTTTGAGAAAATCAGTGAAGTTGTGAAATCTTTAGAAATATTTTGGCTCGGTTTTTATCCTCTTTTGAAATGATCTTTTCAACAGTTACGGAAAGAATTTCAAACAATTAGTACCACAATGCAGAGAAACCGCCCCTCGAGATAATTTCAAATAATTAGTGCCACTATGCACAGAAACCGCCCCTCGGGCATAAATACCACAATGTAACGAGTAAGGACCAACAGGTATGCGAGATGAGCACATAAAACTAGACTTTTGGGCAATAACCTTGTTCCTGGTCAGCCATTGTTACCAGATCGCACAGTGTTATTCCTGGTCAGCAATTGTTATCTGACCAAATTGCATCATACAGTGTCATTGTTACCATTGTCTCAAATCACATGGGTACCCGTGCTCACTGTTGGGGTGCACACTCGGGAGGGGCTCTTACATCCCTAGCGATATATCATCATAAGGCCTGAAAGCCTGTACATATCAACATGAGGCTTGAAAGCCTTATCACAATACACTCGAGGCCTGAAAGCCTCCTCACATATCATTAGAGGCCTGAAAGTCTCCCCACATCACTCAACATATCCTCACATATGGCCCTCGGCCTCAATCAGTACAGAAAATAACTATAATCCCCTTGGACAACAATAAAATAATATTGCTCAGCTCAAACATCAATTCAAATATCATTTAAACTAAAGTTGAGTAAAAGTATAGCTGAGTTCATGAAACGGTGCAATTCAAGTGAGACTGAGTTCAAATAATATTTCAATTAATGAAGAAACAGTGATGGGAGTTCTCAAAGTATTTCAAATAGTCTGCACGAAGCCCAAGTATGGAAATAAGCCCAAGTCATAGTGAAAAATAACAAGTCTTAGTCAAATACGCGGTAAAATATCATCCAGGATGGACCAAGTCATAATCCCCAATAGTAAATGATCCTCAATAGTAAATGATCTTGCGTCTTTCATTGAGTGTGTGTGTCTCACCTCAATATAGCACTACAATGTGCAAATCTGCGGTTTCAAACCCTTAGGATATCATTTACAAGCATTACTCACCTCGAACAGGCGAAATCTCAAGCTCGTGATTTCTTTTCCCCTCAAATCGGCCTCCACGCGCGTCGAATCTAACTAAAACCGCAAAGAATACATAACAAGATTCTAAGAGAACAAAACCCAATCAAAAACAATCAATAGCGGGCACAAATCCGGAAATTTTCAAAACCCGAGCCCCTGGCCCACTTTTCGAAACTCAAAAGTTTTTACATAATTAGATTCCTCATATCCCTACGAGTTCATACATATCAAGAATACCAAAATCGGAGTCCAAATGGCCCTTCAAATCCCAAGTTTTGTTTCTCTTAAGTTCAAGCCCTAGATGACCATTTTTTCCCATAAATTACTTAAATTTCACTCCTAATTCATGATAAATCACCATAGAATTGTGTTTAAAGTCCAAAAATACTTACCTTATCGATTTCCCCTTGAAAGCTCTCTTCAAATCATCCAGAATACTCCAAGTCCGAAGTAAAAATGACTAACTCTTCAAAATTTTGTGAATAAGAATTATAACGACATCTGCCCAGTTATAACCGCCTTCGCGGTCGACTAACCACTTATGTGGTACCGCTTCAATGTTCAGGGCTCCGCTTCCACTGAAATTCACTAGGGACAAAAACCCGCTTCTACGACTCGAACTCCCCATCAGCGGAACCGCTTCAGCGGTCAGCCTTCCGCTTCTTCGGAAATCCTTCCAAAGTCCACAACCGCTTCAGCAGTCATTATTTCGCACATACGGTACTGCTTATGCGGTGAAAATTCCGCAGAAGCAAAGATACCAGAAGCAACAGCAAAAATGCAACAACACAAGTCCAAAACTTCCCGTTAGCCACCCGAACTCACCCCGAGGCCCTCGGGACCTCATCCAAAAATTAAAATATTATTCAAACTTTTTCCAATCATAAAAACATATCCAACAACACAAAAATTATCACTTCCCACCGAATTCAAGCCTAAGTTCTTTTAAAACTTTCAAAACATGCATTCGATCAAAAATCCAACCAAATCATCTCCGAATCACCTGAAATTTTGCACACACATCTCAAATAACCTAAAGAAGCTATTTCAACTCTTGGAATTTCATTCCGATCCTCGAATAAAAATCTCACATATCAACCGAAAATCGCCAAAACACTAATTTCACAAATTCAAGCCTATTCCTACAGCAATCCTCCAAACCACTTCCGATTTTGCTCCTAAGTCACAAATCATCCCCCGAATCTAACCGAATCACCAAAAATCACATCCGAGCTCTCTAATTCATAAGTCAACATCCGGTTAACTTTTTTAAAACAAGTCTTTCTTAAAGAGACTAAGTGTCTCATTTCCTTCCAAAACCAATCCGAATAAACTCTAACACACCAAATACCAATAACAAGACATGAAGAAGCATAAAAATGGGGGAAACGAGACAGTAACTCGTGAGACGACGGGTCGGGTCGTCACAAAAATCCAAGAGCTAGGGACATAGATATTGAAGATGATTCGAAAAAAAGTAGAGAAGATGTCAACAAGGCTCATACTCAATATGTTAGGTGGCTCAGTCTTCAAGAACTGATGCTTAGACAAAAATCTCAATTACAATGGTTCGAAGAAGGGGAAAAGAATATTAGATACTTCACTCTACTCTCAGAGAGAAAAGAAGAAGGCAACAAATAAATCACATAAAAAAATAAAGGAAATGGATCAGGAGAGATGAGACGATAGCAATAAAGTTGTTAGCCACTTTCAAAAATCTTTAATCTTACTCCTCTTACGATCAACAATTCTATTCTTGATTGTATTCCTTATTGGATCTCAAGTGAGGGCAACAACATGCTGAACAAAATTCCAGAAGATAATGAAATCAAGGATGCAGCTTTTAGCTTAGCCCTCACAACACTATAGGACCATATGGCTTTAATGGTACCTTCTTTCAGAATTGCTAGGACATAACCAAAAAGAATGTCATTGCTTTTGTGAAAGAGTTCTTCAAAAGAAAAGGTTTGCCCAAATTCTACTCTTACACTTGTCTAGTTTTAATTCCTAAAATTGATAATCCTGCTACTTTTGCTGACTTTAAACCTATTAATCTATCTAATTTTACTAATAAGATTATTTCAAAAAAAATTCGCTTAGAGTAAATACCTTGTTTTATAATTTAGTCTCCTTGTATCAAAGTAACTTTGTTAAAGACATACTAATTTCTTAGAATGTTTTATTAGCCCGAGAAATTATTCACAATATTACTCATAAAAATAATTGTGGTAATGTTGTTATTAAACTTGACATGGCTAAGGCTTATGATAGAATGGCTTGGGATTTTATCTATGTTATCCTTAGAAATTTGTCTTTTTAGAAAATTGGATTAGTCTGGATCATAATATTATCTCTAATATGTGGTACTCTATTTTAATAAATAGAATGATACATGGTTCCTTCTCTTCTTCTCAAGGGCTTAAGCAAGGGTATCCTCTCTCCCCAACTCTTTTCATAATTGTTGTTGAGATCTTATCAAGATCTGTTAACTCTCTCTATAGAAATTCTAATTTTGTTCCTTTCTCTGTGTCTCCTAATGTTCCTAGAATCAACCACCTAGCTTATGCTGATGATATTATAATACTCTGTAGTGGTGGATCTACTTTTGTTAAATTGTTCATGAATTTTATTAGTAGTTATAAAAGAAGCTCAGGTCAATTGGTTAATAGGGTTAAAAGCTATTTCTTGACTGCTCCTAATACTGCTGCAACAAGAACTAACAGGATTAGAAAGTGTTCGGGCTTTTCATCTTACTTACCTAGGATGTCCTCTGTATGTGGGAAGAAACAAAATAAAGTTTTTTTTGATAACATGATTAGTAACATTGTTAAAAGGCTAAATGGCTGGCAAGGCAAGTTGCTTTCTCATGGTGGTAAGGCTACTTTGATTAAGAGTGTCCTCCAATATATTCATGTCTACACTCTCTCTGCTCTGACTCCCCCTAAATGAGTATTTAGACTAATTGAGAAACATTTTGCTAATTTTTCTGGGGTACCTCAGAGGAACACAGGAGGTATCATTAGAGTTCGTGGAACCATCTTGCTCTCCCTATTGATGAAAGAGGCATTTATCTTAAAAAATTGAAAGATATTAGTAACATGTTAGCTATGAAAAGGTAGTGGAGGATAAGATCCACATTATCTCTTTGGACTCGATTCATTATTAACAAATACTGTGTGGGATCCCATTTGGTGTCAAAAAAATTGGCTCCAGGAGATTCTCATGCTTGGAATCATGTTCTCAAAATAAGGAATATAGCAGAGAGTCGTATTATTTGGCAGGTAAATTCGGGATCAAGTAACTTTTGGTAGGACATTTGGCTATGCTAGTACTTGATATTCCAAAGAGTGCCAAAATCTTGGTTGGAGAGTTCGTATCTGATGGTCAATGAAACATTAACAAATTTAAGGAAATCTTACCAGATCATTTGGTACAACATATCCAAACCATTTCTATAGGCAATCAAACCAATGAGGATCAAATCTTTTGGGAAATATCAGAAAATGGCAAGTTCACAAACAGAAGTTCCTAGAGTTTGGTAAGAAAATCTAGTCCAAAAGTGCAATTCATCAATAAGGTAAGGAACTCTGGTATGGTAAACTTCCTTTTGATGATGTCATTATTAATTTTGACAAACAAATTATTTTCATATGTAATTGTTGCAAAAATCCAACTACAAATAATATGAACCATGTATTTATAGTAGCTCAAGCTGCTAGTTACACTTGAAAAATTTTTGAAATAGCTCTTGGCATAGAGTACCACCCACCAGTTAGATATATGCTTAATAAATGGTGGGCTTATAAGGTTTCTAATGATGTCCACATACTTGTTTTAAACATTACACCTATCATTATTTGCTGGTTTCTTTGGAAAGAATTTTGTGCGTGGAAGTACGGAGATCTAAAAAGCTTCAACAGTTATAAATTACAATAACAAATAGCTTGGAGTATTGAGAATGTAGTCAGCAAAGATTTTCTCAATTGTAATCTAAAACTTCCATGGTACAGCTTCTGTGGCCTCTTAACAAGGCTTCAACCTATGCACAAAAGCATGGTCGTTCTCTGGAAAAAGCCGGATAGGGTATGGGTCAAGATAAACTCTGATGGAAGCTTTCTAGAAGTGGAAGAAAAAGCGGTGCTAGGAGGAGTCATCAGAGATGACCAGGGAGATACTATCATGGTCTTCTCGATTCATACAATGCTGAAAACCACAACATCGTAGAGGCTCAAGCAGCTTGCATTGGTACTAATTGGTGTATACAAAATGATTTCACTCAAGTCATTCTTGAATTAGGCTCTCTTTACATTATAGAGATCATTCGTAAAGAAAGCGCAACCAACTGCAAGATTAGTTGGATAGTCTACAAGATCAGAGAGGCTATCAACACCTTCAATATTCAGATTAGCCATTACTATAGAGAGGCCAATCAATTAGTGGACTGCTTGGCTAAAATGACAGTTAACACTCAACAGTCAGCTTACTTCTATTCTAACCAATAGCCAACAGCTGCCTAGTCAAGCAAAAGGCCCTTTTTTGCATAAGTTTCCTTCCATAAGGAACAAATATGACAATGCCATTTTTTTGTTAGCTAGTTTGTAATTTTTATGAGGGGAGAACTATTTATAATTGCATATGCCTCTTTTTTTTTTTGAAGGGTCTTCTCTACCCTTGTGTTGTATCATCAAACTCTATTTTTGCTAATACAACACCCCGGACAATCTGGGAAAATTTCATTAAAAATTTATTACAAAAAATTTAAATAAGAGAGATAAAATTAGTCTTATAAAACATAAAAAGATCTATAAAATATCCTGATTAAATAAGAAAAATGCTATTTTTGACTTTGCATGTAATATATTCTCTACAAAGGAGGAAAGATATCTTTAAAGAAAAAGGAGTTCGTGATGCTAAAACATAAAAGCATCGTCACTATTAGAGAACATTAACTTACATCCTTAAATAGAGCATCAGCAATTATACTTGCTTTAGATGATTCCACCTTTACTTTTTAATTTTTCGGTTCTTGGTTCACTTAATAATTGGTACCCCAAATTCTTAAAATATATTCGCCAATGGATTAATGATTTCATTTCAGCCAGCTTTGAACATTGAATAGTACAAGTAAAGTTAAAGAATGTGTGAATCCTTAAGCCCGCCCTAATAATTATTATTTCCAAGACTAATGATCAACCCTTTAAAAAACTCCCTTGCTATCATAAATAGCCTTAGACTGGGCCTCGTTCGGCTGAACCCAAATACTTTTATCCAAACTTTTTGTTTATTTTATAAAATTATTGAATTATTTATAAATTATTAGTTTAGAACACAGTGACTAAAAAAAATTAAATATTGAATTCATAAGTTTAAATCTTGATTTCGTCACTGACCCTAGACTAATTTTTCTAATGTTTCCTTATAATTAATGTTTCCAATCTATTATTCATATACGGTAGACAGACTGAAATTAGTAGTCATTTCCACTTTTGACTTTTCATGTAAGGGATTCTCCAATTAAAATGAAGAAAATTAAAGTGAAAGAGCTTTACTTTTTTAATAAACTTACCCAACGCAAATTTAACTAGTTAGTCGGACACGTAGAGTTGGAATATCAATTTATTAAATAAGACATCAGCCAGTTACCAAGAAAGCATTAGCGTACAGTTCTGAATAATTGTACGTCCACCTTTATTTCTTTAGTTGTTGTCCACTTGCATGGTACCTTATTAATTTAATTTTCTAAAATATAATATTTGATAGTGGGATGATTTGATTCCATCCAGACCTACCTTGTACAATTCAAAAATCTAATTGTCCCATAATAATAAAATGATAATTCTATAGTTTCCAAAAGAATGTAGTGATCATCCCTTAATCTTTAATTTAAACTAGGTAATTATAAAGAAAATATTGACAAAAAAGAAAAAAAGCATATCAATGTCAAAAGTGGGACAATATTTTGATTCTTAAACCCCATGTATAATATAAAAGTATATAGGTCCATAGCTCAGAATTTGTACCATTATTCTTCCATTAATTATAGCTAGGGTAATAGAGCACACATTCCATTACCTATGAAAGTTCCCAGAAAAAAAATGGTTGTTGTTGAATCAGCTGTAAAATATGCTCTTGCTCACGAATCTATTGTTCTAACTTAGCTCAGATCATGTTATCTTTGAGATAATAGGGGTTCCGAACGGGAGAAGAATAAGACAGGCAGGCTGTAACATAGATGAACTTAATTTGTTCAAATGGCCACAAAACAAGATTATGAGCAATCAATTTCTAACACATATAGAGGTTCATATGATGTGTTTTTGAGTTTCAAAAGTGAAGATAGAGGTAAATATTTCACTGATCACCTCTCCACAGCTTTAAACCAAGCTGGATTTCGGACGTTCAAAGGTGGTAATCATAGCAGTTCAGATTTTGCTAAAGCAATTCAAGAATCAAAGATTTCTATTATTGTATTCTCACAAAATTATGCATCTTCCTGTTGGTGTTTAGATCAACTTGTCACAATTCTTGAACGTAAAAAGAAGTTTGCATGTACAACAATATTGCCTATATTCTACCATGTTGATCCTTCAAATCTCAGGAAGCACAAGGGAAGTTTTGGAGAGGCGTTAAACAGACATGAAGAAAAATTCAAGTCTGAATTAAGACATGGAAATATTGAAGAAGAGTTAAAGAAATGGAAAGATGCACTTAGTCAAGCTGCAGATTTGGCTGGAATGGTCTTTGAAAATCAGTACGTTCGTTTTTTATTAGTGTTTTCAATTTTACCTATATCCTGGAAATAGGTTTATAACCAAAAGGAAATGAAGGGAGATTTAACAACTAAGTATCATTTAATTGATTAAAGTAGTTTTTTTCTTTTGCGATCGTTTTTATTTTGGAAAAGGTGGGTGACATGAATATGGAAGGAAAAAATAACATTGTATAGCAACGGTAAAAATAATAACCGAAAAATATATAAAATTTGTATATTTTTTTTATATATATACACATTCTGTATGTTAAATACAAAAAATATACAAGTTTTATACACTTTTTCAGCTATCATCATATATAAATAATTTTTGGGGCAGGTTAAAAGTGATAATACACTAATAGGTAAGCTGAAAGATTAATTTACCATATATTCTCTCATATTCTGATTGTGTAAATTAATCGATGTGCAGCTCTTTTTTTTTCTTTTCCTTTTATGTATAAAAAGGTGGTTTTGCAAATTTAACCAAGAACTTGGGCGTTTTCTTATTTTTCTTTCCTTTTTGTCAAAAAAACATTACTAAAATTTTATAAATAATATGTTAATTAGATGTGTGTATATGGCACACAGACACACTTAACAAATAAGATGAGAACTTACGAAAAGAATGTACTTAAGCAAAATGATATGATAATTATCACTTTCTTAGCTAGTAATAAAGGGAATTGACAACAAGAAGAATAAGATGTTCAGTGATAATGTTTGTGGCGACCTCTTTAGCACCACCAAAAATAGCGACAAATAATGAGCTTTTGTGATAATAAAGCTCGCTAAAACAAATGCACCAAAGCCAAAGTGTAGATTTTAAGGTAGGCCGTAGAGAGTAGAGACATATAGTGTGGTGACTCGGCACTAACCTTTGGTGACAATTAAAGAGGCACATAACATTGTCACTGAAAACCTTATTTACTGTAGTGGAATGAACATCCGTAACTCCAACCCTCCCCCCCCTCCCCCCAACCCGCAAGCCGGAAGGGAGCCCATTCCAAGCTTGAAAATGAAACTCTACAGTTGAAGGCCTAACAAAGGCTCGGTGAAAATATCAGCCAATTGAAAATTTGTAGAAATGGAATGAAAGTGCATTCCGCACAAAATAACTATTAACCTCGATGTATTTGGTGCGCTAATGAAATACGAGGTTCTTGGCAATATGAACTACTACTTGGTTGTCACAATGAACAGCAACAGGAGCAAGATCAGAGACACCAAGTTCACTAAGTAGTCGGAGAATCCAAGTGATTTCAGCAACCAAAAGTCTCAAAGATCTATGTTCTGCCTCGGCAGAAGACAAGGCAACGGTAGGCTGCTTCTTGGATTTTCAAGACACCGGGAAACCACCAAGAATCACTAACAGACTTCCTTGAATCAGCACAGGAGACCCAGCCACAATTATAGTAGACTTCAAGAGAGAAATTTGAAGTACGGGGGAGAAGTAAGCCCAAAGAATTGGTGCCATACAAGTATCTTAATACATGTAGAGCAACTTCAAAATGAGGAACCCTCGGTTTGGACATAAACTGGCTCATGTTGAACTGTGTAGGACAAATCAGGTTGAGTGTGCTGGAGATAGTTCAATTTACCCACGTCTTCTATAGGAAGATGGATCAGGCAGCAACTCACCAATATTAGCAGACAACTTCACATGACGATCAAGAGGAGTAACCAGAGATGAAACAGCAGAGCGATGGAATTCAGAGAGCAAATCCAAAATAATTTATGTTGGCTAAGCAAGGAATAATCATCCAAACTAGTACTAAAAATCTTGGATTGAAGAGCTAAAGATAATTTGGCATACTATTGACTGGAGGCTTGTCTAAGACCATAAAGTGACTTATTAAGCTTGGAAGTAAGAGGGGAAATAGAAGCATAAGAAGTTGAACAAAGTGTCTAGAAGGAATTTTCATAAAGACCTCTTCATCTAAGTCTACATGCAAGAATGCATTGTTGGTGTCTAACTAAACTACAATCAATTCCTTTTGATCGTTACAGACAATAGAAATTTGATAGTTGTGAGTTTCATCACAAGAAAAAGATTTTTAGTAAAATTCACACCTTGTTGGCTATCCCCCATAATAACTAGCCTAGCTTTATACCATTCAATAGACCCATTGGCCTTTTGTTTAATCATATAGACCCATTTACAGGGAATAGCTCTCTTCTTCCTGGAAAAGGACCAATATCCCAGGTGTTAGTAGCCTCTAGACCTTAAAACTTTTTCATCATGGCTTCTTGCCATGCAGGATTAGAGACAGTCTGATGATAGAACTGAGGTTCTAGCTAACAAATGTCATCAGATATTGGAGAGGAGATAGTACCAGAAATAGAGGTGCACACATAATCATCAGATTGATGGGAGGTTGGTGATGTCTAGTAGATTTTCTAAGGGGGGAGGATTCTGGTTAGAAGGATGTGAAAGTGAACAGACATAACTATTCAGGTTGGTGGGAGTTTGATGATGTCCAATAGGACTTCTCAAAGGAGAATCTTGAACAGAAGCATGAAGAGCATTAAAATGAACATTACTAGATGCGATGGTGATTAACACACAATCACCCCAATATGTTTATCAAGTATGTGATGATTAACACACAATCACCCCAATATTTAACTAGTAATTTGGATTGAAAAAGAAGGATACGCGACTATTTTAGAAAGTTCCACAAAATCTTAAAAAATGCTCTCAAAACATTAGAGAAACTTGATCACCGATTCAATCGACACTGGAGGAAAGGGGAAAATGCGATTCACATGTTGAGGGTACCAACGGAAGAAAGCCCTCAGAGCAAGTCATCAAAATCGTGCATGGCTCTAATACCATTATAACATCTCAAATCTGAATTATCGTGGAAACTTTCAAATAGCAAACCCTAGAAATGTCCAATACGACATGAAGGAGTAGAGAGATAAATTTTATTAATATTGTATAATGTCAAAATGAATTAATTTCTTAAAAAAGAATCATCTAACTATATATATATACAAAATAATTGGGTCAGATAACTTAAATAAAGAAGAATCCGCAACCATTCTGGCTGCTCCTGGACTAATGCGCCATTAAAGAATATTTTTGAACTAGTCATAAAATTCACTCCATGTCCAACATCTTTTAGATTTCTATTTTATTTCACATTGTATAAGAAGTTAATCTGCAAGAATTATAAGTTGATCTTAAGTGTAAAAAACAACTATAAAATGAAGTCATTGAGAAGACAATTACAGGTAACTCTATATGTATAATAAACATTTAATTGTAACGTGCTATAACAAACTAAAATTACATTTAATTTTAGTATAAATTATTACTAAAATTATTAATAACTTAAATCTTTCTATGTTTGCTTTGTGTAATGGATGTTTCAGGCATGAATCCAGTTTCATCAAGAAGATTATTAATGTTATCAGTACTAGACTAAGTCGGCCAGCCTTGTATCTTGCTTCTTGCACAATTGGAATACATCGTCGTGCCAGACCCATTAATTCATGGGTTCAAGATGAATCTAATACTGACATTGGAATACTGCTGGTTTCTGGTATTGGTGGAATTGGAAAGACAACTCTTGCCAAATTTGTCTACAACTTAAACT
Source organism: Nicotiana benthamiana (assembly GCA_034376525.1). Classification (NCBI taxonomy): domain Eukaryota; kingdom Viridiplantae; phylum Streptophyta; class Magnoliopsida; order Solanales; family Solanaceae; genus Nicotiana; species Nicotiana benthamiana. Next base: position 46,492,366 of record CM067323.1, read on the forward strand.
TTGGATATTTTGAATGCAGTTGCTTTTTGGCAAACATTAGAGAAACTTCAAAACTCCCTAATGGGGTCATCGTGCTACAAAAACAACTTCTTTCTACCCTTCTCAAACATGATAAAGTAAAAATATCAAGTGTTGATGAAGGAATTATTAAGATAAGGAATGCTTTATGTTATAGAAAAATTCTTCTCATTCTTGATGATGTTGATGAGCCTGATTTAGTTGAAGCAATATTTGACATTAAAGATTGGTTTGGTTTTGGAAGTAAAATAATTGTGACAACTAGACACAAGAATTTATTAAGACCTCAATTAGGTCATGAGGTACATGAAGTTGAAATTTTGTACACAACTGAAGCAACTGAGCTATTTAATTGGCATGCATTTGGGGAAAACAATACAGGTGAAGGTTATTACAAAGAGTATTCAGAGGAAGTGATTGAATGGTGTAGAGGACTTCCATTAGCTATTCAAGTTATCGGTTCTTCGTTGGCTGGAAAATCGAAGGATGTGTGGAGAAGTTCAATAGAAAAGTTGAGGGATATTCCCACAAATAAAATTGTTGATAAATTGAGATTGAGTTATGAATTGTTGGATGATGATCATGATCAGAATTTGTTCCTTCATCTTTGTTGTTTCTTTGAGGGTATGAAAAAAGATTTTGTGTTTAGGATACTAGATAAATGTGACTTTTACACATTGGTGGGGATTCAGAATCTCATCGATAGAAGTTTAGTGACAATCGGATATGTAAATGAGATAACAATGCATCAATTGGTACGAGATATGGGAAGAGACATTGTTCGTCGAGAAGCACCTGTGGAGCCTGGAAAGCGTAGTAGACTCTGGCACCACAGAGATTCTTACAATATCCTAAGAGGAAAAACAGTAAGGAACTATGCATGTTCTTATTTGTATATTTTGTCACCTTATTCCTATGTGCAAATACTGTTTTCAATAACGGTGATGTGAGTCATTTTGGTGCATCTCGACTATTCCAGTGGGTGCATGCTATCTCTCACTAGCGCAATTACAGGGCTGCTCTGCCCTGAACCTGGATAGGTAGATGGTGAGAAATCAACTGCTATTTTTTGTACGTGGAACTTATTTCTTATGTTTCTTGTTTATTCTTTTGTGATTTCTATTAGGGAACAGAGGCAGTGCAAGGGATGGTGCTCGACATGCGTATGATTAAGAAAGAAAAGTACTCTAGCCCCTTAATACCAGTGAGACAAAATGCAATTGCCTTTTTCATTTGGAGTACAAAAGGCAATTCTAGTTTACAGGATCTTAGAACTGATGCCTTTGAGAAAATGCACAAGCTAAGATTTCTCCAATTCAACAAAGTTCAAGTGGATGGAAGTTTCAAGAATTTCCCTAAGGGATTGAGATGGCTGTGTTGGAGTGGGTTCCCAGAGGAATGTATACCAAATGAGTTTCCAATGGGAAGTGTTGTTTCCATTGACATGCAATACAGCAGCTTGAAACAACTTTGGAAAGGATTCAAGGTATTGTCTATTCATATTCTAGTGTTTACTGAATCGCTACGATCTCTACTTGATCAATTTCTTCGTTTTGATCTATTAGTTTCTCCCATTCCTAGAGATACTGGATCTAGGCCACTCCTATGAGCTCATCACCACACCGGATTTCTCGGGCCTTTCCAATCTTGAAAGGTTGATACTTGAACATTGTACCAGGTTAATCTATGTTCATGAGACCATAGGAAGCTTGCAAAAACTCATGATTTTGAACCTTACAGATTGCCAGAAACTAAAGAGACTTCCTGACAGCATTTGTGAGTTAAAATCTCTTGAGACACTTAATATATCAGGCTGCTCAAACATTGAATATCTGCCAACAGAACTGGATAAATTGACTTCACTAAAGGAGCTTTATGCTGATGGGATCTCTATGAATAGGGTGGCAATATCTACTGAATTGGGGGCCCAAACATGGTATTCATCTTTGTATTCTTGGGCCTTGAAAGGAAGGGTAATATCCCCTAAAAAATTTCAAGAAATCCATTTTCCTCGGTCCTTGCATGTGTTAAACATTGCAAAATGCAATTTATGTCCAGATGCATTTAGCAAGGTTGATTTAGGCATTCTGAGCTTGTTGGATTGGCTAGATTTGGGAGGAAATCCAATTTGCAATCTACCAGATAGCATCAAGAATCTTACAAGGCTTAAAACTCTTAACATCGCGTACTGTACAAAAATCAAGTATCTTGACGGATTGCCATCAAATATCAGTGACTTAAATGCGGATGGATGCATATCTTTGGAGAAAGTAGTAGCTTCTTGTGCAAAAGGACATCCAGTAGAAGGTTATTTAAATTGCATCAATCTTGTTGAGGCTGAAGGTGTTTTCAAGTTAGAGCCACTGGAAAATGCAGATGCTCAAGTTCTTGCCAATATGGGAATTTCCACTTTGGAACCTATAACAAGTAGTATTAAGGTTTCTCTGGTATTTGGTCGCGCATACAATGCTGGAAGAGTTAGAAATGAATACCCAAGTTGTGTCCAAGATGATATAGCAAGTTTATTTTCACTTAAGCCTAAGAAGTTCCCTCCACAGGTCTGTCTCTCTCACCCCTCTTTTCACATAATTATGGTAACAATCTTGTTGTATATGAAGATAATAATCAGACCAGATAAACATGATCAACATTACTTAGTCACTTGGTAAAAATGGTAACTAAATTACTATCGCATATAATGATTGTGCATTTATAATTGTCAGTGTATATAACTTAAATCCTTAATTTATGGTCTCAGATATTGTACCACCGCGGCATTTTCTCCACTTTTTTACCTGGTGAAAGCGTACCAAATTGGTTCAACTACAAATTCACTGATGCAGCAGATGTATATTGCACCCTATCAAATGTTGATAGCCATAGAGTAATCAGTGGTTTGAGCATTTGCTTTGTGTACACATGTCCTGAAGCATACACCAACGTTGGATTGTACGACGGACCAGCTATTTGGGTAAGAAATCAGACAAAAGACTTAAACTGGGCTCTTTATCCTGCTTGGTTTGGCCTTCCAGAGGATGAAAATAGTGGGATGATGTGGTTAAGTTATTGGAAAGTTGAGACTTTGTTTCGACAAGGAGATGTCATTGAGGTTATGGGGTCTCCTCAGTTTGCTGCATTTAAGGAGCTTGGTGTTAAAATCTTTTACCTCGGCGAGCAAACAGAGAATATTTCTGATCATTCTAATGTGTGTAAAAGTAGCAACCCGTTTGAAGATATTCTAAGGAACCACTTTAGTGATGAAGAACGTACTTACTATATTTGCACTTGAGATTTGTGATACTCTGTATTTGATTGATCAATGCACTTGAAAAATTATTATATGAGATAAGAAGTAGAAGCAAATTCAGAATCTAGAACCAGGTTCAGAATGAGTGTAATATAGATCTTTTTTATTCTTAACTTTCTTACATGGTGTGGTGGTGATTAACACGAAATGAGCAATTTGTGTTTCTCTAAAACAACTGCAATCAAAGTTCCTGGAAAAAGACTCCTAACGCCATACATTAATATATTCCTATCGACATTACCAAGAAATGATGCAATAAGATAGCAAATACCTGAAATTTCAAACGGTAATACTCAAGAGGAGACACAGAAATAGGGATTGGAACTTATATCTTCCACTTAGTCCTTCATCTGCTCCTCCAACTTGCCTTGTAAACCAATACTGATCAACAGATAAGTGAACATAAATATAACTCGGACATTTATATTGAACAGGGGCTAGGTAGTTTCTATACAAAGTTAAGGCTCACTTCAACAACAACAATAAATCCAGTATAATCCCACATAGTGGAGTCTGTGAAGGATAGTGTATACGCAGCCTTACCCCTAGTACCCCTACCTTGCTGCGGCTCAAGGAAGCATAAGCATCATATTAATGAAGAGAAAAATAAGAAGCGCAACAACGAGAAGCCATGTAAAAGCAACATAAGTAGTAATCAGATAGTAAGATGACCAAAATGACAGAAATCAAATACCAACTAACTCAACACACTTCATCCCTAACAAATTTGAACTCCATTGGAGCACATCTTTTTCAGCTTAGATAGCAAATATCTAATTTTGGAGGTGTGGGTGCCATAGTTTTTGGACTTGGAGTAGCTTCCCAGTGAAACAACTGTTTTGCTATGAATGAAACCGTAGATTATATTGTATTTTATGTCGCCCCCCTCTAACATTCTGGTGGTTTGCAATCCGAGACTGTAGGCCAAAACTCCTCTACCTATATGACTGATGATCAACTCCCCATTTAGTATGCCAAGGGGTCTTACATATGGATTCCAAGGACTATCACTGTAGGACACATGATGAAATTTTACGTCATCAATGCGGATTGTCCTACTTAGACTCCAGTTGTAGTAGTTTTCAAGTTCCCATATATCTATTGTTGCCTCACCAAAGCTAGAAAATGCAAACTTGCAGAATATCACTTGACCTCCCTTCTCAAATAGGTGCATATGAGCATGTATATATGGAGAAAGATAGCCGCCACATTCTTCCTCTGGATGAGATGTGATATGAAAATTCTCCTTTTCAATGTCCAACACCATAATAGATGTTTTGCAAGAAACAGGACAAGTATCACAATCACAAAAACATAATCTGTCAGCCATCCAATATATAGCTTCCTTTGTCCATGTTGGAGATCCCATTGATCTAGGCGCTATATGGGGGACGACATCACAAACCTTTTCCTATCCTGTTTCTACTTCGATAACATCCATATTATCAGATAGCAATAAGCTAAGTTTAAGTATCTTGAATTCTACAAAACTGGGCGATTTTGTATTAACATATATCCAAATGGCATAATATTCCTTGGCCACTGGATGGAAATAGAATGCATGGATTTGACCGAATGGGAAATCAAATCTAACTAGTTGTTCGGTGATCGGGTTTAGGATATAATAGGAATAATCTTCTATAAAAAAGAGCAAACGATGGTAGGAAAAGAGAAGGTCATAGCGTTGAACTCACTGAAATTTGCTTACTACTATTACTTCTCTTCTTCTTTCTTAGAGTCTTGTTCTGATGCTTCTCCGGGAGAAATAGGAGTTTCATCTGATAGCCATTACTCCGCCGAGTTAGGTCTTTCTGCTGGAGAATGACAGTGGAAACAGCACCAAGATTCAGATACATGTCGTGGAAAAATGGGGTTGAGATTAAAGAATTCCAGTGCCCTGCAGACTTGTCGGCAACGGAGTAAGTCTCGTGCTGGGAGTTTACTCAGAACATCAATCAGTATATCATCCGGAATATGTTTACTGTGCTCTCTTGGTTTACGAGATAAACAAAACCAGACCATTATGCGGATACAAAGGAAAGTTGAGATCAGATATCTTTGGAGAAGAAAGAGAAGAGGCTGGAAACAAATACTTGTACTAATCCAGGAATGATAAAAACTCATTCTCCTAATAAGTAGGAAAGTATACTTCTGCTTCTAGAATACAAATAATAGTAGGACTTTTGTTCAATTGGTCACAACCCACATATATATACGGCATCTACATCTGTTTTCTTGTTTGAAACCCACCAGCCCTGAACTTCAGACCTAGTAGTAGGGGTGGCAAAATAGGCGAGTGAGGTCGGATATGGCAGATTGAAAAGCAGTTTTTGGACTGGTAATTGAAAAATAGCAGCGTTTATAAAGATTGAAATATCCTTATTCTGCTGGAACAAGAAAAGTTTCGGCATAAACTTGAAGCATATTATGTTGGAATTGTAACACACAGAAACTTCCATTATAATATGTTGGATTTTAGAATTCACGTATATAAAATTCTTGCATATTATGTTGAAACTCCACATGAAAAGTTCCAGTCCATTATGCTAAAAGCTCATTTGTAAACAATTCGAACTTAATCATTTTATGCTGGAATATTTTCGAATTTTTAAGGGTGTTTTTTATTCAAATTTTATCTTTACACGAAAAAAGTGGCTAAATTTCAATTAATTTTTAACTATGACTATTTTGTAATTATTAGATGCAAAATTTGGCTATTTTTTAAAAAAAAAATATCCGACACGCTAATTTGACGCTCTTTGGGACATGGACAGATCCAAAATAGTTACTACTTACTAGAACGAGAAGAAGAGAAATAGCTACTTCGACTAGCTTTTTCTGACAAGCGAAGAAAAATAGCTATTTTGACTAGCTTTTTGTGGCAAGTGAAGCTTGCTCGTTTGGTAAAAGCTTCTCTGTCCATGATGTTAGCGTTTTTGGCAAATACATATTCGTTCATAAATTTTATTTATATTTGACAAATTTTCAAAATTCAAATTCCAAAACCATTATGCAGTATAAAAGAGTACACCATTTATTATTTTTTTAACAATATTGCTTCGTCTTCTCGGTCATCTGATATTATATTTTATAGTTCATTATAAAAATGATAATTTTTGTATTAAATTTATTTATTTTCAGCACTATGATTTGCAATAATATAATGAATGTTATTGATGAAGGTATTGTTGGGTATTTGTGAAAGTTTTTTGAACTTGTGAGTATAAGTCATGTTTCTTTTTTGTTTTCAAAAAAAATATGTTTTGAAAATTGATGTCCAAACGCATTTTAATCTTCAAACTTTTTCACCCAAATAAGATTTTGAAATAAAATTGAAAATTTATGGCTAAACGCTTAAATTATACTTTCTTTTTTTTGGGGGGTTTGGGGGGAGGGGGTGGGTTTGGAAGTTAAATTATCCTCTTTCAGTCCTACGCAAAAAGTAGTCTCCTGTCTGCAAAATGGTGTTCAATGAAGTTTAAAGGTAAAAAAATATTTAATAAAACAAAATAGCGATAAGCAACACTAACATAGGCAGAATTGCCTAAATGATATCTATATTTGTTTCGCTTTGTCATGCCGGTCTTCAAACTTAACAATTTACCAATTGAACACTTATATTCCTTTAAAACGTATATAATAAACGCTTATGACATGACATTATCAGTGCGTGTAATATAATCTCCAACACATAGAATGCCACATCAAGAAATTAAACCGCATAGGCTCCAAGTCATTAATTATGGCCACATAAAAAAATAAAATGGGAAATGATTGTTAACCCTCAATCCAAATTTTCACCTCATTTTACACTTATCCGCTTAGGTTTGGTCCGTAATGAAGGCGCCGACTTGGGTAGGCGGCGGAGGTTGTTGGCGACGGTTCCATAGTGCACGCATCCGCTAATGAGCAGTTACAGTAAAGGAGTGTGAACGTGATAGAGTTTTATCCATGAGAGGGTGTTGTGGGGGAGGGGAAGGGAACAAAAAGGGAGGGGGGAGGGTTTACTGCAAAAACATTTTGATGAATGTTTTAGTTGTCACCATCAAAATCAAGCAGAACACTCATCTAAATTTAATGGATCTCAAAACGTTAAGATGGAGAGGGGGTTGATAAGGCTGGAAGTGTCGCGGTTCCGAACCGGAATCGGACCGGAACTGTGGCTCTGCCGGTTCTGCCGGTTCCGGCGGCACAATTCCGGAGGTTCCGGTTCTACCGGTTCCAGGGAACCGTGGCGGGGCGGTTCTACCCGTTGGAACCGCTAGAACCAGAACCGCCAGAACCGGAACCGGCTCGCGGTTCTAGACCGGTTCTGGGGTTCCAAACGGTTCTGCCGGTTCCCAACGGGCATTTTCAAAAAAAAAAATTTTAAATTATTTCAGCAGCGGCTCTTTGCAAAAAGTAGCCGTTTGGAAGTTTAAAAAATAGTCATTTGGCCCCCAAACTTTATATAATTACACTATTTCCCATTTCTCAACTATATATACCCCCTCATTCTTTCATTTTTTATTCATCAATATCTCTCAATCTCTCTCAAGCTCTCTTTCAATCTTTCTAGTGCAAGTGCTTAATTTATTGTTGCAAATTCGTGAAAAATTATGAAGTTGAATTGAAGTTTTCAAGTGTTCAAGTTCAACGATTTTCAATTTTCAAGAAGTTGTTCGTCAATCCGGTAAACTCGTTTCAACTCTTACGTGCTAATAGTAATTTTTTGGGTTTTTAGTTTGCTTAATTCTAATTATTATGGCATTTTCGTTGAAAAAAATGTTCGGTAAAGGAAAAGCTAAAACCGGTGAACGTAGTGGCCAAAATACTACCCCTCCCCCGGCTCCCCGACCTAGAAAAGATAAGCAAGTTGAAAGTAGTAGCCAACCTAGATGTCCTAATGAACCCTTCGGAATCCTTGATAGTGATCACCCTTGTTTTCAATTTAGCGATATTGATTTTCTACATGATGTAGTAGTAGGTGATAGAATAGACGATGATATTATAAATGCTCTTTATCCTAATGCACCTATCTTAGAGGGAAAAGAGGATGATGATGATGATGATGATGAAACCCAAGCTCCAGTAGATTTAGGTAATACACCTACTAGTCCTGCTCATAACTTAGGTGATGAACCAGCACACCCACCTGTACAAACTCCCACTTTTAGTAGACAACCTCATAAACGTACAGAAACATCATTAGTTTGGCAATCTTTTATTCAACTAAGAGAACAAAATAAGGCTAAGTGTAAATCTTGTGGGAAATTACTTGTTCATAGGTATACTGGAGATCGTAGCAGCACGGGTAGTTTAGTTAAGCATATAAAATTACATGCTAGCGATAAGGCTAGATATTTGCAATTGAAAGCGCAACAAGAGGGGAGGACAAGTGTTGATTCTGCAGTTAACCCAAGTACTGGTTCTAATCTAGTTCAACCAGGAATAAACACAGCCACCGGATGTATTTTATATTACGATCCAAATAAGGATCGTGAAGAATTAGCGAAAATGATTACTGTTATGTGTTTGCCTTATTCTTTTGCTTCTAATCCTGCATGGATTCATTGTATTAGAAGAGTATTTAATCCTACTTATAAAGGTTGGCCTCGCGCAACAGTTAAGGCCGATATTTATAAATACAAGCATGAATATGAACAATATTTGCGCTATTTATTTACTCATATAACTAATTGTATTTCTATTACAACTGATACTGGTAGAAATGGAAATTACTGTGATTATCTAACTGTAACAAGTCATTGGATAGACGAAGACTGGACAATGCAAAAACGTATAATTGCATATAGAATAATTAATTCACGGCACACGGGTAGGTTTATAGCTAACACTGTTTCAGATATATGCAGATATTTTTGCTTTAGTGATAAAATAATGTCAATTTCTATGGATAATGCTTCTAGCAACACTAGTGCAATAGGCATGCTAACAAGAACACTTAATCCTGCATTTACTAATATTTTCCATGTTAGATGTATTTGTCATATTTATCATTTAATTGTTGGTGATGGTATGCAAATATTAAACATAGAAATTGAAAAGGTGAAAATGACTCTGAGTTGGCTATTTTATTCAAACTGTAGAAGTAGACTTAGAGAATATTTTAAAAAATATGATGAATATGGTCTTAGAGAAAGAAAGGTTCCTAAACCTTGCCCGACTAGGTGGAATTACATGTACGAAAGTTTAGTAGTAGCATATGAATATAGAAACCCAATTAATGCTACGTATAATTCTCGGGATTGTGGTGAGGAAGATGATGAAATGCTAACTACCCAAGATTGGACTAATGTTAAAATTCTTTTAGATTTTTAGAACATTTTCATATGGCTACAAATGCTTTTTCATGACAATTTTATCCGACTATTTCTAATTGTTTAGTTTATATTGCCGCACTTGCTAATTTGTTTGTTGATTTTAGCGAGGGAGGGGACATTTATGAACTTGCAATAACAGAAATGAAAAAAAAAGTTTAAAAATATTTTTTTCCAATCCCTCATATTTTTGGTGTGTCTACTATGTTAATCCAACTATGAAATTTGGAGGTCCTCACTTTTGGTATTTTACTATTTATCGATCTTTAGATCTTTCAGAAGTAGAAATTGCTACACTAGCTGATGCGAAAGCATCAATTAAAGTTAATGCTCAAACTGTTTATAATGCTTATAAACAGGCGTTAGAGCAGGCTAGGCCAAATATTCCAACCCCTACTTCGTCTACATCACAATCGTCTAAAAGAGCTGCTGGCTTAACAGCTCTTAAATCGTGGAAGGAGTTCAAGGGTACTCAAGGTGATAATTTAGTTGAAATTTCCCATCTAAATAAGCTTCAAGTTTATTTGTCACAGGGACTAGAAAAGGAGAATCCAGACGGCTCTTTCGACCTTTTGGAATGGTGGAAGACAAGGGAAAAGCATTTTTCCGTTCTTGCAAGGATGGCTCGGGATGTTCTGTCGATTCAAGCGTCAACTGTTGCATCGAAGAGCGCTTTTAGTCAAGCAAGACTACAAATAGGTGATCACAGAGCGTCGATGCGGGACAGTTTGGAAAAATCAGTGCTTTTGCGAGATTGGATCCGCGCAGAAAGAAGGAACTTTGGCCTAGCAGAATCACAACCAGAAATAAATGAGGCGTATGAAGAAATGATAGCAGAACTTGCTCAGGAAGCAACTTCACCCGGAAGTGGCGATGAACAAGCTTCATTTCCACCACCGCCAACACAACCACCTCCCAACCTTGAAGGTTTTATGAGATTTGTTAGAAATAATCCATAAATTATGATGTAACTTGTACATTGGCACGTCTTCTTTTAGTTTTTTTTTCTTTTAATGGTGGTATTAGTACCATGTTGTGCTCATTCCATTGGGGGAAGGAAGACTAAGAAAGATATGCCATTTTGGTCAATAAATATGCTCTTTATCATATCCTTGAATATTTTTTGTCTCAATATTTCTTTGTCTTTACTTCTATATCAATCCTTGAATATTTATATAACAATACAATATATAACATACAACACAATATACTAATTACAATATTTTTTTATCAATATATACTACTTATATACAATTTATACTAATTACTAACTAAAACACAATATACACTACTTATATACAATATATACTACTTATATACAAAATATACACTACTTATACGCAATATATACTAATTACCAAACACAATATATACTATACTAATGACATAGTACACCATATAAAATATATTTTACAATATATTAATAATTACTATACAAGATATTAATTTTTAAAAAAAAAAAATCGGAACCGCCAGAACCGCCGGAATCGGAACCGCATGGTACCCGGAACCGTCACGGGCCGGTTCCACCTTCAGAACCGCCAGAACCGGAACCGCAGACCCAAATAGACCCAGAAACGAAACCGGATACAGCCTTAGGGGTTGATACAAAATTCAATTAAAATTTTAGGAAGTGTGACCCTCATGTGCAGCGGCTACTTCAAAGGTTTGGCCACCCACGATTTCTGACACCTCATCATCTGCAGCAACACCTTCAGGCGCTCCGGTAGCTGGGGCAGCAATAGGTGCTTGCTTGTGGAACTGCTATGCTATCTTCTTCAAATTCTCCAAATTATCAAGGTCCAACTAGTGAATATTGAGGAAGAATATCCTGCAACTTCTTGGTCGGAGGGGAAAATATGCTTGGGTATTAAATCAAAATAAGGAGAAAGAGAAATGTGGGCATTGGGAAGAACAGATCCACCTGTTTCAATTATTTGGATCCACCCGTTTCCTTTTTTAACTTATTTTATTTTTTATTCTTATTTTATTGATTTTTCCTTCTTATTTTAATTATTTTTGGTTCAAAATGCTCAAATTCACACTCATTATATGCGTGAAATACATACCCCTTATCTAGTTCAACCATTATTTTGCCACATATACTTGGTCAACGGTTAAAGGGATTTAAATAATAGGTTTTGATCAAGTTAAAGTGTCTAGATAAAAACAAATAAAATTTAAAAATCGGACAAACTGGAACAAGTATAGGTGTCATTTAGATCATTCTGCTCACCAACATATATGAATTGGAAATTGGAACACGAAAATGGCAGAGGAAAACTTGAAAGGATTTACAATGAATCAACAATTCAAAATAATATTTGTACAATCGAATCAATTATAAGGTAATATATTATATATGCAAGTTTCTTTAATAAATATAAACTAATAATTGATACCTAACATACTATCACATGTCAAATTATACTGAAAGCTAGTGCATTTTCATTGTTGATGTATACATAAATTAAATCTAAAAAGTGAGTAATTTTCTGGACTTGATACATAATCAAATCATAGAGAAATAGATAGGATGACCAAAAATGAAGCAAACCTGTTGCTAAAACAATTGTGTAAAAATATTAAATTTTATATAAAAATACCTACTATGACTAAAGTAATCCTAGTTAAATATTTAATGTGAGGAGTTAAAAAACTTTTTAGGAATATGTAAATATTAATTATTTTATAAAAATAAATTGAATTCTTTCTTAATTATATAACTGGATATTTATTTTGAACCAAAATAAAAAAATAAATTGAACAACTTATTATGAATCAGATGTAGTAAATATTTTACCACGTCAGCAAGGAAAAGAAAATTATAGTCAAATTATAAAGTTTGTCATTTTCTAGCAACTGCTTTCACTTTTTATTCACTCAGATTGACTCAGTAATTGTTTCATGTAGCTAGAGCTTTGTTGAATTGGGTATGGAACCCTCGGCTCCTTCTACTTCTAAATGTTCCTATCATGTATTCTTGAGTTTCAGAACCCAAGATACTGGCAAAACTTTCACTGATCATCTCCACAGAAATTTGGTGCGAGCTGGGTTTCATGTATTCAAATGTGATAACGATGATTATGACGGTGAAAAAGAGGACTTGAAGTCAAAATTGCAAAAGGGAATAGAGCAATCGAAGATGTCAGTGATTGTATTGTCCCAAAATTATGCATCATCTGAAAGGTGTCTTGATGAGCTGCTCATGATTTTCGAGCAAAAGAGAAATTTTGGGCACATAGCTTTGCCTGTCTTTTTTAACGTGGATCCTTCTGATGTTTGGAAGCTAAAGGGAAGTTTTGGTCAGCCTTTTTCTGCAAATGGAGAGAGTCAAAAGTTAAGAGATTGGAGAAATGCTCTCAAACAAGTTGCAGATTTGGGAGGGATGCCCTTGCAAAATCAAGCTGATGGGTAACTATTTCCCCTCAATTTCTGTTACAAATAATATCTTTGATTCTGCATTGCATGCCTCTTGCAAGCGGTCAAGATTTTATCTTTTGTGCTAAAGTCTATAATTTTATTAAGATTAACCAAGAAAAGTAGAACACATAAAGTTCATTAGTTGTTTTTTATGTATTGAATCGTGGAAACAACCTCTTGTATAAATGCAAGGTAAGGTTGCGAACACTTGTTGTCCGGCCCTTTCGCGGACTTAGTGCAACGGACTGCCCTTATAGTTGTTTTTAGGTATTGTGAATTTTAATTTCAATTTTTTCGATGTATTCCGTCTTATTCTCGGTAAGTATACTTAACACACCGGGTATTTACACCAAATCAATTCAACTTAAAATATGCATTAATTAATCATGGTTAAGTGATAGAAGTGAATAGATTTAGTGTAAACACCGATGCGGGTAAGTAGGGTAAGCTTTTATCCTGATTCACTAAGGGTGACAATCTTGGAGCATATGATCTATACTCTCCAACTTGCGAATCAATGGTAGAATGAAATTTGTTATATACATCATGGTTAAATATGTTAATTATAACATAGAAAATCCTTAATGATTGCGGTAGTTAGGCATCTAGGTAATTAGGGGAATCTCCTTATTTCATGCGCTTAAACACCTTTTTATCGTGATCTCTTTAATGTTTTTTTACCACCAGTTCAGTAAAAGTTTCCTTTTTTCTCACGTTTCATTATGTTGATCAGAGGACTTGTCAAAAAAGGAAAAAAGTTGACCAATAGCTAAAATGTTTTTGTAGAATTCATGGCTGGTGGCATCAGTATTTTGTTGAAATATAGAAGTTCTGTATCCTTCTACTGCCCCTTCAAATGAATAGATTATGAAGTCTTTAGGTCTTTGTAATCCTGAAGATTGTAAAATTCTTCATCTGTATGTATTTGAGTATTTATCTTCTTTCAATTTTATAGAGTACTTCTCTATAGCAGATTTCTGTTTCTTATCACCCTATGTTTTTTAGCTCTTCAATTCAAATCTTAATGGCCTTCACATTTTAATCTGAACTTGTAGACATGAGGCAAAGTTCATCGAGAATATTGTTGAAGTGATTGCAAGCAAGCTACGTCCCAGAGCCTTAAACAATGCACCTTACCTCATTGAAATCAGTTATCGGGCTGAAGATATTATCTTGTGGTTACAAGATAGATCAACTAATGTAGGGCTGTATGTGATCTGTGGGATTGGTGGAATTGGGAAGACAACCCTTGCCAAATTTGCCTATAACTCAAGTGCAAGATCATTTGAAGGAAGCAGCTTTCTTGCAAACATCAGTGAAACTGCAAAACAATGTAATGGTTTAGTTCGTCTCCAGAAGCAAGTTTTGTATGATATAGTTGGAAAAAAAGAGAGGATATCCAATGCTGATGAAGGAATTATGATGATTGAAGATGCCCTACGCTATAAACAAATTCTTCTTGTTCTTGATGATGTTGATGAAGTTGACCAGATAGATACAATTTTAGGAATGAGAGATTGGCTTAATCCTGCTAGTAAAATCATTATAACAACGAGGCATGAGTCATTGCTAAAGCCTTCTGTACCTCACAAAGTACTTAAAGTAGAAGCCTTGAATAAAATGGATTCCCTGAAGCTGTTTAGCTGGCATACCTTCGGAGAAGACCATCCTTTGGAATGTTATCTCGAGCTCTCAAAACGGGTGGTTCTTCAATGTGCAGGACTTCCTTTAGCTCTTAGTGTAGGTTCAGCGCTGTCGGGTAGAAGACCAGAAATATGGGGAAGTGCATTAGAAAAGCTGGAAACAATCCCTGATGGTCATGTCATTGAAAAACTTAAAGTGAGTTTTTATTCTCTAGAAGATGACCATGACAAAAATATATTCTTTCATAGAGCTCTTTTCTTTCTTGGGATGGATAGAGACGACTCCGTCAGAATACTGAATGGATGTGGTTTTCACACAATAATTGGGATGCAAAACCTCATTGATAGAAGTCTTTTGACAATCAATGACTTAAATAAGTTGGAGATGCATCAGTTGCTTCGAGACCTTGCGAGAGATATCGTCCGTAGAGAATCACAGGA
The DNA here is from genome assembly GCA_034376525.1 of Nicotiana benthamiana. NCBI lineage: Eukaryota > Viridiplantae > Streptophyta > Magnoliopsida > Solanales > Solanaceae > Nicotiana > Nicotiana benthamiana. The sequence continues at coordinate 46,507,518 of CM067323.1, forward strand.
TCCTGGAAAACGCAGTAGACTTTGGAATAACAAGGATTCTTTCAGAGTGTTGAACGATAAGACTGTGAGACATTTAAAATGTGTGTTCTTTCCTTCTTTGCTGTGCCGTACCCTTACAATTTGTTTATTTCTTACCAAATTTCCTGTTAGGGCACTGAAAGGATTGAAGGGGTCAGCCATGACATGCCTATGTTGATGGAAGATAAATCAGCCAAAAGATTTTTCACTGGCTCGAAAATGAGCTTCCTAAACGATCATGTAGAGAACTGTGCAGATCATAATGTCTCGCTGCAGCAGCCCTATTATGGCGTTTATTCATGGCATTCAGTAGACACTTCATCAAGAAACTCAAACTACGTCATAGAAACTGATGCATTTACGATAATGCGAAACCTAAGGGTGCTCAAACTAAATGATGTGAACCTCATTGGATGCTATAAGGAATTCCTAAAGAGATTAAAATGGTTGCCTTGGCGTAAATGCCCTTTAAACTCCTTACCTAGTGACCTTTCCTGGGAAGGCCTTGTTTCTATTGACATGCGGTACAGCAATTTACAACAAACATGGAGTGAAACTGAGGTATAAATCATCTTTTTGTTTCCTTTTTTTTTCTCTTTCAGTAGTTTTCTTTGCTTAATGATGATTGTAAATTCAGAAAAAGAAATTAATTCAATGCTTTTCTTCAACCAGTTTTTGAGATTTCTCAGGATTCTCAACCTTAGTCATTCTTGGGAACTTACCAGAACACCTAGCTTCGCTGGAATCCCCCGGCTTGAGAAACTAATTCTTAAAGATTGTATTAAACTGGTTTATATTGATGAAACTATCGGTTGCCTCCAAGAAATCACCCTGCTAAATCTGAAAGACTGCAAGAGCATCAGAAAGCTGCCAAGAAATATCGGTAAACTTAAAACTCTTAAGATACTTGATATATCCTTCTGCTCTAGCCTGGAGAGGCTTCCAATGGAGCTTAACATGATAGATTCTTTAAAAGTTCTAAGAGCTGATGGAATTGGTCTAAACCAAATACTCTGCACCACCAACGAGCGGAAATCATTACAGGCATTAGTTTCATCTTGGATATCAAAGCCAAGAAACTCTCCTGAAATATCATGGACCTTTTTACCAAGCTCTTTGGTGAACTTGAGTCTTATGAGTTGCAGGCTGTCTGATGAATCTTTTCTCCAGAAGTTTAGCAATCTTCCCCTGCTCCAAGAACTGGATCTAAGTGAAAATTCAATTAGTTGCCTCCCGGAGTGGGTCAAGTGTCTCCCTCAGCTCCAAAGCCTCAGTGTCAAGGCCTGTAAGATGCTCAAATCACTTACTGAGATGCCAGTTAGCATTTCAGAACTGTCCATAGATAGTTGCTCGTCCTTGGAAATGATGACATACCAATCATTGCTGTCGAAATATCCAATCCTGGGTCACGATTACAATTATGACAGTCTAATCATGATGCAGGGGAACTTTAAGTTAGAAGCTCTAGAAAATGCTGACCTGCAGATGCTTAAATGTTTTGGTCTGGATCTTGAAACTATGGAGTACGCTATGGGGAAAATGGATCTTTTTTCGAGTTACAAGATGAGAATGCTTCCATTGCAGGTTCCTGCCTCGCGCTCTCCCTATGACTACCCCATCCATGTTTACAGTTGATCCTTAACCGTTGATTCTTGTGACTGGAACAGTGCTTATACGAGCTAGGGATCTTTAGTACATTTCTTCCGGGAAACAAAGTACCTAGCTGGTTCACAAAGTTAAAAAATATGAATTCAGTAAGTTTTACCATGACAAGAGGGGCTTGGTCTGATGGTAACCAACCCTCACTTACAACCGAGAGGTTGTGAGTTCGAGTCTCCCCAGGAGCAAATTCTGGGGATTTATGCCGGGGGTCTATTTGGAAACAGCCTCTCTACCCCAGGGTAGGGGTAAGGCTGCGTACACACTACCCTCCCCAGACACCACTGAGTGGTATTGTACTGGGTCGTACTTTTTTTAAGTTTTACCATATCTCAACCTCTCAACAATATCCAAGGCCTATCCATAGCCATTGTGTATACAAGTTCTGAAAGTCAAGAGGACGAGTTCTCAAGAGCCTACTGGCGCACACACAAAAATACCGTACACAATAGGACTAAAGATTTGAAGTGGATCCACATTCCAAGAGTTTTCGGCGTGCCAGAAGGCAATGAAGAAATAACATGGTTAAGTCTCTGGAAATTTGGAGACCCGCTAGAAGATGGAGAAGATATTTCTGTTTTAGTTGGTCTGAATAGACTGAAGGTAAAGGAACTTTGCGTCGACCTTGTTTGTAACGAGCAAGAGCAGAGTGACCCATCAAACTGCAACGATGCAAGCCAAGTTCCCAATAACAACAAACTCAATGTAATCTCACAAGTGGGGACCGAGGAGGTTAGTGTGTACGCAGTTTACTCCTAACTTGTAAAGGCAGAGATGCAAGCCAAGTTCCCATCTTTTCCAACGGTAACGTGCCTGGGGATGTATCACAGCGTGGTAAAGTGTTTAAAATAGGGAGGTAATATACTTGATTAGTTATGGTAATTAGTAAGATAATGAGATATCAGAAACCAATGGTACGTTGAAATTGTATACTATGTTGTAAAAAAAATGATTTTCTTTTCCGACGATTGATTTATTTAAATTTTTACTAGGTGAAAGTTGAGTGCACCCCTAGAGAATCATGATATTAATTCTAGAAATTCATTAACCGTTTGAATAAAAACACTTGCTTTAATTAACATAGGAGCGTAAATGCTTGAATTTAAAATACAAGAATTGTAATTGCAACTGAATTTAAAATACAAGAATTGTAATTGCAACTGAATTTAAAATAATATTAAAGAGATTTAGGGTAATTTACTCTTCTTTAACAAACTATATTTAAAGGCACAATTTAGTTTATTGAATAATGGGTATGCATGGGGAAAAAAAGGTATAGAATTAAAAAAACTGATTTAGATACTTTAAACGGATTAAAGTAAACGTATAACATATTAATGATTCCAATGATTAATTTTTGAAATTCAAACTAAATAGAAACAGATATATAGGTGTTCAGCCGAAAATGGATGTGAGGGGTCATAGCATGCAAAATCAGAAGACTCAATCATAATTAGGTGTTCAGCTGAAAATGGATGATATGGTTAGTGGGTAAATTTCTTCAAACTCCAGACTTTCTGTTATGGAGAAAAAATCAGTATAATATTTTCTTTTTCCTACTGTAACCAAAAAGTATGACCTTGCTTCAATTTTATTGTTAGATTTTAAACTTTACACTAAGGGTATATTTTGTCCCGGGCCTGGGCCTAAACGGGCCTCGCGGGTCAGGCTTCGCGTTCTCGGTCTTCGTTGGCCTGGGCTCTGGCGGTCCCGGTCTTCGTGGGCTCAATGGGTGAGACCAACCCGTGACGGGCCTAAGCCCATGTGGTCCTGGGCTTAGCGGGCCGGGCTTGATGGGCCTGACGGACTTTTTTTAAGGCAATATCTTGTATAATAGTTATTAGTATAGTATAGAATATATTTATATAGTATACTAGTTATTAGTATAGTATATATAATATATATTTCATTGTATATTGTATTGTAGTAATTAGTATATACTGTATGTTATGTGTATATATATTCCCTTATATATTTTCTTGTATGTTATGTATATGTATTCTCTTATATAGTATATATATTGTATCCTATGTATATATATTAACATATATAGTTATATATTTTGTTGCAGTATATATATTGTATCTCTTATGTATAACGTATATATACTCTCTTATATATATTGTATCTTATGTATATATGTTATTACTTATATATTTTCTTGTAGTTTAGGTTGTATGTTATGTATATATTCTCGTATATATTGTATGTTATATATATGTATCTTATGTATATATATTAACTTGTATAGTTATATATTTTGTTGTAGTATATATATTATATCTTTTACGTATAATGTATATATATTCTCTTATATATTGTATCTTATGTATATATGTTATTACTTATATATTTTCTTGTAGTTTAGGTTGTATGTTATGTATATATATTCTCGTATATATTTTCTTGTAGTATATATTGTATATATATATATATATATATTGTAGCTTATAAATAATTCGAAGTAAAGACAAAAAAATATTGAGAAAAAAGATATTCAAGGGTATGTATTATAATTTTTATTACCCAAAATGGCATATCTTTTTTAGTCTTCCTTCCCCCGAAATGTTTAGTTTGGTTTACACTATTAAATCATTTACTAAAAAGATAACTAAGGACTCGTTTGCCCATATAATTTTTTTCCTCTTTTCTCAAACTCGTCTTCAAAACATTGTTTGGTTATACATTTAACTGAATTTTTGAAGATAGAGTTTCAAATTAAGCATTCACATAACTATAATTTTTTCTTTTTTTTTTCAGTTTAAATTTAGCTTCCATTGATATCAACAAATGTACAAGAAGGTGTTCTTAGTGGTAGTATAGACTAACTACCACTCAATACACAAACAATACTGCTATTACAATTCAACTAATAGCTAAGGATAGTAATTAAGTTGTCGCAGCCCCTTTAACCATTTCTTGCATTTCCTGCCTCGTGCATGAATAAGAATTGCAATCTCTCGGCAGACAAGGTTATCATCAAATGGTTTCTTCTCAAATCTGATAGCATTTCTGCATCTCCAAATCATCGATATTCTGGTGACAAAGGCAGTGGCTATCACAGTCTTTTTAAACAGTTTACTTCTGGCATTGCAGCAAATCCATGTCAATTCATCCTTCCAGCATCCTATAGTTCTATTGCAGCCCAACCAGCAGCAAATTCTAAACCAAATCTTACTTGTAACTGGACAATTAAAATACAAATGATCAAACTCTTCAATGTTTTGTTTGCAAAATACACAGTTTTCTTCTACACTTATGCCAAACTTCAGTAATCTGTCAACTGTTGGCAATCTACCATGAGCAGCCATCCACGCAGTAAACTTATGTCTAGGCAAGACATTAGTTGTAGCCATTAAGTTCTTCCACTCCACTCTAGGAAAAACTGGAAGCAAAGAATGATATAAAGAATGTAACTGAAACTTTCCAGATTGACACAAACCTGAAAGCCTGATCAAAAGATCTCCTTGCATACTGTTGACAGCCATAACAGGAGTTATGCACTCTATTATCTTCCTGATTACCCATGAAGCAGTTTTTGGAATAGCCATTGATTCAATGTCATCACTCTTTATGTAATAGAAATGAATCCATTTGATCCAGAGACAATCCTTTTTCCTTGCTAAATCCCATAGTAACTTAGAAATAGCAGCTTTGTTCCAAGTCTGAATATCTATGAGATTTAATCCTCCAGCAGTAACAGGCCTACATATTTTATCCCAAGCTATCAATGATCTTCTGGTTACTGTTCCATTGCCAGTCCAGAGGAATGATCTGCAAATAGCTTCAATTGCCTTCACCACCTTCTTAGGCAAGATGAAAATCTGGGACCAATAGGTTTGAACTCCAAATAATACTGATTTGATAAGTTGACATCTGCCTGCATAAGATAAGAATTTGGCAGACCAGCATGTAACCCTAGCAGTGATTTTCTCAATCAGTGGCAAATAGTGATATATATTTAACTTCTTAGAGTGTAATAGAATGCCCAAATACTTGAATGGGAGATGCCCTTCACTGAACCCCAAGTCCTCTAGAATACCCTCTCTTTCAATCTGAGAAATGCCAGCAAAATATACAGCACTCTTGGCAGAAAGTCCAGATGCTGCAGAAAATGATAAGAATGCATCATGCAGTAATTGAATAGATGTTAAATCAGCTCTACAGAATAATAACAAGTCATCTGCAAAGCAAATATGAGAGCAGTTGAGCTTCCTGCATCTAGGATGAAAGTTAAAGTCACCATTCTTATGTAACTGATTCAGAGTTCTGTTAAGATATTCCATTGCAATAACAAATAGGTAAGGAGACATAGGATCTCCTTGCCTAATACCCCTTCTGGCTTGGAATGGTTTAGTGAGACCCCCATTAATCACTAAAGAATAGGTCACAGATGAAACACAAGCCATAATCTAATCCACAAACTTTGCAGGAAATCCAAGATCAACCAACATCTGCTTAAGGAATCTCCATTCAATGGTATCATAAGCCTTCCTTAAGTCAACCTTTAATACACACCTAGGTGAAATGCCTTTCCTGCCATATCCCTTGAACAGCTCATGACTGAGTAGAACATTATCTAAAATACTCCTCCCCTCAATGAATGCTGATTGACCTTTCCCAATAATGATGTCAATGACAGCTTTCAATCTTCTGGTAATGACTTTAGAAATAATCTTGTATAGAGTGGTGCAGCAAGCAATGGGTCTAAAATCCTTTACTGTTTTAGGAGTTTTAACCTTGGGAACAAGAGCAATAGCAGTAGTGTTAAGCATGTGTGGCATATGACAAGTAGAAAAGAACTCCATAGTGGCAGCATAAACATCTTTCTTAACTGTCTCCCAGTTTTTAGTGAAAAATTCCACAGGAAATCCATCAACACCTGGAGCTTTATCACTTGGCATATCTCTAACAGCATCATCAATCTCTTCCATAGTAACCTCTCTAATAAGAGCCCTTTGATGATCAAAGGTAAGACAGATTCCTTCTTTAACAACAGCAGAATTTAGACAAGGTAATTCAACAGGTCTATCACCCATCAGAGTTTTAAACACTTCAATAAATTCATGTTCAACAGCCACAGGATCAGTAAGCTTAACACCTGTTTCAGTATATATAGAAGTAATATTGCTTTGGCTGGACCTTATTTTCCACTGTGCATGAAAATATTTGGTGTTGGCATCACCACAGTCAATCCAGCTAGCCTTTGATTTCTGTCTCAAGACTTGTTCCTCTACATTACTCCACTTCTCTATGTTAAGAAGGGCTTCTTTCTCTGCACTGAATAGTTGTGCTGAACAAGGATTCATCAATAGCTGGCTTTGAATAATATCCAATTTCTCCCTTGCTTGAATCAATTTCTATTGATAAGAAGCCATATGCCTATTTATTCTTTTTAGCTGCTGCTTCAACTCCTTAAGTTTGTACCATATCTGATGCAATGATGACCCTTCCCCTACTTGATTCCATACCTGCTGTAGAACAGTATCAAATTGAGGATCCTCCATAACAGTGTGGTACAGTCTGAAAGGTTTAGGATGTAGAAGCCTTTGCCTTCCAAACTTAATAAAGATAGGGGTATGATCAGAGACTGAGTGATTCAAAAAGTCTGCTTCCACATGACTATACTGCTGTAGCCATTGAAAGTTTCCAATTGCCCAATCAATCTTACTATAAACCTGTTTATTGGTCCATGAATACTTCCAGCCTTTTGATCTGATAGGAGTAAGTTGAAGATCATACATCAGTTCCTTGAAGTCCTTTACCTCTGCATCTGTTACAGGGGATCCAATTCTGTCTTCAGAGGATAAGACAGCATTGAAATCACCACTTAACAACCATGCATCCTGACTTGGAATGGATAGACCTCTCAGATCACTCCAAAGCTGCTTCCTAAGTGTGATTGTATTGAAAGCATATATGACACTCAACTGGATCCTAAATGCTGTAGCTGTATCTTCAACAATACAATGAATAAACTGATCAGTGGTACACATAATATGAACTTGTATATGTGGCCTCCAAACTAACCATATTCTGCCATTAGCTGCTTTGGGATAGTTGTGGTGAAACTTCCATCCTTTAGCAATTTTATTAAAAATACCATGAGCTTTTGGTTCTTTGACTCTAGTTTCAATGCAACCAAGAATATCAACCTTATTCTTAAGCAAAAAGTCTTTTAATTCTTTCTGCCTATGGGCTTTATTAAGCCCTCTAATATTCCATGTAACAACAATCATGAAATACTAGACAGCACTCTTAAAGAAGGGCCAGGATCCTGTTGTTGGCCTCTCCTACCTTCATCCATTATTCCATCATTAACCATCTCTCCCATTTGTTCCTGCATTGTTCCAAATATATCACTGTCCACATTCTCTTGTCTCTCATGATCACCCCCAACTCCAATACTAGCAATCATATCAGTACCAATGGGAATCCTTTTCAAAGCATCCACAGGCTGACCAACACTTACTATCCTCCTATGAGAATTTCCTTCACTAACCAATGATACTGCATTTGGCTCAATATGCATTGGAAGTTTAGGAATTGCTGTTGTATTTATATCATCCTTAGCCAGAGTGTTGTTGGTTCCAATGTTTCGTTTTGGGATCCATTCCTGCCTTGGTTTTTTGCTTCTCACCTTATTTCTAGTCACTTTATTATGATCTACCTGCTCTTGTTCTTTTTCAGTGTGACTGTTATACCAACAGTCAAGAGAATTGTGGCCAAACTTCAAGCAGTGATTACAAAATTCTGGTTTCCAATCATACTCAATATCTTGGATTTTCAAACCAAATGGAGTCTCAATTTCAATTTCCTCAGGTAAAGGAAATGCAGCATCAACTTCAACCAGTACTCTTGCAAAGGAGATCTTCTCAAAATGAGCTGTAACTTTGTCAGTATACAGAGGTTTGCCAACAGTACTAGCTAACTTACTGAGTATTTCAGGGGACCAGTATCCCAGAGGCAGTCCCGGAAATCTCACCCAAATAGGAATAGTGCTAAGAATACCATTTTGCATAGAGAAATCTATATCCCAAGGTTTCAAAATCATAGGCTTGTTCCTATATGAGTAAGGACCAAATTGAAGCACTTGGTTCATATCCTCAGCAGAACTAAAACGAAACACACAGTAGCCATCTCTATGCATTAGAATTTGCGGCTTAGCCACAAAATTCCACACATGCAGAACAAAATTCTCCATGGCCTTCTCATTAGGGTTGTCACCAATGATATAGCCAATGAGAGAATTACTCCAGTATTCAGTTTGTGGTTTCAGCTCATCGATGCTGATTTTAACAATCTTCTTACCATCCTTATCAATAGGAGGAACAAATGTTAAAACCTTGCCCATAATGTGTTTACCTCTAACAATCTCAGCCATAGTAGGAGGTGGTTGTTCAGCAACTGCAATGTCTGAGAATTGGAGCTTCCTCACAGCTTGACTATCTCGATCTGCATCAATCAACTTCAATTGAGGCCCAGCATTCGTAATTTCCTCTACATGCAAAGGTATTTTGGACCGAAATTTCTCTGGCAAAAAGTTGCCAAAAGTCAGTGGTTCGAGTTCCTTTGCTACTCCTGGAGCCGGAGTAACGATCTGTGGTGGAGAGGGAAGAGGTTGTCGCCGGCGACGAGCCATTATCAACAGAAAAGCTTCGTACTAACGTGCGCTGTTAAGCGCACTGTTCCATTGCTTAACGTGCGCCGAGAGCTTCTCAATTCAAGTTTACCACTATGCTATATTAACAACCCACATAACTATAATATTTTTTCAAGTGAAATGCTTGTTCAAACACATTTCAATTTTCAAATACTTTTTTTCAACTTAACTTCAAAAATTAATATTTTTTCAAATCTCACATTTTTGGGAAAATTATCAGCTATGTCCATTTAGAAGTAGCTCATTACAAAAATTGACCAACTAATAAAAAATTAATTATATTAGCCAAAAGGTCAATTAGCTATTTGTAGCAAAAAAAATATCAAATTTTTACTTGTTTTTGAGTGGGTAATATTAGAATAGATTGGGTATATCTTAAGGAGCTTGAATCTCGGTTTCAGGATGATTTGGTGAAGTTTTGAGGTGGTTTGAATTGAAAATTCGAAGTAAAAACTGAATATGAAAAAAAATGATATGTGTATCACACCGTGTATCACATATGTATCATATTTGTATCGGTTGTGTATCACGTGTATATCCATGTATATCTGTGTGTGAGATACATGCGTGATACATGTTTGATATATATGTCACAGGAGAATTTTTTGACATCAATTTAATTATGAATTTTGATACAAAACCAGTCTAAATCACCTCCAATCTTCCTCAAATTTTATATATTGACTTATCTATATGTTTTCAATGAATTTCGATTATACTCGTTAAAAAAATTCCTTATTTGTTTTGATTTTTGAAATATTAACTAGAGATTGGTAACTTGAAACTTATATGAGACATTTTTGTAAGTTTCTTTTTTTTTTATGTCCGAAAGCTTACTACCGATGACATTTGTCTTGTTTTTTGGACTGATAAAGACTTCAAACCACTCCCCTCGACAAATTAGGATCAAGTTTTTGAGGTCACGAGCTATTCATATCTTAATATCTTCCTTTTAAGTTTGTTGCCTTAACGCCTACTATCGAGAGCTAGTTAATGTACAAATAGCTAAAGGAATTTTTACATATATATGTTGGAATATATATTATTAATCATAGATTTGGTTTAGATATAATATTTATTATGAAATAATTGTTTATTCAGCTTTAATACAAAAAAACTGTCGTAAGTTTCGTTCTTCGTTCCGTCGTCGACCCTATCTATGTTTCTATGATGGCCCAAGAACACGCTCATTCTCAGCCGTAGAGAGAAAGTTTTAAATAGATCATATAATAGTCTGTGTCCTTTGCTTATATAGTAGATGATTTAGTGTATAGAGTTTAGCTTATACACGAAAGATTAAATCATCGGTTCTTATAAGTATAAAGTTCGAGTTCACAGTCTAATGATAGAATTGGACAAACCATCAGGAATGATTGTAGCACAAGATTAAATATAATTTATCTTGATTATGGGAATTGTTTAAGTCTAGCTTCTTGTGCTAGTATATTTTGTATGTATTGAACGGACCAGGTAGAGATAAGTATTTTATACTGACTTAATAAAATAAATTCTCTAGCCATTAAATGTACTTATACTCTTAATCTTGATATAATTATTATTAGTTGTGTATAGTATTATTGTTTTGATTTATTAAAAGGCGAGATTCTTTCGTGGGTCAATATGCCTGGTAAATTGGATAATAATAATGTACATTGGCGAAGTAATAGTTAGTTGATGGAATCCATGTCTAGGTTTAGAGATTGATGATACACCTTTATGAAAGCTTATAAGTTTTCATGTGTAAACCCGGCCGGTGAATTTTGTATCCGACTCATGAAATAAGTTAAGCGAAAGTCTAAAGAAAATAATCAATAAATTAAATCGTCAGTAATTTAATTTAATTGATTCGTATCTGAATCTTAACATGGGGAGTTAAATAAGATTTAATGGATGAATTTCGAAATTGAATGAGTGCAATTATGAATTTTTAGTAGGATAATTCGTAATTAATTATGGTATATATTAAGTTTGAAAATTATAAATTAATTCCATAATTGGAAGCCTTGTTAATTAAACTATGTGGTCCCTACTGTGCTTAAATAATAAGAAATAAATAAATCTTTTTTCTGGTAGAAAAGAAAACTCAACAGGTTTTGGAAAAGGTTTTTAACCCTCAAAACTTGTGCTATAAATACATAAGGTTTTTCACCTAGAAAAAAAAAGATATGGTGGCTGAAATTTTCAGCCAAGTTTTCTTAGAAATTTCTCCACACAAAATTGCTATTTCTGATTATTATTTGGGTAACACAGTAGAAGACCGTGGAACGTTGGAGGATCACGATTGTGTGGGTGATGGAGATTCCATTGAGAAGTTATGGAACAAAATACTCATGTGGTAGAAGAGATATGTTCCCGCTTCAAGAGGTAACCCGTGAAATCTCGTTTATGCTAGTTGTCTAGATTACATGTGATTTTGATACTGGGATTGCTTCTGCTGCTTAATATAATCCATCAATTGGTATTAGAGCTCACTCACATCTAATTAGATAACGAAGTTTTTCATGAAACGATAATATGGTGTTTATGTGCGTTTTTTTAATTACATAAATATGTGATTTTCTGAAAAACTGCACTCTGTTTTTAGAATTAACTATGCAAAAAAATTTGGATTATTTTTGTTATCATGAGATATTTATTTTCTTATTGATATTTGATTGAGATTATCTGAACTTTTTGGGGTAAACCCTAAAAAAATGCAAAATTGATATTGTGTGGTGATATAATTATTTTGTAAGAAAGTAAAATCCTCTATTTGATATCCTGGATGACTAATGATTGAAGCATTTTGCATATTTGTGCATAAAAAAAATCTCAAATTTAAGTTTATGTTTTCATGCCCTACGTGATTACTAGTTTGGATTTTCGATGAAGAATTTTGTTCTCTGATTGGAGGTTCTAATTAAGTGAAATATGATGGTATTTTGTATAGGTTTTAGATTGTTGGTATGACTTTTAAGCTATAGTCTACCATAAAATAATTTTATAAGCTAAATATATATTCACTTGTAAATTGAGAATTTTATTAGTAATAAATAATTACCGCTGAAGTGGTTTGTTTATTTGAACTCATGAAAAATTCTTAGTAAATTTATACATGTAAAATTATATCTATTCATGGACTGAGCATTATGATTAATAAGTAGGATCCACAAAATGGTCTTTTTATTTGAGTCATTGAAATATGTTTAATATACCATGTGAAAATTATCCTTAAAAAATTTACATGTGAAAAGAGTTTTATCTTTGGGTACTAGTGAAACTAACTCGACCCATGAGAAGAGATATTGGGGTTTTCACCGAACGGGAGAAAAAATATTATATCTCAAGTTCTTATGTGTTTAATAAAAGGATAATTTATTGCAAAAGGAGATATTATATATCCTAGAAAAAGGAAGAACATAATATATGTCTTGAGCTCATAGTGTAATTATAAGGAAAATGAAAATCAATATCATATTTGTTTTAATTCATGAGACTACTTAAAACGTTTATTCTCCGAGTTTGGTTACAGGCTGGTGGTCATGAATTTGCGGAATCCGAATGATCTGAAACTTGGTGGGTTCATCAAAAACGATCTGGTGAGAAAAACTCACTGTTATGTAGTGAATCATGTTATTTTTTGGTATTTTGAGGTCGTTTAAATGGGTTTTCAGGCAGTTTATTAAATTGAATTTGTTATAAATATGAAAAATTATTCCTTATATATAGGCTATATTTGTGTTAAATCTGAAACATGTGATTAACTTCATATGATATATATGAAGAATGCAAATCACATGGATTTAATCCTAACTACGCCAAAAATAATTTATTCGAATTTGGTCTAGTTTTGACGATCATGAATTTCAGGATCTCCAAATGACCTGAAATTTGGTAGGATCATCAGAAATGGTCATTTAAGAAGAACTCATTGCTATGTAGTGAATCACATCGTATTTTGACGATTCGGGACCGTTTAGATGAGTTTTTTTGAGGTTGACAGATTAAAATGTGATTTACATACAAAAAGTCATTCTTTCTATCATTTTATTTATGTCTAATCTAGAACATGATAACACATGTTGATTTGACATGAATTGATATATGATAAAAAAATACAGGTCATGTTTTAAATTCTTTAAAAATGCTTAAAATGATAATTTTCTAAATTTGGTCGCAACTTTTGGAGATTGTGACTTTAACGATCTCCGATTGATATGAAATTTGGTAGATTTATCAGAAGCAACAACAATAATCACTGCTATGCAGTGTCAAATATTAATTTTAGTATTTTAAGACTGTTTAAATGGGGTATTGAGCATTTTTTAAAATTGTGGAACTTAATACTCAGAGAAAAGTTTGTGGTTGTGATAAAGTGATGTTAGGAATTAACCATATGGTCTTCATTTTTTATTTATTTATAGTGAGATAATAAATTTATGCGTTGACATTAGGTCTTCCTCCATATCGATAAATTTTTTATGAACTCACTGGATATAGTTACTAGTTATTGATAACTTATGTTAGCTCTCCATCTGAGTTTAAGGGTTAAATCAATTTTGTAATTAGAATACAATCATGATTAAATGGTGATAGAATTATATTTATATGGTCTTTCACTATTAATTTCAAATGAATAATAAATTTACGCGTTGACTTTAGGTGTTCTTCCATATCGGATAAATTTATTATAAGCCCACTAGGTGATGATATCGTGTACTTACTCTCCATCTGAGTATACATGTTGGATCAATGGAACTAGAGCTATTAAAAATGATGTTCACTTGACTTAAATTAACAGTATACTCTCCATCTGAGTTGGGTCTGTTTTAATTATTAGAGTGAATAATCTGGCATTGCATATGTATGTTGTATGAATAGTTCTTTTCCCATCAAAATTGCTATTCAAGATGCATGACATATATGTGTAGTGTGTTTGAAATTTTTGTATTAAAAAGTTATATACAATTGACTGAAAATAATAGTATGCTCTCCATCTGAGTTGGTTTTATTTATTTTTGGATTGTATAATTCTTATATTATATAATAGTTGCATGAATAATTCTTTTCTCATCGAAATTTATTATTCCAGATGCATGTATGTATATAAATATTGAATGCAGTCTGAATTTTACTATTCAGTATTTTGACTTATTATGATCTATTTAATATTTTTATCTCAACTTCACAATGATTTTATGCAACTGATCGTATTACTTGTTAAATTTTTTTTAGTGATAAGCTAATTTTTAGGATGCAATATATGTATTTTTGTTAGAAGGAATTTAATTCCGATTTCTGGGAAAAACAAGAGATGGATATTTGTTTTATTTTTTGAATAACTCTTGAGTTATTGAGCTTAATAAATATTTTATATGTTGTGGTACATGAATGCATGACCCTGTTATTGTATATTGATGTCTCTCATGAACAGAACAATATTAGTCTATCTCATAAGAGAATATGTTCTTCAAAATTGAGTAAAACTTATCTGTGCACTTTTGTCTAAGTCATATTAATCTCGATAGGATTTCAAGTTGGTCAATAATGGACCTTAAGGTTCATTGAAAGTAGAGGCACTACCACCTTGTGGATCCTATTTGGAAGGAAATTTGACTAAAAGATGTTTCCTCTTAAAAGGAAATAAAACTAGTGATAAGTTAGAATGAATCCTTTTTGATTTATATGGTTAAATGAACATACTCGTAAGAGGTTGATTTTGAGTATTTTGTGATGTTTATAAATGATTTAATTTATGAACTAAGTAAATAAGTTAATTTTGTATCCGACACATGAAATAAGTTAAGCGAAAGTATAAAGGAAATAATCAATAAATTAAATCGTCAATAATTTAATTTAATTGATTCGTATCTGAATCTTAAATGGGGAGTCAAAAATGATTTAATAGATGAATTTTAAAATTGAATAAGGAGTGCAATTATGAATTTTTAGTGGAATAATTCGTAATTAATTATGGTAGATATTAATTTTTAAAAATTATAAATTAATTCCATACTTGAAAGCCTTGTTAATTAAATTTTGTGGTCCCTACTGTGCCTAAATAATAGGAAATAAAGGAATCTTTTTTCTGGTGGAAAAAAAACTCAACAAGTTTTGGAATAGTGTCTTAACCCTCAAAACGTGTGCTATAAGTACATAAGGTTTTCCACCTAGAAAAAAAAGAAGATATGGTGGCTCGAATTATAGCCAAGTTTTCTTAGAACTTTCGCCCACACAAAGTTGCTATTTCCGGTTATTATTTGGGTAACACATTAGAAGACCGTGGAACGTTAGAGGATCACGATTGTGCAGGTGATGAAGATTCCATTGAGAAGTTATGGAATAGAAGACTCACGTGGTAGAAGAGATATGTTCACGCTTCAAGAGCTAACCCGTGAAATCTCGTTTATTCTAGTTGTCTAGATTACATGTGATTTTGATACTGGGATTGCTTCCGTTGCTTATTATAATCCATCAATATATACCAAACCGTACTATATTACATAATATGTTTAACTTTCGATTTTATTACATAAATTTTCACTTAATTACTATACCATAATTCAAATTCCTTACACTATTAATGGGTCCTACAAATTAGACATAATTATTAACTAACCAACCCCACACAAATTAAATACCAATATATATATTTACTCTTTTCCACTAATGGTGTCTATGGTTTGGATACAATTATAACTTCACACCATCCCACACAAGTAAAATACTCTTACTTTTACCCATAACCCTCATCCCCACGTTTGACCCCCTCTTTTTACTCCCACACTTTTTATGTGGTGTAAAATAATGTCAAATCTGCACAAAACAAAAATTATTTTACATTACCATAAACATTAAGCATCAATCTACATAATACCTACACAATTCTTAAAAAAAATAATATAAGAAACAGTAAGAACTACAGAATGACTACAAAATAACAACATTTGTAAAAATGTAGAAAATCGCAACTACAATTAATCTACAAAATTAAGACAACAAATCGACATGACTACTAGATAACTACATTTATAAGTTGTGAATACTAGCAACTACTATTTATACACATAATTATCACAGCTAATCTACATGACTACAAATAATTTGCAAATTGAATTGTCAAATCTGCACAAAACAAAAATTATTTCACATTACCATAAAAATTAAGCATTAATCTACATAATACCTACATAATTCTTACAAAAATAAAATAAGAAACAGTAAGAACTACAGAATGACTACAAAATAACAATATTTGTAAAAATGTAGAAAATGGCAACTACAATTAATCTACAAAATTAAGACAACAAATCGACATGACTACAAAATAACTACATTTATAAGATGTACATACTAGCAACTACAATTTATACATATAATTAACACAGCTAATCTACGTGACTGCAAATAATTTGCAAATTGAATTTGCAATTGAAAGAGTAATGTCGTGTAATTCCATATTGGTTACTACAATTTCTTTGTTGAATTATAGTATTCAAGACCGACTTTTACTTTTTCATAATTAAATCATACCCACTATACCAAGTTTTACTTTAACCCACACAAAAGCTACACCAACTATCCCATATTTTCAATTTTAAAAAAAAAACACAAAAGCAACAAATATTCCTTCATTTTGGTAAGAAAAGCAAATGGGGCCAAATGTTAACATTATTGAAAAAGTTTTATGGACATTTGATGTAATATAGTTAATATCTACATATTATGTAATATAGTATAGAATATGGTATGTATATATAAATGGCCCATAGCTGAATGTACCTGATATGGGCTCCTTTATTTGTGGACCTAAAATTTGGAAAAGTAGACCAAACAATGTCGGAAATGTTATGAAATAGAAGATTCTTACACTTCTATTTAAGGTGAATGTCTTTAATGTACTTAATTAGAGAGATTTTAGAGTCCTATTATTGGTAGCAAGATCTTCCTCCTCCCTATAAATAGAGGTGCTCTCTACCATTGTAATTCACCCCTCTCAACTCAATAAGAAGAACTCTCTCTACTCTTCTCTCTATTGCTATTGTTCTTGTTCTGTTGTTCTTGTCTTTTGCTTTAGTTTATAACACGTTATCAGCACGAGACTCTACCGTCTCAAGTATCATTCTCGAAAATCCAAGGTATTTTCCCTCTTCCTAATTTAATTTTCGAGTATGTCTGACATTATGAAAAGAAAGTTCGTTGCCCTTGAAATTTCGGGCAAGAACTATATGACATGGGTGTTGGATGCTGAAATCCACCTAGATGCTATGGGTCTCGGAGACACCCTCAAAGATAAAGAAAAAGCATCCACCCAAGATTGTGCGAAGGCCTTGATTTTCTTGCTCCACCACCTTGACGAAGGTTTGAAGATTGAATATCTCACCGTCAAGGATCCACTCGTTTTGTGGAACAGCTTAAAGGAGAGATATGACAACCTGAAGTTGGTCACTCTGCCACAAGCACGATATGATTGGGCCCATCTGAGGCTACAGGACTTTAAGTCCGTTTCTGAATATAATTCTGCTATGTTCAGAATTACTTCTAAACTGAAGCTATGTGGAGATAACATCTCCGATTACGATATGCTTGAGAAAACGTTTACAACGTTTCATGCCTCCAATATGGTACTGCAGCAACAGTACCGAGAGAAAGGCTTTACGAAGTACTCTGAACTGATTTCTCTCTTACTAGTGGCTGAGCGAAATAATGATCTGCTCATGAGAAATCACGAAAATAGACCAACTGGGTCTACACCACTGCCTGAAGCAGATATGGTGCACTCGCATTATGCCAAACATAAAAGGGACCATGATCACGGTCATAAACGGGGTCAAAGCCAAGGACGTGGACAAGGAAGAAATTCCAAAGAAGTCCGTCACCCCCCAAAGAGAGATAACCACCGAAAGCAGAAACGGGATCCCGAAGATCCTAAGGCAAATAGTTCAGAAACTATATGTTATCGTTGCGGTGGGAAAGGGCACTGGTCAAAGATTTGCCGTATACCAAGACACTTGGTTGACCTTTATCAAGCATCTCGAAAGAGAAAAGGCCCTGAAACAAACTTTGTCTATGACGACAATGAGGACATCACCCACCTGGATGTGGCAGACTTCTTTGAGCAACCCGATGGAAAAATAGACCACCTAATCGGCGATGGATCCGTGATGAAAGAAGATGGAGTTATTTGATTTTGTTCTACTTATTTGTATTAGTTAGTGAATAAACTAATAGTCATTAGCATTAGCTCGTATTAGTTAGTTCATAAAGCAATGTTAGCAGTAGTTCTTTAGAATATCTTCAATATGTTCAAATATCAATAAAACTTTTATTTTCCAGTGGGGGTAATCGACTAGCCTGAAAAACTAGTCGATTATCAACTATTTTCACATTAAAGTTGAAAAACAATTGATCAACAATCGATTGTCTTTGGCTAACAATCGATTGTCTTGAAACAGTGTGTTCTGGAATTTTCAAAAATAGCCAACAATCGATTGTCTTTGTCTAACAATCGATTGTCTTGAAACAGTGTGTTCTGGAATTTTTCAAAAATAGCCAACAATCGATTGTCTTTGTCTTACAATCGATTGTCTTGAAACAGTGAGGTCTGGAATTTTTCAAAAATCACCCACAATCGATTGTCTATATCTAACAATCGATTGTCGTTAGGCAGTGTAATCTGGAATTTTTCAAAAATCATCCACAACCGATTGTCTATGTTTAACAATCGATTGTCTATGTTCCAACAATCGATTGTGTGTGTTTAATAATCGATTGTTTCATGAAAAACGCTGAAATTTTCAAACTGCAAAGTAATTGATTATGGATAACATATCTGATTTTGTTAGCCAACTGTTAGTAGCAGATTTTGAAAATATTATGTGACACAAAAGAATTGAACTTGTTTATTCTTATGTTCGTGTATTTCTTTTGTATGTTAAACTATGGGATAGCAAATATAGATATCTCACAAAGCGAACTTGGACCAACGTCCAATTGTAAAAGTATTTGCCTAGTTGATTCATGTACTACACATACAATACTCAAAGAAAAGAAGAGTAATTGTGTAAGGCAAACATTACTACAATCTATGGAAGTAGTAAATTGATTGAAGGCTCCGGAAGAGCAAATCTAACTCTGCCCAAAGGCATGACGTTAATCATTGAGAAATGTTCTCCTCCAAGTCTAAGAAGAACTTGTTGAGTTTTAATGATATCAATCAAAACGTTCTCCTCCAAGTTTAAAAGGAACTTGTTGAGTTTTGAGAATCTATCTTAGAGAATGCAATGTTCTCCTCCAAGTCTAAAAGGAACTTGTTGAGTTTTAAAGATATCATTCAAAATGGATATCATATTGAGACAATAGATGAGAATAATCTTGAACTCTTCATGAAAACGAGGCTGCCCGCTTCGACTTGGGTTCACGCCATTTTGCATGCAACAATACTAGTTTGTCGGCTGCCCACTTCGGTTTGGGGTCACGCCATTTTGCATGAAGCAATGCTAGTTCGTCGGCTGCCCACTTCGGTTTGGGGTCACGCCATGTTGCATGCAGCAATGCTAGTTCGTCTCTGACTGACGAATTGACACAAATATTCCCCATTGCAATTGGTTTTGGGTCATAAACCCAATATATCCCATTTAAGAAGCTTTGGATGCGCAGTATATGTGCCTGTAGCACCGCCATCCTGCACCAAAATGGGTTTGCAAAGGAGGTTAGGAATATATGTTGAGTTTGACGCGTCCTCCATTATTCGCTACCTCGAAACATTGACAGGAGATTTGTTCACTGCACTATTTGCAGACTGTCAATTTGATGAGACACTTTTCCCAAAATTAGGGGGAGAAGTTGGTGAAACCAAACGGGAAATTTTGTGGAAAAATGCATCATTATCTCATCTTGATCCACATACCTCTATTTGAAAGAAAGAGGCACAAAAGATTATCCATTTGCAAAGAATAGCAAATCAAATGCCTGAAGCATTTATAGATTTGAAAAGGATAACAAAATCACATATCCTCGAAGTGAATGTGATTCACAAATACATATTCAATGTTGGAAGAATATGAACATGAAATTGGTATTGAATATACCACACTCACTCCTAGAAGGAGGCTTGAGATGATACCACCCTCACCCCTAGAAGGAGGTTTGAGATGATATATGGCATGAATGATCGTTGGTCGCGTACCTATTGTACGCCAAAGTATTTTGGAAATATGACCATTAAAGGACAACGATAATGCAAGAAACATATCTTGCATATAAGTTTGACATGACCATAATGGTATAACTTTCTCTTTAAGAAAGATATTCACCACACGGATGTTGATGAACCTGTGGTAGTACAAAGTTAATTGAGAGCTCTCGAAGAGCCAATTATTACTATGTTGGAGAAACACAATTGAGTATTGTGCTGTAGTAAGTCTCAAAGAAACTTATCCAGTTTCCAAAAGTACACGCGAAGGCGATTGATGATATTGAGACTATAAATAAAGGAAGGCTTTGATTCTCCTATTACTACAACTTGTAGCGGGGTAATTTGTATATGAAAAGCTACCCGCTTTGTTCTCCAGTTTGTACTACACAAACGAAAGAATGCCACAATAAAGTGGATATCTATTGGTATAAAACCCATGTCATAATAAACCCGAAGTTTATTGATAAGTGCACATGTCATGGTGTAAATTTGAAGTTTACCAATATTGATAATTTAGTCAGTTGACATTCGTGTTAGCCATCTCATTTGAAGTATGATGTGCAAATTCACATAGGTGAATATCAAAGAACTAGAAGTTCTTGTTCTCAGTAATGAACTGACCAACTAAAGAGTTCGGGTTGAAGCCCCTAAATTCTGGAAATATCAAAGGTGAATATGGGCCCATTCACCTGCCATGTATACCACATATGATGCATCTATGGAATGGTTACATGCGCAATTGTTATTGACCCGCAGCCTGGCCGGTGCTTGCGAGGTAAATCGCTCAGTAATCTAACTTCGAGCATAGTTTCCAGATTCTCTACTCAAGACAGTTCATCTTGATAAGTTGGTTTATATTAAAGTTGGTTTAGCAAGATAATTATTGAGTGCTGCCACTTAATAGCTAAACTGTTTCTTATGAGAACTAAGTTATATATATATATCAGTTTGATATAAGTTGTATACGAGAGTATATTCTCCCCTCACAAGTGGTTCAGGGTCAGGAACCAAATAATTTCATCTTATTATTAAGGTGCTGTGTATATTGACATAATGCACAAAGATGATTTCCCAAAGTTGAGGAAACATGTTAGCTTTACTAACATGAGGGGGAGACATGATAAACACTTGAGAAAAGGTTACATGGGATGAATTCTCATTTGTATATGTATATCCCCGAATATCATGATATGAACCTGAAGTTCATAAAAGGGATAATTCAAATTGCAACATATTGCAAAGCATGCTTTACGCATTTACTGACCCAAAGAAAGCAACTAAATGGAAGAGATACAATTCAAGAAGAATTGATTCCATATGAAAGACATGTAGCTTTGAACCTGTAGTTCATATGCTTGAAACTATAAAGTCAAAGGTATGTATAATCAATTTTCGATACCTTATTTGTTTAGCATGACATGAAACTTTGATATGCAGCTAAAGTCTATTATGTGACTTACATGACTTAACTTGAAAGATTTAAGTTGCTTGAAGCATATGCAATTCTTGGTCCTGAAGTACCGCATCCTAAGTACAATTTGTGTACATATGAATCTTGCCATAACTATAAGCATGATGGATTTGAGAATGCATCTATGGAGATATTGAAGAGCTATTCCACGACATTATATGAAGATGTTCATATCTATCAAGAATGATGATTTCAAGGTGCGGAATATTTATTCAAGTCAATATGGTTGATTTATTCATCAAGCATCTACCAAAGATCGTTTTGAAGATGATGCACAAGATTGGAATGCAAATGCTCAAGGATATAAATCGATGTACTCATTAGGGGGAGTCAATGCGCGTTGCACTCTTTTTCCCTTACAAGGTTTTGTCCCACTGGGTTTTCCTTGCAAGGTTTTTAACGAGGCAACCAATAGGCGCATATTCAAACATGTGTACTCTTTTTCCTTACTTTAATTTTTCCCATTGGGTTTTGGTTTTAAGGTTTTATGAGGCACATCATTGAATAGACATTCAAGGGGGAGTGTTATGAAATAGAAGATTCTTACACTTCTATTTAAGGTGAATGTCTTTAATGTACTTAATTAGAGAGATTTTAGAGTCCTATTATTGGTAGCAAGATCTTCCTCCTCCCTATAAATAGAGGTGCTCTCTACCATTGTAATTCACCCCTCTCAACTCAATAAGAAGAACTCTCTCTACTCTTCTCTCTATTGCTATTGTTCTTGTTCTGTTGTTCTTGTCTTTTGCTTTAGTTTATAACAGGAAAGACTTAGTTAGTGTTTGAACATAGATTTGATTGCAATTCGGAAAAAAAAAATTTTTGAAGTTGTATTGAAAAAATAATATTTGAAAGTTGAAATTGTATTTTGGACATGTATTTTATTTGAAGAAAAGTTGAAGTATTGTATATCTAAACTATTTTTTGGGAACTTAAAAAATTTTGAATTTTTTCATATTTAATATTTTTAATTTTTTTCTTTTTAAAGTGAAGCCAAAATTCATGGTAAAACGGGAACTTAAAACAAGAGAAACACTAAAAGTAAAATGTTGTTGGTGCGTGAACGAATGCCACTCAGTATATGAAAGCACTAGTTTACAGAATCTTGTATCCTTTCCCCAGTCCCAACTGTATATATATATATTTTTTTTTCTGAATAGTAAAAGGCAAAGGTAATATAGCGAATATTTTATTCCTTTTTTCTTCCATTAAAAAATCAGCACCTTTATTTCTTTTTTCTTCCATAATTTAACATAACCCACTCCTATACTTTGTTATTTACAATTCAAGCCTTTTTCTTTGTCTCCCACTGAAGTGACATTACAAATAATTAGATTCCCTCGGCTGAATACATTTTTAGTATCTTAAGAATATATTTTTCTAATAAAAAGGGAAAGACAACATTTGTTTTCTAATTATTAATTTGATACACCATTATGAGAGTAGTGATGCGCAGTGTGCTAGTGCAGCCCCACTGAAATTAATCCAGATTTTTTGCTATTTTAACGGTACTAAAATAGGTCCATTTCAGGGTACAAATTAATTTATAATGCTAGTTGCTTCAAAAGAATAAGAATTCATTATGAGAATTGTCAAGCCAAACAATTATAAATTCAAATTTGTACTTTTTGAGTCTAAAAACTTAGCCATACAGATTAAAGAAGAGGCATTTTAAGAGTCCCGACACTTTTTGTAAAACTATTAATTAACATAAAAGGAGTAGAGTTGTTGAATGAATATTTTAGTGCTCGTGACATAATCCATTAGAAGTTTGAAACAGTCTTATCAAATATTTAGTCCAAGTTGGTTGATTCTTTTTTTTCCCTATTAATTTTGTAAAAGACGTTTGGTAGTTGATATATGTACGGAGTATTCATTATTGATTAAAAACGCATTTAGTTAATGAATTTCAATTAACGTTTTACACTTTTAATTTATTTTCTTGAGCCGAAGGTCTTTTAGAAACAACTTTTCTACTCTTTCGGGTAGGGGTAAAATCTGTGTACTCACTACCCTCTCCAACCCCCACTTGTGCACTTTCATTGGATTTGTTATGACCCCAACCCCCGATCGTGATGGCGCCCGACACATTGCTATGCAAGTCTGACCAACTATCAACTTCTACCCATTTCTTATAAAATTCGTTAACATAGTTTAAATACCAATTTAGCATAGTAAAAGTCTGAAACAGTAACTTAAATATGTGAAAGTCAAGATAATACCACTACATAGCCCACTGATATGATGTCACAAGTCAAGAGCATCTATTACAAGTCTGAACAGCGTAATATAGAAATAGTCTAGGAATACGGAAAATAAGATAGAAGGAGAAATCGGGTCTGCGGACGTCATGCAACTACCTCGATAACTCCGGCAAATGCTCATCAACGGGAAAGTCCTCACTCAGCCTCTGGAATACCTGAATCTGCTCACAAGGTGCAGGGAG
Organism: Nicotiana benthamiana; assembly: GCA_034376525.1. Lineage (NCBI taxonomy): Eukaryota > Viridiplantae > Streptophyta > Magnoliopsida > Solanales > Solanaceae > Nicotiana > Nicotiana benthamiana. Next base: position 46,531,951 of record CM067323.1, read on the forward strand.
TAATGTGAGTACTCCGACCTAGTGAGTAGTAATTATAAATAATAGCTAAAAGCATGAAAACACGTAGAGGCACAAAGCAATTCTATATCAAAGAAGAAAAAACACTTAAAGTAGTAAATCAGTGAAGAAGTCAAGTAAAATCTCTTTAAATCAAGTAAAACAGGTAGTTTAGCAGGTAAATAACAAGTAGAAATCCGCTCCTCGGGCACAATATTAATCACTTAGTACCCGTTCTCAGCATTCGACTCATATCTCTCACAATAACATAAATTAGGATAATCGTTGCGGCATGCGGCCCGATCCGTACATCGCAGCGGTGTGCAGCCTGATTCATGTAGATAGTCGACTGCGCTCACTGGGGAATGTGTAGACTATGGAGGGGCTCCTACAGCCAAACTCTAATAAATAAATGTTCGTACTCGAACGAGTCAAGAAACATACTTGAAGCCTCAAATAGGTGAGGATATCTACTCCGCATCTTCCGCTTGGTCTCCCAGGTAGTCTCCTCCATGGCCAACCTCTCCACTGCACCTTCACTGAAGTTATATCCTTCGACCTCAACTTCCGAATTTGACGACCCAAAATAGTTACTGGCTCTACATCAAAGGTCAAATTATCATCCAATAGAACCGTGCTGAAGTCCAAAAAATTAGACGGGTCCCCAATATACTTTTAGAGCATAGAAACGTGAAATAACGGATGAATGCTAGACAAGTTGGGTGGCAAGGCAAGCTCATAAGCCACCTTCCCAATCCTCTAAAGCACCTCAAAAGGCCCAATGAACAACGAACTCAACTTCTCTTTCTTCCCAAATCTCATAACACCCTTCATGAGCGAAACCTTCAGCAAGATCTTCTCACAAACCATATAGGACACATCTCGAACCTTCCGGTCCGCATAACTCTTCTAACGCGACTGCGCTGTACGAAGCCTCTCCTGAAACACCTTCTCCTTCTCTAACGCATTCTGAACCAAATATGTCCCCAATAGTCTAGCCTCGCCGGGCTCGAACCAACCAATGGGAGATCTACACTATCTCCCATACAAAGTCTCATACGGAGCCATCTGAATACTCGACTAGTAGTTGTTGTTGTAAGCAAACTTTGCAAATGGCAGAAACTAGTCCCATGAACCTCCAAAATCAATAACACAAGCAAGCAACATGTCCTCCAATATCTGAATAGTATGCTTGGACTGCCCATTCGTCTGAGGATGCAACGATGTGCTCAACTCCAGCTGAGTACCCAACTCTCTCTGCACGGCTCTCCAAAACTGCGAAGTAAACTGAGTACTTCTATCTGAGATGATGGAAACCGAAACACCATGCAACCGAACAATCTCCTAGATATAAATCCTTGGCAACTTCTCTGAAGAATAGATAGTACACATAGGAATGAAGTGCGCAGACTTGGTCAGCCGATCCACGATCACCCAAATAGCATCAAACTTCTTCAAAGTCCATGGAAGCCCATCAACAAAGTCCATAGTGATCCTCTCCCACTTCCATTAGGGAATAACCATCTGCTCGAGCAAGCCAATCAATCTTTGATGCTCATATTTTACCTGCTAACAATTGAGACATCGAGCTAGAAATCCAACAATATCTTTCTTCATTCTTCTCCACCAATAATGATGCCTTAAATCTTGATACATCTTCGCGGAACTCGAAAGAATAGAATACCGCGAGCTATAGGCCTCCTCCAGAATCAACTCTCTAAGTCCATCCACATTAGGCACATATATCTGGACCTACATCCTCAACACACCATCATCGCCGATGGTCTCATCTCTGGCATCATCATGCTGAACTCTGTCCTTAAGGACAAGCAAATATGGATCATCATACTGCCGCTCTCTGATGCGATCATATAAAGAATACTGAGAAACCACACAAGCTAACACCCGACTGGGCTCCAAAACATCTAATCTCAGAAATCGATTGGCCAAGGCCTGAACATCAACTGCAAGGGGTCTCTCCCCAACAGGAATATTCTCCAAAATCCCCATACTCATTGCCTTTTGGCTCAAGTTATCAACCACTACATTGGCCTTTCCCAGATGATATAATATGGTGAAATCATAATCCTTAAGCAACTCCAACCATCTTCGCTGCCTCAAATTAATATCCTTTTGCTTGAACAAATGCTTAAGACTGCGATGATCAATGAATACCTCGCAAGATATGCCATACAAATGATGCCTCCAAATATTAAATGCATGAACTATGGCAGCCAACTCCAAATCATGAACAGTGTACTTCTTCTCATGGTGCTTCAACTGTCGAGAAGCATAAGCAATAACTCTACTGTCACAACCCTAACCCGGTCATGATGGTGCCCGGCCACAAGGCTAGGCAAGCCCGACCATATAACTTCCAAACAACGGCATTCCAGCCCGAAAAGATACAAATTTAAGTTAGAACAGCAAATTTAGAAATATAAACTCCCATACATGGATAAGCAATGCGGATGAAAACACAGATGAGCCAACAATACTACCAAAACCATGGGGTCACGAGTATAGGGCCTCTAACAATACTGAATACAAGTCTGAATTGAAATGATATAAATGTCTGACAAAACTACAAAGAAACAAACTGATAGAGACAGAATAAGCGGTCCTGCGGACGCTGGGCAGCTACCTCAATACTCTGATAGCTCAGATAAGCAACAACAACAACACTAGATCTATGGAGCACCTAGATCTGCACACAAGGTGTAGGGAGTATGGGGTGAGTCTACCAACTCAGCGAGTAATAAGCGTGCATAAAAACCCGAAGATAAGAGAACACGAAATTACACAAAATGAAGCTATCTAGCAGTTCTATACAATACAAGCCTTAGAGATTTACATATAAAGCATCAGGAAATAAATGCATGAGATGCAATGCAATGCATGAACACTGCGGAACGTGCAACCCGATCCATTTGGGTACTCGCGCTCACTGTAGGGGTTCAGACTCCGGAAGGGCTCCTACATCCCAAGCGCCATATCATACGATGCCAATAGTTACCACCATTCCAATAACAATATACAGTCCAGAAAATAATGAAATGGTAATCGTCAGCCCGAAATATCATTGAAGAATCATTTGAGTTTTCAAAACGTATAAATATGGCTGAGTTTGCAAAAATAGTGTTTAAAACCCTAGACTGAATTCAAATAATGTGCAAATTCATAATAATTCTGAAATAACGATCCCTGAAGGATTCTACAAGTCGGCACAAGGCCCTAAACATGGCATCAAGCCCAGATATAATCAATAAAGTATGCGAAGCAATCGCCAACATATCACAATTTATCCCTCGGATTGCACCGAGTCAATTCCAACATATACGGCCCTGCACTATCCATGGAGTGCGTGTCCATCCTCATAATAGCGTCGCAATGTGATATACCGGGGTTTCAAACCCTCAGGTCATCATCTATACCCGTTACTCACCTCAAGCCGGCTGCAAACTAGCTCGCAATGCCTTTCCCTATAGAATCAACCTCGTCGGATGCCATATTTGATCAAAACTAATAGGAATACATCAAAATAGGCTAATGGAACATAACTGAATCGAAATAACTCGAAATACACCCAAAAACACGAAGTTGGCAAAACCCGAGCCCCGGACCCACTTCTCCAAAAATTACGAAAGTCACATTTTCAGAATCCTCGTCTCGCCACGAGTCCATACAAATAAAGCTCATAAAAATCGAAGTTCAATAGCCCCTTCAAAATCCAAGCCCTAAATTCTCCAATTTCCACCCAATTTTCAGAGATTTAGATGATTATTCTTCAATATAATCACGTAATTAGCTCATAAAACTTATCTCAAATCGAAAACTAGGTGAAATCCTCTTACTCCCTTGTCCAATAGCTCCAAAATGTGCTCAACAATGTTGTAAGATATTTGCTCGCGGATGACATATTATAAAACCCTTATGTCCGCCCAATCTTCTCTTCATCGCGATCGCGACACAACCCACGCGATTGCGATGAACAATATTTTAAAATCCCAAAATTTCCCTACGTGAATGCGTCATGATCCACGCGATCATGATGCCCTATGGTCTTACTCCACGCGAACGCGGTTTGCTCTCACACGATCGCGTATAAGAAACTCCAATTGTCCAAAGGTCCCTCTTCGCGAACAGGACATCCACACGCGATCGCGGACACCCAAAATCCACCACTACACGAACGCGACCCAGAACTTGCGAACCATAAGACCAACGCCATAGGCCTACGCGATCGCAACCCAGCTCACGCGATCGCGATCAACAAACTCCTGTTGCACTACTGCTGCATTTTCTGCATCATTTCGTAAACCCAAACTTCCTGAAAATCATCCGAAATCAGCCCGAGGCCTACCGGGACCTCAACCAAAAGCACCAACATACCCCAAATCATCATACGAACTTGTTCCAATAATAAAAACACGTCCCTAACACAAAAATCATCAAACCATGCTGGATTCAAGCCTAAGTTCCAACTATAATTTTCGAAACCAACATCCGATCAAAACCCAGCCAAACGACGTCCGAATGACCTAAAAATTTACAGACATATCCAAAATCACCTAACGAAGCTACTTCAACTCTTGGAATTCCATTCCGAGCCTCGGATCAAAATCTCACCTATCAACCGGAAATTTTCCAAAATTCAACTTAGCCAATTGAATCCTAATTCTACACCGGACCTCCGAATTCAATTTCGATTTCATTCCCAAGTCATAAATCACCGCCCGAAACTAGCCGAATCGCCGTAAATCCATCCCGAGCCCTATAACTCATAAGTCAACATCAAATTGACTTTTCCAACTTGAGCTTTCCTTAAAGAGACTATTTGTCTCAATTTCAACCAAATTCCGTGACGACAGGCCGGGTCGTCACATTTATCCTCCTGCATCAATACACAACCAATCCCAACTCTCGAATCATCACCATATATCAGCTTCTAGAAGCTCTCCTCACACTCGTCCGACGATACAAATGGAGCACCCTTCAGAGTCAATTTGGTCAAGGGTGATGCAATGGATGAGAATCCCTGAACAAACCAACGATAATAGCCTGCCAACCCAAGAAACTACAAATCTTTGTGGCTAAGGACGGTCTAGGCTAACTCTGAACCGCCTCTATCTTCTTCGGATCAACCTGAATACCCTCGCTGGACACCATGTGTCCCAAGAAAGCCACCGAGCCGAGCCACAACTCACTTGGAGAACTTTGCATAAAGTTTCTCCTCCCTCGATCTCTGCAATACAACTCGCAAATGCCACAAGTGCTCCTCATGACTACGTGAGTACACCAGAATATCATCAATGAATACAATAACAAACGAATCGAGATAAGGCCGAAATACATTGTTCATCAAATGCATGAACGTTGCTGGGGCATTGGTCAGCCCAAAAATCCAATGCCCGAAAGACATAACAAGAAACTCATAATGACCATATCTGGTCCTGAAAGCAGTCTTAAGAACATCTGAATCCCTAATCTTCAACTGGTGATAGCCCGAACGGAGATCAATCTTGGAGAACACCATCTATTCCTGAAGCTAGTCCATAAATCATCAATGCGAGGTAAAGATACTTTTTCTTAATTGTTACCTTATTCAATTGCCTATAGTCGATGCATAATCTCATTGTGCCATCCTTTTTCACAAACAGAACTAGCGCACTCCAACATTGGGCAGCAACATTAACAGGTGAAGAATTTGGATGTAACTCCAACTGGGAGTTCAATGCATGCTGCAACAACACAAAAACAGGAGAAGGTTTTCGTTCGAGTAATCAATAGTCCCTTTCTAAGGAAAAATTGGTACTAAACCTTTTTTCTTTTTTTTGTACTGTTAAGCCCAATAATCGTACCAATTGGCTGCACACTAGGAACAGGAAAACTAACTTGCAATGTTCAAGGCATCAGTGGAAGCACCAAATGCAGGTCTTACTTAACCAAGGGCATGAAAAAAGTCATCCATAGTGACTTTTATACTCTCTTCATCCACTGGTTTAGTAAGATCATCTATGCTTAGATGCCTTTTCAATGCAAAGGATACAACACTTTTGACTACACCTTCAAGCTCAGCACCACTATAATTTTTTGTCCTTGCGGCTGCAAGCAAAGGAAAATGGGGAAAAACTTAAGGATTCCATATAACCACTGTAGGTTAGTAGACTAAACAAAGTAACAGAAGTAACTCACAGAAATAACATAGAAACACCTTCAATTCAACATTATATCTTTGAAAGAAAAGTCAAGTTGAATCAGGGATAGAAGTATATAACAGGATTTTAGTACTATCATCATCTATTTTAAAAGAACCATATATCAAAAGCCATCATAACATGCTTGTTGTGGTGACCACATACCAAGTTCTTGCAAGTTCACATCCGCGGAAAGAAAGGAATTCTCGTTCATCTGGCTTGTATGAATCTGGAGAATTTGCAGTCGACCATTTTCGTCAGGAAGGCTTATCTCCACTTGGACTTCTAGTCGTCCTGGCCTATATCAATGCAGAACTTAATAATGCACCATAAAACATTACTTAATATCAAAGGAATACTGACACCAAAAATATTTGTATAATCTTCAGCAACAAAGAAGACAAACATGACACAAGAGACTATGGTTACCTCATAAGTGCATCATCAAGCAGATCTTTCCTATTTGTCATTCCAATGAGCAAAACATTATTCAGAGTTTCCGCCCCATCTATCTAAAGTGCAACAAACAATCAACCAGATTGAATCTATAACAACTAACTACTACTATTATCATATAGCCACTCTAATCTCTGCAAACACAACTAGAAAGTATTGTGCATACCTTAGTGAGAAGCTGGTTAACAATGCTGTCATGTACACCAGTTCCATCTCTAGTTGATCCTCTAGACTGCATAACAAAAAAAGCTTCATAGTAAGAAAGTAAATATACAGAATCAACTGCAGATGAATATCGTGATAAGGTAGTGAATGGATCCACAAGCTTGGTGAACATATGCTCACGTACAGAGTGCATTAGCACAAAATGACTTGTAATAATGCCGAGTATCAATCAAAAAAGTAGACTGCAGACAACATAATTACATCTATGCAACAACATTAACATCTGGAACTTATCGCCCATGGCAATATCCCATGGGTGAAACGTGTACTGGTACACCACGACCCACTCCTACAAACTCTAATTTTACAACCAGCAGCTCGTCTAAAAGCCTCTGATGCACTTTCTCAGAAAGAAAAAAAAGAGAAGCCTCTGAACCAATATCAGAAAATCAAATGGGATATGATCAATGCACGGATAATAATCTCAAAAAATCAAAAAGAATTCAAGAGGTTCCCACCTTACAGATTGCATCAATCTCGGCAAAAATGATAACATGTAGTTCACTCTGGTCGCCTGGAAAAAGTAACAGAAGTAACTCACAGAAATAACACAGAAACACCTTCAATTCAACATTATCTATAGATATAGTTTGATTGACTTGATAGTGTAGATAATTCTTTACATTGACGATGTCGGTGTGTACAAGTTAAACTCTTATAGATAAGTTCTTAGCTGCTATTAATGTTATACAAAGTACTTCAAACACAAAGAATCCAAGAAAACAACAAAAGAAAAAGAGCAATATATAGACTTCCATTATCAAAGGTAATCTTCTTTGCTTCCACTCATTAACCAAAGGGGGGCAGTATGTTATCCTCTATGTCACTATTGATTTACCATTCAATCCTCGTGAAAAATTCATCATGTTTATACTTTACGACACAATTAATTTTAACAGGAATTGCAATTCTTACATTAACGAAAGTATTAATAACTTCTTGTCAACCTACTAAATTTTCTTATCTTATCAACATATAGTCTTTATCATCCAAATCAGTTGCGCGCAACTAAAAGTTGTTTCTTTCTAGATGCTATTATTTTCCAGATATGCTAAAATACGTATGACAGTATACACGCTGTTCCATAACATATGACGGTACTTTTTCAGATGTAAATCAACATTGCAATATGACAGTATACATACTAGTCCCTGTTTTGGCTCGGTAAATCTATCACTGAATACATAAAACTAATATGCCACAAACTTGAATACACTTCAGAAATCGAATTATCTAATTAGGAAGCCAACTCAAATACCAGAGTACAAAACCTTAGATAGACAGATCTTTCCATTGATTATACAGAAGAAAAAATACTAGAGAAGCAGTGATATGCTTCAAGGAGTTGTAGAAGAAGAAGAACAATCAGCGATTTAGAACAACTTACCAGTTTTTTTTATGTTAGAGAAGTATTAGTTGTAGAAGAATAAGAACAGCAACAACTGGAACAACAATCCGCGATATAGAACAACTTAGAGAAAAAAAAGAGCAAATCACAATTTGGAGAAGACGCATGAGATCTAGAGGAGGCATAAATCTCAAAGGCGAGATGGATATTAGGGCAGAAATTCACATCAATTTGGAGAAGACGCAGATAAAGGGATGGGGCTCTAGAGCTAGGCGGAGAATTAAGGCAATCTGCGCGCTTTTTTTGGGGAAAAAATACATAGCTTTTTGTTTTTTAGACTTTTGTTTCCATAAATTAATTAACCTGGTGCCTGTTTTTAAATTTTTGGCGGCACTTTCTCACCTCTTTTTGATTCTAATATTTTGGTATAATTTTTGGCGGCACTTTCTCACCTCCAAGGCCCCTCAATTAATTTGGGACCAGCTACTAATTTTTTTAGGGATCAGATTTACCTTCCCAATAAAATAATGCATTAAGGACCAGAATATAATCTTGTCCCAAAAAATATATTTTTTGCGACGAAATTATTGACTCGTCCTTAAAAGTTGGTCTTAGATAAGGTATTTTCTTGTAGTGGTCCTTGCTTAACCCGTTCTGAAAAGCAGCAACCGACATGCCTTCCAACACATTTGGTAGGCTCATCCTTACTCTGTTAAACCTGGCCATGAAGTCCCTAAGTCCTTCTCCAGTGGTTTGCCGAACAGCGAAAATGTCATTGACCCTCGCTTCTGCTTTCTTTGCTCCTATATGGGCGGTGACAAATTTGTCCGCCATCTCCTCGAAACTAGAAATGATTTTGGCCGGTAGTTGGGAATACCAGGTCAGTGCTCCTCCTCTTATTGTTTCGCCAAACTTTTTCAGCAGCACAGACGGTACCTGTTCTTTTGATAGGTCGTTACCTTTTACAGCAGTGACGTAGTGGATCGGGTGGTCCTCGGGATCCGTAGTTCCATTGTACACTCTCAAGTAAGGAGGTATTTTGAAGGTTTTTGGGATGGAGTATGGTGCAGCTTCTTCCGTGTAGGGTTGCTCAACAAATCTCCCCACATCACGTTTTGGCAGCAGCTTGGGAGCACCAGGGATCTTTTCCACCCTCTCCTGATGTTATTTCATCTGGTCACAGAGTGACCTATTTTCGCTTTTCATTTCCTCTATCTTCTTAAGGATGCTGTGAGCGTGCCACCGTTGGCCCGAGTATCGATGATTGCATTGTTTGCTCGTGCGATCTCGAGTTCACCTTTGACTGCAGCAAAGTCTACTGTCAGCGTGCATCTGACATTGTTTTGGGGTGAATTTTTAACCAAGCCACTTAGAGTGCTCGTTTACCACTCTTCTAGTAGTTTCCTGACCTCTAGGGGTGCTTCTTCAGTTGCGGATGTAGAAACGCCTTTTTCCCGCAAGATTATTAGATATTCGGGTGTTGGAGGTGTGATTTCTCCGCTCGTGGTGGTGCTAAGGGTTGAAATCGAAACCCCCTCTTCACCGGTTTTGTTGAGAGGACCGATGAGATTGGTGGAAACATATGCTATTGTTTTCATCCTTGCGTTGTTGTCTGCCATTTTTTTCGTTTTTGTGTTGTAGAGAAGGGTTTTTGATGGTTCTCTAGGTGCATACGATGGTTTTGATTCTTTAAATCCCCACAGACGGCGCCAAATTGTTTAGCTCAAAAATTTTACTCATAATTTATAAGTTTAAAAACAATCGAAAATATATAAGGGTAATTCGTAATCAAATATAATAAGTCCAAGAGATGATTATCCTTTCAAAATATTTGTAGATATCAAAATGTGTAGAAAAATAGACTTAGCTTAAGAGAGAAACAATGGTTGGAAAACCAAGAAAGAGATAGAAATAGAGATAGAAGTTGTATTATTCGAGAATAACAATGATCCCTATTACATGTGAAGATCTCCTTTATATAGTAGGAGACCTTCCTTGAAATAATCAAAAAAATACAAAAATTGGTGGTTTCCACTCACTAAAAAGGTCGGGCACTAAACGACGTCACTTCTTCTTCATCAACTTGGGCCGTGCCCTCACTTGGGTCGCCCTTATCATAAGGGGCGTGCCCGCTCGACGTGGGAGCGTTACGAGCCAAATTTAACTCTATACACTGCTGTTGGTTTATTTTTACTATACTAAATTTGTTGTTGAATATTACTACTGGGTTCTTTATTTATTTATGAAGACACTATGATGTATTCATCTTAGCTCGCCTCTAATGTTTATGTAGTTGTTCTGATAATGAGCATTCATATATTCACCAAACAAATTTGGTAATCATGTACGGGCATTGACAGGATTAAATAGCTTTTGCTCGTTTAGTACTTAAGGTTGTTGGACTTTCTGTCAATTCAATTTGTTGGTCAGTCCAGTAAGATCCATTTCTGCTGGACTAGAACTCGCCGGAAGTTTGGACTAATACTTTGAGATAGCTAGGTGGGGCTGGGGTGTGAGGAATGATGTCAGATGGTTGTTTTTCTTTAAATTATTATAAATTATACGCGTCGTCCTTTAATTGGTTCATTGTAATATGTCATTGGCAAATACAATTCACGCATACGATTTGCTGCACTTGAATATTTATTTGATACCCCACTTGGAGTGTTTAATTGATAATCGTTGAGGTATTTGTGTGATCAGTGGAGACAACTAATGGGTCGTTTATATATTTCCCCTTAATATTATATGTTTTTACGATATCATTCATACATTTTCCTATTTATAGCTAAGGTTCCTTATGCTTCTCTATTATCTTTTTTTTGGCCAAGAAAAGAGGTTTTTATTAAATAGCACAAACGGAAGTTATTACGTGATGGTAACTGAACGTATAGTCCAGTTCCATAGAGATAGAGGTCTTCCTGTAGTTCATTAAGGATAAAGGGGGTGGGTATACAAAAATCAAATCGTTTTTTTCATGGCTGGATCTCTACCTTTCCCATAGCAAGCCAGTTTATCTGCTGCATCATTAGCTTTCTTAAAGATGTGGCCTCTTTTATTTTTTCATCCTTATAAAACTTACTTGCTTAATAGCTTTGAAGATTTGCGGTTTTGGTTAAGTTTATCTTTGCGCATCATTAAAGCAAACCAATTTCATTCTTTTATCAAATTAGTATAATTTTAACTAAGAAGTTGAATAAAAGTCACATTAAATATCGGCCGAACTCAATATTTTTGGTTTAAATCATATATTTATTTTATCAATTTAGAACTTAATAATTCAAAAGAATTAAAATTCTAAACTAATATACTTCAAAACCTCATATCAATCTATCCCTAACGTGACCTTAACTCGACTTTGTAAACAATGAAGTCCATAAGCTAGTTGGGTTCCAAGACACTTGTATACACAAGAAAAAACAAATATTTCTGTGGCGAAGTTTAGTTTGCGTCCGAATTTTTGCTGCGTGTTAAGATTTCAGTGTGTATTAGAATATTGCTGCTGAAAGAGGAAACAAATAAAGAGAGCATCCAATTCCCATCCTTGAAATGCTCGTTTTTACCTAAACATCTAGTTGTTGTCATCTCCTTCGAGTATGCAATTGTATGGGTAAAATATGTTCATATTTAATGATCGCATAAGAAAATAATATGTAGAGTCGAAGATAAAAGACAGTCGGATCAGACGACAATGATCACGCTTGTCATCTGAGAGAATGATATTCATAAAAGCAAAATAAATACCTGTCATCCGATAGCATTCAATAAAGAATATTCTATAGTATTAAGTGCATGATCCATTACAGGAAATATGACATTCACTGCCCACCGTTATATATTCTTCAATGACCCTCATAATTGTCATTTAAGATGGGCTTGATACTAGGACCATGTTCTCTATGTGTACCTGTAAAAAGTGAGTTCTACCATCACTGTAAGGAGAGAAATTTTCTAACAATCATACACTATACTCTATCAAAAGCTCAATAACATTTTACTTTCTTGCTTATTTAATTGTCCTTATTGCCTCTGAAAGCTCTGTGCCTCGGACTAAGATATTGTCGTTTTATTTTAATTTCAAAGCTAGGTCTTATATTTTTGTCTAATTTATCTATTATTTTTGGATTAAATTGATTCACTTAATAAACTACGTATAAATTTAACTGTATCGTTTTACGCATAAAAAACAATAGAGTGCACATTTACATACTTTTAGTTTCTAAAGAATTTAGTACTCCTAATGACAAACAAGCCGAAGGAAAAAAATAAAGAAGTAAAAATAACACAATATAGTCAATTTTCGGACTGGTCATTTAAAAATAGCCAGTGTTTATTAAGTCAATAAAAAATAACCACTATTTTGCTGCAGCAGAGACCGGTCCAGCATAATATAGTGGAGTTCGGTGCACTTGTGTATGAACTTCCAGCATATTATGTTGGACCGGTATACTTTACTGGCTCCAGTATAATATATTGGAGACTGGAGCACCGGTGCTCCAAACTCCAATATATTATGTTGGACCGGTATATTATACTGGAACTCCAGCATAATATACTGGAGTTCCAGTATAAATATATCATATTGGAATATTTTTTCGAATTTTGAACAGTGTTTTCGTTCAGATTTATCTTTACATGAAAAGTAGCTAAATTTCGATTACATTTGAAATTGTGGCTATTTTTGAATAACCACTTGTAAATCTAGCTATATTTGAATTCCCCACCCCCGCCCCCGCCCCCTCCAAGAAAAAGGAGAAGCTAAATGATACGGCAACAAGAGGGATGTAAAAGTTTTAAAAAAATAAGAGCTCCATCCGTACTATTTTACGAGATTTGCCTGATTTATAGCTTGTTTGGCCAAACTGCAAAAGTCAGCTTATTTTGAGAAATACTTTTTTTAAAGTGTTTTTCTCAAAAGTACTTTTGGTGAGAAGCAGTTTGTGTTTGGCTAATTAATTTGAAAAGTACTTCTGAACATCAATTAGTGTTTGACCATGCTTTAAAAAACTGTTTCTAAATGTATTTTTCTCAGAAGTGCTTATGAAAAAAATACTTTTGGAGAGAAACAACTTTTTTCTGTTTCTCCTCAAAAGTACTTTTTTCCTTTCAAAAACTTGACCAACCACCTCAAATTTTGATTAAAAGTGCTTTTGCTAAAAAAATACTTTTGGCAAAAAATAAACTTGACCAAAGAAATAGACTAAATAAGCTTAGAACATATCGTCTTTAATATTTGTTAGCTATAAAAGTTTTACAACTTATAATATTAAATATATCATAATACTTGTTTGACTATAATAACTTGTCACTAATGTTAAAGTGAGAAGTTAAAGTTAAATTAGTTTAAATCATAAAATATTATTAAAACTAAACAATAATAAAAGTAAATAGAATTACATGACGATGGAGGAAGTATTCCTTTTCCCACGGAAATAAAGAAAAAGAAAAAGAAAAGGCCAAGACCAAGGACCCTTTTCCAACGGAATTGAAGGAAAAGAAAAAGTAAAAAGTAAAAGAATACCCAAAAAGGGAAAAGTATAGTGAGGAGATCACTCTATTTTCTGCATTATTTTTTTCTCTAAAATGGTGCAACACTAAATCTACTCCAATCATTATATTATTTTTTACATTAAATTTTCTCTCTCTTTTATATTATATTATTATCTTCTATTGCAACCACTTTGTTTCTCTCTCTTATCTTCTATTTACTTTACACCAAATAAATAAAATATTATTAAACCAAATATAGAGTAATGAATAATGTTGCACCAAATTTGGTGCAACACTATTCATGCTCTATAATAGAGCAACAAATAGAGTACCATTGAAGATGGCCTCAGAAAAGGCGCACGACATCATTTTCTGGAAAATCATATATCTTAGTAGGCATTTGGGCATAAAATTATAATTTTTAAAAAATAAATAGTATTTAGAGTTAAATTAAAAATTGCTATTTGAAATTTGAAATACTATTTGTGTTTGACTTAAAAAAAAATTAACTCCTTTTAAGCAAATCAATCAAAAATGAAGGGGCAACTCATAGTAGAACTTAATTAATACCATATCGAAAGAGTAAATGACAACAATTGTATATTAGATAAATAGAACACCAGAAGATCTCATTTAAGATTTAACATTGCCTTCCCCCTCCATAGAGGGAGAAGAAGAATTACAATTGTTTTTGGTCCTTTCTGGATACAAGGATGGAGCTTGCTCCTTATTTTTTATGTGGAAAGCTTTCTCCTCTTTCTCTTTGGAGGTGGGGTTATGTTAAATCTCTTTTTATTTTTGGAAAATGCCATAGGAGGAGCCCCCCTTCGGAGCTTACTTGCGTTGTTATATATAGTCGAAAACGCTCTTGCTCTTGTCGTGACTTTGGCATGCTTGGGCAGTGGGGTTTCCTAGTCGTAGGGACACCTTGCTCTTGTCGTTGTGTTGAATACCTTAGATGATGGGTTAGATTAACCCTTGACTTCCTACCCGATGGCAAAATGCGGTCGCGGCCGCTCTGGTCGAAATGATCAGATTTTAACCAATACAGCTAGTCCATCTGTCCGTCGGGGACGTGCTTCACCGGGCCCAATGGACGGATCACGTATGTAAATGTAGTCGAGCAGAATCTGACCCCTCATTTTATTCTTTAGTCTCGTTCTGCGAACTTAAAGAAATAACATCGTTTGAGTTCGGGCAAGGTTGAATCTTTTCTATTTATGTTGATGGCGAAGGCCCTCGGCCTTAAGGGTGTTACTTCGAACTTATCGAAATAATGGCATGTCTGAGTTCGAGTGAGTTCGAATATTTTCTACTTTTGTTGATGGCTAAGGCCCTTTACCTTAAGGTGTTATTTCGAACTTATCGAAATAATGGTCTGTCTGACTTCGAGCAAGGTCGATTCTTTTCTATTTTAGTTGATGGCGAAGGCCCTTGGCCTTAAGGGTGTTATTTCGAACTTATCGAAATAATGACATGTCTGACTTTGAGTGGTGCAGGTATGTTTTCCCGGTACTCACGTATCGTCGTGATGATTCCAGGATCGAAACGTCGGTAAGTAAATAAAACGTTACTTCGCGCCATCATTATGACACGCGTTTCCGAGGAGCCGAAACGTTTCGCGTCCCATTAGGTTCAAATGGCACCTCTTGGGTTTCGAGATCGGGGGATTTGTGTCCCTTATAAATAAGGGAATCTCGTTATCTGCTTCTCACAATTCTATGTTTATTTTAAGGAAATCTCCTGATATTCCCTTATTTGATATCTCAAGCTCTTCCTAACTTTCTTGCTTATTGTAATCCTCAGTCTCTTCATTTCTTTCGGAGAGTTTTTTTCCCTTTTGGCTAAAAATGGTTGGTGCTCATTCCTGTGATAATCTTCCTGTTGATCCTCTGGTAAACGAGAACCCTGTTCAGGCCATCGGGGAGTTGGAAATGGTGGAGGATGAGGAGGTTCCCTTGGTAGATGAGACCTTACCCCAACCCTGGGAGGGACGTGATTGACTTCAGTATCGGCGGTGCAATGGAGCCGGAGAACATTGCCCCTATTATAGGAGAGAGAGGCATCGTGGAATCAAGAGAGCAGTGAGGAATCCCTAGCTTCGTGGAGATGCAGCCCACAGGGAGTAACAACCGAGTTCAATACAACTGCGCCATTTTTTGTATGTTTTATGCCTACCCCTTCATAATGGGATATACAGTTCCGTTTTTATGTTAGTGGTGGATTTATGCCGTTACTATGTGGTGTTCCCTACTTAACTTTCTCCTTATTTATACAAGTTATTTCTCATGTTGCTCAAATACGCAGAGCTTGCCGGTCATGAGGTTACTCTAGGTCATGTGCTTAGCCTCTTCGCTCCCCAACTGATTTGAGGCACGATGATTCATGCCCGTCCTCAGGGATCGAAGGGCCTAGTGGTGAAGATGGATGATAGGACCAATCATCACTTTTACGAGAATTTTTTTTCTATGTGTGGACCGAGCACATTGTGGTGGACCCGTTTGGGTTCCCTGAGGGATGGAATTTTTCCTATAAGCCTACGTCTCTGATTGACAAAATGTTTGATTTCTCTTTTTCTTTCTTTCTCTTTTTTTGTAGCAATTGCTTTGTTACTCTCTAGCCGAAAAGTTGCCCCCGCGGCCTCTTGAAGGGATTTGTGAATGGGTGGAGGTCGTTCTTTTACATACAGTGGGGGTTCGCACCTGGTCTACCTTCCACGAGAGGTTTGTACGTAGGCCCCATACAGGTGAGATGACATCCTTATTTATTTTCCTTTATTCATTTTTCGTCTCGTCTCTTATATTTCGTTTGCTGCTATCAGGGAGAGTGCGGAGGGCCAGGGCCCCTCAATTAGCCTTTTGACAGCCGGTTGCGTCCGCTCGTTCTCATAGGTTCCGTATACCTGGTTTGACGAAATATGGGAGGTGAGAATAAGATGGTCCTTGCCTCTGCCCGACTGCTTAGAGGGAAGGGGAGAAGATGGATTGCATCACCTATTGCCTTGTCCGAGGCATTCGAAGCCGATAGAACGGGGAATTCCCAACCTCGCAGATCTATTTGATTTCTTTTCCCTCAGCGCGCTACCTCCGAATCTGGTGTGAGTTGGGTTTTCTCTTCGTGTCTCTTAGCTTTGATCCAGAAATTATTTTTAGGAGTTTTCACTAGGAAATCCCCACAGATCGCGCTAAATTATTTGACTCAAAAGATTTTTAACTCCTTTTAAGCAAATCAATCAAAGATGAAGGGCTAAATTATAATCAAACTTAGTTAATACCAGATCGAATGAGTGAATGACAATAATTGCATATTAGATAAATAGAACACCAGAAGACCTCATGTAAGATTGAAATTGCATTCCCCCTCCGTAGAGGGGGCTGAAGAATTTCAATTGTTTTTTGCCCTTTCGAGATACAAAGATGGAGCTTGCTCCTTCTTTTTCATGCGAAAAGCTTTCTCCTCTTTCTCTTTGGAGGTGGAGTTCTGTTCATCTCTTTTATTTTTGGAATATGCCAGAGTAGGAGTCCCCTTCGTAGCTTACTTGCGCTGGTATATATAGTCGAAAACCCTCTTGCTTTTCCCATAACTTTAGCGTGCGTACGGCAGTGGAGTTTTCTAGTCGTGGAGGCACCTTGCTCTTGTCGTTGTGTCGAATACCTTAAAGGAGGTGTTAGATTAACCCTCGACTCCTTATCCAGTGGCAAAATGCGTCGAAATGGTTATATTTTGATCAATACAATTTGAATATGAATTTTACTTGAAAAATATTGCATTTTTTGTGAATGGAGGAGAAAAAATTCTGAATTTAAAAAACTCATTTTCGATTTTTTTTTTTCAAAAACTTGCAAAATTTTATAGACAAACATATTTTTTGAAAAAAAAAAGTTTTTTTTTTTAGTTACGGACAAACGGGGCTTTAGTACTCGATATCATGATTCAATACAACGTTGGGAAGTTGGAAGACAAAATGATATTTTATTAGTTTTAGACTTTTAGTTTTAAGGATTTCTGTATTGGGAAAATAAATTTAGATAATGCATCCGAATAAGTTATGCGATTGTACACCAAACCTACACAGCCTTCCTCCACATTCAGCACTTCAAATCAGATACAGATAACGAAATATTTGTAAATGATTTGACATCTCAACTTAGTTTTTTGTTTATTTTGGTATTTTTAAGCCACATATTTTTCAACTTAAACGATCAAAACCAAGTCCAAACGCCAGAAGTCGAGAGTAGATGGGTAAGTAGGCCTTCGTTTTTAATTTTTTTTCCCCCTCTTAATACTATTGGTCTAAGTTGGTCACAATTAAATTGGTTTTCATGTGCTAGTATTTAATTAGGCGAAGAGAAACACAATTTGAACGCTTATATCACACGATTTTTTGCACTATATAAGTGTATTATTTACATAAAAACTGAAAATGAAGAAATATGCTAGCTGCTTATTTTCATTTTCAATACTTCTATAAAAATAATTACTACGGCTTATTATTAGCTTCAACTCTTATAATATACTATTAAACAATTAGGGTCGTTTAATTGAAAGAAGTTATTTTGGATTAATTATCCTGAAATTAGCTATACCACCTTTTTATGAGGATAAAAAATATTATAATTTCGGAATAATTAATTTTGAAATTAATTATACCGTAATTTTCTTATAACCAAATATAGAATAAACTCTTTTAAATTTAATTTCGAGATGAATTATTCCTTATACATAACCCTAATTTAGCTTAGCTAAACGGACTCTTTGTTCTCATTCTTTCAAGGTTTTTCTCTTTTCCTATTTTTGATTCTTTTATTAAAAAATTGAAGAAAAATCATGTTCATAATACAGGGTAAGGGTAAAAGTTTTATTCCACTAGTCACTCAAAATATACTCCAATATATACGGGAAGTTTCAGCTAACTTCCTCCCAAGACCTTCGAGACACACACAATATTCAACTTTTCACATTCCCCAACACACGCAGTGCTGCATTTCTCCAATATTTCAGAAATGGCGGTGAATGGACTGTGTACATCAACGGAAGACTTCCTGAAACGGTGCGAGCAGTCCGGCGATGCTGCTTACAGTACGCTCCGATCGCTCCTTGAGCGACTGGAGGATCCGGTTACCCGGAAAGAGGCTCGGATCTTCCTCGCTCTTCTTCAGAAACGTTTTGCTACTAAAGAAGCCTCCGATCAATGCCTTCAAACTTACCATTTCCAAATTCAAGATATTGTCCTTGAGCAATATGAAGGTCCTCTCCTTTTCTCCCTTTTGTATTGGTCAAATTTTTATGTACTTTTGATTCTCACATTTGCTTGTATAATTTTTTTAATAATATACGTGGATGTGTACGTACGCGATGATACGAGGATTGTACAGTTGTGAAAAAGCGGATGGATCAATTTTTTATTCCTCATAATATTTCGTCGTTTTTCCGTTTTAAATCTGTAGCTTCTTCGTCAGAAGTGTCGCTTCTATATTTGGTCAAAAATGAGGTTCATGAGCTATCACTTACTGTGTCCAAAATTGTTTGGTACTATTACTATGCGTATAGTTGCATTATTTCTCTTTGACTACAGTTTTTTCAAACATGTGAAATTTATTGTATTTTATGTAAATTTTAAATACGTATTAGGAAATCAATGCTTGAATCACAGAAAATTAGATGAGTTGTTGTTCGTACGCCAAATTCTGTTGCTCTTTTAGTAAGGAGGGAATACTACAGTTGAAGATTATCATGTAGTAATTTTTGTATGAATGATTTGTATTTAAAAGTAAAAAAGGTTTACTGATGGTAAGTTTTAGGTTCATCAATTTTATTTTGTTTTTAAGAAAAAGAGTTGTTCAAACGGCCTAGCTTGGGAACGAGGTATTGTTGTCAATTTAAGGAATAAGAGGTGTTTAAACGGAGTGAGGATTCATATAGCCGATCCGACTAGCTTGGGAACGAGGATAGTTATTGGTTGTTGTTGTTGATCTAAGGAATAAGAATTAAGATATGAGAGCCAAAAGGGAATGGGAAGAAGGAACAGAAGACTCACAGTTCCTGGTTTCATCCATCAGGTACACTAGGAAATGTGAAGGGACATGTTAGGTGGATCTTGATTTATCAATGATGCTTTTTTGTATATTCTACTGCAAAAGAAAGGATTGGCCTAAATGTAAACCTTGTTGAAGCATGTTGTTCCTTTCTTAAATCAAAGAGATGAATATTAGGAGGATCGTCTTCTATGGGTGTTCCATTAGACTTTTTGGAAACTTAAATTCGGCAAAATAAGATTGTATTCAGAATGTGTACACTGAGCATAAAGTCGTTCAGCAGAAGGGGTATCTCAAGTATAGAATAGAACTCTGGATCCTTTTGTTCCAACTTCCAAACTCTCTGCGTGTTCACTCTTTCTTTCTGGTCCACAGCCTCTGTAACTCATAGCTTTTACTTTAGTTGTTCTAATGCCATTCAGAGATATCGCCCAAGAAAATTGATAAAAGAAAAATTATTTTGTTGAGAAGACTGCTTCTCTTATAGGCCTGTCTGTTTATTTTATAGGGTTCCAGAAGCGAAAGAAACTGACAATGATTGTCATCCCCAGTATTTTTATCCCAGAGGATTGGTCCTTCACCTTTTATGAGGGACTAAATAGACACCCTGATTCCATCTTCCAGGACAAGACAGTTGCCGAGCTGGGTTGCGGAAATGGATGGATATCCATTGCCATTGCCGAGAAATGGTTACCATCAAAGGTTGTGCTTAGCAATAACTGTATTTTAGAGTGCCTATTGCAATTTTGAGATACAGGAAATGATGCTTTTGTTTAGGGTGTTGGTTACAAATACCTTTTACTTTAATATTGTTTTACAGGTATATGGGCTTGATATAAATCCAAGAGCAGTAAAGATCTCGTGGATAAATTTGTACTTGAATGCTCTGGATGACAATGGTGAACCAATATATGATGATGAAAAGAAAACACTGCTAGATAGGGTAGAGTTTCACGAGTCTGATCTGCTAGCTTACTGCAAAGATAATCACATTGAACTTGAAAGAATTGTTGGATGCATACCACAGGTATTGCTACAACTAGCATGCCATATTATGGTTATCTACACAGTTGCCATTGTGTCTCTTTAATCTCAACAGAAAGCTAGAGATTCTGATTATGTTTTGGTCATTTGATGGAAGAGTATGTCACGTATTCTGATTTTATGCTTTTTTCTTGGATGCAGATTCTTAATCCAAATCCAGATGCAATGTCCAAGTTGATTACTGAAAATGCTAGTGAAGAATTTCTGCATTCATTAAGCAATTATTGTGCGCTTCAGGTTGGCATTGATTGATAGAAAATGCCCTTGTGTCTTTCCATGCTGAAACTGTTTTTATTAAATCTTTTTTTTTTAAAATCATGTCTAGGGCTTTGTTGAAGATCAGTTTGGCTTGGGGCTTATTGCAAGGGCAGTTGAGGAAGGTATTTCTGTCATAAAGCCATTGGGCATTATGATCTTCAACATGGGAGGCCGTCCTGGGCAAGGTGTTTGCAAACGGTTATTTGAGCGCCGTGGTCTTTGTGTTAACAAGCTCTGGCAAACTAAAATTCTTCAGGTGATTGAACTCTCTTTTATTGAGATAACAGTTACGACAGACTATGCCTCTAAACAGTAGGTTAATGCAGGCAGCTGACACTGATATATCAGCTCTAGTTGAAATTGAAAAAAGTAGCATGCACCGTTTTGAATTTTTCATGGGGCTTGTTGGAGATCAGCCAATATGTGCTCGAACAGCATGGGCTTATGGCAAGGCTGGCGGTCGTATCTCTCATGCTTTATCAGTGTACAGCTGTCAACTTCGTCAGCCAAATCAGGTAACTGTAAAGGGCTTACATATGTTCAAATCTGGTAATTGAGGGGATATACAATTCAGAGCATTGCAAATGGGCTTAAAACTGATTCTGCTGAATTGACAGGTCAAAAAGATATTTGAGTTCATAAAAAATGGATTCCATGATATCAGTAATTCTCTGGATTTGTCATTTGAGGATGATGCAGTAGCAGATGAAAAGATCCCTTTCCTAGCTTATCTTGCTAGCGTGCTTAAAGAGAACTCTGTTTTCCCATATGAATCACCAGCAGGAAGTAGATGGTTCCGCAATCTGATTGCTGGCTTTATGAAAACATACCACCATTTTCCTCTTACTGCCGACGTAAGATTGCTTAACTTTGTTATTTTTCTTGATGCAAGATTCTTTTGCTAAAATATTGGAGTTTAAGAAGGGTTGCTGCCTGATATGGCCTTGTAGAGAACGCCATGTGTGGATATGGAGTGTGCTATGAGAATGTTGGCATATAGTTTCTACTGAAACAGTCATAGGCTTGTCGCCTACGTCCATGATTGTCATGTTTCTCTCTGAAGTAATCTAGAAAAGCAAGTTGTTTGATTTTCCTGCTCAATATTTTCACCAACACGAGTTAGCCGTGCAAAGATGCAATTTTCGGTGTGAAATGCAAGTTATGCACTGAATGCTGTAGTTTTCATGGAAAGGCATCAAGGGAACTGTAAGGTCTATGGAAAATGTAATGCAACTAATAATTTGCTTAGTCAGTTGCTGCAAGCCATGTAACTAGGATTATCTAATAAGTCATGCAACAGACACATCTTTAAGTATCTTGAGATTTCAGTTTTTAAGAATTGGGCTGGGGACTTATGTGGAAGCATCTTTTCAGGATTGGTTTCTGCAAAAGTATAATTGCATTTATTATGTGTTCTAACATGGGCTTCTCAATTTTATGCCAGAATGTCGTTGTCTTTCCTTCAAGGGCTGTGGCTATTGAGAATCTGTTGCGGTTATTCTTGCCACAGCTAGCTATTGTTGATGAGCAACTGTCACGACACCTGCCTAGGCAATGGCTAACATCATTGAAGATTGAGGTACTTGCTCTCCATCTCCGTTGAATATAATCCTTACCATTTTTTTCAAAAGATCATGTAATTTCACTAGCCTGATGAACTTATGCATAGTTCTCTATGAATACCAAGTTTACTAATGTTTTAACTTTTAATAGTACGCGCAGTGAGTACTTGAAGGGATATGTTGATTCATCTTTCATGAGCATTGTTACAGGTTTATTGGTCATTTTTAACAATTTTGAAATCTCGCCTTCATGCAGAAAAGTCAAACTGATAGTAGCTCAGAGGATAACATCACTGTTATTGAAGCTCCACGCCAATCTGATTCGATGGTTGAACTGATAAAGAAGTTGAAGCCTCAAGTCGTAGTTACTGGGATGGCGCAATTTGAATCAGTTACTAGTTCTTCTTTTGAGTACCTACTTGATACCACAAGGGAAATTGGATGTCGTCTGTTTGTAGACATATCTGACCAATTTGAGCTATCCAGCCTCCCCAAATCTAACGGGGTCCTGAAATTCCTTGCTAGAACTTCTCTTCCCTCACATGCAGCAATTATTTGTGGCTTAGTGAAGAATCAGGTTGGTTTATATTTTCCATTAATTATTGCTAGAGCATTACTAAAAGATTTCTAGGTCCTGTTTTATCATTGGTTTCTAAGTTACTTGGCGGGTTTAGTTAGCTAGCTTCGTAATCGTAATCTCTTTCTTTTTTCAGGTATATTCAGATCTGGAAGTAGCTTTCGTCATATCAGAAGATAAAACTATCTATAAAGCATTATCCAAAACCATGGAACTACTACAAGGAAATACTGCTCTTATAAGCCAATATTATTATGGCTGTCTTTTCCATGAGCTCCTAGCTTTTCAGCTTTCTGATCGACATCCACCTGCTGAGGTTAGTAGTTCGGCTCTTTTTTGATTGCCTAATGGAAAAAGCTCATTAACCCTTGGTCACCACTGATATTGCCATTGGATGTAAGTTTAGTTGTAACTCTAGCATAAGGTTTTCATAACTGGTATAAGATATAATCTGGATTTTCAGAAAATGTAAATAAATCAGGAAAGTGAAGAAAAGAGAAAAGAAAAGAAGACCTGCTTTTTAACTTCGAGTATCTCAATGTTATACTCATTTTTCTGGATCGTATAAAGCTGGCAATTTTGCTTATCTTTTTCGTGTGTTTAGCCATATTAAATTCTCTAGAGAGAGAATTCTTATGAATATGGAATTTTCTTGCTTCTCAAATGGACTGCATTATAATGACTAAAAAACCCAGATATCCATCAAAACAAGCGCCAAAATTGACATGGTTTCAGGATGTAGAATCTATGCTTAATCACCATTGGCAGGGCTACTAGGACTTGGGTCTATCTATTGGGCGAGGCATCAAATCCTAACACTAATTAAGCTAATAATTGAATAATCCGTAGTAATTAAAGGAATGTACCAACAACAAGATATTCCAAATCTTGAGATGTGTGCACTTTCCTACTTTTTAGTTGCATAAGTCTCTTTAACTCTGCCTATATTAGCTGCTTAACTTGAGCACTATGTACTAAAAGTTACCTTCTATGCCTTCTCCCAGAGAGAAGCCGAGAAGTTGAAAGCATCCAAGATGATTGGCTTTCCTAGCTCTGTCTCCTCAGTACTCAATCATGCAGAGTTATCTGTTACTGATTCAGACAATATTCTGATTCACATGGATGTAGATCAAAGCTTTTTACCTATACCAACTCCTGTCAAGGCAGCCATTTTTGAGAGTTTTGTGAGACAGAACATTGCAGAGTCAGAAATTGATGTGACAAGCAACATTAGACAGCTAATGGAGAGTAGCTACGGTTTCCCAACGAACAGCAAGACAGAATTTATATATGCTGACTGCCCTCTAGCTCTTTTTAGTAAATTGGTTCTTTGTTGCATCCATGAAGGCGGGACTCTATGCTTCCCAGCTGGCTCAAATGGTAGTTATGTGTCTGCAGCTAATTTTGTGAAAGCAAATATAGCATATATACCTACAAGTCCAGAGGAAGGGTTTAAATTGACACAGAAAACAGTTGAAAGTTTTTTGAAGACCATCAACAAACCTTGGATTTATATTTCTGGACCAACTGTCAACCCTACTGGGCAGCTTTACTTCAACGAAGAGATAAAGAATATATTATCTGTGTGTGCAAAGTTTGGGGCTAGGGTCATAATTGATACTTCATTTTCTGGTGTGGAGTTCAACTCCAAGGGCTGGGATGGCTGGAATTTGGAGGACACTCTAGCAAAACTAAGATCTCAGAACCAGTCATTCTGTGTTACTTTGCTTGGAGGGTTGTATCTGAAGATGCTTACAGCTGGAATTAATTTTGGATTTCTGCTTCTAGACCATCCTGCTTTAATTGATGCATTCTACAGTTTTCCAGGTTTGAGCAAGCCTCACAGCACTATCAAATACCAAGTAAAGAAGCTGTTGGATCAAAGAGAACGAACAGCAGAACTTTCCAATGCAGTCTCGGAGCAGGAAAATATTCTGGCTAGTCGATATAAGCTCTTGAAAAAGGTATTTATTTTTCCTCGAAAGGCTAATTCACATCTATAGATGTTTATTATCACTTCATCTTCTGGTTATTTCTGCACCAGCATTCGAACTTTAGTCATCTGTCATTGTGATTACATTCATGGCTGCATTAAGTAATCATCTTGACTAATAGGCTTATTAGAGTCACTGTGTAGACCATTTTCTCTACATTGTGGATTAGGCGTTTCACAAATTGCTCATATGCTGCTGTAGCCAAACCATGCGACTGACTTCTAAATATCTATATGATCTCTTTTTTCTTACCAACAACAACAACAACAACCCAGTATAATCCCATTTAGTGGGGTCTGGGGAGGGTAGTGTGTACGCAGACCTTACCCCCCTACCCTTGGGTAGAGAGGCTGTTTCCAAATAGACCCCCAACATCCTTCCCTCCAAGAACTTCCCACCTTGCTCTTGGGACTCGAACTCACAACCTCTTGGTTGGAAGTGGGGGTTGCTTACCATCAGAGCAACCCCTCTTTTTTCTTACCAGTTGGAATAAAATTGAAATTGTATTTAGCCTCCATATATGAATTTGTTATAAATGGCTTCCAAGTTGGTAATTCTTGACTATAGTTCTCTCATACAAGTGTCCCGATTTATGTGTAACAGACCCTTGAAAGTTGTGGCTGGGACGTGCTTGAGGCTCATTCTGGCGTTTCAGTGGTGGCAAAGCCATCTACCTATCTCGGGAAGACAGTTAAAATCAGCAACGATTCATCTTCATGGGAAGGGAAACTTGATGACACAAATATCAGAGAAGCCATGCTTAAGACCACTGGTTTGTGCATCAATAGCTCATCGTGGACCGGAATTCCTGGTTACTGTCGCTTCACTATCGCCTTGGAAGATGGTGATTTCGAGCGTGCATTAACTTGCATCGTTAAATTTAGAGACATAGTTGGTAAATGAAAAACACTCTAGCCAAGAGTCTAGCACGCCTCTCTCCTTTTTGCTGTGTTTCACAAGGCTGTGAAATATAAGCTTCATTTCCTGTGATGAGCAAGAACACCTGTTTTGCTGCAACTTGGTCATTCTCTAACGCATTTGTATTCAATAATCTTTTTGGTGTTTGATTTGAATTCCATTGTTGGAATTACATTTGTTCCTGTACCAACCTTATTGGGGTGTAGGGAAGAGGTATAAGAATAAAAAAGATTTTCGGCCGAACTTGATAATTAGAAATTGTACAGTTAGTTTAAAATTAATAAGTTGCAATTTCAATCCCGACGTTTTCATTCGGATGATTCAGATTATCATTTTGGATTTATCCGACAATTATAGATGCTCTACCCCAATTTGTTTTGTCCTTTACTATTCAAAGTAGAAAAGTGCTCATTGGATTAGGCTCACCATTGGAGAGGATGCAGATAAAAAAATTAATTTTAAATCTAACGCTACAAATTACCATTAAGAAGAGAGATTAAAACAAATAAAATCACTATGCTTTCGTGATAAATTATGATTAAATCATATATTTCCACCGATAAGAAATTTGTATCTTAAATTGCCGTAATAGATTATTTGCACGTCTGATTTCTAATATTTGCTGATATCTTTATTTATACCGACTGATTTTGCCTTTTTGACGATCTATATTAATGGTAGAACAATCTACAACCAAAAATCCAATGATGTGTAAATAGATAGGTAAAGAAAGTAAAAAATAATTTGCAAGAAGGATCTTTTTCTAGGTAACCAACCAAACATAACTGAAAATAGAAGACCAAAAGTGCAACTAAGGGAACAAATTCTAAGAGATTTCTGGTAGCATGAAATGGATGGTCAAAATTACAACTCACAAAATCATGGGCTACTAGTCTAACGTGTCTAACGCTTGTTCTCATATTACTTCCCTCTTATTTGGAGAGTTGGAGTTGATTCACTGCTCTAAAAATATGATAACCTGAGGGAAAGAACCAATTTTTTCCTTTGTTTTCTGAATCTTGAATAATCATAATGGCACTTCAGCTGCAGCTTCAGCCAACTATAAAAAATGGAGTCTTTCAGTACCCTTCTGCAATTAGACCTTTTGGGAATAGAAAAAAAGTTTCTATTCAAGCACAAGCCACTCCTACAAGAACCCAGGTACACTCTCTTTGGTCAATCCCAGCCAATTATGTTTTTCGTAGTACATTTATGATACTGAATTAATATGAAGATTGAATGGTGCTGCAGAGGATAATGGAGGGAATTGCAGTAAGTGGGGAGGTTGGTGGAGCTGGTGGTGCATACTCATATAGTACATTAAAAAGATTGGACCAGCTGTGGTCTAAAATTTGCTCTGCTTCAACAGGTAAATAAATGTACTTTCAAAAAAACATATCTTTGCTGAGTTGGTTGGGTGAGTGGTTTCCCACATGCGAGATCTGGGATTGATTCTCCTCACCGACAACCTCCTCAGTCAGAGCTCGTCGCTCCGAGCTTACCTAGTGCGGTTTACTTATCCGGTGTGGGTCGCTCCGGGCTTGCCTAGTGCAGTTGTGTGGTTTGTGACCTATTGCAATAGGTTACCCAGTGCGCCTGGGAATTCCCCCCCCCCCCACCCCCCCCCCTCCCACACACACACACACAACCCAAAAAAAAAGAAACATTCCTTTATTCTATTAGAGGTAATGGATAGTGGTATTTAATTTTCCTGTTTGTAGTAGTTGTTGATGAACCCCAGAAGGTGGTTTCCTCTTTCCCTGGATCATACAAAGATTCCGAGCATAGTGGAAATTTGGAGGAAATGTTTGATGTCATTGTTTGTGGAGGTACTTTGGGAATCTTCATTGCCACAGCATTAAGTTCCAAAGGTCTTCGAGTTGGAGTCGTGGAGAGGAATGTTTTAAAAGGGGTATTGCATTATACTCATTGCCTTAGTGGGATTCAGTTATGCTATTTATACCTAGTCATCTACTTAGGAGTCCAACAATCCTTGACTTTTTTTGGAAATACAGAGGGAACAAGAGTGGAACATATCTAGGAAAGAGCTACTGGAACTTGTTGAAGTTGGCATTTTAACTGAAGATGAAATTGAAGAGGCAACTGCTGCCAGTTTCAACCCTGTATGTTCTCTATCCTAGCATAATGTTATATTTGTGCATAAAATAAGCCTAATTCTGCTGATAACGATTTTGCCTTGACCATTGTGGACCTACTAATTTTTGTTTGGAAGGCCTATAAAGAACAAAATCTTTCTTTCCTTTTGCGAATCGACTTTGGGGTGAGGATAGATAGAGCAAAAGAGGGAAAAGTTAAACATCTTAACAATACTATTGCTCAAGTGTATAATTTTGAAATGACTTCTGGGATCTGTTTCCTACTAAGGGTCCTCTACTGTTTTCTAGGCATCGTTACTTATTCTCTTTTGGCTTCTGTGTCACTTTGCAGAATAGATGTGGATTTGAAGGGAAGGGAGACATTTGGGTCCAGGACATTCTCAATCTTGGTGTTTCGTAAGTCTATTTGTCCTCTGTGGAATCAGCATGCAGCCAAAGTTCATAACTGTAAAGTTTTACTGTTTTTCCTACTATAAGAACATCAAACCCCTCTTCTTTTTCCTGTTTGCATGTAAGTTAATACATGAGACTCATCCATCAGCACTATTAGAGTGCATCAGGTGAAATATAAATGATCACGCATAAGCTTTATTATGAAATTGAGATAGGTTTCATGTCAGCTTTCTTGATCGTATTGCAAAATTTGCCAAATTACAAGGCAAAAAAAGAAAACCCTGAAACAAACTGATGCATTACGCAGATAGAACCAGAACGGAGGATTTTCTGAAAGCTTCTTGCCTAATATTTCTAGATCCTGATATAGTTATGTTGAGATAATTCTTTGAAACACTGAGTTATGCAGCTCTACTGCTCCAATCCGGGCGCATCCTTCAATATCCAATCTTCTTGAAAGATGTATTAACCCTATTCTTTCTTGGAACTGAAGCAGATCAGAACAAACTGCCAGTTCGGAAGCATAAGAGCAGGACGTACACGCATCATACTGTTGAAAGCAAACAACTAGGTTTAATTAGCATAATGTTTTGAACATCAAACCGTGGAAAATTGCAGATATAGGTTTTTCTGAAGATGTATAGGCAGTCTATAAGCTACTTTAACCACACAATAGGTCCTGCTTGTTTAGGGTTCCCACATCACTTCCTATTATAGGATCCGATGAGGATTCATATAATCGACATCTTGGGAATGAGGGGTAGTTATTGTTGTTGTTGTTTTCATACTCTCAATTTATGGAAGATGAAGAATCAGCTATCTTCTACTGTCAATGAAGTGAAGTACTTCTACCTTCGCATGGCGCATCTGAACATACACGTTTTTATTATTATATTTTAGATGATTTTTCAGTCGCATACAATTTCTTTCTTTAACTTTTGTAAAAACCTAGCTGAAGATCGTAATACTCTTTTATATTTATCTGTTCGTAGGCCTGTAAAGCTTGTGGAGATTATGAAAAAGCGTTTCAATTCCCGTGGAGGTGTCACATTTGAAGGTTACAGCGTCTCTAGCATATCCGTGTATGAGGACTCAACAGTAGGCTTACTTACTCATAAATGTAGCTATTTAAGGATGCACTTTAACAATTAGCTAGCATCCTAGGTTATGCAAAAGAGCAATTGTATTTCGTCATTTGATTTTTAATTTGGGCATTGGGTTTTGCCTTAATTAAATTTGTGCTTAAACTCAAATGACTTGTGATCAATTTGGCCAACCTACCAATGGCCAGAATGACGAGGCTGAGATAAAAAAGACCAAAATTCTAAAACACACGCGTAAAATTTCTCAAATATAGAAATCACAAAATTCTTGAATTCTTTCAGAGAGGAAAACTTGGAAGTAGTACTGAAATCACAAAGAATTATGAAGATGAGATGAGGGATAGTATAATATCTGGGTTTCTTTTAGTCAAAGGCTTTAAACTAACGTCAAAAGAATGTTGTCAAATGCTATCAGTTATCTTTCTGCTTCTATTGAATTCATACTAGATGAGTAAAGTTCATCCAGATATCGTTCTTACTTCTCTTCTTGCAGGTCTTGCAAGTAAAGGAGGGAAAGACTTTATTCTCGCGTCTCATCATTGATGCAATGGGAAATTTTTCTCCTATTGTAAAGCAGGTGCTACATCCTTTTCTTAAAGCATACAACTATAAATGTTTCTTTCAGTGAAGAAATGATTCTGGTATCACGTGATGTAAAGGTGGTCCTGGAGAGGTAAGTCACAGTTAACGGCTGGTTATGTTGCATCCCAATGATATGTTTGGATTGGAAGATGGTAAATGAAGACAGCTATCTTATTATTCCAAATTAATTTCCCAAAAATATCACACATTCAAGGATTACTTGGACCTCATAATACTTATGCCGAAGCTTTTGATAAAAGTCTTCTATATCTCACTTACTTCCTCTTTAGATTCTTTCGTTAGTTCATTTTCTATTGTCTTGAACTGAATGATTGAAAATTGCTTTAGATTAGATGTGGAAGGAAACCAGATGGTATGTGCCTTGTGGTTGGTACTTGCTGCCGTGGTTTTAAGGAGAACTGTACAAGTGATGTCATATTTAGCAGTGCTTCCATTAAAGAAACAAGCCAGTCAGTAGTTCAATATTTCTGGGAGGTAAAATGATTCAAAGCACTTGGAAATCATGCAATGTGAATCGCTAAGATGCTTTAAAATATCTTTCACATCATAATTTGAAAAAGTTTTGTGCTTAGCAAATAACAATGTTCCCATGATCTTCAGGCATTTCCTGCCGGCTCGGGTCCCATGGACCGAACCACTTATATGTTCACTTATGTTGATCCTCAACCCGGATCTCCACAGCTGGAAGAGTTACTAGAAGATTACTGGGATTTGATGCCAAAGTACCAGGTAACCTTTGGAGTATGCTATTTGAGGCTTATGTCTGGCATACTTCTGCTTTTCTCTTTTTCTTACTCTGGAAGATTTAGCTTCCTTGCAACCGATCTTCTTTAGAAGAAAATTAACCCCTGAAAGATCTGACGTCGGTTAAAAATATCAACCAAGGGACTCATGTTATTGTTTTTGTTGTTTGGATTAGCTGTGTAGGTTCAGTGCTTTGGATTTATACAGTAACTGCTATCTTGTTGTATAAACTTGCTATTTCTCCTTAGTGATCTATTCAACTGCTAATTTCTTCCATTTTTGAACTTGTAGGACGTGTCTTTCGATGATCTGGAAATCTTGAGGATAATATATGGCATTTTCCCAACATATAGAGACAGGTAACCATTAACTTTAAGTTTTGTGCTTAGGACATGATTTATATCCATAAGATGCTGTTATTGTTTCACTTGCCACCTAACTTAATTTGTTTTTCCATCGATAAGTGATTAACTGTAGCATCCTTTCTATGCAACAGAACGAGAGTTGCATCCATTTCCTCACTGCTTAAATATATACAACTCCTTGCATTTTGATACATGACTTTTGGTATATTTATAAGACGAGTTATTATAAAAAATTTCTTGGTTGCTTTACTTTCTTACTTTTCTGATAATTCTGTTCCCTTTCATTTTGATGGCAGTCCATTGCCAGCAGCTTTTGATCGCATCTTACAGGTGTTTCATCAAACCCTTTTAAAGCCATGATACATTGCAATTACAAATTACATATCAACAGAATACATGAGTTTGAATGTCTACAGTTTGGGGATGCTAGCGGCATACAGTCACCAGTTTCTTTTGGTGGTTTTGGGAGTTTGACTAGGCATTTGGGGAGATTGACTACTGGTAAAATTTTATCTTATCTTACCTCAATGTATAACATCTTGCTAATATATGAAACATTCTTTTGAGAAGAAAAGACTAATAATACATGTCAACCAGCTTTCCTCTTTTAGATATTTGACCAGTTTAATTCAAAATGTGTTCAACTTGTGCTTTGAGGTTTGTAGATCTACTTCTTAGGCCATCTCCAACCTTGTCCCCATCCCCATAATGGGGAAAATTTTTGGGGGGAATTTAGCTCCAATCCTCCCCCATTTTTGTCCCCAAAATGGGGATGAATAGTGTTTCCTCAAATATGGGGTGCACTATTCATCTCCCCCATTACTATTCATTAATTTATTATTATTATTTTATTATTTAATCTTTTAATTTATCTCTTTATATATACCTAATTATGTTTATATAATGTCTTTATAATATTAATATTATATCTTAACTTTGGTGTATAATCTTGATAAATTAATTTTTCGTACATTTATTATTTTATCGTTATGTAATATGCATTTAACTAATCTTGTATCGCAATGATTTCACTTTTATTTGAATTATTAGTTAATCTATAATAATTGCTTACAAATCATATTATTTAAAATTTTATGGAATTGTTTTAATTATGAAAATTACAAATTAATAAAAATAAAAGATGGAATTTGTTTAATGGAAATTAAAAAATAAAATTGAAATGAAAGATAATAATATAATATAGAAGAGAGAGAATAATATAAAAAATTTTGGTGGAAAAAATGGGGGAATGGTTGGAGTAAGTTGTCCCCAAAATGGGGAAATCCCATTTTGGGACCAAAAATGGGGTAAGGGTTGGAGATGCCCTTAGGACTGCACGTTTCTTTTTCTTGATTGTTTTTGAATTGCCACGATGTTTCAAATGCAATACAGCTAATTAATTAATTACTATCAATGTAGCTGTGTCCTGTTATCAACGACCCATCCTAATGGACTACCAGTCTTCTAATAAATCTTGAAATGTACTTGGCATTTCACAAGAGGGGTTGCTCTGATGGTAAGCAACCCTCACTTCCAACCGAGAGGTTATGAGTTCGAGCCTCCTCAAGAGCAAGGTGGGAAGTTCTTGGAGGGAAGGATGTCGGGGGTCTATTTGGAAACAACCTCTCTACCCAAGGGTAGGGGTAAGGTCTGCGTACATACTACCCTCCCCAGACCCCACTAAGTGGGATTATACTGGGTTGTTGTTGTTGTACTTGGCATTTTAGGCACTAGCTGAAAGAAAATTAAGATTGCAGATTTCTTGTGCTGCTTAATTTTGATTTACATGCTTTAGCTGTTAGTGACCATCCTCTCCTTAACAATTGACCCGCAAATGAGCTTTCGCATATCCCTCTTGGAAAAGATGTGGTTTGTAGTACACTGATTATTAATTTTGGTCTTTTCCTTTGGGATACAAGGCATATATGAAGCACTTGAAGGCAATTTTCTCGACTCGAGAAGCTTGTCCATGTTGAATCCTTACATGGTGAGTTTTCAGCTGACGCATAAACACTTGAATAACTGTACTATCACCATACTATGTATTAAGTTCTGCAGCCGAACTTGAGATATCACCATACTTATGTATTATGTTCTGCAGCCGAACTTGAGTTCCTCCTGGTTATTTCAAAGGGCAATGTCAGCAAAGAAACAGTCCAATGTTCCACCTGATTTCATCAATGAACTTCTTTTTGCCAATTTCATGAGTATGCAGGTACGCTATCTTCACTCGATAATGTGATCAATGCTTTGACATTTTCAGTATAGGATTTTGAGTTCTTTACGCTTATCTTGTTGTCATCTACTTGCAGAAACTAGGGGATCCTGTCTTGAGACCTTTTCTTCAGGTGAGTTCTCTAATTGTGGTATACGGCTTCTATATCTAGAATGTATAACTAATTTCCTTTCATTTCAATTGATATAGGATGTAATACAGTTTGGACCTCTTGTGAAAATATTAGGCCTTGTAATGTTAACGAGACCTCAGATTATTCCATCAATATTCAAGCAGGTAAATATATGGCTGCCGTTTTTCATTATTCATTTTTGCACCCGCACCTTGCTCCTTTTCTTCTATTGTAAATGTCATATCCTTCAAGATACGAGTTTCCTAATGGCTTGACTGGGGTGCTTTCTTTAAAGTCCAACGCAACAGTCACCATTTTATGGCTGTTATATTGTGACAATGAGCTGTACGTCAAATAGTGCTACACACCTAATTATATTCATCTTCTGAATTACTCGCTCTTGATACAGGAATACTAAATCCATGAAAACCATGTAATAACTGAACTATACATTTTTTATGTTCCTGCGTTATAATACTTTTATAGTTTGTGGCGTTGTTTTAAGTATCAAATTGCTTGTTCATGTTGGCCAAAGGCATTATAGATAAAATCACTTAGAAAATACTTCATCTTTCCTTTTTTAGGCTGGTGAAAGTAGAAAGGGAGTGGTGTTGCAAAGTTGAGACTGTTGTGTTTCACAAGAACCTTATAAAACTTAACAAGCTGCAATTTCTCCTTCTGGTCTGCCTTTGAGTATCACAATTCACAGAAGACACAGAATTATGCCATCTAAATAGATCAATACGAGTCATTTCACTCTGTGGCATCTGTACTATTCTAAATGTATCTAATCGTGTAAACGATGTGCTGCATCTTAGTGAGGAAGACTAAACCCCAGATGATTTTTCAGGTTGGAATTCCTGTGCTTGTTGACTGGTCTGGACATTTTTTCATGTTGGGATACTACACATTTCTCTCTACCTTCGTCGACCCTGCAATTAGGTAATGAGCTTTTGTAACACATAGTTCCGTTTCGTGCTTGATATCTGCATTGTCACTAGATATCGTAGTCACTGACAACTATCATTCTATGGTAGGCCATTGATAGGTTCATTTCCAGCCAAGGTGAGATACGAATGGAGGCGCCGACTTGAAGCTTGGCAATATGGAGCTGGTTTAGACTACAAACTGAGTCCTGCTGGAGCTCATGAGACAGCTAAAAGATCAGATCCTAGTAAAGAAACTGTTACTACAAATAGTCTTCCATGATTTCCAAACAAAGTATTAGCGACAGTTGTATAGTATGAAATGCAAATGCTACGGCTCACGTGCGCTTGTGGTTGTTGTATGCTATCCGGTAGATCAATTCAAGTGCATACAAGTAAGTTCGGCACTACACTTATTAAAGAAATTTCATTCTTTGCCATTTATCTAGTGTCTTGGTATGTATGATGAATGTGGTGAAATGAAATTTGTATTGTAGAGA
Organism: Nicotiana benthamiana; assembly: GCA_034376525.1. Classification (NCBI taxonomy): domain Eukaryota; kingdom Viridiplantae; phylum Streptophyta; class Magnoliopsida; order Solanales; family Solanaceae; genus Nicotiana; species Nicotiana benthamiana. The sequence continues at coordinate 46,567,151 of CM067323.1, forward strand.
CATTAATGAATATTACTCTATAATTGACTGAGTGAGTGATAAAATCACGAAAGCAGATGTATAACCAAATTTAGAAATTAAAAAAAGTGAAAAATATACTATTTGCTAATTTATGTTTGTGATGCTTGATAGCTAAAACATAGACGATTATATTTGGTTTTCATATATAATCTTTCTCAGAAAATTATCATTGTAGTATAAACTTCTGCCCAAGAGACGGTGAAGATTTGTTAATTGGGAAGATATCGTAAATTTGGGCGTTCCTTTTAACTTGTAGTCGCTTTGTCTTTTTGTTTGCATCCGTACCCATTTTTTCAAAACGGCTTAAGTGTTTATTTTGTAACTGGACAACGTAAGCTGGAAACGACTTAATGTTTATTTTATAACTGGACAACTTAAGCTGGAAACGACTTAAGTAAACTTAAGCTCTAGAGCATAAGTAAAATTTCAGCTGAAGTTTTCCAGTACAAATGAAATACTTCAACACCGTAGGCTTAAGTTATGTGAAAAAGCGGGTATGATTGCAAATAGAAAGACAAAGCGAACACAAGTTAAAATATGGCATAAAAAATGGGTACGGCTGCAAACACCCCGAAGATATCAGTTAAGGAAATGTAATTTATTCTTCTAATTAAGAGTGCACTGTGGCCCGGGCCTGGACCGGACCGGGCCCGCGGTCCTGGCGGGCCTAACGAGCCTGATGGACCGGTCCTGGTGGTCCTGGGCCTGGTGTTACTTTTAGGCCCGTGACGGGCCGGTCCGCATTCATTAGCCCGTGAGTCCGGGACCGTCAGCCGGGCCTGGGCCGGTCCTGGCAGGCCTAAACGGGCCCAACGTCTATATTTTAATTTATTTATTTTTTGTTTTAAAAATAAGCAAAGGACATTTTTTAAAAAGTAGCCGTTTGGGCTACTATTTGGCCGTTTGAAAAATGGCCATTTGGCCCCCAAAATTTAATTTAACCCCAAATTTTATATAATTACACTATTACCCATTTCTCAACTATAAATACCCCCTCATTCTTTCATTTTTATTCACCAATTCATCAATATCTCTCAATCTTTCAACTACAATTGCTTAATTTATTGTTGAAAATTCGTGAAAATTTGTGAAATTGTTGAATTGAAGTTTTCAAGTGTTAAACGATTTTTAATTTTCAAGAAATTATTCGGCAATCCGGTAAACTCGTTTCAACTCTTACGTTTTAATAATATATTTTTGTGTGGTTTAGTATGCATAATTATAATTAATATGGCAGTTTCTTTTAAAAAAATGTTTGGTAAACGAAAAGGTAAAGTCGGTGAAAGTAGTGGCCATAATACTACCCTTCCCCGGCTCCCCGACCTAGAAAATATAAGCAAGTTGAAAGTAGACACCAACCTAGACGTCCTCCTCCTCCTCCCGTAATGCTTGATAGTGATCACCCTTGTTTTCAATTTACCGATAGTGAATTTCTACATGATGTTGCAGTAGGTGATAGATTAGATGATGAAATTATGAATGTCTTTATCCTAATGAACCTATCTTAGAGGAAAATGAAGAAGATGATGAAACCCAAGCACCATATTTAGATGATACACCTACTAGTCCTGTTCATAACTCAAGTAATGTACCGGCCGACCCACCTGTAGAAACTCCAACTTTTAATAGACAGCCTGCTAAGCGTCAAGAAACATCATTAGTTTGAAATTTTTTTACTCAAGTAAGAGAACTAAATATGGCTAAGTGTAAAACTTGTGGGAAATTACTAGTTCATAAATTTACTGGAGACCGTAGCGGCACGGGTAGTTTGACTAGACACATAAAAACACACCCTAGAGATAAGGCTAAATTTTTGCAAACGCAAGCGCAACAAGAGGTGACAAGTGTAGATTCTGCGGTTAACCATAGTACAGGTTCAAATCTAGTTCAACCAGGAATTAACATCTCACCGGAGATATTTTATATTACGATGCAAATAGAGATCGTGAAGAATTAGTAAAGATGATTACTGTTATGTGCTTACCTTATACTTTTGCTTCTAATCCTACTTGGGTTCATTATATTAGAAGAGTTTTTAATCCTACTTATAAAGGTTGGCCTCTCGCAGCAGTTAATGTCGATATTTATAAATTCAAACATGAATATGAACAATATTTGCGCTATTTATTTACTCATATACCTAATCGAATTTCTATTACTACTGATATTGGTAGAAGTGGTATTGATTGTGATTATCTAGCTGTTACAAGTCATTTGATAGATGAGGACTGGACAATGCAAATTGCGTATAGAATAATTAATTCACGTCACACAGGTAAGTTTATAGCTAACACTGTTTCAGATATTTGTAGATATTTTTGCTTTAGAGATAAAATAATGGCAATTTCTATGGGTAATGCTTCTAGTAACACTAGTACTATAGGCATGCTTACAAAAACACTAAATCCTGCATTTACTAATATTTTCCATGTTAGATGTATTTGTCATATTTATCATTTAATTGTCAGTGATGGTATGCGAATTTTAAACATAGAAATTGAAAAGGTTCGAATGGCTCTTAATTGCTTTTTTATTCAAATCGTAGAACTAGACTTAGAGAGTATTTTAAAAAATGTGATGAATATGGCCTTAGAGAAAGAAAGGTTCCTAAACCTTGCCCGATTAGATGCAATTGTATGTACGAAAGTTTAGCAGTTGCATATGAATATAGAAACCCAAAGGGTTTCGTTTAATTCTCGGGTAGGTGGTGAGGATGATGATGAGATTCTTACTACCCAAGATTGGACGAATGTTAAAATTCTTTTAGATTTTTTAGAACATTTTCAAGTTGCTACAAATGCATTTTCTGGGAAATATTTTCCTACTATTTCAAATTGTTTAGTTATATTACCGCACTAGCTGATTTGTTTGTTGAATTTGGCGAGGGTGGGCATATTTATGAACTTGCTATAAATGAAATGAAACAAAAAATTAAAAAATATTTTTTTCCTATCCCTCCTATTTTTGGTGTTGCTGCAATGTTAAATCCTACAATGAAATTGGGAGGTCCTCATTTTTTGTATTCAAATATTTATAAGGCTTTAGATCTTTCAAACGAGGAAGTTGCTACACTTGCATATGCAAAAACATCAATTAAAATTAATGCTCAAATAGTTTATAATCGTCTAAAAGAGCTGCGGGCTTAACAACTCTTAAATCTTGGACGAAGTTCCTGGGTTCTCAAGGTGATAATTATGATGAAAATTCACATCTAAATGAGCTTCAAGTTTATTTGTCTTAGGGACTTGAAAAAGAGAATCCCGACGGCTCTTTTGATATTTTGGAATGGTGGAAGTCAAGGGAAAAATATTTTTCGGTTCTTGCAAGGATGACTCGAGATATTTTATCAATTCATGCTTCAACTGTTGCATCGGAAAGCGCTTTCAGTTAAGCAAGACTGCAAATAGATGATCATAGAATGTCGATGAGAGATAGTTTGGAAAAATCGGTACTTTTTATAGATTGTATCCGCGCGGAAAGAAAAAATTTTGGAATTGCAGAATCACAACCGGCGATAGGTGAAGCTTATGAAGAAATGATAGCGGAACTTGCGGAGGATTCGGCTTCGCCCGGAAGTGGTGATGAACAAGTTTCTTTTTCACCACCACCAACACAACGTCCTCCCAACCTTGATGGATTTATGAGATTTGTTAGAGATACAATGTAGATTATGATGTAACTTGTACTTTGGCACATCTTCTTTTAGTTTTTTTCTTTTAATGGTGGTATTAATACTTTGTTGTGCTCATTCCATTGGGGGAAGGAAGACTAAGAAAGATATGTCATTTTGGGTAATAAAAATTATAAGACATACTCTTGAATATCTTTTTTCTCAATATTTCTTTGTCTTTACTTCAAATTATTTATAAGCTACAATATATATATATATATATATATATAGCATACAATATATACTACAAGAAAATATATACGAGAAAATATATACATAACATACAAACTAAACTACAAGAAAATATATAAGTAATAATATATATACATAAGATACAATATATATAAGAGAATATATATACATAAAAGATACAATATATATACTACAACAAAATATATAACTATATAAGTTATAATGTATATACATAAGATACAATATATATACTACAAGAAAATATATAAGAGAATATATATACATAACATACAATATATACTACAAGAAAATATATAAGGGAATATTTATATACATAACATACAATATATACTAATTGCTACAATACAATATACAATGAATATATATTATATATACGATACTAATAACTAGTATACTATATAAATATATTCTATACTAGTATATTATATACTATACTAATAACTACTATACAAGATATTGCCTTAAACAAAAAAAATTATAAAAAAGCCCGCAAGGTCGGCCAGGCCCACGAAGCCCGGCCCGCTAAGCCCAGGATCACATGGGCTTAGGCCCGTCACGGTTGGTCTCCCCCATTGAGCCCACGAAGTCCGAGACCGTCAGGTACGGGACCGCTAAAGTCCAGGCCCACGAAGCCCAGACCGCAAAGCCCGACCTGCGAAGCCTGTTTAGGCCCGAGCCCGAGACAAAATAAAGCACGACTTCTGATAGACTAAAATTATGAACGATGTAAGTATGTTTTACCTGTAATTAAATTTCATATGATTAAGTTGAGAAATTATCTTTTAATGGATGAATTATAAATTTAAAGGGACCTAAAATAATTAGAAAATCTGTACACGTGACGCATCATTATTGGTCAGCTGACCAATCTTCTTTTCTTACTTCTCCCAGCCTCCCGAACCTTCCAGAATAGCCTGTAGATGAACACCACTGAATTAACGACTCTCAGTGCAAATTCTTTCTCCAGAAACTTGTAGATCATTAACAGAATTTTCTTAAACCACCATCTGCCTCTGTTCCAACATCTATATAAGATCCAAATTCTACAACAATCATAGCAACCTTTCACGTAACAGTATTATCAAGAAATGGAAATAGCAAAAGTTGGCGTTATGACTTTTCTTGTTTTAACACTGATGACAACCCTTCTTCCATCACAAACCGAAGCTTTAATGCCATATACACATCCAATCTGGTTCCCACAAGATGACCCATTTAAAATTCTTGAACAAACCCCACTTACAATTCCTAAAGGAATTGATCAAACAATCGCTTTAGCTCGTTCTGATTGGAAAGAAACAGCAAAAGAACACATTATTTCTCTTGATATACCGGGGATGAAAAAGGAGGATATAAAAATAGAGGTTGAAGAAAACAGAGTGTTGAGAATTAGCGGGGAAAGGAAAACAGAGGAGGAAATTGAAGGTGAAAAATGGCACAGAGCTGAGAGAACTTCTGGAAAGTTCTGGAGACAATTTAGGCTTCCTAGAAATGCTGATTTGGAACACATTAAAGCTCATATGGAAAATGGGGTGTTGAATATTACTGTTCCAAAATTGGCTGAGGAGAAGAAAGAGGCTAAGGTGATTAGTATTTCTGAGGAAGGGAATGCTGCTGAAGATGTTAAAGCTACTAAAGCTGCAATGTAAAGAAGAACACGTGTGAGTTTATTTTTTAAATCATCACCTTTACTGTTGTGAGTTAATTAAGTTTAGTTTCTATGCATGAAACTTATGTGATGTAACCATTCTGTATGTAATTTTTAGTGTCATAACTCATACGAAAAATATAATCAGTGTAATGGATTATCTTTCTGAAAGATCATATTAATAAATGAGTTGATGTAGTGTAAGATTAGGACGCTAAAAAAGCTGCAAGTGTCAATAAATTAATGTCCAATTTCATTTCCCTGTTCCCAAACGAATTATGTAACAAGTTCAATGTTAATGAATATTATCGTCCTTGATTAAAAGTAGGTGGTTAAAAAATAAAATTTTTACATTCCTATACGCGATATGAAATTATACTACTTTTCCTATTTGAATTTTACTATAATTATATTTTATATATCCTAATTATCATTTATGTATATTTTATCTCCCCCTACATATCTTGTACAAGAGAGTATCAATTTGACAATCATAGATTTTGAATTCGAATTTGGATTTTCAAAAAAATTATATTTGTTTGGATTAGATCTTATTGCAAAGAATTGAGAATTCTCTTTAAGTGTTTCTCTATCTCGCAATCTCAAATTTAGTAATGTAAAGCAAATGAAAAAATAGCATCAACTTTACCATTGACAGCCATTAAAAAGCTTGAAGCTTTGAATTTGAATTTGCGTTTTCAAAATTCATTATTTATTTAGTTTGGGCGTTGTTGCAAATAATTGAAAATATGATTTGGAGTTTATATCTCAATTTTAAAGGATTTTAGTAAAAGATTAGATTTGGTTGTGTTGTTTATATATATATTTTTTATTTATTTAACTATTGTATAAAAGTTGAACGATATTGTATAAAATTATATTTTAGTTGTATGTTATTATAGTTGTATATAACAAAGTAGAAATAATATATGAAAATTGTAAATAAGTTGTATAATATATAATTAGTTGCATGAAATTTATTTTTACTATGTATAAATCAGATATAAAATATACAAAAGATATATTGTATAAAATTTGTATTTAAGTTATATGATATTGTAATTGTATTTAACTGGGTAGAAATAATATGTGAAATTCTAGATAAATTATATAATAAGATGTAGATAAATGATGACGTCAATTTAGCCTTTAGCCAAAAGTTTTATTTTGATAACATGCACTTATGCAACAACAATAATAATAGCAATTCAGTAAAATTCCATTAATGAGGTCTAGAGAGAGTAGTGTACGCATAGCTTGCCCTTACCCCGAAGTGATAGAGAGATTATTTTTGAAAGACCCTCAGCTTAAGAAAGCAAAAAGATACAAAGAAGACAATATTAGTATCAACAAAGAAATCATATGAAAAACATGAACAACATAAAATTCAAAAGAAAGATGCAAGCAAAAACAATAGCTAATGAATAGTTTCTGCACTGAAAAGTAAAATAGTAAGACACAACATTGTCACTAACTATCCTAAACAAAACCCTACCAGACTGGTCTCGCAATGGTACAAAGTAAGGAAAGACTCTTACTACCCCCTAACCTACAACCTTAATACTCGATCTCCATATCTCCCTATCCAGTGTCATGCCCTCGAAAATCTGAAGTCTCGCCATATCCTGCCCGATCACCTCTCTCTAATACTTCTTAGGTCGCCCTTTACCTGTTCTCACGCCCTCCACAATCAACTGTTCACATCTTCTTACTGGCGCATATGGGCTTCTCCTCTGAATATGCCCGAACCATCCGAGTCTCGCTTTCCGTATCTTATCATCAGTGGGAGCCACATGCACCTTCTCCTAAATATCATCATTCCTAATCTTATCCATTCTAGCGTGCCCACACATCCACTTCAGCATCCTCATTTCCGCTACTTTCATCTTCTGGATATGTGAGTTCTTTACAGTCTAACACTCAGTCCCACCCATCATGGCCGTCTAAAAATCGCTTTACAGAAATTACCTTTGAGTAACGGTGACACTCTCTTATCACACAAGACTCCAGATGCTAACCTCCACTTCATCCATCCTACACCAATACGATGTGTTGTTCTCATCGATCTCCCCTCCCACCTGGATAACCAACCCAAGGTACTTGAAGCTACCTCTACTTGGGATAACCTGTGATACAAGCCTCACATCCATATCCACTTCCCCCGGTTCAGAGTTAAACTTACATTCCAGATATTCTGTCTTCGTCCTGTTCAACTTGAAACCCTTAAACTTAAGGATCTGTCTCCAAACTTTCAGCCTATCGTTAACGTCGGATCACGACTCATCAATCAGAATTATGTCATTGGCAAATAGCATGCACCACAGCACCTCCCTTTGAATATGCCTTTTTTGCATTTCTTCACGTGTTAGAGATATTGTTGGGATTTCATTTCCTTACTTGATTTTGAGCTATATTTTTTTTATGTTGTTTTGTTTCTCGTTCGACAAAAAAAGTATATAAAACTTAAATGTATTAAATATCAACACCCTAAAATAGTTAAATCTTTAATTGCACCAAACTAATCCATAGGAGGAATATATTTACATTCTTGATTAACAATCGCTTTATGACAAAATAAAATTTAACGTAGCCTTGCCACTTGCCTTTATTCGGCATCAGTGTATAACCCTCTGATAATGCATTGTAATATAATAAAGGAGAAAGATAGAATCTGGAAAGAAGAACGGAGAGAGGGAAAAAAAGGAAAATGGTATAACTAAATGTCTGAACTCTATTTAAGGTGAATGTCTATAATTAGAGAGATTTTAGGGTTTACTACTTGGTGGCTAAGTCACCACCTCCCTATTCCATTGTAAATCATCCCTAAGTATCAATAAGAATACTCCTCTCTCTCCTTATTCTCTCTATATTGTTCTTGTCTTTTATATTATTTCATAACACGTTATCAGCACGAGACTCTACCGTCTCAAGAATCGTTCTCAAGAAAAACTAAGGTATTTCTCTCTTCCTAATTTGATTTTCGATTATGTCTGACATTACGAAAAGAAAGTTCGTTGCCCTTGAAATTTCGGGCAAGAACTATATGACATGGGTGTTGGATGCTGAAATCCACTTAGATGCTATGGGTCTTGGAGACGCCATTAAAGATAGAGATAAAGCATCCACCCAAGACTGTGCTAAGGCCTTGATTTTCTTGCGCCATCACCTTGATGAAGGTTTGAAGATTGAATATCTCACCGTCAAGGATCCACTCATCTTGTGGAAAGGCTTAAAGGAGAGATATGACAACTTGAAGTTGGTCACTCTGCCATAAGCACGATATGATTGGGCTCATCTGAGGCTCCAAGACTTTAAGTCTGTTTCTGAATATAATTCTGCAATGTTCAGAATTACTTCTAAATTGAAGCTATGTGGAGATAAAATCTCCGATTATGATATGCTTGAGAAAACGTTTACAACGTTTCATGCCTCCAATATGGTACTGCAACAACAGTACAGAGAGAAAGGCTTCACAAAGTACTCTGAACTGATTTCTCTTCTATTTGTGGTTGAGCGAAATAATGACCTGCTCATGAGAAATCACGAAAGTCGACCCACTGGGTCTACACCACTGCCTGTAGCAGATAAGGTGTATTCTCATTATGCCAATCATGAAAAGAGCCATGGATCTAACCATGGTCGTGGTCGTAATCGGGGTCATAGCCGTGGACGTAGACAAGGAAGAAATATCCATGATGTCCATCACCCCCCGAGGAGAGATAACCGCCGAAAGCAGAAACGGGATTATGAGGATCCTAAGGCAAAAAGTTCAGAAACTATATGTTATCGTTGCGGTGGAAAAGGGCTCTGGTCAAAAGCTTGCCGTGTACCAAGACATTTGGTTGATCTTTATCAAGCTTCTCTAAAGAATAAAGGCCCTGAAACAAATTTTGTCTCTGACGACAATTTTGACATCACCCACCTGAATGTGACAGACTTCTTTGAGCAACCCGATGGGAAAACAGACCACCTAATCGGTGATGGATCTGTGATGAAAGAAGATGGAGTTGTTTGATTTTATTTCACTTATTTGTAATAGTTAGTGAATAAACTAATAGTCATTAGTATCAGCTCGTATTAGTTAGTTTATGATATAATGTTAGTATTAGTTCTTTAGAATGTTTCAATATGCTCAGATTTCAATAATATTTTTATTTTCCAGTAGCGGTAATCGACTAACCTAACAGTTGGTCGATTATCTAATATTTCGCATTAAAACTGCAAAATAATCGATTGTCAATGTTCAACAATCGATTGTCAATTTTCAACAATCGATTGTCTATGTTTAATAATCGATTGTCTTAAGACAGTGTGATCTGGAATTTTTCAAAATAGCCTACAATCGATTGTCTATTTTTAACAATCGATTGTCTTAAGACAGTGTGATCTGGAATTTTTCAAAATAGCCAACAATCGATTGTCTATATTTAACAATCGATTGTCTTAAGACAGTGTGCTCTGGAATTTTTTCAAAATAGCCAACAATCGATTGTCTATATTTAACAATCGATTGTCTTAAGACAGTGTGCTCTGGAATTTTTCAAAATAGTCAACAATCGATTGTCTATATTTAACAATCGATTGTCTTAAGACAGTGTGATCTGAAGTTTTTTAAAATAGCAAATAATTGATTGTGTGTGTTTAACAATCGATTGTCAATGTTCAACAATCGATTGTGTGTGTTTAACAATCGATTGTTTTAAGAAAATGCTTAAACTGAAATTTTCAAACTGCATAGTAATCGATTATGGAAAACATATAATCGACTATCTGATTTAGTTAGTCAACTGACTTCAGCAGATTTTGAAAATATTGTTTAAATGTGAAACAAACGAATTGAACTTGTTTATTCTCATGTTCGTATATTTTCTTTGGGAATTAAATTGATTGAAGGCTCCTGAAGAGCAACTATAACTCTGCCTAAAGGAACGATATTTTAGAGAATGCAATGTTCTCCTCCAAGTCTAAGAAGAACTTGTTGAGTTTTAATGATATCAGTCAAAATGTTCTCCTCCAAGTCTAAAAGGAACTTGTTGAGTTTTAAAGATATCATTCAAAATGGATATCAGATTGAGACAATACATGAGTATAATCTTGAATACCTCATTTACTCATGAAAACGAGGCTGCCCACTTCGGTATGGGGTCACGCCATTTTGCATGCAGCAATGCTAATTCGTCTCAGACCGACGAATTATCACAAATATTCCCCGTTGCAATTGGTTTTGGGTCATGAACCCAATATATCCCATTTAAGAATCTTTGGATGCGCAGTATATGTGCCTATAGCACCGCCATCCCGCACCAAAATGGGTCCGCAAAGAAGGTTAGGAATATATGTTGGGTTTGAATCGCCCTCCATCATTCGCTACCTCGAAACATTGACAGGGGACTTGTTTACTGCACGATTTGCAGACTGTCGATTTGATGAGACACTTTTCCCAAAATTAGGGGGAGAAGTTGGTGAAACCAAACGGGAAATTTTGTGGAAAAATGCATCATTATCTCATCTTGATCCACATACCTTTATTTGTGAAAGAGAGGTACAAAAGATTATCCATTTGCAAAGAATAGCAAATCAAATGCCTGACGCATTTACGGACTTGAAAAGGATAACGAGATCCCACATCCCCGCGGAAAATGTTCCAATCCGTATTGATGTCCCTGTTGGACAATCATCTAGTGTCATAACCAATGAGTCGAATGCACGCCTGAAGCGTGGCAGGCCATTAGGTTCTAAAGATCGAAATCCTAGAAAGAGGAAAGCAAATGATAAAAATGACACTATGAAAGAATCTCATGAGGAAATTCATGATTTAACAAATTCTGAGATTCATGAAGAATCCATTGAGCCCGAGACTCTGGAAAATACGGAACTATCCATAAATCCAACTGATATTGAGGCAAATATTAATCGAGTGGATATAATGGTGGATAATGTCTTTGCTTATAATGTCGCATCTAGCATTATGCAAGAATGTGAGGATCTCGAACCTCAATTTGTTGAAGAATGTCGAAAAAGACATGATTGGCCAAAGTGGCAAGAAGCAATTCAATCAGAATTGAATTCGCTGGCAAAACGTGAAGTTTTTGGCCCTACAGTTGAAACACCTAATGGTGTTAAGCCTGTTGGCTATATATATGGCATGAATGATCGTTGGTCACGTACCTATTGTACGCCAAAGTATTTTGGAAATATGACTATTAAAGGACAACGATAATGCAAGAAACATATCTTGCATATAAGTTTGACATGACCATAATGGTATTTCTCTTTAAGAAAGATATTCACCACATGGATGTTGATGAATCTGTGGTAGTACAAAATTAATTGAGAGCTCTAGAAGAGCCAATTATTACTATGTTGGAGAAACACAATTGAGTATTGTGCTGTAGTAAGTCTCAAAGAAACTTATTCACTTTCCAAAGTACACGCGAAAGCGATTGATTATATTGAGACTATAAATAAAGGAAGGATTTGATATCTCCTATTACTACAACTTGTAGCGGGGTAATTTGTATATGAAAAGCTACCCGCTTTGTTCTCCAGTTTGTACTACACAAACAAAAGAATGCCACAATAAAATGGATATCTATTGGTATAAAAACCCATGTCATAATAAAACCTGAAGTTTATTGATAAGTGCACATGTCATGGTGTAAATTTGAAGTTTACCAATATTGATAATTTATTCAGTTGGCATTCGTGTTAGCCATCTCATTTTAAGTATGATGTGCAAATTCACATAGGTGAATATTAAAGAACTAGAAAGTTCTTTACGAATTCTCTTGTATCACTTGTTCTCATTAATGAACTGACCAACTAAAGAGTTCGGGTTGAAGCCCATAAATTCTGGAAATACCAAAGGTGAATATGGGCCCATTCACCTGCCATGTATACCACATATGATGCATCTATGATATGGTTACATGCGCAATTGTTATTAACCCGCAGCCTGGCCGGTGATTGCGAGGTAAATTGCTCAGTAATCTAACTTCGAGCATAATTTCCAGATTCTCTACTCAAGATAGTTCATCTTGATAAGTTGGTTTATATCAAAGTTGGTTTAGCAAGATAATTATTGAGTGCCTCCACTTAATAGCTAAACTGTTTCTTATGAGAACAAAGTTATATATATCAGTTTGATATACGTTGTATACGAGAGTATATTCTCCCCTCACAAGTGGTTCAGGGTCAGGAACCAAATAATTTCATCTTATTATTAATGTGCTGTGTATATTGACATGATAATGCACAAAGATGATTTCCCAAAGTTGAGGAAACATGTTAGCTTTTCTAACATGAGGGGGAGACATGATAAACAATTGAGAAAAGGTTACATGGGATGAATTATCATTTGTATTGTAAATCCCCGAATATCATGATATGAACCTGAAGTTCATAAAAGGGATAATTCAATTGCAACATATTGCAAAGCATGCTATACTCATTTGCTGACCCAAAGAAAGTAACTATATTCTCACTGCAAATGCTCATATTAAGTCCTAGAAGGACAAAGTCTTTGATACGCTTAAGGCGTATAGACAAATCGGTTTCAAAAGGAACTTCTTAATAAAGAAGATGAGCAAATGATCAAAGTGATCATAAATGGAATAGATACAATTCAAGCAGAATTTATTCCATATGAAAGACATGTAATTTTAGACATGTGGTTCGAATACTTGAAAGTATAAAGTCCAAGCATGATGGCATTGAGAATACATCTATGAAGATATTGAAGAGTCATTCCACGACATTATACGAAGATGTTCATATCTATCAAGAATGATGATTTCAAGGTGCGGAATATTTATTCAAGTCAATATGGTTGATTTATTTATCAAACATCTACCAAAGATTGTTTTGAAGATGGTGCACAAGATTGGAATGCAAATGCTCAAGGATATAAATTGATGTTCTTATCAGGGGGAGTTAATGCGCGTTGCACTCTTTTTTCCTTACAAGGTTTTGTCCCAACTGGGTTTTCCTTGCGAGGTTTTTAACGAGGCAACTAATAGGCGCATATTCAAACATGTGTACTCTTTTTCCTTCTCTCTAATTTTTCCCATTGGGTTTTGGTTTTAAGGTTTTAACGAGGCACATTATTGAATAGACATTCAAGGGGGAGTGTTATAAATAGAACTCTATTTAAGGTGAATGTCTATAATTAGAGAGATTCTAGGGTTTACTACTTGGTGGCTAAGTCACTACCTCCCTATAAATATAGGGGTTCTATTCCATTGTAAACCATCCATAAGTATCAATAAGAATACTCCTCTCTTTCCCTATTCTCTCTATATTGTTCTTGTCTTTTATATTATTTCATAACAATGTCTTAATTGAATGCACTAATAATGATTTGAAAGTATTTTATGGTGGAATGTATATATTTTTGTAAACAAAATTTGTGTAGGTAGGGTAATTTACTAAACATGAACATTTAGGATAATAAAGTTTCCATTAGTGTATATGAATGAAAAAATTTTCGTGATTGGTCTCGTTGACCCATTAATAAGATTCAACTTACTCATTTAGACCTCATTTCTTTATTTTAAGATTAAGACATGTGAATCTCAATTTACATCTGAATATTAACGTGTATTAAGATTAAAACGTTTGAATCTGAATTCACATATGAATATAAAGATCTTAATATTGAATAATTAACATTCTTTTTCTTTCCATCTAAATATATAAAAAATTTCTTTACTTAAATATTGATAAATAGAAATTCAATCAAATAATGTAAAATATTTTTATGGTTGGTGGTGGTGATGGATAAAAGTTGTGTTTGTGGGTGTTGATTGGATAATAGTTGGTGGTGATGTTGGTTGATGCTAGTGATTATAAATAGTAGATGGTGGATAACAGTAGTAGTTAACAGTGGTGTTTGATCGTAGTAATTGACCGATAATTGCAATAGGTGATATAAAGTGGTGGCTGATAGTGGTGATCGACGGTTGTTGTAGCAATAATGGTTAGTGGTGATGGTTATAAATGATGGCTAGTACTGGTGACAACTATCATTCGTACATGACAGCAATGGTGGTTGTTTTTTTTTTCGTAATTAAGACATGCATTAAAAAGACATACTAAGAGTCGTTACATAGTTCATTACAAAAGGGAATTGTTCTAGGACATAAAATTCCTAGCTTGTCCCTTTCCAGAATAGAGTTAACAAAAGTAGGATGACTACGATAAGTTGTTAAGCTTCCAAAAGTTGTTGAGTTGCTTCCATTCTTCGCCATTGAGTCAGCCACCTGATTTGCCTCTCTGAAGATGTGTTGTAATGGCGGATCACCTGCTCTACTCAATAGGCATCTATAATCATCAATCAGATTAAAAGCACAATTATTATTATAGATTAAATTGATGAACTCCTTACAATCCGTTTCAATGATAAGGGGTAGGTAGTTGTTTTCTATAGCTAATTTCGAACCATACAGTAGTGCTAGTGTTTCCATATATATATATATATATATATATATATATATATATATATATATATATATTTATATTTATATTGGTAACAGGTGAAATACCCATGTTGTATCCCAACACTCAATCCCCATTGTGTTTACATATGATTTCCCCTATACCACCTTTACTCGGGTTGCCAATACACGAACTATCCACATTCAATTTATAGTAGTTATCTTCGGTGGGTTCCATTTAGTGAGGATGGTATCCCTAAGCGTAGCAGTCCGAGATTGATTTGTTGCTGAGAGTTTATATTCCATGTCTTTATTAATGATGTTTTCTAATAACAGAGGTTTGTTATTATTTTTGAATACTGCCTCATTTCTGTGCAGCCAGATGTGCCAGAGGATAAAAGGAATAACTTCAGACCAGACGAGATATTCATTAAAAATGGTAGCAGAATCACTTTGAGTTTTTAGCCAGTGGTGTAATGTGTATTTATTGGGAGGCTCCGGAGGTAGTTTTCTAAAGCCTGTTTGAGCCCAAATCAATTTAGAGTGCTTACATCTAAAGAACATGTGAGTTGTATCTTTCCTCTCAGTGTTGCACAGATGGCAATTTGGAGAATTGATTATATTTATGTTAAAGAGCATTTGAGCCGTTGGGAGTTTATAATGGATAGCCGTCCAGAGGAAGAACTTTATCTTATTAAAAGTTTTGATTCTCCAAAGCCATTTATAGTTATGAGTATCGTCCTCATCTTTACCTTGTATCCTAACGTAGGCAGATTGGATAGAGAAGGATCTGTTAGAGTTTATTCCCCAGCTATAGTTATCTTGAATATGATGAGTTTGCTTTATGTAAGTGCTATATATTTTAATTTTTACTTCATTGGGGAGTTGGAAAGATAGATTATTCAGGTTGAAGGATCTATTGTTAATTATGTCAGCTAGTGTTTGTTGTTGTTCGTGCTTCATTAAAGGACCTTGAATTTGGTCTTTTAGTGATTCCTTTGTTCCTAGCCAATTATCTTGTCAAGTTCTAATTAATTTTTCATCCCCAATTTTCCAATGTATGCTTGTTTTGCATATGTGAGAGCCCCGATCTATATTTTTTCAAATATGTGAGCCGTTTCCCTCTTTGAGATTCCAACTTTATTTGGTGTTCTTTTTGTCGTACCTGCTATGTAGTACCCTACTCCATAGACTAATATTGTCTTTTTTATATCTCCAAGCTAGGCTAGCACTAAAGAATTGATTCTTCCATTTTGTTTTATATAGCCCTAACCCCCATTTTTCTTTTGTTTTGTGGCTGTATCCCAATTTATCAAGTGACACTTTCTTTTTTAGAGGTGCTCCCCCATAAGAAATCCCTTTGTATTTTATCAATATATTTCATGGTAGTTTGCGGGAGGTTATAAATTTGCATTACAATGCTAGGGATTGCAGTAGTGTAGATTTTATGAGTGTTGTCCTCCCAGCTATATTGACAAAGTTAAGTTTCCATCCTTTTAGCCTAGTGTTCATTCGATCGATAATGTACTAGAAATATTTCTTTGAAGGATTGGAGAATCCTATAGGGAATCTTAGGTACTTCCCGAACTCTCTAGTGTGATTTATAGCAAGACAGTTGCTAAAATCATTCTTTAAGTTGATAGGTACATTTTCTGAAAAAATAAGCCTTAATTTGTTGAAATTGATAGATTGCCCTGAGTGATTGCAGAATTTATTGAGCGTATCTATTATGGAGTTGCAGCCTTTTTGGTTAGCATTTGCTAAGAGGATTAAATCGTCTGCAAAGAATAGGTGAGATAGAGGAGGGCTGGATGGGGAGATCTTAACAGGGTCCCATCTACAACAGTAGATTTCGTGGTAGATTAATCGTGATAACATTTTCATGCAAATGATGAAAATATAGGGAGATAGTGGGTCGCCTTGCCGTATACCTCTACTTGCTTGAAAGAATTTAGAGTTGGAACTGTTGACTATGATAGAGGTAGACATGGTAGATATGCAAGACATGATTAGTTCAATTAGATCTTGGGGGAAGTTTAGGGAGGATAGCGAGTATTTTATAAAGGACCATTCCAGTTTATTGAAGGCTTTTTTTCAGATCTATTTTAATAAGCGTTTTTACTTTATGACCATTTATTTTTTTAAAATGGTTTAGGGTCTCGTGAACGATAATAGCACTATCTGAAGAGTGTCTTCCCTTCATGAAACTAGTCTGGGTTGGGTGAATTATTTTGGCAAGTAGGGGTTTTATTTTATTTACAATAGCTTTTGTAATTACTTTATAGGCATGTCGCATAGGCTTATAGGTCTATATTGCTTTATAGTTTTGGCACTTAGGAATTAGGGATATGTAGGTGGTATTCATTTCTTCAGACATCTTCCTATCCCTAAAAATATTTTGGCAGAAATTGATTAGAACTTCTTTTGTTTCATTTCAGAATTTTTGATAAAAGAATGGATGTAGACCAACCGACCTAGGAGATTTGGAGGGTTTAAAGGAATCCTAAGAGCTTTTAATTTCGTGGATTGTGACATTTTGGCACATGTCTTTTTGGTCTGTGTTATTCAGGATTGCATAGAAGAACATATAATAGCTCGTTTTATGGGACTTGTTATGGCTAGTGATGGAGAGTTGTTTATAATAATTGTAAATTATAGATTTCACTTCCTTTGGGTTTTAAAACCAATTGCCCACTTCATCTTATAGGCTAAGGATCTTGTTTTTCCTTCTTCTTTGCATTGTAGTAATGTGAAACAATTTTGTGCTCGCATCTCCTCATTTAACCACTATATTCGAGATTTGAGTCTCCAAAATTCCTCTTCTAATTTTAGGATGTCATTTAATTCTCTTAGTAAATTTGTTTCAAGATCTAATAGAAATTGACTAGTTGTATAATTTGGGGACTTCCGGATCCCGTTAATTCGAGCAACTAGTATATTTGTTTTGTGAAAAATATTGCCAAAGGTATTGATGTTCCACTCTTTTACGTTTTTAGTGAAGAATTCAATTGCTCCTAAGATATTATCCTGATTGGTTCATGATTCCTTAACAAGGTTTTTAAAGGTAGGGTGGGATAGCCACATGGATTCCAATCTAAAAATATTATTGCTATGGGAGAAGTTCTTGGAAAGGTTTAATTTAATAGGACAATGGTCAGAATGGAGTCTAGTTAAATGAGTAACATGATCCTCCTTAAGAAGATTAATTCACTTTGCGTTTGTAACATATCTATCTAGACTTTCCATTATTAGAGTTCTAGTTTTTTTTCTTTTATTAGTCCAAGTATATTTTGAGCCCTTATACCCTAGGTCCATGAGTCCAAAATAGTCTAAACAATTAAGGAATTTTTATACTCAAGGGTAACTAATAGGGGACCTCCAAATTTTTCATTTGATTTGGTGACTTCATTGAAGTCACCTGTTACTAGCCAGACCCCTTTAAAACTATTTGCTACTGATTTTAAATTGTTCCAAAGTATAATTCTATCTTCAAATAAGGTAGTATCATAAACAATAGATATAAGCCAAGGTTCTAAGTTAGAATTTTAACTTGATCATGGCATGAATTTCTTGGTCCGTTTTTCCAATTTGATCCACCATAATGTCTCATGCATTCCACATCATGACCATACCTCTCGAGGCACCCTGTGCTGCAACTTGTACCATGTTAGTGAAGAGAAAACTATTCATGAGGGTTGCACGGTCCGCCAACTTTGTTTCCAAAAGAGCAACTAGAAAGGGCCTGTTATAATCTAACATCGACCTAAAGGTTCTTCTAAACTCATCGTTCCCCTCTCCCCTACAATTCCATACAATCGTACTTATTGGTCTAGATGGGGGTGGGGTGTTCTCCTCCGCTTGTGCATGGGGTGGGCTTGATGTGTTCATGTTGGTGTACATCGTCGGAACCATTACTATCCCGTACTTGAAGATTGTTACAAGCTGTCAATACCCTTATATTGATCGAGCACTTCCTTATATTTAGCGGACAACGTAAGATTATCCTTGAACACCAGCATTTTTGGCGTGCGTAGCATGGCGTATTCCACTCGTTTTGCTGTTTATGTTCCATCCCCTTCTCTCTCTTCGTGCGGTAGTTGCACCGTGGGGGTTTGGGCAGTTGTGTTATGTGTTTTCTCGGCATTGGAGTAGCTCATGTGAGGAGGGTTGATGTGGGTTGGGTTGTTGTGAAATAGTGATAAGTTCATGCTTAGTGGAATGGGGGTGCTTGGGGTGTTCATTGGTAGCCGGATCCATGGGGATGGATTGGACCCATGGTTGGTAGTTGGTGAAAGGGTTGGGGTTGTGGGTTCATGAGAGATAGCCATGGGTGGTTGGCTACATTGTCCAACCCAATCCTTAGTCCCTCTATTAGAATTTGTGCTAGATAGCTTGGGTTCTCTATTTGGATTATGATGTTCCTCCTCTCTAGATGAAGATTCATGTTTAGTGAGAATCCCGTTAGGCCGTGTTCCATCCATGATTGTGGAGTGTGGTTCAACGCGAGTGGGGGGGGGGGGTTGCATACACTATTGGTTGATTTTGCTCTAGGGCTTGGTTGTTCATTAGTTGGGAAGCTTGGTCGCGAGACCATACATTCCTCATGTGGTTTAGTTGATGCCTCTTGTAGAAGTTGTTGGTGGGTAGCCTTGGCATCCTTGACGAGTTCTTGAGGGAGATTTTGTTGTATTTGTTATTTTGAGTTGTTGTTTTGATGTCACTGGTGGAAGGGCTTAGAAGTGTTTGTGTTTTTGTAGTTGAAGCTGCATGGCATTTTGGAGCATGGGGGTAACGTAAAGGAGAAGGGGTGCTGGGTTTGTACTTAGATTGTTAGGAGTGAGTTGATGTTCGGCTTCTAAAGGATCTGAAATATTCAGATTTTTTTTGTTACCATTAAATGCTTCCTTGACCTCTCCTTGGGTGGAACAAAAGTCAACTAACATGGATCCTGTCATAGGTAATAATATCCTTTGCTTTATCTGTGACTACCGATGGGTTTGGGGAATTGGTATGAGGATGAGAGTTGCCCATGTTTGGACTATTGGACAAAGCAGCGATGGTTGTGATGTCATTTTCATTTAGAGGTGTAGGTGTTTGGTTAATGAAGGAGTGTAACAAATTGGTGTGGCTTAGGGTCTGTTGGTCCTTGTCTGCTAGGTTTAGAACTTGAGTTGAGGTGATTTGTACCGTGTCCATGTGCTCATTTTCCAGCACATTTGATTCCTTGAATTGATTGGTTTTACTAATGTCCATGTTTGTGCTATTATCCAGTGGGTTATCACATGTACTCTTCTTCCTAAATTTCAGTCGTTTGTGAGTTGTTTGGTTCGCGATTTTGCTCCTTTGTTCATCGATTTTTTTATGTTCATTTTTCTTGTTGGATCCAGCCTTGAGATGCCTAGCCTTAGTTTTTTTTGTGTGTAACTATAGTGCAGTGGTCGATTTCTTCTGTGAGGGATTCGATCCCAGCTTCATTGTGCTGGTTCCCTTTTGTTGCATAGGAATGGTGGTTGTGGCTAAAGATTGGTAGTAATGGGTGGTGGCTACTGATGGTGGTAGTCTATAATGGTGGGGAACATGATAACAACGATGGTGGTAGTTGTAACACTCCTAAAACCTATAAAAGCTTCAAGACACGTTAAATATTGAATTTAATTTTAATATTTAATTGTATATATAATAATTTTAATATTATTAGTTATTTAAAGTGAGTATCATTAATTATTAGTTTAGTCAAAATAAAATAAAAAGAGAAAAACAATAAAACAAAAAAAGGATGGGCGCCATAAAGTGGTTGTTATAAGAAACGTATCTCAATTAAAAGGGAAAAAGGCTTTAAAAGCCTTATTCTGAAAGAAAGAAGAAAAAAAAGTAAAAACAAGGCTACAAAACAGAGGGAAACAGAGGCAGTCTTGCTACTTACACATGTAAACAACGAAAAATATTTTAAATTTATTTATAAATCACTAATTCTTGAACTCAGGTGTATAAAATTCTCTATTATCAATTATCCTATTGTAGTAGTAAGTAAGAATAGAGTAGTTAATTCCCTTATTCCTTTGTATCAACATTAAATTCTATATTTACATATGAAATTTTGAATTTAATTAAAATGCACGAGTTATCGTAGAATCAATTATTTGACAGACATAAGTTGGACTAAGGCCTACATATTGGCTCGAGGAGTTTTGAGGTGAGTTGATACAACACTTTTACTAAAGTGGTTTAACTCACAAAAATACACATACAAGGTGTTTGTTGAATTGGTTAAAAGAGTTAATATGTATTTAATTGGAGCGAGTAAGTACATATTATCTTAGAATTGTTCTAGTTAAAGTTTAGATGATTTATTATGATATATGTGTATAAATTTTTAGATTTTTGTTCTATTCTTATATGCCATTTTCATGTTGAAAATTCATGAAGAATCAAGAATCTTTAGAAATACTTTTGAATATTTATTTCATTCTTAAGCCATGCATCACATTTAAGGATACTAGTATGATTATGTATAGGATGTTTCAGAAAAGATTTAGACTTGAAAAGTCACAAGAAGAAGTTTTAGAAAGAAGAGATTTTTTGGAGTATCGTCTATTCTGAGAAAGGGTCATCTTCCAGGCCGAAGGTCCTGACCAAGGTGTTGAGTTCCTTAAACTATTTGCGCCAAAATAGGGAGCACACAAGCCGAGGGTCTGTTGCTGAGAATTTACTTAGAAATCTAAGGTATGATACATGAGCGTTGAGAACCATGAAGCGAGCGGCACCTCGTGAATTGGGCCTATTCGATCAGGTTGGGATCGAACTCGCGCCGATGACACGGTGACTAAGACAGAAATAAGTCAGGATAGTTGGAACTCATGAAGTATAAAGTAAAGTATTTTTTAATAAGAAAGAAAAAGAGAAGAACTTCTTTTAGAATATTCATAAACTGCTATTATGCAATTATGTTAGAATTGTTCTTAGAAGCTTTATGATTTTCATGCATTTAGAATCTTTTCTCATCATGTATATTTTTGTAATGACTCCACCGGTCGTTTTACTATTTAGAACCCTGTTCCCTAAAAAACAACTTCCCATGCTTTCCTTAACTAAATTACGACTTGCGGGGGCGATTCGTTCGGTAGTTAGAAGAGTTTTGGGTAAAAATAAAACCAAATATTCCCTTAAGGTTCTGTTAAAAGTCCAAGTTTGACATCGGTCAACTCTCTTAGGGAACGGACCCGAATTTGTGATTTGACGATCCCGGGAGGTCCGTGGGAAAATATGGGACCTAGGTATATGATCGGAGCCAAATTTCAAGGTCCCTATCCCGAGTACGGAATTTGTTTTAGTGAAATTGTTAAATCGCAGTGTTAAGGAATTTAAGAATCTAAATATTTATTAATAACTTAGGTATCGGGTTCGGATTCTAGTTCCGAAACTTGGTGCAAGTCTGAAATATCATATAAGACCTACATGCAAAATTTGGTGTCAATCCGAGTAGTCTAAGGGCGTTTTGACTCGTTGATAGGAAGTTAAGAACTTGAAGTTCATTAAGTTTGATCTATTGGTTTTTGGGTCCGATTCTTTGATTTAGTGTTGTATTGAGTGTTTCAAGGTTGAGACTAGGTCCGCCTCGTGATTTTAGACTTGTCGATACGTTGGGTCAGGGCTCGGGGGCCCCGAGCGTCAAATGATCGAGATTCGAGCAAGGTTGAATTTTTAAAGGGAGCAATATCTGCTGCTTCTATCAAAATAGCTTCTGCGGATTTTGGACCGCCGAAGGCGATCATTTTATCGCTGAATCGGCCGGCCGGCCCAGGGGAAACCGCAAAAGAGGCAATGGAGCCGCAGAAGCGGATTCGCTTATGCGGCCCCCAGACTGCAGAAGCGATCAATCTCTCTTTGCCAAAAAACCGCAGATGCGGCCTTTTGTTTGCAAGTGCGGAACCGCAAAAGCGGTTCCAAACCGCATAACCGGAAATCACAGGGGCAGTGAGCTTATTTAATACA
This sequence comes from Nicotiana benthamiana, assembly GCA_034376525.1. Classification (NCBI taxonomy): domain Eukaryota; kingdom Viridiplantae; phylum Streptophyta; class Magnoliopsida; order Solanales; family Solanaceae; genus Nicotiana; species Nicotiana benthamiana. Next base: position 46,590,129 of record CM067323.1, read on the forward strand.
GTCTCAAGTGCATTTATCTCTCATTTCCTCCATATTTGGACGATTTTTGAGCTTTCAAAGGGAAGGTTTCAACATAACATCACAAGGTAAGTAATTTTCACTCACTCTTAGCCTAAATACATCATTATCACATAGATTTAACACCAATAATCAAATAAAATCATGGGTTAGAGCTAGACCTAGGGTTTTGATAAAAATGAGATTTAACCACCTAATTAGCTATGCAATGAACCAAAATTTACATATTAGTAATCCTTAGGTTATAGAGAATATTTTCCTTGGAAAAATCTCGAAATCCGGGCACGTTGGTCTAGGGTCAGAAATTTGTAAAATTGAGGGAAAGGTTGGGAAATCATGTAAATAGTTAGAATTCAACCTTGTAAGCCCTTAATGACTAATTCCCACGTTGTTTAACTAGTTTGTGTGCGTTCGGCTTCGCCTTGAGGTTTCGAGCTCGTTCTTGGCATTTGGAAGTGCGGTTTGGAGCGAGGTGAGTCTCCTTTCTAACCTCGTGAGAGGAAATTGTTCCTCTAAGGTTAATAAATGAAAATTTTGCTATTAAATGCGGGGTCTACGTACGCACTAGGTGATGAAAGTCTGTGCGTAGCTACTATAATGTTAATGTTTGGGTAGTTTAGGACCCAGATAATGCCTACTTTGAACTTTTCCTTGTTTGAACTATGTAAATGGTTTTTTATGACTTGCTAGAGATTAGAGTAGAATGAAAAATGAACATATGCTTATTTGTGAACTTGGAAAGATTTTCCCTTGTATATACTTGATGCCTTATTGCACATTATTGATATTGTCTTGATATTTGTGGTCCGGGCCGATCGCCTTTGTGAAATAGATGCATCTATGGTACGGGCCGTTCGACACTCGGCAGTGCACAAAAATTTATATTCTCTTGGAGCGGATCGTCGGCCTCGGCTTTGTTGCGCATGATTTATATGTTTGTGTTTGAGCTTAGGATTTTCATGATTTGTTGCTACATAAATAAAATGAGTAAGTATGATAAAGGAAAATATGACTACATACATGATATGACTCCCGTGGTAACTATTACTTAATTACATTATTCATGATGTAAACTGTACATCATTATTATGATATTTTCTGGGCCTAGTAGGTATCAAGCCGACCTCTCGTCTCTACTTTTTCGAGATTAGACGAGATACTTACTGGGTACATATTGTTTATGTACTCATGCTATGGTTATGTACTTAAATGTACAGGGTCTGAGGCCAATTCATCTGGATACCGTCAAGGAGCCTAACGGTGAGTAGCTGTTGAGACTTCTATGGTGAGTTGCTTTTCCTTCCACATCACTCGGCAGCCGGAGGGAGTCTTCTTTTGTATTTTTGCTTACTTTCCCCTATTTCAGACAGTAGGGTAGAAATGTGTATATTCTACTAGATGCCCTTACACTGTGACACAAGGTCTTGGCACATATACTTTAGTAGACCGGTCTTTTGGGTTATGTAATATTATACCACTTATCGCCTTTACTTCTTTAGTTTAAACCCAAGCTAGATGGGTAACTCATTTAAAAATTGAGTACAACCCTATATAATTTTTAGTAATATTTCGCACTCGGCTGGCCAGGCAAGGTTGTTGGCCACCATCATGACCTGTTTTGGAAATGGGTTGTGACAACATGGTATCAGAGCACTAGGTTCCTGAAGGTCTCATAATGTTACGGGAAAACCTAATAGAGTCTTGTAGATCGGTACGGAGACGTCTATATTTATCCTTGAGAGGCTATCGGGTATTAGGAAAAACTACTCTTTGTTCAGTTCCTGTCGTACAGTGGTTAGTGTACTAAATTTCCATTTCTATTCTCTCACAGATGGCGAGGACTCATACTGCTGACGTTCCAGACCCGGGAGGGGCTGCTCCCCCTATTTCCAGAGGCCGAGGTAGAGGCCGGGGGAGGGCACCGACCCGCGGTAGGGGACGAGGGCGTCCTAAAGCCATTCTAGTTATTCCTCCAGCAGACCCTATTATTGAGGAGTAGGGTGAGGCACCTGCAGTTGAGCCTACCCCAGCAGACTTCATGACAACATCAGGATTTCAGGAGGTTATGGGCCGTATGCTACGGTTCATGGATTCTATGACCCAGGGTAGTTTATTTCCAGTGGAGCCAGCCATCTCACAGGCATGAGGGGGAGCACAGACCCCTACTGCTCAGGCTCCAGATGGTACATCCGCCGTATATCAGACTCCGGGTGCACTACCCGTGGATGGGGTTCAGCCAGTTGTTTTTGTGGCACCCTAGGCCGTGCCAGCTGTGGGAGGTGACCCGTAGAAGCTTCTAGACAGGTGTACTAGACTTCGCCCTCCAGTCTTCGGGGGTGAGAGTCATGAGGATGCACAAGACTTTATCAAGGGGCACAGGGACAGACTGCACAACATGAGGATATTAGAGTCGCATGGAGTTAACTTCACCAAATTTCAGTTGGAGGGCAGGGCTCACAGATGGTGGCAGTCCTATGTTCTTAGCATGCCAGTTGGTTCTCCTCCCCTCACTTGGGGTCTGTTCACCCATCTATTTCTTCATCGGTATATTCCACCCTTTGAGAGGGAGGAGCTGCATCATCAATTTGAGCAGCTACAGTATGGTCAGATGTCAGTGACCGACTATGAGGCGAGATTTTCAGAGTTGTTCTGCCATGCACTTATGATACTCCCCATAGAGGCAGAGAGGGTGCGACGGTTTATGGCAGGGTTGCATCCCACTATCCGGAACACTATGGCTAGGGAGGTGGAGATGGGTACAAGTTATCGCTTACACTTGAGATCGCTCATAGGATCAAGGGTTACCGTCAGGGACGGTTTGAGAAGCTGCAACATGAAAAGAGGGACATGTTCTTTGGAGAGTTTAAAGGCACCCGATTAGGGGTGGAGGTCACTCCGGGAGGGGTCATCCCAGTAGGCCCCCAGCACCAGCACATGCTCGGTGTGCTTCAGCAAATTTTTTTTTCAGCGCCATGCCATAGAGTTCTTATCACCCACCGACTTCTAATGGGTCTTCTGGTTTTCAGAGTCAGCCATCTTGGCAGCATGCCACCGCACCATGTTACTTTGAGTGCGGAGACCCAGGCTACATGAGGAGGTACTGCCCCAGGCTTCGGGGCAAGGCTATATAGCAGGGATAACAGCCAGTGGCTCCAGCACCAGCGAACCAACCACCAAGAGGTGGAGGGCAGAACGGTAAAGGTCGTTATAGAGGTGGAGGCAAGACAGGGAGAGGTCAGTCAGATGCTTCTTAGTCGAGCGGAGGCCAGGAAGCTGGCGCTCCAGCTAGATTTTATGCTCTTCCGGCCAGGCCAGATACATTGGCCTCAGAAGCCATCATCACAGGTATCATTTTAGTCAGCAGTAGAGATGCTTCGGTATTATTTGATCTAGGATCTACTTATTAATATGTATCCTATCTATTTCTTCTTTTCTTGTCATCTCTCTGAGCCTCTGGGTGTTCCTGTTCATGTTTCCACTCCCGTGGGCAATTTTGTGGTCGTGGACCGGATCTACCAGTCTTGTATGGTTACTTTCTGTGGTTACGATACTAGAGCAGATCTCCTGTTTCTTGATATGGTGGATTTTGAGATCATCCTTGGAATAGACTGGTTATCGCCCTATCACGCCATCCTTGATTGTCATGCCAAGACTATTTTGCTAGCGATGCTAGGATTGCCGAAATTGGTGTGGAAGGGTTCCACAGTTGATACCCCTAGTAGGGTTATTTCTTTTCTGAAGGCTAAGCGCATGGTGAAAAGGGGTGTTTGGATCTGTTTGAGACACCGCAGCAGAGTCTTCGACGATTGATTCAGTGCCAGTGATCCGAGAGTTCGCCGATATTTTTCCCTCTAATCTTCCAAGCATGCCTCCGGATCGTGATATTTATTTCTTCATGTATTTGGCTCCAGGCACTCAGCCTTTATCCATCCCACCATACTGTATGGCTCCTAGGGAGATGAAGGAACTGAAGGAGCAGTTGGAGGAGTTATTAGCAAAGGGGTTCTTCAGGCCCAGTGCGTCGCCTTGGGGGCACCAGTGCTATTTTTAAAGAAGAAGGATGGGACTATGCGGATGTGCATTGATTACCGCCAGTTGAACAAAGTCACCATCAAGAACAAGTATCCATTACCGCACATTGATGATTTGTTTGACCAGTTGCATGGTGCTAGGGTGTTCTCGAAGATTTACCTAAGATCAGGGTACTATCAGCTTAAGATTCTAGATTCAGACGGTCCGAAGACTGCATTCATGAATACATATCGCCACTACGAGTTTCTAGTGATTTCCTTTGGGTTGACGAATGCTCCAGCGGCGTTCATGGACTTGATGAACTAGTTATTCCGGGATTTTATTGTCCTTTGTTATCGTCTTCATTGACGGCATCTTGATATACTCGCATAGCCTGGGGGAGCACAAGTAGCATTTGAGAGTAGTTCTTCAGACCTTGCGGGAGCAGAGGCTATATGCTAAGTTCTCCAAGTGCGAGTTCTGGCTAGAGTAATGGCATTCTTGGGGCATATTATGTCAGGAGAAGGTATTAAAGTGGATCCCCAAAAGATTGAGGCAGTTCAGAGTTGGCCACAACCTACTTCAGTGGCCTAGATCAGGAGCTTCCTGGGGCTAGCAGGTTACTACCGGTAGTTTGTGCAGGGATTTTCTTCTATTGCTTCGCCCTTGACTAGATTGATCCAGAAGGGTGTCCCATTTTTCTGGTCTGATGAGTGCAAAGAGAGCTTTCTGAAGCTGAAGACGGCTTTGACTACCGCATTGATTCTTATATTGCATTCTAGTTCGGGGATGTATACTATATATTGCGATGTCTCTCGCGTTGTCTTGGGATATGTATTGATGCAAGAGGGAAGAGTTATTGCATATGCTTTACGTCGGCTGAAAATTCATGAGAAACTACCCAGTGCACGATCTAGAGTTGGCAGCAATTGTTCTTGCTCTGAAGATATGGAGGCATTATATATATGGGGTGTCATGTGAGGTTTATACCGATCATCGCAGTTTGTAGCACCTGTTCAAGCAGAGGACCTTAATTTTAGGTAGCGCAGGTGGCTTGAGTTACTAAAAGATTATGATGTTACCATTCTTTATCACCCAGGTAAGGCGAATGTGGTCGTAGATGCCTTGAGCAGAAAGACAGAAAGCATGGGCAGTTTGGCATTTATTCCTGTTACGGAGAAGACCATTGGCTTTGGACATCCAGTCCTTAGCTAACAGACTTGTGAGGTTGGATAATTCGGATCCTAACCGAGTTGTGGCATATGTGGTTGCTCAGCCTTCGTTGTCAGGGCATATTAAGGCCCGACAGTTCGATGATCCACATTTGACATCCCTTAGAGAGACACTACTTCAGGGAGGTGCCAAAGAGGTTACTATATGTGAGGATGGGGTATTATAGCTTTAGGGCCGTGTATGTGTTCCTAATGTGGATGGCTTATGGAGAGAATTATAGAGGAGGCCCACAGTTCGAAGTATTCCATTCATCCGGGTGCCATGAAGATGTATCGTGACTTGAGATAGCATTATTAGTGGCGGAGGATGAAGAAGGACATTGTTGAGTATGTGGCTCGATGTTTGAATTGTCAACAGGTCAAGTATGAGCACCAGAGGCCAGGTGGACTACTCCAGCAGATGCCCATTCCGAAATGGAAGTGGGAGCACATCACTATGGACTTCGTGGTTGGGTTGCCACAGCCTTTGCGGAAGGTTGATTCAGTATGGGTTATTGTGGATAGGTTAGCCAAGTCGTCCCTCTTCATTCCAGTGGCGACTACTTATACAGCGGAGAGGTACGCTCATATTTATATTCGGGAGATAGTTCGGTTGCATGGTGCACCGGTTTCCATCATATCAGACAGGGGCCCTCAATTCACATCTCACTTTTGGAGAGCCGTCCATTGGGGTTTGGGCACCAGCGTGAATCTCAGCACAACATTTCTCCCTCAGAGCGATGGGCAGTCGGAGTGGACAATTCAGATTTTAGAGGATATGCTTATAGCATGTGTGATTGACTTTGGAGGGAACTGGGATCAATATTTGCCTTTGGCGGAGTTTGCATATAATAATAGCTATAAGTTCAGCATAGAGATGGCCCCATATGAGGCATTACATGGCCGGCATTGTATGAGCCTGGTAAGGCTACGTTACTGGGTACGTATTTCGTAAAGGATGCCTTGGATTAGATAAAATTGATTCAGGAGAGGCTCCGTACAACTCAGTCCAGGTAGAAGTGTTACGCGGATCAGAAGGCGCGTGATGTATCATTCACGATGGGCGAGAAGGTTCTCTTGAAAGTCTCGCCAATGAAGGGTATTATGAGGTTCGGAAAGAAGGGCAAGTAAAGCCCAAGGTTTATTGGCCCCTTTGAGGGGTTAAGGCGAGTTGGGGAGGTTGCTTATGAGCTTGCTTTACCTCCCAGTTTATCAGGAGTCCATCCAGTTTTTCATGTATCGATGCTTCAGAAGTACTATGCCAACTACTCTCATGTATTGGACTTCAGTACCATTCAGCTAGAAGAGAGCTTGGGCGACGAGGAGGAGCCAGTTGCCATTTTTGATAGACAAGATTGTCAGTTGAGGTCCAACATGGTTTCTGCAGTAAGGGTCCAGTGGAGGGGCCAACCGGTTGAGGAGGCGACCTGGGAGTCCGAGGAGGACATTCGGAGCCTATATCCCCACCTATTCACCAGTCCAGGTACTTTTCTTCTATGTCCGTTCGAGGACGAATGTTTGTTTAAGAGGTGGAGAATGTAGCGACCTAAATTACGACTTGTGGGGGAGATCTGTTCGGTAGTTAGAAGAGTTTTGGGTGAAAATAAAACCAAATATTTCCTTAAGGTTCTCTTAAAAGGCCAAGTTTGACTTTGGTCAACTTTCATGGGAAACAGACCCGAATTCGTGATTTGACGGTCTCGGGAGGTCCGTGGGAAAATATGGGACCTGGGCGTATGCTTGGAATCGAATTCCGAGGTCCCTAGCCCGAGTATAGATTTTTTATAGTAAAATTGTTAAATCGGAGTTTTAAGGAATTTAAGAATATAAATATTTGTTAAAAACTGAGGTATCGGGTTCGGATTCTAGTTTTCAAACTTGGTACAAGTCCGAAACATCATATAAGACCTACCTGCAAAATTTGGTGTCAATCCGAGTAGCCTAAGGGCTTTTTGACCCATTGATAGGAAGTTAAGAACTTGAAGTTCATTAAGTTTGATCAATTATTTTTGGGGTCTGATTCCTTGATTTAGTGTTGTTTTTGGTGTTTTGAGGTTGCGATTAGTTCGGCCTCGTGATTTCTGACTTGTCGATATGTTTGGCGGGGCTCGGGAGCCCCGAGCGTCAAATGATCGAGGTTCGAGCGAAGTTGGATTTTTAAAGGGAGCGATATATACTGCTTCTATCAAAATCGCTTCTGCGGCTCTTGGAGCGCAGAAGCGGTCCTTTTATCGCAGAAGCAGCCAGGCCAGCACAGGGGAAAACCGTAAAAGCGGCCACGGAATCGCAGGAGCAGATTCGCTTATGCGGCCCCCTGACCGCAGAAGTGGTCAACCTCTCTTTGCCTAAAAACCGCAGATGCGGCCTTTTGTTCGCAGGTGCGGGACCACTTTCCGCAGAAGTGGAAATCACAGGGTCAGTGAACTCATTTAATACGGGCTCAAGTGCATTTATCTCTCATTTCCTCCATACTTGGACGATTTTTGAGCTTCCAAAGAGAGGGTTTCATCATAACATCACAAGGTAAGTAATTTCCACTCACTCTTAGCCTAAATACATGATTATCACATAGATTTAACACCAATAATCAAATAAAATCATGGGTTAGAGCTAGACCTAGGGTTTAGATGAAAATGAGATTTGAGCACCTAATTAGCTATGTAATGAACCAAAATTTAGATATTAGTAATCCTTAGGTTATAGAGAATATTTTTCTTCAAAAAATGTCGGAATCCGGGCACGTGGGCCTGGGGTTGGAAATTTGGAAAATTGCGGGAAAGGTTGGGAAACCATGTAATAGTTAGAATTCAACCTTGTAAGCCCTTATTGACTAATTCCCACGTTGTTTACCTACTTTATGCGTGTTCGGCTGCGCCTTGAGGTTTCAAGCTTGTTCTTGTCATTTGGAAGTGCGGTTTGGAGCGAGGTGAGTCTCCTTTCTACCTCGTGAGAGGGAATTGTCCCTATAAGGTTAATAAATGATAATTTGCTATTAAATACGGGGGCTACATATGCACTAGGTGACTAGAGTCTGTGCGTAGCTACTATAATGTTAATGTTTGGGTAGTTTAGGACCCACATCATGGCTACTTTGAACTTTTCCTTGTTTGAACTATGTAAATGGTCTTTTATGACTTGCTAGAGATTAGAGGAGAATGAAAAATGAACATATGCTTATTTATGAACTTGGAAATATTTTCCCTTGTATATACTTGATGCCTTATTGCGCATTCTTGATATTGTATTGATATTTGTAGATCGGGCCGATCGCCTTGGTGAAATAGATGCATCTATGGTACGGGCAGTTCGACCCTTGGCAGTGTACAAAAATTTATATTATGTTGCAGCAGGCCGTCGACCTTGGCGTTGTTGCGCATGATTTATATGTTTGTTCTTGTGCTTAGGCTTTTCATGATTTGTTGCTAAATAAATAAAAAGGAGTAAGTATGATAAAGGAAAATATGACTACAAACATTATATGACTCCCGTGGTAACTGTTACTTAATTACATTATTCATACTATAAACGGTACATCATTATTATGCTATTATCTTGGCCTAGTAGGTATCAAGTCGACCTCTCGTCTCTACTTCTCCGAGATTAGACGGGATACTTACTAGGTGCATATTGTTTATGTACTCTATGCTACGCTTCTGTACTTAAATGTACGGGGTCTGAGGCTAATTCATCTGGATACTGTCAGGGTGCGCGCCAGTGAGTAGCTGTTGGGACTTCTATGGTGAGCTACTTTCCCTTCCACATCGCTCGGCAGCCGGAGGGAGTCTTCTTTTGTATTTTTGTTGTCTTTCCCCTATTCAGACAGTAGGGTAGAGATGTGTATATTCTACTAGATGCCCTTACACTGTGAGATCAGGTCTTGGCACGTATACTTTAGTAGACTGGTCTTTTGGGTTATGTAATATTATACAACTCATCGCCTTTACTTCTTTAGTTCTAAACCGAAGATAGATGGGTAACTCATTTAAAAATTGAGTACAACCATATATAATTGTTAGTAATATTCCGCACTTGGCTGGCCTGACAAGGTTGTTGGGCGCCATAATGACCTGTTTTGGAAATGGGTCGTGATAATTTTATTTAAGGTTTGTCCCTTGTCGTTGAGACTCAGTGAGCATAGCGGATGGTAATGATATTCTCTTTTGGGAACCTACGTTAGTTTGCAGGCGAGCAGGATACATGTTAGGACTTCCCTCTCTTCTAATATTATTGGTGAGCTCCTTTTTTGTTCGTGGAGTATTCCTTTCAGTCATCCTTATTTAATTATTTTTTTGTTTACTTGGAGAACTAGTCAAGCAGTCTTATGTCATGAGCAGTGAGTCAGTTTATCAGTAAAGGCTTCATAGACACAGTCGATGGGCTAAGATTTTGATATTTTTTATAATAACCTAATTATATTTCAGCAGTTACTAAAAATAAAATTTTGGAGTTAGTTTATTTTAGATATTTAAATTAATTACAATTATTTGGTTAAAGTATTGTCTTGTTGCATTTTGAAGTTATAATAAATTTGATAAGCGCAGATGGTTCGCTCGGTCAAGTTTAGTGATCAGGTGTTGGTCACGGCTTGTTCAAAAAATAAATTGTGACAAACTAGGTATCGGAACCTCAGGTTTATGGATTCCTAGGGGTCTATGAAGCCGTGCTAGTAAAGTCTTATTTATAGGTATGAAGCGCGCTATACTTATAAGTAGGAGGCTACAAGTATTTAGGAAAAGTCTCATGTTTTTTAATACTTTAGATCGTGCAGTATAACCTACCTCTTAGAAATTGATGTATTCGTTTCTCTAATACTCGCAGAAATGGCTCGTTGTCGCAACCCTAACACCGACACTCAAGATGCTGCTCAAGAAAGTATTGCTACTATTGTGGCTCAAGATAGAACTAAGACGGTTTCAACTCAAAAAAGAAAGGGTAAATCCACAAAGGGGGTTCAATTACCCTGGGTTGAACATGAAGAAGGGGTGGATCAAAATGAGCAAGTAACTCAAGATCCAGTGCCACCCCCAACAACAGTTCTAGCTCAGACAACTATATCTCCAGAGGTGGGGATATATGTTTACCACTGTCAACAATGCTATGGAGATGTTTAAATCCTTCATGGCTAACTAGAACTAGAGAATAGCTGAGATTCCACCTCAATCAAATAGACTGAACAGTTCTGAGTCCTCAAGAGCGAACGAATTTTTGAAGTTGATTCCTCTATTATTCTGTGGTACTATAGTTGATGAAGACCCAATGTTGTGGCCAGAGGGTGTCAAGAAAGTCTTATGAGCAGTGAAGGCATTTGATGATGAAGTTATGGAGTTGACTGTCACACCTCCTTTTTCACCTACACCCCGCAAGGGGGTAAAGGAGTTTTTCCAATTAAAGGACAATCAAAACAGGATTTGTTATCAAGATTTTAGAGTCGCCACTTGGGAGATTAATGGTATACCAAGTCACCGGTTGAATCCCGAACCGAGGAAGAATATGACTCTGTTATAATTTGCGAACCAGAAATCCGAGTAAGGAATTCTTTTAACCCGGGAGAAGGTGTTAGGCATTCCCGTGTTCCGTGGTTCTAGTACGGTCACTTAACTGTTGCATTTGATTTTATCTGATTTTAATACATGCTAGCTTATGTTCCTTTTATTCCTAAACCGCTTTTTATCTTTGTTTATTTTAAAAGAATTGCGACGTCGTGAAAACGCGTTTTGAACCAGGTCGCAATCAATGCACCCGTGGTTGTTAACACATTTTGACTTCGTCGAGATTTGAATTTGGGTCGCATGAATACACACCCGAGTTTAAGGAAATAATTTAGTCAAATCGCGCTTAAAGGTTCTAACGTAATATTATATTGGGGAAGACCGCGAAGTTTGCTAAACGGCCCTCCCGGATTCAAATCATTTTATTAACCATTTATTGAGGGCCCCACATTTATTTATTTTTTTCGGTGAGGCTCGCCTCATTTTGGGACCCTTTTTCGATCATTATTTATTTTATAAGAATTATGACATCGTGAAATTGCGTTTCGAACCACGTCGAAATCAATGCACCCGTGGTTGTCAACACATTTCGACTTCGTCGAGATTTGGATTTGGGTCGCATCAATGCGCACCCGAGTTTAAGAAAGTAATTTAATTAAATCGTGCCTAAAGAGTCTAGTGCAATATTATTTCTGGGGAAGGTCGTGAAATTCACTAAATGACCCTCCCAAATTCTAGGTATTTTATTAACCAAGGCATGCCATTTACTTCATTCACAAGTTTGGAGCCTCAAAATTCCCCCCAAATATATCCCAAAGCTTCCATCAGCTGAAATTTTGAAATTCAAATCCAATACTCTCCTAGATCATAGTTTTCTACCAAAAACAAAAAAAATCAAAAATCAAAATACTCTTCTATTCAGCTTTCTTAGGTAACTCTCAATTGTTAATGATCAATCTTCATAGAAAACCAAAAGAAAATGTTACATTAAGCTACTTAGCAGTTTTGACAGCAATCTACTTAGTCATTGAGGTATTGTATGATTTTTGGATTAAATGTTAAGTTGAGTTGGTGCATTTGAGTTCAATTCTGCTTGCTGAAACCATTAAAGGTCTTGGGTTTATTTTCAAGGTCGTTTGGATTTGTTCAAGTGTTTCTGGGTTAATTGCGAGTTCTGCTTTGGTTTTTGAAACATTTCTGGATTCCTAAACTTTTCCTGGACTACCTATTATCATCTATGGTTGTATTGTTGTTGCTAATCTCCTTCATTGGTTGAAAATTCAATTTCTAGGTACATGCTCGAAAGCCCTCAAGTCTGTGGGAATGAAGTAAAAGTGTTGGTTGAAATGGATATCTGAACTTCTTCTTTTTTCGTTAATTTTAATGTCTAAAATAGTAGTTACTCGATATTTCATGCCAATCGTGTACTAGACTGATCATATATTGTAAAACTGGACTATTGAACTGTTGAAATGAGTTTGTTCATTTGGTCTATTAAGTTTATATGGGGAGTTGAGGGATGCATATGAGTTTTGGTTAATTATCAGTTGTGATAGTTCCAAGCTGGGCTAGCTAATAGTTTCACCAGTTTAGTTGATCTCCGGCACTGTTCTAAATTTATATATAAATGTTTCAAGCTATGATTAATTGGGTCATAAACTGTTAGAGTAGTGTGAGCTCGAAATCAGGAAGTTAAAAAGTAGATACGTGATTTGAAGTCAGAAATCGATGTGAAGTACATGTAATTCATAAAGATTAATTATAAGCAGCTCCTTGTTGTTAATCATCACTGAGTCTCGAATTTCCATTCTCACATGTGTCATGATAATGTTCAGTCAAATTAATAAATACGAATAGTAGTAGGGAATCTGGAACTTGAATTAATACACAACGTAATTGGAGTTATGATTAGAGGCCATTTACGTGAATCATGGAATCTGAAACCAATTTCTTTCCAATTCACGTCTATTATTGCATTGAATTAATTATATTAACTGTTCAATTTTAGTAATAAATTTGTGTTCTTAATTGAAATACTGTCCAGTGTAAATAATAAGGCTTAATAGCCTAGTCCCAACTTTTGGGTCTCAAGACGCCTGATGCATGATCCATGCCAGTTTTGATCCCTTTCTCGCGTAGGCCCAGCCAAGGCCTATGTAGCCGGTTTTGTGGTGTATATTTAGTCTCGATTCCTCTGAGTTGGGCTTACGTCGGAGCCCAATAATTGGGTGATGATGCAAGATTATTGTCTGGTTTGCATCAGCCCAGCAACAAATAAATTAGAGCCTTTTTCTTTATTTTTAGAGACAAAAATAGTCGTAGTCACTTTAAGTTTGCCCTTTAAATAAGATATTAGACGAGCCTCGCTGAATAATAACATAAATGCGGGGCCCTCATGCCTGATTTTATATTAATATCAACTCATAATCTGTTTTGGATTTAATTTCATTATAAAAGCTCATTTTGAATCTAGTTTCATATGGATATGATATAAAATCTGGTTTATTAACACTGTAGATGACATTTATGTTACTACTCCTACTAGTTCGAACATTCAGTCATTAACACAAGTGCACATCACAGATTCCAGAATCATTTTTCAGCTCAAGTTATTTTCTAGTTTTAAAAATTTAAACTAAATAAAATTAACTAAATTATACTACAGCTAACGCCATTCCAAACTTAACAGTCCATTAGTCCTGTTATTACAAATTATTTCGAATCATCTAAATCTCTTCTACTGCTACCGTGTATCTAACATTCAGATTAATATGACTATAAACAAGCTGACATCAAGTTAACAGGAGCCATGTGTAATTTCTTAAACAACCGATACACACTGACTGATTCAGTCTCTCATACGTCAGTTTGGAGCTGGAAAATTACATGGAATTTGAACAAAAGTAGGAAGAAAAAGAGGTCAGCAGCAACAGGCAGCAAACAACAGTCACAACCAACAACAACAGAATAATTTTAGACCAAGACAGCTTTTAAAAAAATAAGGATGAATTACAGAGTTACATCACCCAGTTGACGATCAAAACCAGCTTAATTAAACCCCAAAATCACTCAAAATCAACCCAGTAAACCTCTGAAACTTCAACAACCTGACATTGAACTAGAAGATGTGAATCAATAACTAGAAATCGAAATTAACCTAATGTTTTTCAATGGAACAATGTCTTTTTTTTTGGATTTTTTGAAGCTTTTTTGTTGTTTATGGCTTTTTGGAGACTTAGATCTAGCACAAATGAGGGAAGCCCTCAGATTTTCAGTTTTCAATCCAGTCCCTGTTTATTTACAGCTTTGGTCCCTCAGTTTTTAACTTGTGTTGCAAGTAATGTCTTAAACTTCAATCCAGTCCCTGTTTATTTACAGCTTTGGTCCCTCGATTTTTAACTTGTGTTGCAAGTAATGTCTTAAACTTTTTGAAATTAACACTACCCTCCCATTCTAGAATGTCCTAGGGTATTCCTAATTGTCCAATTGTAATATTCCCTATCCAAAACGACTAAACTACCCTTTAACTTGTTGTAGACTACCAATCTAACACTAGCTGACTTCAAACCCTTTTACTAGCCAAGATGACACTACTCTAAGAATTTCTTTAATTTATCCTACTACCAGTTATCAACCAATTATCAATCTAACTAAATCACCATTAACCTAAGCTAAACTAACGGCCAAAGAATAGGGAATGGACATTGACTAATTAATATGCGGATTTTATCAGAATTGAATGCGACTAAAAATGAACTCACACTAACAGGCTAACCATCAGTCACTTACGAAACAATAAACTCAAGAGAAAGAAATTACTGAAGGAAGATTAGAAAATAATCGACTGATAACACAGAGAAAAACAAGACAAAAGAAGTCAAACAAACGCATAATAGGCAGATTACCATAACCAGAACAACAATAAAATAAAAATGAAGACTCACTAGCAAATTTTCAAATCCATAAAGCTCGACTATTTCATTGAGATTCGAGGGCCCATAAGTTTGAATTCATCACGAAGGAAGAGGAGAGATCATGCAGTACCATTTGGAGAAATTCGGAGCATTTATGGTATTTTGCCGGAAAATCCTCAAATCCAATTTCGAAGGGTTTCACTGGGATTCGAAGGAAAAAGATGGATTTGGGTTGAGGGAAGTCTGGGGACTGTGTGTTGAGATACATGATGTACCATTATGTAATAGTGTATACACAATGTATATGTAGTGTATATATTTGGTATACAATATGGGCAGTGATGATAATGTCTAAGATTGGGCCTTTCCCCTAGCTCAATAGCTGAGAGTCATATCTGAGCCCAGATATGTGACCCGTCCATTCTTTATTCTAGCTGGGTCATTGACCCGACCTACGTGTGTAATTATATATTTTGGGGTCACCGACATTAGTGACCCCCGGACTTCATTTCGTTTATTTTTCTTCTCGGTTAATACAATTCTCTCTCTGACATTCGAGAGACTTCTCACCTACTCTCCTTCTTCTCTCTACTTTCTTTCTCTATAATTTGAATGATTCTTTCGTTCAATCTTGATGTTAACATGGTATCAGAGCCTCGAAGACGATCCGATCATGTTTCTGTGTGTTCGTGGTCCTGGATGAAGTCTGTATCGAGGTTTTTGGGGGTGATTTCTGAGACCGCTTCGTCGATGATGTTTTTAGTCCATCGGAGACTTTTCTGAGTGTATCCGAGTGTATTTTCCTCTATTCAACACTCTGGAAAGACTTTGTGATGATTTTGGATGGTTGATTTTGATGACCTATCGGCTTCTAGGGTTTTTGACGATTTAACCTACGGTTTTACCGCATTCTGGTGGCCTGATTGTCATTTTCTGGACGTTTTGGGTGTGTTTCCGACGTTCTTCATCTGATCTCCGGTAAAGTTTGTCTTTTCAAAAATTACACCTAGGGTTTGATACCTAAGGTTTCTCTGTGTTTGAAGGCCGATCTTCTCTGGTTGTGAAGAAGGAGGGTAACTCTGTGTCCTTCTCCTTGATTTTATGTGTGCTTATTTGACTTTGTAATTGTGAGCATCTGGTGGTATCTGTGAATACTTGTGAATACTTGACCTAGTTGTTGTTTGTCTGTTGGTTACTATGTTTGTACATTTGTTCTGGTAGTATCTTGTTTGTTGACAAGTTATTTGTCTAAGCCAGTCTATTATGGCTTCTAGCACAAGTACAGGTGCTTCTACTCCTGTAGATTCCTCTAGTCCACTCTTTCTGTACTCGTCCGATCTCCCTGGAGTTACACTCGTTCCCATCCCATTCTCGGGTACTGGTTATGGGGGCTGGAGACGAAAAGTTCTTGTTGCCTTGTCGGCTAAAAATAAAATCAGCTTTGTTGATGGCACCTATGCCCGTCCTACTACCAATGTTCCTCAACAGAGGCTGTGGGATAGGTGCAACAGTATGGTCATTTCCTGGTTGATTGCTTCCCTTTCTCCTTCTATTGCTGAATCTGTGCAGTATACTGATACTGCACAGGGTATATGGACCCAACTTCAAACCAGGTATGGGACTGTAAATAGGTCCAAAATATATGAATTGAAGAGAGAGCTGTCCCGTATCTCTCAAGGATCCTCTGATGTTGCTTCCTATTTTAACAAATTGAAAAGTGTGTGGGATGAGCTTGATTTTATGTGTGTCAATCATGGTATGCGATGTGCATGTGCTGCTAAAGAGGGTATAATTAAGGAATGTGATGATAACAAGGTGTTTCAGTTTTTGATGGGTCTAAATGAGGTGTATATGGGAGTTAGGAGCAATATCTTGATGATGCAGCCTCCTCCTTCCCTTGATAGTGTATATAATATTGTACTGAATGATGAGATGCAAAGACAAGTACAGTCTCCATCTCAATTTGATCTTAACTCTGTCTCCTTTAATGTGCACACAAATAAGCAGCCTGTTGCATTTAACAAGGCCACAGTGCCTGCTGCCCCTCCTCCTTTCAGACAGAGGGTTAATTTTTATCAAACCAAGGGGACTTTATTTTGTCGATACTGTAAAAAGTCTGGGCACTTAATTGATAAGTGTTTCAAACTGCATGGGTATCCACAAAGTCCTACATTTAACAAGGGAAGGAGGTCTGCTGCTGCCCATCTGAGTAGTAACTTGGATTCTAATATTTCTGATGGTATATTGTCTGTTCCTCAAGGGAATGCTTCTGTTGACCATCATTCTGCTGCAAGCTTAGATGGTCCAAGCTCTGTGATCCATGGGTTGAGCAAGCATGATTATGACCAGCTGATGATGATGATACACCAGTCCAAGCTGGGTGAATCCACTGCTCAAGCTCCTTCTCCCTCATATGCACACTTTGCTGGTACTTTGTTGACTGAGAATCCTGTATCTGATTCCACATTTTGTTTGCTCACTCACATTAATTCTGTCACCTGGATAATTGATTCAGGTGCTTCTAATCATATGACTCATGATAAGAACTTACTCTTTAATATTGTCCCTTTACCTCTGCCTTACCTTGTTAGTCTTCCAAATGGTTATAAAGTGAAAGTAACCTGCACTGGTTCTTTTGCCTTGACTCCCTTCATTACTCTTCATAATGTGTTGCTTGTCCCCTCTTTTAAACACAACTTGATATATGTTCACAAGTTAGTGAAGCAGTTACATTGTATTGTTATGTTCACTGAACATTCTTGCTTTCTACACATGATACATGACCCTTCTCTGAGGAGGCCACTGGATCTTGGTAGACAATCTGCTGGGCTGTATAAACTAGCTTGGTCTCCTTCTTCCCCTACTCCTTGTAATCCTGTTTCTGTTTCTTGTAATGCTAGTAATAAACAAGTTGTTTCTGTTTCTTGTAATGCTAGTAATAAACAAGTTGTTTCTGTGCCTCCTTGTAATGATGATCTTTTATCTGACAACAAGACTGTTTCTATGCATTCTCATGTTAATAGTTCCACTTGTAATAATGATTTTAATTCTGATATGAATTACACTTGGCACTTATGACTTGCACACATTCCATTTGCTAACATGAAATGCATTTCTGGTCTTCCTTTCCAATTTGCTTCCAAACAGTCATTTCCTTGCTCTGTCTGCCCTATGGCCAGACAAACCAGGCTCCCTTTCTCTGATAGCTCCATTAGAACTTCTAAACCTTTCCAACTGATTCATGTGGACACTTGGGGACCTTACCATACTTCAGCCTCTTCTGGTTGCAAATACTTTCTTATAATTGTTGATGATTATTCAAGGGCAACCTGGACACACTTATTAGGCTCCTAAAGTAATGCCTTTTCTATGCTTAAGTCTTTTATTGCCATGGTCAGAACTCAATTTAATGCTGTAGTTCAGACAGTTAGAAGTGATAATGCTTTAGAGCTGGGCTCTAGCAATGTGGGCATTTCTTTCTTTAGCAGTCAGGGTATCATTCATCAAACTTCTTGTCCTCACACCCCTCAACAAAATGGTGTAGTTGAGAGGAAACATAGGACCCTTCTTGAGGCTTGTAGAGCTTTGCTCTTTCAATCTGGCTTGCCAGTATCCTTTTGGGGGGATTGCTTATTGATTGCCACTTACCTCCTTAACAGGGTCCCAACCAGATTACTAAATAACAAGTCTCCTCATGAGATTCTGTATGGCCACATTCCTTCCTATGCTCATTTGAGGGTTTTTGGTTGCCTAGCTTATGCCACTGTTCCTATTCCTCAAAGGGACAAATTGAAGCCTAGGGCTATTCCTTGTGTTTTTCTGGGATATCCTTTTGGTAAAAAGGGTTACAGGCTTTATGATTATACTTCCAAGAAGTATTTAGTCTCCAGGGATGTCCAATTTCATGAATCAGTTTTTCCTTTCAAAAATGCCTCTCTCTCTCTGTTCCTCCATCCACTCCTACTTTTCCTTTCATTTATTCTGGAGAACATGATGATAATTCTAATAATTCTGATTCTCCTCTTCCTCCCTCTCCTTCTGATTCTGATTTACCTGTCCAGCTACCTTCTTCTGCTCCACTCAGTCCTCCTGTCTCCCTTCCTGTCTTGGATACTACTTCTGTTCCATCTCCTAGAAAATCTACCAGACTTCATAATCCCCCTTCCTACCTTAAGGATTATGTGTGCCAACTTCCTGCCTTCTCTGGCTCTTCTTCGTCCTCTTTGGAAGTTGAACCTCAATACTATTCTCAGGCAGCATCTGTTCCAGCTTGGCAAGCTGCCATGAGACAGGAGTTTGAAGCCTTGGACACAAACCAGACTTGGGATGTTGTTCCTCTTCCTCCTGGTAAGAAACCCATTGGTTGCAAATGGGTTTACAAAATCAAATATAAGGCAGATGGTTCTGTTGAAAGGTATAAGGCCAGGTTGGTCATAAGGGGTGACACTCAAGTTGAGGGGATTGACTTTAATGAAACTTTTTCCCCTGTGATAAAAATGACTTCTGTCAAGTGTCTCATTGTTGTGGCTGTCAAAAACCACTGGCCCCTTTTTCAGTTGGATGTGAATAATGCTTTTCTTCATGGTGATTTGGATGAGGATGTTTATATGAAACTCCCTCCTGGTTTGACTATTTCTGCTGATTCTGGTTCTCCTTCTTCTCCTTCTCCTCCTTTGGTTTGCAAACTCAAAAAATCTTTGTATGGGTTAAGGCAAGCCTCCAGGCAGTGGTATGCCAAGCTATCTTCTGCTCTTTATTCCAGAGGTTATCATCATTCTCTCAATGATTACTCTCTGTTTCTCAAGGGTAAACCTGGTTCCTTTGTGGTAGTTGCTGTGTATGTCGATGATATCATTATAACTGGGGATGACAATGATGAATTGACTGCTCTGAAGCAATTTCTGGATGCTCAGTTTAAAATCAAGGATTTAGGGTCCTTGCATTATTTTTTGGGTCTTGAAGTGTCTGTTGTCCCAGGTGGGATGCACCTTAATCAGCACAAGTATATCTCTGATTTGTTGCACCAGTTTGACTGTGTAGATGTGTCATCTGTTGTGTCTCCTTTGGACGTCAATGTCAAACTACATGCTGATTCTGGTGATATCTTGCCCTCTCCTGATCAGTACAGGAGTCTTGTTGGCAAGTTGCTCTTCTTGACTCATACCAGGCCTGATATTTGATATGCAGTTCAACATCTGAGTCAATTTCTTAAATCCCCTAGCCTTCCCCATATGAATGCTGCCCTGCATGTGTTGAGATATCTCAAAGGCACTCCCTCCTTGGGTTTATTCTTTTCTGATCATGCTGACTTTTCTGTTACTGGTTATTCTGATAGTTCTGTTACTGGTTTTTGTGTGTTTTTGGGTGGTTGTTTGGTAAGCTGGAAATCGAAGAAACAGCCTGTTGTTTCTCTTTCCTATGTTGAGGCAGAATATCGCGCCCTGAGCAAGGTTGTGGCTGAATTAACTTGGCTGTGCTGCTTATTGGGTGATCTTGGGGTCCTTGTTCCAACTCCTGTTTCTGTTTATTGTGATAGTATGGCTGCTGTACATATTGCTAACAATCCTGTTTTTCATGAACGCACGAAACACATCGAGGTGGATTGTCATTTTGTCAGGGATTTGTTGCTCTCTAGTGTCTAGCGGTTGTTCCATGTGCCAACTTCTCGTCAGCTGGCTGATTTGCTCACTAAGCCGCTCCCGGGTACTTTGCTGGCTCCGCTGCTTTGCAAGTTGCAAGTGGTTCCCCCCTTCCAACTTGAGGGGGGGTGTTGAGATACATGATGTACAATAATGTAATAGTGTATACACAATGTATATGTAGTGTATATATTTGGTATACAATATGGGCAGTGATGATAATGTCTAAGATTGGGCCTTTCCCCTAGCCCAATAGCTGAGAGTCATATCTGAGCCCAGATATGTGACCCGTCCATTCTTTATTCTAGCTGGGTCATTGACCCGACCCACGTGTGTAATTATATATTTTGTGGTCACCGACATTAGTGACCCCCGGACTTCATTTCGTTTATTTTTCTTCTCGGTTAATACAATTCTCTCTCTGACATTCGAGAGACTTCTCACCTACTCTCCTCCTTCTCTCTACTTTCTCTCTCTATAATTTGTATGATTCTTTCGTTCAATCTTGATGTTAACACTGTGTGGTGTGATTTTGGGACAGTTTGGACAAAGTTGCAACTTGGCCGAAAAACTTTCGACGGAGATTCGACGAGTTCCGGCCATATTCTAGGACAAGCAACGACAAGAATGGAAAGAGGGGAATGAGAGAAGTTGTTGGTGTTAATTGGATGGCCGTTGCCATAAGTGGTGTTCGCCGGTGGGGTAACATAGGCGAGTACGGGGAGGAGATAGATTTCTAGGGTTTGTGAGTGTCTTTCAAACACTTTTAAGTGATTTGGGGATGGGCTGTAGGCCGCTTGATAAGGGTTATCGATGGATGGGATTTAACGATGCCAAACGGTGTCGTTTTGATTAGCTGGGGGGCTGGTTGTGTTTGGGTGTAATTGGGCCTGGACTGGGTGCTATGTTTGGGCTAGGCGGATTTTAAACCAAAAAGGCCCAAATTTGGTTCTTTTAAAAGACCAACTCTTCTAATTCTTGTTTTATTTTCTCTTTTATTCCCTTTTTGTACAATTTTGTGTTGTATTTTTGAATTATATAAAGATGTAAAAATAAAGATATAACCTTAAACTAAACTAAATAATGGTCTAAAATTACTTTTAAACTATTTTGTGGCAATTTCCAATTAAAACAATAAAAATGCTAAAGTGAACTATTTTTGTAATTTTTCATGCATTGTTCTAAGACAATTTGGCCCCTAATTAATGTTAAAATGTAAAATTAAATCCTAAATAAAAATGCATATTTTTGTATTTTCATATGAACTAACATGCATAAATAAAATGCAAACAATCATCAAAAAATGACACAAAATGCACAAAATAGTAAAATAAGAAAATTTATTTTGTTTGGTTTTTTGGGAATAATTCATATATATGGCAAAACTCATGTGCTCACAGCTACCCCTCTTCGCCCGTAAACACGAAGAGTTTTCGTGCAAAGACAAGTGAGCGAAAATGAGAGATTTTTGCCCGTTCACATATTCCGTGTGAAGCATTTTTGATAAAATTTGACCGCACCCTGCTTCAGAGGTTGCCTACATATCCTGGGCTAAGCAGGAATCAGGTCAGTGTAGTTCGGAAGTGTGTGGTAGTTGGGACTACCAGGAGCTGTGATTTCACTGCGCTTGCTGCTGCTACTGCTTGCTGACCTCCCTTATTACACCACGCCAAAGATAAAAAGAAGTTAAACTAGCTATGCTCTATGAATTACAAAAGTCCTATCTAGATTCTTCAAACTTACTCTCGCACTTCCTTGTTGTCTTGTGTTTTCTTGTTGCCTCATCGTCTAGTGTTTTCACTGGTCAACTGAGATGTTGTTCCTTCTCCCCAAACTGCTGAACTTGAATAAACTTGAACTTGAATGTATTCCTCTGTTATCCAGGCCGGCTCCTGACTGCTCTGTTATACAGGCCGGCTCTTGACTTCCCAAACTTGATTTGTATGCCTCTATTCTTCAGGCAGGCTCCTGATTGCTAAACTTGAAATTGAATGTATTCCTCTATTATCTAGGCGGGCTCCTGACTTCAGAAAAACAGACAAAACAAAGAAAACCTTTTCCCCAGTTTGGAAACTGGGTACATGTTACTGGATATTAATAAGAATTTGATTAAAACTTGACTTGAAATACCTCTGTTCTTCAGGCGGGCTCCTGACTCCGACTACTTAAAATATAACAACCTCCATTCTCCAGGCGGGCTCCTGACTCTGACTACTTAAAAATTTAACACCTCCATTCTCCAGGCGGGCTCCTGACTTCGACTACTTAAAAATTTAACACCTCTATTCTCCCAGCGGACTCCCAATTTCTAAATCTTGGATTGTATGTCTCTGTTCTCGAGGCGGTCCTGACTTCGGAAATTTGAATTGCATGCCTCTGTTCTCCAGGCGGGCTTGTTACTTCAAATTAGACAAAGAAATTGACTGAAAACTAAAATTTGAATTATATCACCTATGTTCTTCAGGTGGGCTCCTGACTGCTGAACTTTTAGTTGCATACCTCTGTTCTCCAGGCGGGCTCCTGACTTCTGAACTTGAAATGCATTCCTCTATTATCCAGGCGGGCTCCTGATTTCTGAACTGAAATGTGTCCCTCTATTATACAGGCGGGCTCCTGATTTCACAAAAATAGACAAACCAAGAAAACTTTCTGCCCCAATTTAGGAAAACTGGGGCTTGTTACCACATATTAATAAGGGTTGAAAACTAAAACTTGCATGCTTTAAAATTTACAGACTAAAATGTATCCTTCTGTTATAGGGGCGGGCTCCCCACTTCAACACTTTACTATTTTATTTTAAAATGCGAACCTGAAAAAACTTACATCTCTCTATGCTACTTCTTGTGTTTCAACGATGCCACACTTGCGATTAAACTTGATAAATACCTGCTCTTCCCTCACGAAAAGTTCCTCCCGGCAAACAATTTTCTGCCCCTGTTTCAGTCGCCGAAAATTTGTTAGTTTAAAAATGGTGGTTAGTTGATGGCATTCTTGCTGCATCGTCCTTCCATTGCCTTTCTTTGTATTACCTGACTTCCTGTGAACTGCCTGACTTTCTGACCGACTTCCACGTTCCCCAATTTCTGACAACCTGAATGCTTTTGTAACCACACTATTGTTTCACCTTTCTGGCCCTTTTTGCATGAACCTTCACATTTCCCACAGCATTTCTCAAATATTCTACCGATGAAACTTCCGGCGACTTTCCCTATTCCATTTTACATAACATTTTTGTTAGCATGCTTTGACAATATTGCTTTACCATTTTCGGAAGCTGGTAGTGCGCTTTGAAATCCTTTCCCCTTTGCATTGAACAAAACTTACCTTGGAACATTTTAGACAAACAAACCCCAAAAAAGAATGAAATGCAATAATTTTATGAGTTAAGGATAAGAAGAATCCAAAACCAGATAATTGTTAAAAAGGAAAAAAGAAGAGAAACTTATCTGACCGGAATAGCTAGTACCAATGATCATGACATGCATTTCGGACTAATCAGCCCAATCTTTCCAACTACTTAGCTTTCAATCACCATACTTTACTGCTCCAGAATTTCCATCACTTGTTGGCCTTACCTAAACCTTTACCTTGTCTTCTTTGCGGTGCCACGAAACAGTTTCCACCAACAGGCCTTTCTCAGTTTGCCATTTCTCATCTCACTTTCTCCATAAGGTGCCCGTGAGGGTTTTCACCACTAAGACTCTCTCATTTTATTTTATCTCATCTCTCGTCGCTGTACAGTGCTCGTGAGGGTTTTCACCAATAAGACTCTCTCATTTTTATCTTTTGTTTTTCCTGCTTGAGCCAGAGTGTTGCCACTGCCACGAATTACCGCTACCTGCTCGTCTTAACATTTCTTAAAAATTAATTAGAAGGTCTTTCTTTGGACCATAATGTACGTTTTTCGATGGGTTAGCTAGAAGGGTATGAAAGACTCAAAACAATTTCAAAATGGGTTAAGATTATAACTTTCGGAATCTAATTTCTCGCAACTATCACAACTTCTACCCTAGTTTCTTGCTTGGGTACTTTCAGATTTTTATTTTGGTGTGACTAAACATCAGAGAGGCTGCCTACGTACCCTATCAGGATCAAGTCAAACGTAGTTCACTTTATCATAATTACCTTTGTTGTTTTGTTTTTTCTTTCCTTTTCTTTCTTTTCATCTTCTTTTCTTTTCTTTTCTCTTCTTTTCTCTTTTTCTTTTCCTTTTTCTTTTCTTTTCTTTTCTTTTTCTTTTTCTTTTCTTTTCTTTTCTTTCTCTTTTTCTTTACGTTTTCATTTTCTTTTCCTTTTCTGCATTTCGTGAATTGCCGTTGATTCTGAAAGAGGGGTATGAAAAATAAGTAGGCCAAAAGGGATGACTCTTTCGTAATATTTTCTTTTTATTCTTATTAGCTGCCTCAACCGCACCATTGGCCTTAGGGCGGTACACAGTAGAATTTCTATGGGTAATCTTGAACTGCTCACATGCTTCCTTCATCAATTGACTATTGAGGTTTGTCCCATTATCTGTAGTGATCACTTTCGGTATCCCAAATCGAGAGATAATGTTCAAATGCAAAATCCACCACAGCTTTCCTGGTTACAGACTTGAATGTCTTAGCCTCTACCCACTTCATAAAATAGTCTATAGCTACCAAAATGAACATTTTCCCGTTTGACGCTGCCGGTTCAATTGGCCCAATAAAATTCAAGCCCCATGCGAAAAAAGTCCATGGTGCAGACATCGTATGTAGTTCTGAAGACGGAGAATGAATCAAATCTCCATGCACCTGACATTGATGGTATTTAGCACAAAACCGATACAATCCCGCTCCATAGTAAGCCAATAATAACCTGCCCGTAGGATCTTTTTTGC
Source organism: Nicotiana benthamiana (assembly GCA_034376525.1). Taxonomy (NCBI): domain Eukaryota; kingdom Viridiplantae; phylum Streptophyta; class Magnoliopsida; order Solanales; family Solanaceae; genus Nicotiana; species Nicotiana benthamiana. Next base: position 46,615,272 of record CM067323.1, read on the forward strand.
CAAAACATATCCGCTCATATGCGGTCCACAGACTCCCGAATGTACCTCAGTCATGATAGATGTGGCCTGCCTTGCATCTGTGCACCTCAACAACCCGAGATCTGGGGTTCTTTTATATAACACTCCTCCATTAAGGAAAAAATCGCTTGCCAATCGCCGAATCGCTCTTTTCTAATCATCGGTACCCTGCGCCGAATATACCCCCATTTTGATATAGTCCATGATGTCGTGAAACCACGTCTCGCCGTCAAGCTCCTCCAATACCATATTACAATAAGCATGATGATCCCGGACCTGAATCTACAACGGGTCGACATAAGCCTTGTCCGGGTGATGTAACATCGACGCCAAAGTAGCCAAAGCATCGGCGACCTCATTATGAATCCTTGGAATGTACCTGAACTCTACAGAATGGAACCGTTGGAAAAGCTCATACAAACATTGCCGATGCGGTATAAGCTTTAAATCTCGTGTTTCCCATTCTCCTTGAATTTGGTGTACCAGTAGGTTCGAGTCACTCATGACCAAGACTTCCCGGACACCCATATCTACAGCTAATCTCAACCCCAAGATACATGCCGCATACTCTGACATGTTGTTCGTACAATAGAACTGAAGCTGAGCGGTAACAGGGTAGTGCTGACCTATTTGAGAAATAAGTACCGCTCCTATTCCTACGCCTTTCATATTTGCAGCCCATCAAAGAAGAGTTCCATCACCTCTTCATCGGGGAAATACGTTTTCAAAGGTTCATAATCTTCATCAACTGGATTCTCATCCAAATGATCAGCTAATGCATGTGCTTTTATCGCAGCCAGTGTCACATAGATAATGTCAAATTCTGTAAGCAGGATCTGCCACTTTGAATGCGTCCCTGTGGGCATAGGCATCTAAAAAATATATTTCAACGGGTCCAAGCGAGATATGAGGTAAGTAGTGTAGGACGACAAATAATGTTTCAACTTCTGTTCCACCCAAGTTAGGGCGTAACACGTCCTTTCCAGACGAGTATACTTAACCTTGTAAGATGTGAACTTCTTGCTGAGATAATAGATTGCCTACTCCTTCCTGCCCGTGACATCATGCTTCCCCAGTACACAGCCAAGTGAATTATCCAAAATCGTCCGATATAGAATCAAAGGCCTCCCCGGTTCTGGCGGGACCAACACAGGTAGGTTCGACAAATACTTCTTTATCTTATCAAAAGCCTCTTGACATTCATCAGTCCATTTGACTGCAGTGTCTTTCTTTAATAATCTGAAAATCGGCTCACAAGTTGTCGTGAGCTGAGCAATAAACCTAGTTATATAATTCAATCTTCCCAACAAACACATCACCTCAGTTTTGTTTCTTGGAGGCGGTAATTCCTGAATAGCTTTGATCTTCGACGGGTCTAGCTCAATACCCCGATGACTAACTATAAACCCTAACAACTTTGCAGATGGCACACCGAAAGCACATTTTGCAGGATTGAGCTTAAGATTGTACCTACGAAGCCTTTGAAAGAACTTTCTCAAATTCCTTACTACGTCGGACTGCTGTCTAGACTTCACGATCACATTATCCACGTACACCTTGATTTCCTTATGTATCATATCGTGGAATATTGTTGTCATAGCCCTCATATAAGTTGCCCCAGCATTTTTCAAACCAAGTGGCATGACCCGATAACAGTACGTTCCCTATGGCGTGATGAATACCTCCTTTTCTGTATCTTCCTCGTCCATTAAGATCTAATGATAACCCACGTAACAATCCACAAAAGAACCAATATCATGTTTGGAACAATTGTCAATCAGTATATGGATGTTTGGCAATGGAAAATTGTCTTTTGGACTCGCCTTGTTAAGATCCTGATAATCGACACACACCCTGCTCTTGCCATCTTTCTTAGGCACAGGCACAACATCAGATAACCAGGTGGGATACCGTGTAACCCGAATAACCTTGGCATCAAGATGCTTGTTAATCTATTCTTTGATCTTCACACTTATGTCCGTCTTGAACTTTCTCAGCTTCTGCTTGACAGGAGGGAGTGCTGGATCAGTGGGCAATTTGTGAACCACTAAATCGGTGCTTAGATTTGGCATATCATCATACGACCATGCAAAAATATCCTTGTGTTCGAAAAATGTTTTAATTATCTCATCATTGAGTTGTGGCTCCAGATGAACACTCACTTTAGTTTCCCGCACATTACCTTGGTCCCCTAGATTAACTGCTTCTGTGTCATTTAGGTTAGGTTTGGATTTTTCTTCAAAATGACTTAGTTCATTACTAATTTCCTCATAGGCCTCGTCATCGTCACATTCCTGTTCATCATCACACTTGATTTCTTGTATTATTATTTATGAGTTAGATTGGCTTATAAAACTGGGCCGGAGATTCCTCATGCTTGTCATGTCATTGATATCAACATAAAAAGAACTGTACAGAAAAGAAAAGAAAGAAAGAAAAATAGAAACAAAATTAGGAATAAAGAAAGAAGAAAAATTGCATTTGTTGCATGTAAAGATAACATGGTTTTAACTCATCCAAACGGAAAGAACATAGAAACTGAATTACAAACCCTGGAATAATCCAGGTGAACAAAAGGAAAACAAAACCCACTACCATGACTCCCTCCGAACTGGAAGAGGAGTAGCTTCCCAATTGTTGATATTAGAACGTGGTCCAATGTAATTGGTATCTGCTTTTCTTGACTCCTCCCTGGCCTCAACAATATCCACTACAGCAAATACCTCTCGAACACTTGATCCAAGTTCCACTCTGCACCAATAAGTGGAACCGTTACCTTTACCAATAACTGTTTTTTGATACATGTCCCGTCGAAGGACCTAGACAGGCGTGGAACCGGTTTAGGAAGAACCCAAGCTTTCTTTTTCAATATGCGAGCCCTTCTAACATCTTCTGTTGTTGGATTGAACCCCAACCCGAACGTGTCCAGATTCTTGGGCAAAGAAACAAGTTGAACAATGCCCTGAAGCTCAGCCCCAGACTTTTCCCTGGCGCGAACCCATTACCCAGCATTTCTGATACTAACATGACGGCCGCAGCTGCCACCCTGGTACGTGGGATGCTTTTACCTTCTGGCACTATGTTCACCGGGATCGTGTCAAAGACATGATAAGCCCATGGCCTCTTATCACCATCAGTTTCTATAAAGGGCACAATGGTATCACTTACAGCGCATGCAGGATCTTTCCCATGTAACACGATTTCTTGTCTGTGCCACTCGAACTTGACCATTTGGTGCAATGTGGAAGGCACTGCTTTGGCCGATTGGATCCATGGTCAACCCAACAAAATATTATAAGATACTGTAGCGTCCAACACCTGAAATTCCATAGTGAACTCGACTGGGCCAATAGTCAATTCAAGTATAATGTCCCCTACTATGTCTGTTCCTCCTCCGTCAAACCCTCGAACACAAACACTATTTTTGTGGATTCAATCATCATCAATCTTCAACTTGCTTAGTGTAGATAATGGACAAATATTGGCACTAGACTCGTTATCGACCAACACCTGAGTAACCATTGAATCTTCACACTTGACCATCAAATAGAGAGCTTTGTTGTGTTCTGTGCCCTCCACGAGCAATTCATCATCAAAAAATGTTACCCTACTCACCTCAAAGATCTTGTTAGCAATTGTCTCCAGATGGTTCACTGAAATTGTATCAGGCACATGAGCTTCATTCAATATCTTCATCGAAGCCCGACGATGCTCGTCCGAGTGGATCAGTAATGATAACAACGAGATCTGAGCCTGTGTTTCTCTTAGTTGTTCAACAATGGAATAATCTTGTACTTTCATCTTTTCAAATTCCTCCACCTCTTCTTCTATCACAACCTTCTTGACTAGTGTTGTGTTGTCTTTAGTGGCCCTGGCTTTCCTCAGTTCTTCGAGGTCAAAACAGCATCCTGACCGAGTTAATCCATGTGCTTCACAACTCTTTTCCTCAATTTCCTTTCCTTTGAATGTCACCACTACCTTCTCATATTTCCACGGAACGGCTTTGCTATTGACCATGGGTAATTAGACTACCAACTTTGTGATGACTGGTTCTATGCAAGCCCCTTTCATAAAAACCACAAGCGCAGATTATGCCCCTTGTACCACTAACTTGGTTGGTTCTGGCTTCTTTACATCAACAAACGGCCCTTTTCCCATTACCACCACCGGCTTGTCTTCTATTTCTTTTGGCTGAATTGATGGATTTTCCTAGATTGCCTTTTCTTTCTCCTTGGCTTCAATTAGATTATGACTGTCAGTGAGTGCTTTTTAGGATCTGCTCCCTTATGTATCAGTGCAATCGTGTTAGTCTCGTGATGTGCTGGCAACGGGTTTTGATTAATATTTGGAGCCTCCGGAGCCTGTACCTCAATACGACGATTATCAATAAGTTCCTGCACCGCGTTCTTCAATTTCCAGCACTTCTCAGTATCGTGCCCCGGCATCCCTGAGAAATACTCACAGCTAACAGAATGGTCTAGGTTTCTGGGAGGAGGATTTGGTACTTTGGGCTCAATTGGGGTCAACATTCTCAACTGTTTCAATCTGTGGAAAAGAGTGGTGTAAGATTCTCCCAGTGGAGTAAATGTTTTCTGTTTCTGGGCCTTCTCACTTCTAAAAGCTTGGTTTGGTCAAAAGCCGGTTCCTATTCTATTAGCCCTGGGATGTGGATATGTGTTTTGTGGAGGTGGATATGTGTTTTGGGGAGCCGGTGTATGCCATTGCGGGTGCGCCGAAGGCTGAGTGTATGTCTGGGCGTGATGGACATAAAGGTGTAGTTCTGGTGGTGGATAGTAATGTCGTGGTGGGCCATATGGTGTATAATGGTAATTTTGGTGGCGGGGTCTGGGTTGGTTGTAATAGGGTGGAGGGTTGTTGGACCCGGACCAAGTACTAGCTTCCACTGTGGCAACTTCTTCCTTCTTCTCCTTTCCGAACACACCACCAGTACTGCTTTGGATGGTTAAGTTGTTGCTTTCAGTGTCGAATAACTCAATATTGATTTAGACTTCAATCCCTCTTCAATCATGGCTCCCATCTTTACCACTTCATTAAATGATTTTCCAGCAGACGTCACTAGATGACCAAAGTAGGTTGGCTCCAATGTCTGCAAGAAATAATCTACTATCTCACTCTCCCTCATTGGAGGATCAACTCTTGCTGATTCTTCTCTCCAGCGGAAACCAAATTCTCTAAAATTCTCCTCGGGCTTCTTTTCCAGCTTCAACAATGACAGACGATCGGGGACTATCTCAAGATTATACTGAAAGTGGTCGATGAATGCTTGTGCCAAATCATCCCATGTATACCATCGGCCAGGATCCTGTCTCGTGTAATATTTCAGTGCGGACCCGTTCAAACTTTGACCAAAATAGGCTATTAGCAATTCATCCTCCCCCCATCTCCTCTCATTTTACTGCTGAAACCTCGGAGGTGGGCCAACGGGTCGCCGTGTCCCTCGTACAAATCAAACTTGGGAATTTTGAAACCTGCAGGAAACTGGACATCAGAGAAAGGGCATAAATCTTTGTAAGCAACACTGACTTGGCTGCCTAAACCATGCATGTTCCAAAAGGATTTCTCCAAGCTTTTGACTTTACGAATCACTTCCTCTTGTTTCTCATTCTTAACCGGTTTCTCAACTTCTCTCGGAATCTCAAAATGGGGTGTATAAGTGTATGGCTCGGAGCTGTAAAAGTGGGTTCAGGAGGGTAATATTGGGTGTCGTGATCTTGGAGTGGCGGCTCACTGGACGACCTTTGTAATGTTCCTGGGGGAGGTGCCACAAAGACTGGAACCATGGGTGGAGGAGGGTTCTGTTTGGTGGTGGAGCTGGATGAGCGTATGAAGTGGTGCCATAGCCCTAGGTGTTTTAGGGGAAGTATGGATATGTGTTTGGAGTAGGAGGCTCCTGAGCTTGCACTAGAAGTGGGATATAGGATCGGTTGGCGGGGTATGAAGGTGTCGGGTTCCCCTGAGACCAAGCTTGGTACATTTTATCCATCTGTGCTTTCAACTTCCTCATCTCTTCTTTCGTAGTACCCACATCATTCACCTCGACCTCTTTTGTAGGGTCCACAATACTGGAGTCAGATTCTTGTCCTGTCATCTTATCCTTTGACCGCGTGTTGTACGGGTGAGTTGCCAGAATGCTGGATCAACTAACCACATGTCTGTAATCACACATTTGGACAACAACTTGGTTAATGGTTAGGTTTTAACAGATTGGATAACCGCACGTTGGCATGACTCCACTTATATAGTAAACCATCTTTATTATGCATTTGCTCGACTGCATGAGTTATCCTGGCCTTTTATTATTCCGTCACAACTTTCCTTTCATTTCTCTTTTCTCTTTCTTTCTTTCTCTCTCGCTTTCTTATTCTATCCTTTCTTTGTTTTTCCGCTCTTTATATTTTACTATCTTTTCTTACTTTTCTTCCTCTTTTTCTTGTTTTTCTGCTCTTTTCTTTCTTTATTTTTGCCTTTATTTTTCTCGCTCTTTTCTTTATTCTCATTCTATGTTTCTCTCTTTTTTTACGAATACAGTCGAATCCTATGAAGATTGCCTATGTATCGTGCCCCGCACGAATCAAACCAAGCCTAGTTCGTGAAAATAAGTGCAAAATAAAGAATGAAAATAAAAAATTTTGGAATTTTTAATTTTCATTACTAAAACAAACTATAACAAACTAAACACTTTTGTGGAATGAAAATAACAGACACAAAAAATAATCAAACACAGACTCTAATAATACAGACATACTTGATGGTAAAAGACAACGGAAAAACAAATGATAGACTCAAAAATAGAAAACTACAAACACGGACTATGCATATTCTAAAGCCTCAAATCTAGGTGCTCGCGGGGCATCGTCCGGCCTCGCCGCGGGCCTAGGATCCAAATCCTTCTCAAGTTTCTCTAATTCATTCATCGTTCGCTTCACATAGAACATTACTACTGGGACAAAAGTAGTATAAGTCATATCTTCACAAACCCGGCATCTTCTGAAAATGGCGTGAGCAATGGCTCTAATCTTGTCTCTTCTTTGCTTCTTTTCTATCAGCAGACATTTTATCTAATCACTGCATGTCTTCAACGCCTGAGAGTCATGTAGGTGTTGATCCTGCAACTGCTGCACTTCTACCTCCATTTGGGCCAACATGTCATAACAATGCCAACTTTCAATTTAAAAATCCCTAGCCTACTTAACTACTTTACCCTCGAGGGCATTCATCTTTTTTTTTAGATTGGCAACAATTTTCTCGTGGTCCCTTTTCAATTGATTCAAGTATTGTTGACGCACCTCTATTTTTTATCCCACTGTGCCTTGAGTTTAGCCATGACATTCTCAGATTTTTCTAATTCATCCCGACATTCCTTGACTTCATTTTCCAACCTTTTTATCAGTCGCTCATTTGATCGACTCCTTGGTTGTTTATCCGCGGCTATTCTCAACTGCTGGATTTGGGCTCTAAGTGCTTCGTTTTCTCGAGCCAGTATGTTCTTCTCACCTTGATCTGCGGCAACATGCAAACTATTCTCAAATTTCATACTTTCGACTTGCTGCTTCAGCTTCCCCATTTCAGCCTGATAACCTTTTTCCTTTGCTAACCAATCCCACTGCTCTTGGGACGACTCAGAGAAGTCTTCTAGATAAGGTCTTTTAGACGATCTCTCGCACGAAACGTCACCTCTGAACTAATCATGATATCTAGGGGAAACTTCCCCTTCAGCCCTATCTGACACACAAATGTTCGCCGTCAAATTTTGGCACTCACTCCAAATCTGGAGAACTTCTTCTTCGGGGAACCGACAGTCAGGACTAATTTCGACCACTTGGTACTTAGATCTTCATCTTTCGGTATGACTTGATACCTCTCGAGTTACCTCGGAACTTGATATGGCACATAGGGTTGGATGCTTTTGAGACCAATCAATAGAAAATGAGGCTTGGCTGCTGGCATATATACAATTTCTTCGACAGGAAACCATCCAAGCACCCACTGTATCTAGCTGGCAGTGAGGGTCCGAAATAATGATGTACAAGTCGTGACTCCTTCAGGTAGACTAGCCCCTTTGATTTTTGTGTAAAATTCTCCTATACAAGTTTTCTCACACAAACCGTAACTCAAGAGCTGGGAGCGGTGGCATAAATTCTCAGTCATACACATTTGTAACAACAAGTTACATCCCTCAAAAAAGCTGCCCAAAGATTTGCAAGCAGTGAGAGCCCGGAAAATGTCAGCCACGATCATAGGTGCCAAAGTGCTTTTTTCCATGGTTTGCAAGGTACTGACGACCCCAGCTACTTTCTAATCTACATTTTCATCTTTCCTTGAAAATACTATGAGGACAAAAAAGCTATCATAAAAGCCACCCGCATGTGTTCCTCCCATTTTTGTCAGTTACTTTTACTGCATAGCTTGAAGTTTGGCTTATTGAACCCGCATGCGTGGTTATATCTATCATATATGAAGCGGAGACTGCAAAAACCCCTTGCAAAATCTGGATGATTAACTGTACGGGGTATTTTCCAAAAATCGGTGTACGGTGACAGCCCTAGGAGTAATCAAATATTTGAACCTTAACGGAGTTTGATCACTTTCGATGTACCCTGCTATTTCTTCCAATGTCGGGGTGAGCTCAAAGTCTGAGAAATGAAATACATTATGTGCCAAATCCCAACAAGTGACGAATGCCTTGATAATATCCCCCCGAGGCTGGATGTCCAATAAATCCGGGAGATCTTTTAGATACTTCTTCACTTCGTCTTGCCCTTCTTTGCCTAAGTCATTCCACCATAATCGCAACTCAAAAGGGATTTTGGTCATTATTGAAAAGGGTTCATTTTGCATCGTGCTCATCCTGCACATTTATTAAGGTGATTAAGCAAAAGAAAACTTTAATTTGACTCAAAATAAAACTATCTATATTCTTTTCCCATATTTTAAAAGTGACGGATTCGATTTTTAAATGCGGCCTTTCAGAACTTTGGGAACGAAGATTTTAAGGCTTCGAGAGTTAACCGGTCAAAAATCAAAATTGACCAAAACATTCATTTTGCAAAGTCAGCCTTCCGGCGTCCCTTTTGGGAACATTCGGCTATTTTTGACAAAAACGGCCTTACCCGACTTATTTACGACTCTTATCTTGTTTTTCAAATTGAAATAAAAATAAAAGACTCAGTATTGCAAACACGGCCTTTCAGCGCCTCGGGGACGAATATTTTAAGGCTGTGAGGGTCAAAAATAAATACATGATCAAAGGTGGCTATTTATGCAAGGTTACTCTTCCGGCGTCCCGTTTGGGAACATTTGGTTATATTTGCCAAAACAGCATCACCTGCGTAGTTCAGGCAAATTAACTGAACTATTTTAAAACATGACTCTTTTTTATTTTTATTTTTGGCAGCAAATAACAAAACCACTTTCAAAGCATGACTCTTTTCATTTTCATTTTTGACATTTCATAAAAAAATAAAAAATATTTTAAAAACGAAACTCTTTTTTTTCATTTTTATTTTTTATGGTAAGACAAACTATTTTCCTTTTCCATTTTTTTGAAAACAAGACAACATAACGACCTTTTTTTCCTTTTCATTTTCAATAAAAAATAAAACAACTTATTTTTCCCAAACTAAAAACAAAGACTCTTTTCTTTTCAACAAACAATAAATCAATCTATTTTTCAAGTTTAAAACAAAGACTCTTTTTCTTTTTCAATAAAACAATTTATTTTCTTTTCCGTTGGCAAATAAACTATTTTGAAAACAAGGAAACCCAAAAATAAAGATTATTTTCTTTTCATTTTCCCCGGTAAAAACAAACTATTTTTCCTTTTCTATTTTTAAAAAACAAGACAGAATAACGACTCTTTTTTTCTATTTTTCCCTTGCTTTTTAGTAAAAAAAAAACTAATAAAGTATTTTTTTCATTTTCTCAAAATTTGGGCAGAGTTTCGACAGCATTTGGGCATTGGGTTTTTCCAGAATAATCAACTAACTCCCTAACAACTATTTCTCTCTTTTTTTCCCTTAATTTCACATTATTCCGGATATTCAAAAATCGGTCAGCATGCAAGCCCGAGACAAATAAATGCTTGAAAAATAAATAGGATGCAACAGGATGGTCTTTTCGTTTCAGGTTGCTAATCCTAGATGGACTCAACCCCAGTGTTGAGTCCCCCTACGTCAAATGCAACGTGATGCAAATAAGCATTCCTACTAGGGATCCGGCATGAAGTCACATTATTCTAGGTTCAAAATCGGGGTCAGTGTTCTAGACTGTGTACCTGAGCGGACAACTCGAGTCGAGGAGGGGGCAACTTTTCGGGAACCCAAAGGCCATCCGGCTTAGTAACTTGTCCGAGCCTCTTTCTTATTTCAGGGTATGACACTAATAGAATAGGGAGTCTCAACCAGTAAGCACATCCCTGGAGGTGAAGAGAGAAGGGTGTCGACACAGTTTATATAATATCAAAGCGGTAACATTTAGCATATTAAGCATGAAACGTGTAGGAAAATCAGATATAGCCAAATACGATAATTTATCTAAGCTCAAATTCCGAACCCTGAATAAAACGTTATCAGTTCTCGTCCCTAGCAGAGTCGCCAGAGCTATCACACCTCCTTTTTCACCTGCACCCGCATGGGGGAAAAGGAGTTTTTCTAATTAAAGGGCAATCGGAACGAGATTTTTTATTAAGATATTAGAGTCGCCACTTGGGAGATTAATGGTGTCCCAAGTCACCTGTCGAATCCCGAACCAAGGAAGAATATGACTCTATTACAGTCTACGAACCAGAAATCCGAGTAAGGAATTCTGCTAAGCCGGGAGAAGGTGTTAGACATTCCCGGGATCCGTGGTTCTAGCACGGTCGCTTAACTGTTGCATTTGATTTTATCTGATTTTAATACATGCTAGATTATGTGCCTTTTAATCGTAAATCGCTTTTTATCTTTGTATTTTAAAAGAATTGCGACATCATAAAAATGCATTTCAAACCACGTCACAATCAATGCACCCGTGGTTGTTACACACATTCCAATTTTGACTTCATCGAGATTTGGATTTGGGTCGCATCAATATGCACCCGAGCTTAAGGAAGTAATTTAGTTAAATTGCGGCTAAAGGTTCTAACGTAATATTATTTTGGGGAAGACTGCGAAGTTTGCTAAACGGCCCTCTCGAATTCTAGTCATTTTTAATAACCATTAATTGAGGGCCCCACATTTATTTATTTTTGTTCGGTGAGACTCGCCTCATTTTGGTGGTAATTATACTGCGTAGTTACATGGTTATTTTTTAATTTCTTCTCGTTTTGTTCTTTTTATTTTAATTCATTTTCTTTATAACTTTTTAGTTTCATTATTTTAATTTGTTTTTATTTTTTCACTTTTTAATTTCTTTTTAAAATTTTAAATATATTTTCTTCTCTACCTTTACTTCTTGTGATTCCATATAATTGCTCGTACATTTTATTTATTTAGTGTAACTGCATTATTATTCTAGTATTTGAATCTACACATCCTAATATTAGAAATAATGAGCTATTAACAAACTTGGCATATGATGAACAGTGCCATTAATGTAGAATTTCGTTGTTGAATGTGGTTATAAACTTATTGTGTTTCATAATCTTAAGTTGTATTAGAACTTATTTTTATTATGTTAGAATTTGATATATATATGAAACTTTTGTTATTATTTGATTTTAAAATTGTGTTACATTTATGATTCCAATTTACTTATTTTAATTATATTGGCTTGTTATTTCAAATTGCATATAGTTTATTTTTTAGTTAAAATTGGTAGATTAGTTTTGTCAAACATTTGAATAATGTTCTGACATGATATTTATAAATATTAACTTATTTTTATCAAACATGCATTCCATGATGTTCTTACAAGATGTATATTTTTAACTTCTATAATTAATTAAATTAAATATTATTAAGTTGAAAATATATATCATTTATTTTTATAATATTAGTTATAAATATATGATTACTAATTAATGTATATTCAAGAAAAAATATGCATCTTAAATACCTGTGACGACCCGACCTCGTCTAATGTGTTACTGCTTAGTTTTTCCAGTTTTATGCTTCTTCATGTTTCATTATCATTATGTGGTGTGTTAGAGTTGATTTGGATTAGTATTGGTGAAAAATGAGACACTTAGTCTCTTTAAGGGAAGGCTAGTTTGGAAAAGTCAACTGGAAGTTGACTTGTGAGTTAGAGGGCTCGAAATAGATTTCTGATGATTGGGTTAGTTTTGGGGGATGATTTAAGGATTAGGAGCGCAATCGGAAGTAAATTTGGAGGCTCGGTGTAGAAGTTAGCCTATTTTGGCGAAGTTAATATTTTGGGTGAGAATTTGATTCGAGGGTCGGCATGGAACTCCAAAAGACGATGTAGTTTTGTTTGGTGATTTTGGATATGTGTGCAAATTTTCAGGTCATTCGGACATCATTTGGTCGGGTTTTTGATCGAAAGTACATTTCAGAAGTTCTTGAAGAACTTAGGCTTTGATTTGGTAAAATTTGATGATTTTGATGTTAGTGGTAGTGTTTGAGGGTTCGAACAAGTTTGAATAAGGTAATAGATCATGTTGTGCTTTTGGTTGAGGTCCAGGGGGGCTCGGGCTGAATTCGGGTGGTTAAACGGAGAGTTTTGAAGTTTGTTGCATGTTTAAGGTTGCAGGTTCTGGTATTTTTGCACATGCGATTTTGGGACCGCAGGTGCGGTCTCGCAGAAGCAATCTATGGGAGCGCAGAAGCGGAAATGGTGCTCAAGGCAGGTTCCGCAGAAGCGGAATCTTGACAGCCGAAGCGGTTCCGCAGGAGTGGATACCTTGCCGCAGAAGCGGTCTCAGACCTTCTAAGTTGAACCGCATAAGTGGTGGATTGGGCGCAAAAATGGTAATTGCGGGTGTGGTGTTCGAACCGCAGAAGCAAAAATATGGGTAGATATGACGACCCAGCCAGTCGTCTTTGAAATTTATGCCCCATTCCCCCATTAACTACGTTCTCTAATTTCTTTTTTGCTATTTTGATTTGCCGGGACGTTCGGTAATAGAATTCGGATTGTTTTGGGATACTTAGTCCCTAAATGAGAGCTTAAGTGTTGGAAATGGTCCGTAATCAGATGTGAGGACAACCTTGGAAGGGAAATTTGATGGTTCCGTTAGCTCTGTTAGGTGATTTCGGGGTTGGGAGCGTGTTTGAAATGTATTTTGGATGTCCATACCTCAGTTAGGCTAGAAATGCCGAAAGTTAGAATTTTGAAGTTTCCGGTCCGATAGTGAATTTTTTATCCAAGGGTCAGAATGGGATTGCGGAAGTTTTCTGTAGCACCTTCATGTCATTTGAGGATTTGGGGCGTGCGTGCACGATTTCAGGTCAATCGGACGTGTTTTGGTTGGATTTTTTATTGAAAGCGAGTTTGGTTGGAAGTTGGAGTTCTTAGGCTTAAGTCATTGATTAATTCGAGTTTCCGATGTTGTTTTAGGTATTTTAAGGAATTTTACAAGTTTTAGTGATGTTATGGAATATGTCCGTAGGTTTGGTTGAGCTACGGGGGCCTCGGTGTGTTTCGGATGCTCAACGGGGCAATTTCGAGAATTAATGGATTGCGTAGTGCAAATTGTGGAGGGCCATTTTTTCTTGAATGCGATCGCAGGTCCTTGAATGCGATCGCAGGTCCTTGAATGCGATCGCAGGTCCTTGAATGCGATCGCATACCTCCTTCCGCGTTCGCACTGAACAAATCGAGCCAGTGGCTCAGAGGTTCATTTCCTCTATGCGATCGTAGTGCTCCTCATGCGACTGCATATGTCTACTTTTTCCTTCTACGCGATCGCAACCTTATGCCAGAATTCACATAGGTCTAATTCCGGGTCCTAAATTTTTACTCTACGCGATCACAATGCTTTTCATGCGATCGCATTGAACAAAGGGCCTGGGCAGATATTAATATTTCAAAAATGAGGTTTCTTCCATTTTTATCAAAACTCAAGCTAGAGAGCTCATATTTGAGGGTTTTTTTGAAGGTTTTTCATAGGCAACGATTGGGTAAGGATTCCTTACTCCTCTATGACTAAAACCCACTAATCGAATCGTGAATTCAACCTTTAATTTCGGATTTTTGAATGAAAATTGGGGTAAAGTTCTTAGACCTAATTGTGAGGATTTTATGGGGCATTTGACCTCCGATTTGGGAGATTCTTATGTGGTTAGACTCGTGAGAGTACGAGATTTTTGAAAATGTAAAAGTTATTCGATTTCGAGATGTTGGACTGAGAGGCATTTTGGTCATTTTACCTATTTTCGGGCCTTAGCTTTAATTTTAACATTAGAATTAGTTACTTGCGATGTTATTTACAATATGTAATTTATTTGAAAATATATTGGCTACTCGGAGTCGGATACTCGTAGCAAAGGCATCATTTCTTAGCTATTTTTGTACAGGTTCGAGGTAAGTGGCTTGTCTAACCTTGTGGGGGGGACCGCTTCCCTTAGGATAACTTGGCTGTTGTTTAGAATTCCTTGTGCGCGAGGTGAAGAGCATGTACTTGTGCTAATTGTTGGAAATTCACCTTACTTGACTTATTTAGACTGTGTTATTCACGTATTTAACTGTTATAATAAATGAAAATTTCACTTGTTTTAGCTTAGGGAAAGCATGTTAGGTAGCTTACTTGTTCTATTTGACTAAATTGCAATATCTTCTCTTCTTGAAGCATGCTAGACTTTGGATTCTACATGTTGTCTTTACGTAGCATTTATACATTATTGAATTGATGTGATGTGTTTATGATTGGGACTACGGGTTCAATTCCCAAGAGATCCTCTGATATTAGTATGGTGGACTACGGGTTCAATTCCCAGGAGATCCTTTATTATTGGTATGATGGACTACGGGTTCAATTCCCATGAGATTGTCTATTATTGGTATGATGGACTACGGGTTCAACTCCCGGGAGATCCTCTGTTATTGGTATGATGGATTACGAGTTTAATTCCCGGGAGATCCCCTGAAATTGGTATGATGGACTACGGGTTCAACTCCCGGGAGATCCTCAGACATTGGTAAAATGGACTATGGGTTCAATTCCCGGAGCTCCACATGGGATCATGATATTGAGTGATACTTGGTTGTGTCCTTTTCTTTACGTAGCTTAATTGTCGTTGACTTGATGCTTCTATCCTATTCTACTGTTGTTTTCCTTCTTTTTTTCTGCCTTACACTATTTATTACTGTTGTTATGTTTATTCTCGGCAGGGCCCGACCTTCCTCGTCACTACTCAACCGAGGTTAGGCTTGGCACTTACTGAGTACCGTTGTGGTGTATTCATGCCTCTTCTGCATATGTTTTTCATGTGCAGATCCAGGTAGTTTTGGTCGAGCGCACTATCAGTGATCCAGGAGCTATTCTCGGATACTTGAGGTATGCATATGACGCTTCCACTGATCCAGAGAGTCTCCCTCTTATTCTGCCTATAATTAGCTAGTTGATGTTCCACCCTCTTGTATTAGACTACTCTGGTGTTTAGAGCATTGTATATTTTCTATAGCTTGTGTTTGCCTGTGGGTTTCCGGGTCTTGGATGTTGTTCTAGTATTTTGAGTTGAAGTGTATGTGTCAGGCAGCACTCTATACATTGTCTTATATTATTCAGTATTTGGTTATTGTTTTCGTAAAGGTTGTTAAATTTCCTCAATGTGTTAGGCTTACCTAGTCGCGAAGACTGGGTGCCGTCATGAGAGATTCATAATTGGTGAACTAGGATCGTGACAAGTTGGTATCAAAGTTCTTGGTTCATAGGAATCACGGGAAACAGGCCGGTTTATTAGATTCTCGCTGATCGGTACGGAGACGTCTGTACTTATCCACGGGAGGCTATGTAACTGTTTAGGAAAAATCTTCACTTCATTGAATTCCTTGTCGTGCTATATTTTTTACATCGACTCTAAACTTTTGTCTTCTATTCTCTCACAGATGGTGAGAACATGCACGACCCAGGATGATCAAGCACTCGTACCCCCTGCAGTTGCTAGAGGCAGGGGTGGGGGCATTGGTCGTGGACGCGTGCGCGGTGAAGCCAGGGCACCTGCGTGAGTGGCCGCCGAGGTACCACCAGTGAATCTAGCCAGGATTCAGGCACCTGACACGCCTACAACCACCACTACTCCAGCTGTTTACGAGGCATTAGCACAGTTTATGAGAATGTATACTATGTTGTCATAGGCAGGGTTTCTTCCCCTTCCTGCAGCCACGTCCCAGGCTGGGGAGGAGCCCAGACTCCCGCATCCCGCACTCCATATCAGAGGGTGCATATGGGACATATTCCAGCTATTATCCCTGTCCAGCCTGCAGTACCAGTTCAGCCCGAGAATGGGCACCTGCTTCGGAGGATGAGCAACGTAGATTGGAGAGGTTCAAGAAGTATAACCCTCCTATTTTCAGCAGACTAGCTACAAATGATGCTTTGGGGTTTTTGGAGGATTGTCACTACATCTTTCGCACCATGGGTATTACAGTCTCGAGCGGGGTTTCCTTTGCAGCTTTCCAGCTTCGGGGAGCCGCGTATGACTGGTGGCGTACCTTTGAGTTAGAAAGTCTGGACGAGGCTGCCTCCCTAACTTGGACTCAGTTTTCAGATATGCTTCAGAGGGAGTTTGTTCCCTAGAGCCTCCGAGATACATGACGCGTGGAGTTTGAGCATTTGTGCTAGGGTTCTATAACTCTCTAAGTATGCCATCTGCTATACTAGGTTGGGCAGGCATGTGCCGGTTTTCGTGGCTACTGTTCATGAGAGGGTTCGCCGTTTTATGGAGGGTCTTATTCCTTCCATCAGGCCTATCATGGCGTGAGAGTTAGAGATGGATATACCCTATCAGCAGGTAGTGAGGATAGCCAGGAGGATAGAGGGGATGCATGCCAGTGAGCGAGAGGAGAGAGAGGCCAAGAGGTCTCGAGAGTTGGGTCATTACTCTGGTACCCGCACATAAGCAACAGGACATCATGGTAGGGGCTATATGGGTCGCCCAGTTCACTCAGCTTTTCCTTCATCCAGCAGTACTCCAGCTCCTCCCAGATCTCAGGAGCCTTATTATGTACCTCCGGTTTCTAGTGCACCTCCTGCGCGGGGTACTCCCAGAGATTAGTCTATCGGGGGTGGGCCCAGTCAGTCACAGCCACCGCGCCCTCCCAGAGCTTGTTATGAGTATGGTCATACCCGCCACCTAGTTAGAGAGTGCCCCAGACGTGGGAGGGGTGTGCCTTCTTAGATCCACAACCTCAGCATGCTCCACAGGGTTAGCAAGCCGTTATTCAAGCTCCAGCAACCACTCCACCTTCCCATCCAGCCAGCAGCAGGGATCGAGGAGATAGAGGTCGCCCTCGAGGGAGGGGCTAGGCCAGATTTTATGCTATTCCTGATCGTGTCGCGGATGTCGCCTCTGATTCTATTATCACATGTATTATATTTGTTAGACATAGAGAGGCATCGGTTCTATTCGATCCAGGATCTACTTATTCTTACTTGTCATCTTATTTTGCTCAGCATTTGGGTACATCCCGAGAGACCTTAAGCTCTCCAATTTATGTTTCTACTCCTGGGAGATTCCCTTATTGTGGACCGTGTATATCGGTCATGTTTGGTTACAATTCATGGTTTTGAGACCAGGTCAGATCTCTTATTGCTTGATATGGTTGATTTCGATATTATCTTGGGAATGGACAGGTTGTCGTCCTAGTATGCTATTCTTGATTGTCACGCTAAGACTGTGACGCTGGCTATTCCAAGTATTCCACGTATTAAGTGAAAGTGGTTCTTTTGGTTACACTCCCAGCAGAGTTATATCTTTTCTTAAAGCTCAGCGTATGGTTGAGAAGGGGTGTGTTGCGTATTTAGCTTATGTGAGAAATGTCAGTGTTGATACCTCTTCTGTTGACTCTCTCCCAGTAGTACGAGACTTCCCCGATGTGTTTCCAGCTGACCTTCCGGGCATGCCGCCCCATTGGGACATTGATTTTGGTATTGATTTATTTTCGGGCACTCAGCCTATATCCATTCCTCCTTACCGTATGGCTCCTCCTGAGTTGAAAGAGTAGAAAAATCAGTTAAAGGAATGGCTTGATAAGGATTTTATTCGGCCCAGTGTTTCACTGTGGGGTGCTCTTGTCTTGTTCGTAAAGAAAAAGTATAGTTCTATGCGCATGTGTATCGATTATCGTCAGTTGAACAAGGTTACAGTGAATAACTGATATCCTTTGCCTCGTATTGATGATCTATTTGACCAGCTTTAGGGCGCACAGGTGTTTTCTAAGATTGATTTGCACTCCGGTTACCACCAACTAAAGATTCTGGAGCCGGATATCCCAAAGACTGATTTCAGGACTCGGTATGGTCATTACAAGTTCCTTGTCATGTCATTTGGGCTGACCAACACCCCAGCAGCTTTATGTATTTGATGCACAGTTTATTCAGGACCTACCTCGACTCATTTTTTATTGCTTTCATAGATGATATTCTTGTATACTCCCAGAGTCAGGAAGATCATAAGCAGCACTTGAGGATAGTGCTTCACACCCTGAGGGAAAAGAAATAATATGCAAAGTTCTCAAAATGTGAGTTTTGGTTGAGTTATGTGGCATTCCTAGGCCATCTGGTATTGAGTGGGGGCATTCAGGTGGATCCGAAGAAGGTGGAGGTTGTGCAGAGTTGGCCTAGGCCCTCCTCAGCTACAGAGATTTGCAGTTTTCTTGGCCTGGCGGGGTATTAGCGTTGTTGTGGAGGGGTTCTCATCGATTGCAGCCCCTATGACTTGATTGACCCGGAAGGGTGCTCCCTTTTAGTGGACACATGAGTGTGAGGCGAGCTTCTAGAAGCTCAAGACGGCTTTGACTTCAGCCCCTACTCTGATTTTTCCTACTGGTTCAGGGTCCTATACAATTTATTGTGATGCCTCATGAGTCAGATTGGAGCGATGTTGATGCAGGACGGTAGGGTGATTGCCTACGCGTCCAGACAGTTGAAGGTACATTAAAAGAACTACCATGTCCATGACCTTGAGTTAGCTGCTATTGTTCATGCCTTGAAGATCTGGCGTCATTATTTGTACGGCATGCCTTCTGTGATTTACACGAATCATCGGAGTTTACAGCACTTGTTCAAGCAGAAGGATCTGAACTTGCGCCAGAGGAGATGGTTGGAGCTATTGAAGGATTGTGATGTCACTATTCTATATCACCCGGGCAAGGCCAATGTGATAGCTGATGTCTTGAGCTGCCGGGCGGAGTGTCTGGGGAGTTTGGCATATTTACCAGCTTCAGAGAGACCTATGGCGATGGATGTTCAGGCTTTAGCCAGTCAGTTCGTGAGATTGGACCTTTTCAAGCCCAGTAGGGTTCTAGCCTGTGTGATTTCTCGGTATTCATTGTTTTATCATATCAGGGAGCAGTAAAATGATGACCCTCATTTGCTTGTCCATAGGGACAAAATTCAGCATGGCAATGCTAGGGATGCAACTATTGGAGATGACAGGGTATTGAGGATCCAGGGCCAGATCTATGTACTCGAGGTGGATGATATTCGGGAGTTAGTATTGACTGAGGCCCATAGCTCGCGGTACTCCATCCACTCGGGTGCCGCAAAAATGTATCAGGATCTGAGGCAACAGTACTGGTGGAGGCGGATGAAGAAGGACATATTAGAGTTTGTAGCTAGATGCCTCAACTCTCAGAAGGTAAAGGCTGAGCACCAGAGACCGGACAGCAGATGGATATTCCAAAGTGGAAATGGGAGAATATCACTATGGATTTTGTGACTGGTCTCCCTCTAACAGTGAAGAAATTTGATTCTATTTGGGTTGTTGTGGATCGACTGACCATGTCCGCTCATTTCATTCCAGTGTGTACTTCTTACTCAACAGAGCAGTTAGCGGGGATTTATATCAGGGAGATTTTCCGTCTGCACGGCATTTCAGTTTCTATTATCTCAGACAGGGGTTGAGTATTTATATCACGGTTCTAGAGAGCCGTCCAACACGAGTTTGGTACCTAGGTGACTATGAGTACTGCTTTTCACCGTCAGATGGACGGACAGTCCGAGCGCACCATTGAGATTCCTAAGGATGTGCTTCGTGCGTGATTGATTTTAGAGGTTCTTGGGATCAGTTCTTGCCATTGGCTGATTTTGCGTACAACAACAGTTATCAGTCCAGTATTCAGATGGCGCCGTATGAGGCCTTATATGGTAGGAGGTGCAACTCCCCGATGGGTTGGTTCGAGCCGGGTGAGGCCAGGATATTAGGCATTAATTTGGTCTAGGATACGGTCAAGAAGGTTAAGGTGATACAGGATAGACTCCGTACAACCGAGTCCAATACCGAGTCCAATAGAAGAGTTACACGGATCGGAAGGTTCGTGATGTTTCCTTTATGGTTAGTGAGCAGGTTTTGCTTCGGGTCTCGCCTATGAAAGGCGTCATGAGATTTGGAAAGAAAGGGAAGTTGAGCCCGAGGTTCATTGGCACATTTGAGATTTTTAAGCGAGTTGGGATGGTTGCTTATGAGCTTACTTTACCTCCCAGTTTGGCCGGGGTTCATCCGATATTTCATGTCTCGATGCTTCGGAGGTATCATGGTAGCCTGTCTCACGTGTTGGAGTTCACTTCAGTCCAGTTGGACAATGAATTGTTCTATGTTGAAGAGCCATTGGCAATATTAGACAGGCAGGTCTCAAAGCTCAGGTCAAAGGATATAGCTTCAGTAAAGGTTTAGTGACGGGGTCAGCCGGCCAAGGAGGCGACTTGGGATACCGAGCGGGATATACGTAGCCGATACCCTCATCTTTTTTCTACTTCAGGTATGTTCTCTATGCTCGTTCGAGGACGAACGAATATTTAAGTGTATGAGAATGTGACGACCCGGTCGGTCGTCTTTGAAATTTATGCACCATTCCCCCATTAACTGTGTTCCCTAAGTTCTTTTCTGATATTTTGGTTTGACGAGACGTTCGGTAATAGAATTCGGATTGTTTTGGGACACATAGTCCCTAAATGAGAGCTTAAGTGTTGGAAAATAGTCTGTAATCAGAACAGTGTGAGGAAGACCTCGGAATAAAATCTGATAGTTCCGTTAGCTTGTGATTTCGGGTTTGGGAGCATGTTCGGAATCTATTTTGGATGTCCGTAGCTCATTTAGGCTAGAAATACCGAAAGTTAGAATTTTGAAGTTTTTGGTCCGATAGTGAATTTTTTGTCCGAGGTTCAGAACGGGATTTTGGAAGTTTGTTGTAGCACCGACATGTCATTTGGGACGTGCGTGCAAAATGTCAGGTCAATCGGACGTGTTTTGGTTGGGTTTTTTATCGAAAGTGAGTTTGTTGGAATTTGGAGTTCTTAGGCTCAAACCCTTGATTATTCGAGTTTCCGGAGTTGTTTTAGGTAGTTTAAAGATTGGTACAAGTTTGAATGATATTATGGGATATGTCTGTAGGTTTGGTTGAGGTCCCGGGGGCCTCATGTGTGTTTCGGATGCTCAACGGAGCAATCTCGGGACTTGAAGGATTGCAGAAAATTTCCACATAGATGTTGCAGAACATTCTTCTCTACAATCGCATCAACTCCCATGCGATTGCGTAGTACAAATTGTGGAGGGCCATTTTTCCTTCAATACGATCGCAGGTCCTTGAATGCGATCGCATATTTCTGCGCCATCCTTATATGCGATCGCACACCTCATTCCTCGTTTGCACTGAACAAATCGAGCCGGTGGCTCAGAGGTTCATTTCATCTATGCGATCGTAGGGCTCCTCACGCGATCGCATAGATCTGCCTTTTCCTTCTCCGCGATTTCAACCTTATGCCTGCATTCGCATAGGTCTAATTCTGAGCCCTAAGTTTTACTTTACGCGATCGCAATGCTTTTCATGCGATCGCATTGAACAAAGGGCCTGGGCATATACTAATATTTCAAAAATGAGGTTTCTTCCATTTTTATCAAAACTCATGCTAGAGAGCTCGGATTTGAGGGATTTTTCGAAGGTTTTTCAGAGGCAACGATTGGGTAATGATTCCTTACTCCTCTATCACTAAAACCCACTAATCTAATCGTGAATTCAACCATTAATTTCGGAGAGATTTGGAGGGGAATTTGACCTCCGATCTGGGAGATTTTTATATGATTAGACTCGTGAGAGTACAAGGTTTTTGAAAATGTAAAAATTATTCGATTCCAAGACGTTGGCATGGGGGGCGTTTTGGTCACGCCTCAGCTTTAATTTTAAAAGTGGAATTAGTTACTTGCAATGTTATTTACAATATGTAATTGGATAGAAGATTTGAGGTAAATGGCTTGTCTAACTTTGTGTGGGCGACCTCTTCCCATATGATATCTTGGCTATTGTTTAGAATGCCTTGTGAGCGATGTATTTAACTGTTATAAATGCAAATTTCACTTGTTTTAGCTTAGGGAAAGCATGTTAGTAAGCTTACTTGTTCTATTTGACTAAATTGCAATATCTACTCTTTGTGAAGCATACTAGACTTTGGATTCTACCTGGTGTCTTTACTTAGCATTTATACATTATTGAATTTATGTGATATGTTTACGATTGGGACTACGGGTTCAATTCCCGGGAGATCCTCTGATACTGGTATGATGAATTACGGGTTCAATTTTCGAGAGATCCTCTGTTATTGGTATGATGGAATACAGGTTCAATTCCCGGGAGATCCCATGATATTGGTATGATAGACTAGGGTTCAATTCCCGGGAGATCCTCGGACATTGGTAAAATGGACTACGGGTTCAACCCCAGGAGCTCCATATGGGATCCTGATATTGAGTGATACTTGGTTGTGTTATTTTCTTTACGTAGATTAATTGTCGTTGACTTGCAGCTTCTATCCTATTTTATTGTTGTTTTCCTGCTTATTTTCTGCCTTACATTGTTCATTACTGTTGTTATGTTTATTCTCAGTAGGTCCCCGACTTCCTCGTCACTACTCAACCGAGGTTAGGCTTGGCACTTACTGAGTACCGTTGTGGTGTATTCATGCCTCTTCTGCATATGTTTTTCATGTGCAGATCCAGGTATTTTTGGTCGAGCGCACCATCAGTGATCCAGGAGCTATACTCGGAGACTTGAGGTATGCATCTGCCGTGTCCGTAGATTCGGAGAGTTTCCCTATTATTCTGCCTATAATTAGCTAGTTAATGTTCCGCCCTATTGTATTAGACTACTTTGGTGTTTAGAGCATTGTATGTTTTCTATAGCTTGTGTTTGCCTGTGGGTTTTCGGGTCTTGGAGGTTGTTCTAGTATCTTGAGTTGAAATGTATGTGTCATGCGGCACTCTATACATTGTCTTATGTTATTCAGTACTTGTTTATTCTTTTTGTAAAGGTTGTTAAATTTCCGAAATGTGTCAGGCTTACCTAGTCGCGAAGACTGGGTGCCGTCATGACAGGTTCATGATTGGTGAACTAGGGTCGTGACAGCAAAATAATAAGTTAAGTCTTCTTCGCGAATCATGGAAAGAGTAAACATTTTGGACTTCGGACTAAGGAGATTTTTGGGCGATTTTTGAAGAGGGTTTTGAGGGCTATCATCAAGTATTGATTTTTGGACTCAGATTTTGATATTATTGTGGATAAACATGGATTAACACAGAAAACCCAATGAATTAAAGGTTAAAATGGAGGCTAGGGCTTGAGTTTTTTATATTCCAAATTGGGATTTTGATTGGTCATTTGAGCTCGGATTTGGGAGTTCTTGGTATGAATGCACTCGTGGCGAGACGAAGAATCCGGTAATGTAAGTTTTGTAATTTTTTGAGAAGCGGGCTCGGGGATCGAGTTTTGCTAGTTTTGAGATTTTTGCTATTTCTCGATTGTTTTCGATTGGGTATTGTTCCATTGGCATATTGTGATGTATTTGCTCTGATTTTGATTAGATACGACACGCGTGGAGGCCGGTTTGAGGGGCGAAGGCGTCGCGGGCTAGAGGTTTTACCTGTTGGAGGTGAGTAATACTTGTAAATGATATCCTGAGGGTTTAAAACACCGGATTTGCACATCATAGTGCTGTATTGAGGTGACTTGCACGCCAAATATGAGCGTGGGGTAGAGCACCATTGGGGATTGTGACTTGGTCAGTCCAGGTTGTTGATTTTACTGCGTATTTGACTGAAACTACTTGTTATAATCATAATTTGGGCCGATTGCCATGTTTGGACTTCGTGACAACTATGTGAATCCTTCGGGGATTGAGATTACTATTTTAGCATATCTTGCATATCATTTGGTTTAAATCCAAGGTTTTAAACACCGTTTTGCAAACCCAGCCATACTTCTAAGTTTTGAAAACTCAATTGATATTTTAATTATTATTTTAGGCTGAGAACTACTGTTCTATAGGTGCCCAAGGGGTTAATGATGTTGTGTGGCTCGGGTTGTGTGCTGCAGTAGTGACTTGAAACAGTGGTAACAATGACACTGTGTGATGTGACTTGAAACAGTGGTAACAATGGCACTGTGTGATATAAATTGGTCAGGTAACAATGACTGACCAGGATTTGATTGATGCCACGAGATGGCTTGTTATTGCGCTTGGGCTGCAGAAGCCCCTCCGAAGTCTGTACATACCCCCAGTGAGCGTCGTCGATGATAAATAAATATAGATGGCTCGGGCTGCACGCCGCAGTGGATACTAGAATGTACCATCATATGCATTGAATTTCACTCATGCATCTGTTCCTATTTGTACTAGTTGTCATGACATTCAGTACTCTCATTTCATCGGCATCTTTGCTTCTTATTGTACTGCTTACCATATACCCTGGTATTAATTGTTAGTAGAGTGTTGTACCCGATGGCCTGACTTATGTTTTGATTTGCACTATTTGTCTTCGCATTCATTTGCTTCACGATTGGAAAGAATATTTTCAAAGGAAGTTTTAACTGAGCCTAGATATTTCTAAAGGATTTTCACGGTTTTACTGTTTTCTCAAAGATTTGCACTGCCTTATGCGGCATGATGGAGTGCTTTACGTGTTTTCTTACCACTCAGTTATTATTTACTCTTATTACTCATTGAGTTGGAGTACTCACTTTACTCAATGCACCTCGTGTGCAGATGCAGGTAATTATTCACCCGGTAGCGGGTATGAGCCGATTGGAGATCTTGCTATCGTAGTTGTACCTGGTGACCGTCAGCGTTCGCGGCACCGTATTTGTTCCGTTGTTACTTAATTTCAAATATGCATATTACTGAACTTGTAATAGTGTTAGGATTTTTTAGATGCTCGTGACTTTTGATACCCCGATTTCGGGCTGAGCTAGGATGGTTCCCCGTTATATCATTTTCTTCCGCACTTATGTTAATGATATCTAGTATTTTGACTCATTTATGCTAATTAATTGTTAAAAGAAGTATTGTTAGTCTATTGGCTGGCCTTGTCTTCACGAGAGGCACCATCACGATCGGGTTCGAGAACTAGGTCGTGACAATACCATATCTAATATCATTTATACTTATAAGAAATTATTTATAGGCATATATTTATTATATTTATTTTTAAGTTTTGACAATTACTTCTTTTAAAATTTAATCTAACTGTGTAATTACACTTGTGATACCAAATAATACGCTTATAATTACTCTGTAATTATGTTATGACAAACAAACATGTCATACTAATTTTACTAGGTTATATAATTATTATCCTAGTAATTACACCAATTCCAATTACGAGGTGACTTTCCAAATAGACCCCTTAAGATTTAGATCTAAAAAATAAATTTACTTGTTGATTGGATCTAAATTATAAAGATTCAGATCTACAATAACTACAAAAGAAATGAGGCCATAATAAGCTTTTTATCTTGAGAATTTTTCATAAAGCACCATATTTTAGCCCTAATTAGTCATTTATAGATACCCTTTGTTATTACTTGTTATAAATACATTTTATATTTTTATACAATGTATTTTATATATTTAAGCAGTTTTATTCATTAATACAACCAAAAAAATAGGCATAAAAATGGTAACTCCAGCTAATGGGTATCTGTATTTATCTGTATTCAAGCTAAGTACAGATAAAATACAATAACGTTTTTTGTGCAAATTCTGGGAAGTTAAACTTGTTAAAAGGGAAGGAAATAAATTCACATGATAGTCTCCTAATTTAACTCAAAGAAATAATACGAGTACACATTAATCTGCTCAAAGAAAGCAGAATAATCTTCTCCCTTTTTTCGTGAAAAGAAGCAAAAAACATAGCAAACACTTACAGAATTGCATCTTTCATAGCAAATCAGTTTTAAATACATATCAATACAACTACAAATACTTACAGAAGACTAAATACAATGACAAGGCTAAATACATATTAAAAACTAATTACCACACACATGACAAAAAAATAAGTAAGTTAAATACATATGAATACATTTGAATACTTACTGGAAAATTGAACAGTTGCAAATAAAAATATAGTTGAATACATTACATATCTCACAATGTAAAAGAGAGAGAACGTGTTTAGGAATTATCTGGTGATTATGTGAGAGAAAATACTAAAAAGTAGAGAGAGAGAGAAATATTATATATGGTACCTTAAATATATGATGTAACTATACTTAGATATTTTGCTATAAAGAATAAAAGATATTTATAGGATGTAATATTTTAAAATGGTATTTATTTAAGATAAATAGGGTACTAAGGTTTTTTATAGGGTGTAAAATTTTCTTTCATCTTCTACGGTTAAGATGAGGCGAACACCCATCAACAGCATAGCATAGCACAACATCGTCCTCAACTTTTTCCTTTGGGAAAATAATATTGTATTGCCGCTCTCAAAATAATAGTAAACAAAGTGTATATTTTTTGTATATACACACATTTTACATACAAATGTTATATAGTTTTTCGTCCACCGAATATAAATAATTTGCGGTGCGAGCTAAAAGTGTAATACCCTTATTCCTTTCCTTTTTTTCAGTCCTTCCCTTGATATAATAATAAAAATAAAACGTACTAAAAAGCTACTATCTTATTTTTGATGTAAAAATAGCACAGGCTAGTCAGTTTTCGGACTTGTAATTCAAAAATAGCCGGTGTTTGTAAATTCATTAAAAATAGCCATTATTTTGCTGTAACAGGGACCGGTCCAACATAATATACTGGAGATCGGTACATCTGTGTATGAACTTCCAACATATTATGTTGGAACTCCAACACGCGGAAAGTTCCAGCATAATATACTAGAGATTGGAGCATCTGTGTATGAACTTCCAGCATATTATGCTGGACCGATATATTATACAAGAACTCCAGTATATTATGCTGGAGTTCTAGTATATTATGCTGGATTTTCAGTATACTTCGGCTGAACTCTATTATAATATGCTGGAGTTTCAGTATACTTTTGCTGCAACTCCATTATAATATACTGGAGTTACAGTATATTTATGCTGAAACTCTAGTATATTATGCTGGAGTATTTTCCGATTTTTGAACAGTGTTTTCGTTTAAATTTATCTTTACATGAAAAGTGGATATATTTCGATTACATTTGAAATTATGGCTTTTTTTGAATGACCACTTGTAAATCTGACTATTTTTGAATTTTTTCCATTTTTGTTAGATTATCCCTATACGTAATTCTCTTATTTATCAACTAGATTTGTATTACTAATTTTTCTTTTTCAAGCTCTAAACTAACACATGAAAATTAGACCACTCTTAATAAGTTGCGTTCATAGTGTGGCAGAGCTACGCAGTCAGAGAAACTTATTAACCAATTGATCGAAAATCTAATTTGAAAATTGTTAACTCGTTACATATAGATAGAGAATTACAAATTTAAATTTATTAAAATATCTCAAGATTGGGGTATATTTATTTAATTTGAATGGGCAACCATTTTCCTTGTGATAAAAAAAAGAAATTTTTATTTCCCCGTTTTAATATTTTTACTGTCACAAAAAAAGTACACGATTCAAAAGCATAAATTCAACACATTTAATTCTTCACATAAATTTAAATGTACGTCCTTTAATTCAGTAATAAAGGTTAAACAAATATAGAAGTAGTACAAACAAAGTATTTGTCCAAAAATATTTAAGAAAAATTGAACTTTGTGTCCTAGCAGCAGCAGAGATAAAGATGGATTAGTTTCTACAGAGCATACTAGTGTTTGTAATGATTTAGCAAACCGTGGTAACCTAAATGTTTCTGAGTAACATATGTCTATTACTAAATTGAAATGATACTCCAATATTATGAATAAAACTTCCTGTTAACCAAAAAATAAAATAAAATAAAAATTCACATTCTTTAGAGCATCTATTTTATTATAAATTAGAACATATATTCATTAGTTTGCGAATAAATCTTTTCATATTTTTTAAACAATATACCAAAAAGTACGAAATCATAAATTTTAATAAAGGAAAAAGTACAGAAATAACCAATTTAAATACAAATTTATCAACCTCTAGACCAAAATTAGACACTTACCAAAAATAGCCCAAAATTAGATGTACACGTAAGGAATGATTCTTCTATCTGAGAATCACGCTAAAGATCTTCCTTCCTTCCCTGTTTTTTCACGCGTATCAATTTAACAGATCACGACATTCTCTGCCTCTGTAAATCACGGCATTCTCTCTTAAAAAATCTCAAAAGGAACTCCAAATTTCACTCAGAATCGATCAATTTCACTATATACCTTCACAATTTTTGTGTAGATACAACTTCTATAATTTTTGTGTAGAAGGAACTACGAACTACAATCAAAATCAGTCAAGGAATTAGTGAGTTTTGACCTTATTTCATCTACTTCAATGGCAAATTTACCAATTTTTATTCAGTATGGTGGCCGATGGGATGTTTACAACAACTTTGTAGATTATAATGCAAATGTTGTAATAGTTACTCCAAATATAAGTTTTGAAGATATTGTAGACGTGATTTCGAAACAACTTATGATAGGTACTTCATTGAATGATATTGAGATCAAACATACAGTCCAAAATAGTTTTCCGCCAATGGTGATACATAATAATATGGGTGTATGTGTATATCTTGAGCTGAAAAAAGCTCAAAATTTACAATGTATCCTCTTTATATAACATCGAGTGAAAATGATATGGACATGATCTGCTACAATTCCAGTTCTGTTGTAATTTTCCCTGAATGTGCACTAAGCTCAATTGTAGAGAAGAGATACAATGGCGTTACAATTAGGATGATCGAGTTTGGGGATGGAGAAGACTGGAATGATACAGAATTTGATGAAAATACAATAACAATTGAGCCTCAACACATAGATGTAGAAGAAGGTCAAATTTATAAGACAATGCAACGATAGCCAAAGTCATGAGGCACTTGGCAGTAAGGAAAATTTCAGTTTAAGGTGCATAGATCAAGTGAAAGCAGGTATCAAAATATTTTATAGTTGATGTTAGATATGCAGAAAATAAGTTGTTGTGTCACGACCCAAAATCCACTAAGGGTCGTGGTGGCACCGGACACCGCTGTCAGGCCAGCCAACTAAAATACTTAATTAAACTCTTATTTTAATAATTTCGAAAATACTTCTTTATTATGATTAATGAAATACTCAGTATGTTCCTCCCAATTAAATAAGAAAATATTAATCAAATTTCAAAATTTTTGAATAAATCCAAATACATTCCCATAATCAGAAGTCACAAGTACATGAGCAATTTTCTAGAAGAAACCAATAGGTACAACAACTGCCCGGAATACAATTGGACAGAAAGAAAATAAAACTCTGAAAGAGACTATACTAGCTGCGGAATCGCCTCAAGGAAATACAGTTCTCCTAGTCTATGCGCTCTTCATACCGCTAAGCCACAAGCCACACAATAAACATGTGCAATAAGATGAACAACAAGTGTAGTATGAGTACAAAATAATGTGTACCAATAAGTATCCCACCTAATCCCGAAGGGGTAGAGACGAGATAGTCAACTCTGACACTCTCTAATAGTCCAATGATTATTTATCCTTAACATATATATTTAATAGTAGATTTATTTTATAAACATGATTTTTAATCCAGATAAAGAAAATATGTAATCATATTATCCTTTCATAGGAAGTTTTCGAAATTTTCTTTTTATTATTAACAAAATGATTTAGAGCCAAAGTGAGGCAGGTAACAACTTAAATAAGTTCCAGGCAGTAAAACAAGCATACGCAAATCACACCGAGGCGACGGCCCGATCAGACATATATAAATGTGCACTTGCCGAGGGTCGACGACGTGCCTATAGATGAATCTATTAATCTACCGAGGTGTTCGGCCCGTTCCAAAATAAACATACACTGACAGACAATCTGTCAAGAAGTCAACATAGAGCAAATATCCAAGAAATGTCAATTCTCTTTAATAATTTGAGAAAAACGAAGCTTAAGTCTTTTAGAAATTAATTTATTAATTTAATGTGATTCAAGCTATTCAAAACATCAGTGGGTTCACAATTAATCAAGTATAAATGTTATTGGGTCCTAGACTACCCGGACAATAGCATAATAGTAGCTACGCACGGACTTTCGTCACCTCGTGCGTACGTAGCCCCCACAACTAGGAGCACATTACAATTTAACTCACCTATGAGGTTAATTTCCCCTCACAAGATTAGAAAGGAGAGTCGCCTCGCTACGAAGACTCATAACCGGCATTCTACGTTCTTCCGAAAGCTCAAACCAACATACAATGCTCCAAGCTAGCCAATAGTCATACAAATATATTAATATGTCATGACCCTAGTTCACCAATGTGAACCTGTCATGACGGCACCCAGTCTTCGCGACTAGGTAAGCCTAACACATTGCGAAATTTAACAGTTCGAAATAAAAATAGTAAACAAACACTAAACCAAATAAGAAATGTATAACGGTGCCGCTTAGCACATACACTGAATACACAACTTCTGAAAATAATATCCCAAAATACGGAATCCCACGGGCAACAACACATGCTATAAAGAGTCTTACACTGCTCTAGTCACCAGAATTGTCTAATACAAAGAAGGGAATCGAAATAACAACTAATAAATAGGGATGGAATGGGAATGAGACTTTGCGGATCTGCGGACGTGGCAGATGTATACCTCAAGTCTCCAATATACTCACTGACATCTATTGGAAGTATCCTTGCTCAAAAGCACCTGGATCTGCACATGAAAAATATGCACAGAAAAGGCATGAGTACACCACAACGGTAGTCAGTAAGTGCCAAGCCTAACCTCGGTTGGGCACTGACGAGGAAAGTCGAGGCCCTACTGAGATAAACATAAATAAATATGAAATGAATAGACAATAGAAGTACAATAAATATAGAGTACCTAGCAAAAGTAATAAGTGGAACGGAAATAGGGTACAAATACAATCTACGAATACAAGAACAATCACTACATGTTATTTATCATCGAGGATCTCCTGGTATCCCGACGATCTCCTGGCATATTGATCATATACACAAGGGATCTCCAAGTATCCCAAGGATCTCCTAGTATCCTTCTTTAATCACGAGGGTTCTCCAAGTATCCCGATGATCTCGTAGTATCCTCCATTTAATCAATATTGTATCGGAGATCTCTTAGTATCCCGCACTTCCAATCTCAGATCATAATGCGTACATGGGAACTCGGGGGATGCCGTCCCATAGACCCAATCGTAAACACATCAAATCAATTCAATATTGAACAGGAAGAAGCTAAGTACATACAATAGGTAAAAATCTAGAGTCTCGCATGCTTCACAAAAAGAAAATATTGCAATTTAGGCAAAGAGAGGAAATAAGTTACTAGCATGCTTTCCCTAAGCTAAACAAGTGAAATTGTATTTTTAACAGTTAAATACGTGAAGAAACACAGTCTAAATAAGTCAAGTAAGCTGAATTTTTCAACAGTTAGCACAAGTACACGCCCGTCACCTCGCGCACAAGGTATTTAAACAACAGCCAAGAAATCTTAAGGGGAGAGGTCCCCCCCACAAAGTTAGACAAGCCACTTACCTTGAACGGGTACAAAATTGCTAAGAAACAATGCCCTTGCCACGAGTATCCAACTCCGAGTGACCCAAATCTATTCAAACCAATTACATATTGTAAATAACATCGGAAATAATTAATTCCACTATTAAAATTTAAGCTAAGGCGCGAAAATAGGTAAAATGACAAAAATTCCCCTAAGGACAACGTCTCGGGATCGAATAATTTTCACATTTTAAGAAACCTCTTACTCTCACGAGTCTAATCATATAAAAACATCCCAAATCGGAGGTCAAATGCCCCTTCAAATCCTCACAACTAGGTCTAAGAACTTTACCCCAAATTTTCATTCAAAATTCGAAATTAAAGGTGGAATTCATGATTAGATTAGTGAGTTTTAGTCATAGAGGAATAAGGAATCGTTACCCAATCGTTGCATCTGAAAAGCCCTCAAAAAATCTCTCAAATCCGAGCTCTCTAGCTTGAGTTTTGTTAAAATAAGAAGAACCCTCGTTTTGAAATGTTTATATCTGCCCAGGGTTTTTATTCAATGCGATCACATAGAAGTAATTTTTGAAGGCCCAAAATTAGTACTATGCGAACGCAGCCTAAGGCTTGCGATTGTAGAAGAGGATCAGGTGAAGCTATGCGATCGCGTACCTGGCCATGCGATCACGTAGAAGGATTTTGGCCCTGATGCCTAGCTCCTAAACTCTACATTGCGAACGCGGTAGAATGAATGCGAACAAAGAGAAAGGGGGAACAGAACTATTCGATCGCGTACAAGTTTTTGCGATCGCATTGAAGGAACCCCCCCCCCCCCACTCTGAAAGTGCACTATGAGATCGCATGCGTAAGGCCGCGATCGCAGAGGAGAAATGTCTGCAACAACTGAGTGGATTTTTCTGCAATACTCTAAGTCCAAAAATTGCTCCGTTGAGCATCCAAAACACACTCGAGGCCCCCAGAACCTCAACCAAACCTACGGACATATCCTATAACATCATTCATACTTGTACCAATCCTTAAACCACCTAAAACAATGCTGGAAACTCGAATATATCAATGATTTGAACCTAAGAACTTCAAATTCCAACCAAACTCGTTTTCGATAAAAAACCTAACCAAAACACGTCCGATTGATCTGAAATTTTGCACGCACATCCCAAATGACATGACGGTGCTACGGCAACTTTCAGAATTCCGTTCTGGCCCTCGAATAAAAAATTCACTATTGGACTGGAAACTTCAAAATTCTAACTTTCGGCATTTCTAGCCTAAATGAGCTACGGACATCCAAAACACATTCCGAACACGCTCCCAATCTTGAATTCACCTAACAGAGATAACAAAACTATAGAATTTTCATTCCGAGGTCGTTTTCACACTTTTCCAAATACGGACCATTTTCCAACATTTAAGCTCTCATTTAGGGACCAAGTGTCCCAAAACTCTCCGAATTCTAACACCGAATGTCCCAGCAAACCAAAATAGCATAAATGAACTTAGGGGAAGCAGTTAATGGGGGAACGGGGTATAAATTCCAAAGAGGAACGGCCGGGTCGTCACATCCTCCTACACTTAAACATTCGTTCGTCCTCGAACGAGCATAGAGAACATACCTGAAGTAGCAAAAAGATGAGGGTATCGGCTGCGCATATCGCGCTCGATCTCCCGAGTCACCTCCTCGGCCGGCTGACCCCGCCACTAAACCTTTACTGAAGCTATATCCTTTGACCTAAGCTTTCAAACCTGCCTGTCTAATATTGTCACTGGCTCCTCAACATAGGACAAGTCATTGTCCAACTGGACTGATGTGAACTCCAACAAGGGAGATAGGTCACCATGATACATCCGAAACATTGAAACATGAAATACCGGATGAACCCCGGCCAAACTGGGAGGTAAAGCAAGCTCATAAACAACTTTCCCAACCTGCTTCAAAATCTCAAATGGGCCAATGAACCTCGATCTCAACTTCCCTTTCTTTCCAAACCTCATGACACCTTTCATAGGCGAGACCCGAAGAAACACCCGCTCACCAACCATAAAAGAAACATCATGAACCTTCTGGTCCGCGTAACTCTTCTATCTGGACTGGGCCATATGTAGTCTATCCTGAATCACCTTAACCGTCTCGACCTCATCCTGAACCAAATCAGTCCCCAGTAAACTAGCCTCACCCTGGTCGAACCAACCCACCAGGGATTTGCATCTCCTACCATATAAGGCCTCATACGGCGCCATCTGAATACTAGACTAGCAACTGTTGTTGTATTCAACCTCAGCCAATGGCAAGAACTGATCCCAAGACCCTCTAAACTCAATCACGCATGCACAGAGCATATCCTAAAAAATCTGAATAGTGAGATCGGACTGTCCGTTCGTCTGAGGGTGAAAAGTTGTACTCATCGTCACCCGGGGTACCCAACTCGTGCTGGACGGCTCTCCAGAACCGTGATGTAAACACTGAACCCCCATCTGGGATAGAAACTGGAATGTCGTGCAGACGGACAATATCCCTAAAATATCCCTGCTAACCGCTCCACTGAGTAAGAAGTACACACTAGAATGAAATGAGTGGACTTGGTCACCCGATCCACAACAACCCAAATAGAATCAAATTTCCTCACCGTAAGAGGGAGACCAGTCACAAAATCCATAGTGATATTTCTCCCATTTCCACTCCGGAATCTCCATCTGCTAGAGTAACCCTCCCGTTCTCTGCTGTCCTTTACCTGCTGACAGTTGATACATCTAGCTACAAACTTTGCTATATCCTTCTTCATCCGCCTCTACCAGTAATGTTGCCTCAGATCCTAACACATCTTTGCGGAACCCGTATGGATGGAGCACCGCGAGCTATGGGACTCTGTCAATTTCAACTCCCGAATATCCTCAACATCGGGTACACAGATCCGACCATGCATCCCCAATACCTCGTCATCTCCAATAGTCACATCCTTAGTATCGCCATGCAGAACCGTGTCCCTGAGCACAAGCAAATGGGTCCATCATGCTGCCGCTCCCTGATATGATCAAACAATAAAGACCGAGAAACCACACAAGCTAGAACCCGACAGGGCTCCGAAAGGTGCAATCTCACGAACTAACTGGCTAAAGCCTGAACATCCATTGGCATAGGTCTCTCTAAAGATGGTATATATGCCAAACTCCCCAAACTCTCTCCTCGGTGACTCAAGGCATTGGCTACCACATTGGCCTTGGCCGGGTGACAAAAATAGTAATATCATAATCCTTCAGTAGCTCGAATCATCTCCTCTGGCGCAAGTTCAGATCCTTCTGCTTGAACAAGTGCTGCAAACTCCGATGATCCATATAATCTCACAAGGCACGACGTACAAATAATACGGCAGATCTTTAAGTCATGAACAATAGTAGCTAACTCGAGTTCATGGAGAGGATAGTTCTTTTCTTGTACCTTCAACTGTCTGGACGCGTAGGTAATCACCCTACCGTCCTACATCAACACCGCTCCAAGAACAACTCGTGTGGCATCACAATGAACTGCATAGGACCCCGAACCAGTAGGCAAAATCAGAATAGGGTCTGAAGTCAAAGTCGTATTGAGCTTTTGGAAGCTCGCCTCACACTCGTCTGACAACTAAAAAGAAGAATCCTTCTGGTTCAATCTAGTCATAGGGGCTACAATCAATGAGGACCCCTCCCCAAAATGATGGTAATACCCTGCCAGGCCAAGGAAGCTGCGGATCTCTGTAGCTGAGGAGGGCCTGGGCCAACTCTGCAACAGCCTCCACCTTCTTTGAATCTACCCGACTGCCCTCACTCGATACCATGTAGCCTAGGAATGCCACAGAACTCAACCAAAACTCACATTTTGAGAACTTTGTATATAATTTCTTTTCCCTCATGGTCTGAAGCATTGTCCTCAGGTGCTGCTCATGATCTTCCCGACTCCGGGAGTATACAAGAATATCATCAATGAAAACAATGACAAATGAGTCGAGGTAGGGCCTGAATACACTGTGCATCAAATGCATAAAAGTTGCTGGGGCATTCGTCAGCCCAAATGACATGACAAGGAACTCATAATGACCATACCGAGTCCTGAAAGCAGTCTTCGAGATATCCGGCTCCCGAATCTTTAGCTGGTGATAACTTGAACACAAATCAATCTTAGAAAACACATATGCGCCTTGAAGCTGGTCAAAGAGATCATCAATACGAGGAAAAGGATATCGGTTCTTCATTGTAACTTTGTTCAACTGACGATAATCGATACACATACGCATAGAACCATCATTTTTGTTTACGAACAAGACAGGATCACCCCATGGTAAAACACTGGGTCGAATAAAACCCTTATCAAGCAATTCCTGTAATTGTTCCTTCAACTCCTTCAACTTAGGAGGAGTCATACGGTAAGGAGGAAAGGATATGGGCTGAGTGCCCGGCAACAAATCGCTACCAAAATCAATGTCCCAATCGGGCGGCATGCCCATAAGATCAGCTGGAAACACATCGAGGAAATCTCGTACTACTGGGACAGAGTCAACATAAGGGGTATCAACAATGATATCTCTCACATAGGCTAAATACGCGGTGCACCCCTTCTCAACCATACGCTGGGGTTTAAGAAAGGATATAACTCTACTGGGAGTGTGAACAAAAGTACACTCCACTCAATACGTGGAATACCTGGCATAGCCAGCGTCGCGGTCTTAGCGTCAATATCAAGAATAGCATACTGGGCAACAATCAATCCATGCCCAAGATAATATCGAATCGACCATATCAAGTAATAAAAGATCTGCCCTGGTCTCAAAACTACGAATAGTAACCAAACATGACCGACATACGTGGTCCACAATAAGGGAATCCTACATGAGTAGAAACATAAACAGGAGAGCTCTAGGTCTCTCAGGCTGTACCCAAATACAGAGCAAAATAAGATGACACGTAAGAATAAGTAGAGCCTTGATCGAATAGAACTGATGCCTCTTTGTGACTAACTAATATAATACATGTGATAATAAAATCGGAGGCGACAGCCTCGGCACGATCATGAATGGCATAAAATCTTGCCCGGCCCCTCCCTCGAGAGCAACCTCTATCTCCCCGATCTCTTCCCCTGGCTGGCTGGGCAGGTGGGGTGGCAGCTGGAGCTGGAACAATGGCCTGAGAATCTCGCTGGGTACGTTGCTGCTAAGAATGTTGTGGAGGTGAACTCCTACCAATCCTAGGGCAATCCCTTACTACATGGCGGGTGTCCCTGCACTAATAACAAGCTTTGGGAGGGCGCAGTGGTTGTGACTGACTGGGCCCACCCCTGCTAGACTGACCTCTGGAAGTACCCCGTGCAGGAGGCACACTAGAAACCGGAGGTGCATAATAAGGCTCCTGAGATATGGGAGGAGCTGAAGTACTACAGGGTGAAGGAAGATCTGAGTGAACTGGGTGACCCGCATAGCCCCTACCATGATGTCCTGCTCCTGAAGTACGGGTACCAGAGTAATGACCCGACTCTCGAGACCTCTTGGCCTATATCTCCTCTAACTCTCTAGCATGCATACCCTCTATACTCCTGGCTATGCTCACTACCTGTTAATAGGGTATATCCATCTCGAACTCTCGCACCATGACAGACCTAATGGAAGGAATAAGACCCTCGATAAACTGGCAAACCCTCTCACGAACACTAGCCACCAATGCAGGCGCATGCCTGGCCAACCTAGTATAACGGATGGCATACTCATAGATAGTCATAGGGCCTTGGCGCAATTGCTCAAACTCCGCGCGTCATGCATCTCGGAGGCTCTAGGGAAAAAACTCCCTCTGAAACATATCTGAAAACTAAGTCCAAGTCAGGGAGGCAGCCTCGTCCTGAATGTCTAACTCAAAGGTGCGCCACCAGTCATAGGCGGTTCCCCAAAGCTGGAAAGCTGCGAAAGAAACCCCGTTCGAGGCAGTAATACCCATGGTGTGAAAGATGTGGTGATAATCCTCCAAAAACCCCCCCAAAGCATTATCTGTAGATAGTCCGCTGAAAATAGGAGGGTCATATTTCTTGAACCTCTCCAATCTACACTACTCATCCTCCGAAGCAGGTGCCCTATCCTCGGGTACTACATTCTGGACAGGGATAATATCTGGAATTTGTCCCATATGCACCCTATGCTCTAAAGTGCGGGATATGGGAGTCTGGGCTCCTCCCCCGGCCTGGGACGTGGCTGTAGGAAGGGGAAGAAACCCTTCATGTGACAGCATAGTATACATGCTCATAAATTGTGCTAATGCCTCCTGAACAGTTGGAGTAGTGGTGGCTGTGGGCATGTCAGGTACTTGAGTTCTGGCTGGATCCGTTGGTAGTACCTCGGAGGCCACTCAAGCAGGTGCTATGGCTGCACCCCGCGCATGTCCATGACCCCTGCCCCGACCCCTGCCTCTAGCGGCTGCACGAGGGGGTGCGGGTGCCTGATCGTCCTGGGTCGTGCGTGTCCTCACCATCAGTGAGAGAATAGAAGACAGAAGTTTAGAATCGATGTCAAAAATGTAGGACGACAAAGAATTCAATAAAGTGAAGATTTTTCCTAAGCAGTTACATAGCCTCTCGTAGATAAGTACAGACGTCTCCGTACCCATCAGCGAGACTCTAATAAACCGGCTTGTGTCCCGTGACTCCTATGAACCTATAGCTCTGACACAAACTTCTCACGACCCTAGTTCACCAATTGTGAACCTGTCATAACGGCACCTAGTCTTCGTGACTAGGTAAGCCTAATACATTGCGAAATTTAACTGTTCGAAATAAAAACAGCAAACAAACACTAAATAGAATAAGAAATGTATAACATTGTTGTTTGGCACATACACTGAATACAAAACTTCAGAAAATAATATCCCAAAAAACGGAATCCCACGGGCAACACAGGCAATAAAGAGTCTTACACTGCTCTAGTCACCAGAATTGTATAATACAAAGAGGGGAATAGAAATTAAAACTAATAAA
This sequence comes from Nicotiana benthamiana, assembly GCA_034376525.1. NCBI lineage: Eukaryota > Viridiplantae > Streptophyta > Magnoliopsida > Solanales > Solanaceae > Nicotiana > Nicotiana benthamiana. The sequence continues at coordinate 46,654,329 of CM067323.1, forward strand.
TAGGGATGGAATAAGATGGAGACTTTGCGGATCTGCGGACGTGGCAGATGTATACCCCAAGTCTCCAATATGCTCCCTGACAGCTATTGGTGGTATCCCTGCTCAAAAGTACCTGGATGTGCACATGAAAAACATGCACATAAGAGGCGTGAGTACACCACAGTTGTACTCAGTAAGTGCCAAGCCTAACCTCGGTTGGGTAGTGACAAGGAAAGTCGAGGCCCAACTGAGATAAACATAAATAAATATGAAATGAATAGACAGTAGAAGTACAATAAATCTCAAGTATCTAGAAAAAGTAATAAGTGGAACAGAAATAGGCTACAAATATAATCTACGAATACAAGAACACTCACTACAGGTTATTTATCATCGGGAATCTCCTGGTATCCCGCGGATCTCCTGGTATCCTCATCATATACACAAAGGATCTCCAATTATCCCGAGGATCTCCTAGTACCCTCCATTTAATCACGAGGGATCTCCAAGTATCTCGAGGATCTCCTAGTATCTTCCATTTAATCAATCCTGAGCCGGAGATCTCTTAGTATCCTGCACTTCCAATCTCATATCATAATGCGTACAGGGGAACTGGCGGGATGCCGTCCCGTAGACCCAATCGTAAACACATCACGACAATTCAATATTGAAATGGAAGAAGCTAAGTACAAACAATAGGTAAAAATCTAGAGTCTAGCATGCTTCACAAAAGGCAGATATTGCAATTTATGCAAAAAGAGCAAATAAGTTACTAACATGCTTTCCCTAAGCTAAACAAGTGAAATTGCATTTTTGACAGTTAAATACGAGAAGAAACACGGTCTAAATAAGTCAAGTAAGGTGAATTTTTCAACAGTTAGCACAAGTACACCCTCGTCACCTCGCGCACAAGGCATTTAAACAACAGTCAAGATATCCTAAACGGAGAGGTACCCCATAAAAAGTTAGACAAGCCACTTACCTCGGACCGGTACAAAAATCGCTAAGAAACAATTTCCTTTCCACGAGTATCTGACTCCGAGTGGTCCAAATCTATTCGAACCAATTATATATTGTAAATAACATCGCAAGTAACTAATTCCACTACTAAAATTAAACCTAAGGCGCGAAAATAGGTAAAATAACCAAAATGCCCTCACGTCAACATCTAGGAATCAAATAATCTTTACATTTTCAGAAACCTCGTACTCTCACGAGTCTAACCATATAAAAATCTCCCCAATTGGAGGTCAAATGCCCCTTCAAATCCTCACAACTAGGTCTAAGAACTTTACCCCAAATTTTCATTCAAAATCTAAAATTAAAGGTTGAATTCACGATTAGATTAGTGGGTTTTAGTCATAGAGGAGTAAGGAATCGTTACCCAATCATTGCCTCTGAAAACCCCTCGAAAAATCTCTCAAATCCGAGCTCTCTAGCTTGAGTTTTGTTAAAAATGGAAGAACCCTCGTTTTGAAATGTTTATATCTGCCTAGGGATTTTATTCAATGCGATCACATGAAAGGTATGCGATCGCGTAGAAGGAATATTTGAAGGCCCAAAATTAGTACTATGGGAACACAGCCTAAGGCCTGCGATCGCTGAAGAGGATCAGGTGAAGCTATGGGATCGCGTACCTGGCCATGCGATCGTGTACAAGTCTTTGCGGTCGCATTGAAGGAAAAATCCCCCTCTGAAAGTGCACTATGCGATCGCATGGGTAAGGCTGCGGTCGCAGACAGGAAATGCCTACAACAACTGAGTGGATTTTTCTACAATGCTTTAAGTCCCAAAATTGCTCCGTTGAGCATCTGAAACACACCCGAGGCCCCCGGGACCTCAAACAAACCTACGAACATATCCAATAACATCATTCAAACTTGTACCAATCCTTAAACCACCCAAAACAACGCCGAAAACTCAAATTAATCATTGATTTGAACCTAAGAACTTTAAATTTCAACCAAATTCGATCAAAAACCTAACCAAAACACGTCCGATTGACCTGAAATTTTGTACATATGTCCCTAATGACATGACGATGTTACAGCAGCTTTCAGAATCCCATTCTGACCCTCGGATCAAAAAATTCACTATCGGACATGAAACTTCAAAATTCTAACTTTCGGCATTTCTAGCCTAAATGAGCTACGGACATCCAAAACACATTCTGAACATGCTCCCAACCCTGAAATCACCTAACGAAGCTAACGGAACCATCAGATTTTCATTCTGAGGTCGTGTTCACACTGTTCCAAATATGGACCACTTTCCAACAGTTAAGCTCTCATTAAGGGACTAAGTGTCCCAAAACTCTCTGAATTCTAACACCGAACGTCCCGGCAAACCAAAATAGTTGAAATAAACTTAGGAGAAGCAGTTAATGGGGGAATGGGGCATGACGATTGGCCGGGTCGTCACATAATATATACTCATTTATACTTTACAACCCAATTTATAACAATTCCTAACCCCGAACGAAAGGTTGACAAAAATGCCCTCGGGCCCACGTGCCTGGAATCCAAAATTTTTCGAAGATAAAATTTGTCCATAACCTTACGAAATCAAATATATAATTTTCTCTTAATTCCATACTCAAAATCGTGGCTAAAGTCCAAGAATTAAATTTCTAGGTTTACTTTCAAAAATCCCAATTTTTCCCACAATTTTCATGTCTAATTCCATGGTATAATCTTGTATATAACTTGGAAATAGGTAGGAGTAGCTTACCTTGACATTGATGATGAAGTCCCTCCTTGAAGCTCTCCAAAAACTGCCCAATGAAGTGAAGAAGATGAGAGAAATGGCCAAACATCCGATTTAAAATAACCTTTCTGCCTCCAGGCTTTTCCGCACCTGTGAAACTTTTTTTCCTCTTCCGCGGACAAAAATCCGCTTATGCGTATCAGGGGCTCCAGCCCATGCTTCGCTTCTGCAGGTAGCCAACCGCCTCTGCGGTTCCGCATCAATGGATCAAGGGCCTTTTCTGCGGTCCTGGCTGCCCTCATGCTCAACTACTTCTGCGGCTTCCTCTTCACTTCTGCGGGGCCACTGCAGAAGCGGAATACCAGATACCAGCTGCTCAGTTTTTCCAAAAATTTAAATTTCGATCAGTTAACCATCCGGAATCCACCCAAGGCCCCCGACACCTCAACCAATCATACCAACCAATCCCAAAACACATTACGGACTTAATCGAGGCCTCCAATCACATCAAACAACGCTAATATCATATATTACACCTCAATTCCATCTTTATGAACTTTGAAATTTACAACTTCTATTTCCGATATTTAAACATATCAAACCACATCCGATTGACTTTAAATTTTGCACACAAGTTATATTCGAAATTACGGACCTACTTCAACTTCCAGAATCGGATTCCGACCCCGATATCAAAAATTTCACTACCGGTCAAACTTCTCAAAAACCTTCAAATTTCTATCTTTAGCCAAATGGCTTCAAAATGACCTACGGACCTCCGAATTCACTTCTGATCGCGCTCCCAACTCCAGAATCACCATAAGGAGCTACTCCCAGTCTCGGAATCTCAAATGGGCATCGATAACACTAAAATGCACTTCAAGTCAAACTTATGAAATTTCTTCCAAAATGCTAATTTCCACAATATGCGCCAGAATGCTCCCGGGTTTTCAAAACCCGAACCAGGCATACACCCAAGCTCGAAATCATCATATGGACCTGTTAAAACCTTCAGATCTCGATTCCAAGGTTGTTTACTCAAAAATCCCATCCTAGTTCATTCTTTTAACTTTAAGCTTCCTAAATGAGAATTCTCTTCCCAAATCAACTCTGAACTTCTCGAAATTCGATTCTGACCATGCGTACAAGTCACAATACCTGAAATGAAGCTAATCATGGCCTCAGCCTGCTGAACGATGCGCTAAGGCTCAAAACGATCGGTCGGGTCGTTACATTCTCTCCCACTTAAGCATACTTTCATCCTCGAACGTGCTAAGAGTTATAGTGCTAAGAGTTATACTGAAGTAGTCTGAAATTATTGTTCAGCACCTCATGCACCTTCCCGTACTACCACAACTTAGCTGAGCACATTAGCTCGATAGATTCTGAAGATACTCCCCTTTTATTCAAGCAAATAAGCCTTAGAACCCATACCAACATCCGAAATTCTATGCTCGACCTCCTTCCAGCATACGATCACCATATCAATCACGACATGTTGTACTCAAACATCACTGCATAACGTTGTTGGATTCTTACTTTGCAACACTTCATCCACAGGACCACAATACTATTTTCTTATCAACTTAGCCAAAGTTCAACGAACCAGATGCTCCGATTGCACATCATGACCTACATAGGTCTTGATCTAACTTGCATAACACTAACACGACAGAACAGATGCGCCGAAATTCATAACCAACTGTTGAATCAACAATTCATTGACTCTACACCTCTGACAAAAACCATTACCACATTCTGAACCAAATAATGATCTCTCCTCCTTAATATACTTCATATACTCAGATTGGACTGATCCTAAATCCCATAATCTCGTCTCGGCCAGTACGAACTGCTCAGGCAATAAGCCATTCCGAATGCGATCAAAAGTATCATATGACGCCACAATGTGCCAAACGGCCACCAATCCGAACAAAACATAAACAGAAATTCGAACTCTGGAAGGAATTACCTAACCCTCGCACTAATACGGATTTTCCTTAGAAGATAGGAAGCAAAACACACAAAAATAGCATATAGAAAACCAAACTCGACATCACACTATTGCGGTACACAAACCGATAAATAACATACCCATGGCGGTGTGCCACCTGATCCACACATAAATCTCACATAAGGAGATTGCACTTTGAGATAAATCTGGTCATTATAATAAAAATATCAAATTTCGATCGCAAGCACGCTAAGTGCGTCATACCATCCCTGAGAAAACACATAGCACTATAGGCTACAATACTCAAGCAAAACTGAGGTGCGATACAAGATCAGAATCTCAAGAGTCATACTGCTCACAAAACATCATCGCCACGCAGAACCTCAACACATAAGAATTTACCAAGCCGTTTCACAATGCATACGGTGCAATACATCATTACCTGGAATAGATGATTAAAAAATAACACCCTGACTGTTTCTCCATAGGGAACGCTCGTTGAAACAAACACAACTGGCATGATATAAAGCCCTGCTCACATATAAATCAATCCACCGATCTCAAGCCGATTTTTGATTGCACCAACTTGGCTAATAACCTTTCAAAGGTCCATAGTAACTCCCTTTTTGCCTCATAACACGCAAGAACAACCATCATAACCGGAGCAACCTCCCTAGTTCATAACCCAACAAACAAAGTGCCATCCGGGAATAAATTCTCAAACTATCGATATTACCACAATCCTCATACTTGGTTAAATCTCTAGTCAATCAAGTGACTTCATGTCACACTTATACAATCTTCCCACGGGACACGCTCCCAAAATCTTTTGAAATCAATAACGGGTCCACACATCTAAACCATCGAACGTACTAACACTAAAAAACAATCAAGAATCCTTAACCAGGATGCAAAGCCTCTTTCACAACTCATCGATCTCAGGTGACGCTGAAGACAACACCAATTTACCTCAATCATTCAACCCTTTCCTTGCTCACCAGCACCAAACTGTAACCTTAATCCTCACTCTGAATTTTCATGCTACTCACTGCACCCAACGTGCCAATATACAATAGAACACATTTTCCTTCATAACTCCAAGATCATTAATATTTTAACACTTCATCATGTAAGAACTTTGCATTTAACTCACTTTAGGAGACTCAAAGCAATACACAGGTAATCCCCCATAACCGTAGAATATGAAAATCTGCAAGTAGTGGTCCAAGCCACCATAGCCCTTCTGGAATCCGCTTCCACTTAACAAGCCTTAACAAAGAATGCTTCTAAATATCATTAATTATGGCGGCCGACAAGCCGCACACGTGCTGCCACAAATCATACGCATAACTTGATCACGCTGAAAGAACTGGTCACTGACCCCAATACGCCAACTCAACTATGGCTAATCAACCTACCTCCTTCAAATTTATCCTTGATTGTCTTAGAAATAATACTAACTCTGTTCAACACATAACATACTCCATCTACAATCTCCCCGAGTGACCTTGAATCACGAGACCAGGCTGTCTCAGTTCCTACGAACTATTTCATATCACTCCAATGCTACACCACAAGTCAAAATATAATAGATCATTCTTGTCACCTTCTCATAAGCTGCTACAAAGCTTGATTCTTAACTGTACTCATAGGCGCGAAATCATTGGGCACCACACTTTAACTTCTAAATTCACTAGGACCATTATTGAGAGCCACCGGCTCCAACTGGGTCCCGAACATAATCCACTCCATAAATTTTATAACATATGAATACTCTCTCAGCGAAACACCCGGCGAAATCACTTCCTTTGAAACCTGCATCTATACGAGGCATAAGTCCTGAATCTTTTTCCAAGTCCAAACATGAGCCAATAAAGCCAACCATAAGCATGAATCCAACAATTTATTTGCTCGAACTACCACTTATGGTCTTTCCTCATAGCTAAAATAACCCATAAATATGCTAATAACTACAAGTCATGCAAGTAGTTAATCATACAACCCAATCTTAGGTGGTGGGACTCTCCCACTTAGTTTAAAGCCATCATTTCATAATTCTTGAGTTCGGCCGACCTTTTTACCTCTTATTAACATAACCTTGAGTCATAAATTATCAAAAATTCTCAGAATCTTCCTGTAAATCCCCATCCTTCATATTCTGAGTCATTAACCACACTCGCGCGTCCGATCTCTTTGTTGACCAACCAATATAATTCTTTGCAGAAGCTTCGCCAACCATGCAACCGCTAACCTTCTCATGGGGAATAACCCACCTAGGTGAACCACCTCCCGACATCTTCCCACGCTGCTGCACGGGGTACATTCACTATGACACCAATAGCCCATCCTGAGTCCGAGCTCACCTTCCAGCTGCATAAGACCATTCGCCCCTCGCGGACATCAATTAAATGTGTGACATCATCCTTCCAATTCAGGGTTATGCTGCACCCTCCTCCACTTTAAGAAGCTCCTTTCCGCCATATCAATCTTCTGCCGTATAATAGCATATACTTCAAATCATACCCACAGACTTCAATCACCAATCGTTAAAATCCCCAATTTGATCCAAACTCTCCTTAAGGCGCGTAGTCATCCTACTAGCAAGCCCATATGCAACACCCCCCACTCTCCTACTTTGGCGGAACTCATCTCTTTAATCGACCACTCGACCTTACTCCTCATATTTGGCTTTCTAGAAGCATTAAACACCGCCTGACACTTCCCACATGTCCTTCCTCATACTTTGCTGCTCAATCGTTGCCTTAAATAAAATCTATCTTCGTGGCACTTGAATCCACCATTGCTGCTAACTTAAGAACCTTTTCAAAGGTCATCTATATCGATCCGTCAACAATAGAAATTCTGATTCAATCTTAAACCATCGCACCATGCGATATCTGACAGTTGTACCTCCAATACTATTTCACAATATCCTGCCATAAAGGCGAATTGTAGCAGATTATAACATCGACACTTAGTACATTCAATCAGGACCACGACACCCTCTCATAAAATAAATCTCAACCACGCTTGCAAATACCAAGCCTCATTACCTCCACCAGCCCACATCTGACCATTCTTAGTACAACTGCCTCTCCCTTGCCGGGAGTAAAATACTAAATCCCTTGATTATACGGTGAGTAAACCTCCCTTAAATTCGATCACTGCCCGACACATGGGAAAACATCCTACCATCACAACGACACTGCGAAAAATCGCTCATAAGCATCATGGCAACCTGTGCTAGCCTCAAGGCTCTAAGAAGTCATGTTATTGAGTTGATCGATAGAATATTTCCATAAAACGACCATAATAGTCCAATCAACTATACAGGGAAAATTATCGTGCACCATATTTGTAGTGCCATTTCCATTCTTCAAATTATCTATTTCTAGCAAGCACTCGCGTAGCGTAAGATTGAGTAGGAAGGAATCAAAGACATAAGCCTCAAGGAATCGAACCGCGCGATAAGGAAATCAAGAAGGGAAGTACTCCTAAAAGCCCTGTAGCCTACCGAGGATAAATACATACGTCTTCGTACCGATCCGCAAGACTCTACTAGACTTGCTCATGACTCGTGAGACCAATAGGAACCTAGTGCTCTGATACCATGTTGTCACGACCCAAAATCCACTAAGTGTCGTGGTGGCGCCGGACACCGCTGTCAGGCCATCCAACTAAAATACTTTATTAAATTTTTACTTTAATAATTTCAAAAACACTTCTTTATTATGATTAATGAAATACTTAGTATGTTCCTCCAATTAAATAAGAAAATATTACATCAAATTTCAAAATTTCTGAATAAATTCAAATACATCCCCAGAACTCAGAGTCACAAGTACATGAGCAATTTTCTAAAAGAAACCAAAGAGGTACAACAACTGCCCGGAATACAATTGGACAGAAAGAAAATAAAACTCTGAAAGAGACTATACTAGCTGCAGAATTGCCTCGAAATACAGCTCCCCTAGTCTCTGCGCCCGTCATGCCGCTATGCCGCTAAGCCACGAGCTACACAATAAACATGTGCAACAAAATGCACAGCAAGTGTAGTATGAGTACAAAATAACGTGTACCCAATGAGTATCCCGCCTAATCCTGAAGGGGTAGAGACGAGATAGTCAACTCTGACACTCTTTAATAGTCCAATGATTATTTATCCTTAACATAGTTATTTAACAGTAGATTTATTTTATAAACATGATTTTTAATCCAGATAAAGGAAACAGGTAATCACATAATTCTTTCATAGGAAGTTTCTAATATTTTCTTTTCATTATTAACAAAATGATTTAGATCCAAAGTGAGGCAGGCAACAACTTAAATAAGTTCCAGACAGCAATACAAGCATGCGCAAATCACACCGAGGCGACGACCCGATCCAACATAAATAAATGTGCACTTACCGAGGGTCGACGACGCGCCTAGATGCATCTCATAATCTGTAGAGGCGTTCGACCCATTCCAAAATAAACATATACAGACAAACAATCAGTCAAGAAGTCAACATGGACCAAATATTAAAGAAAGACCAATTCTATTTAATTATTTGAGATATACGAAGCTTAAGTCTTTTAGAAATCCATTTATTAATTTAATGTGATTCAAGCGATTCAAAATATCAATGGGTTCACAATTAATCCAAGTATACATGCTTTTGGGTCCTAGACTACCCGGAAAATAGCATAATAGTAGCTACGCATGGATTCTCGTCACCTTGTGCGTACGTAGCCCCCACAACTAGGAGCACATAACGATTTAACTCACCTATGGGGTAAATTTCCCCTCACAAGATTAGAAAGGAGACTCACCTCGCTCCGAAGACTCATAATCGACATTCTACATTCTTCCGAAAGCTCAAACCAACGTACAATTCTCCAAAACTAGCCAATGGTCATGCAAATTCATTAATATATACTCATTTATACTTTACAACCCAATTTATAACAATTCCTAACCCCGAACGAAAGGTTGACAAAAATTCCCTCGGGCCCACGTGCCCGGAATCCGAAATTTTTTGAAGATAAACTTTGCCCATGACCTTAGGAACTCAAATATATAATTTCCTCTTAATTCCATACTCAAAATCCTGGCTAAAGTCAAAGAATTAAATTTCTAGGTTTACTTCCAAAAATCCCAATTTTTCCCACAATTTTATCTAATTCCATGTTATAATCTTGTATTTAACTTGGAAATAAGTAGGAGTAGCTTACCTTGATATTGATGATGAAGTTCCTCCTTGAAGCTCTCCAAAAATCGCCCAATGAAGTGAAGAAAATGAGAGAAATGGCCAAACATGCGATATAAAATAACCCTTCTGCCTCCAGGCTTTTCTGCACCTGCGAACTTTTTTCCGCTTCCGCGGTCCCGCTTTTGCTGACAAAAATTCGCTTCTCTGGACCAGGGGCTCCAACCCACGCATCGCTTCTGCGGTCAGCCAACCGCTTCTGCTGTTCCGTATCAGCGGATCAAGGGCCGCTTCTGCGGTCCTTGCTGCCCTCATGCTCAACCGCTTCTACGACTTCCTCTTCGCTTATGCGTGGCCTCATAAGTGGAAATACTAGATACCAGCTGCTCAGCTTTTCCAAAAAATTCAAATTTCGATCCATTAACCACCTGGAATCCACCCGAGGCCCCTGGGATCTCAACCAGTCATACCAACCAATCCCAAAGCACATTACGGACTTGCTCGAGGCCTCAAATCACATCAAACAATGCTAATATTATGAATTACACCCCGATTCCATCTTTATGAACTTTGAAATTTCCAACTTCTATTTCCGATATTTAAACCTATCAAATCATGCCCGATTGACTTCAAATTTTGCATACAAGTCATATTCGACATTAGGGACCTATTCCAACTTCCGGAATCAGATTCTGACTCCGATATCAAAAAGTCCACTCCCGGTCAAACTTCTCAAAAACCTTCAAATTTCTATTTTTAGCCAAATGGATTCCAAATGACCTATGGACCTCCGAATTCACTTCCGATCGCGCTCCCAACTCCAGAATCACCATACGGAACTACTCCCAATCTTGGAATCCCAAATAGGCATCGATAACGCTGAAATTCACTTCAAGCCAAACTTAAGAAATTTCTTCCAAAATACTAACTTCCACAATAGGAGCCAAAATGCTCCCAGGTTATCCAAAACCCGAACCGGGCATACGCCCAAGCCAAAATCATCATACAAACTTGTTGAAACCTTCAAACCCTGATTCTAAGGTCGTTTACTCAAAAATCCTGTCCTATTTCATTCTTTCAACTTTAAGCTTATGAAATGAGGATTCTCTTTTTCAAAGCAACTCCGAACTTCTCGAAATTAGATTTTGACTATGCGTAAAAGTCATAATACCTGAAATGAAATTGTTCATCGCCTAAGACTGTAGAACGACGCGTTAGGGCTCAAAACGACCAGTCGGGACGTTACATGTTGCTTGTAAGTATGTGGTTGTACACTTTTAAGTTGTGGTTGTCACCATCTAGTACTGTATAGTCGCCATATTTTTTCATCTAGTATTGTTGATGGCGGTGTATATCACTATATATCGTTCTATTTCATGTCGCTCTGTTTATTGATGGAAAAGTTTATATCCTTGTCGTAGGTACTGCCTAGTATGCATCAACAACAACTGTGATTGGTATTTTAAGTCTTCGAGCCATAAATAAGCAAATATTTTCAATGTCAGAAATTTCTGCAAAGTGCACTCATGTCCCCTGAAAGACAGATCTTACACACAACGTCAAGCTACTGCAAAACTCAATGTCAGTCTTCTGATAGACATGTATAAAGACCCAAAAAATAATATACACTCCTAATAACATAATTGGAGACATGAACAAGTAGCGTGGTCTTCAGATGACATATATAAAAGCATGAAGATCAAAAGAATATACAGTTCAAGTACTGAGAGGGAACCCGAGCGAATTATATGAAAAGCTGCCAAGGTACTTTATATGTTGGTTCTTACAAATCCTATTAGGATTGTGCACGGATTGGATTGGATTTAGCACATTTCAGATTCTAGAAAATGCAATCTGAATCCAATCCGAATTATATTGGATTGGATCGGATTTAAAGCTTGGATCATATCGAATATTGGATCATATTATTATGCCTCAATGTTAAACTAATATGTATATTTTCTTTGGTAAAAGAGGTAATACATTAAGAAAAATTTATGTTTATGCAAATATGAGAGTATTATGGTACAAATATAGCTAAATCTAGCAATTATAAAGGTAATAACTTGGAGGTTGATGTAAAGGAAGTTCGGGGCAGGGGTAAGGCCCGCGTACACATTACCCTCCCCAAACCCCGCTATGTGGGACTTTGCTGGGTAGTTGTTGTTGTTGTTGATGTAAAGGAAGTACCGACTATCCGAAATTAAAGTGTACTATTTATACATGCCCTAATAATTTCGGATTTCGGATCGGATTGGATAAAAATATACCAATCCGAATCCGATCAGAAATACGAAATTTAAAAAAAAAACACAATTTGAAATTTGATCCAATCCGAAATTCAAAATCCAAAATTGAATAGATCGGTTTGATTTTCAGCTATCCGATCCGGATGAACAACCCTAAATCCTATGTCGGTGGTAAGTTTGAAAAAAGAGAGGAAGACTTGTTCATGTATGCTTTTGTTCCACTATATCCGTCTATAAAAGGATGTCAGCATTGCAAACATGTTGCTGTTGTAGATGGAACCTTTCTTAAATCGACATATAGAGGAATACAATTGATAGCATCAACACAAGATCCAGCAGGTAATATCATACCACTTGCATATGTCATAGTAGATTCAGAGAATAATGCTTATTGGGAGTGATTTTTTGCGAGATTCGAGGATGTATTTGGGGAAATGAAGGGAATGTGCATAGTCTCAGATAGGCATGAAGGCATTGAAAATGCAACAGAGATATTATATCCACAAGTACCTCATTGTGTCTGCATATGTCATCTATGGAATACTATAAAAAAATTACAAAAAAATCATTTAAAGTATACACAGTCGAGAAGTATGATTACTACATGGCAGAGGTAGAGAAAATTGATAAGAGGGTCAATGATTATTTAATGAATGTTTGGTATGAAAGATAGTCCATAGCATATTCCACTGTCAACAGAACATTGATGATGACTTCAAACATTACGGAGTTGATCAATGCAGCGCTCAAGGATGCTAGGGAACTCCCAGTACCGCCTTTGCTAGACTATATAAGGAAATTGATCGGACGATGGAATGTTACAAACCTAAAGAATGCAGTAGAGTTATCCACTGATCTTGGAAAAAAAATATGATACAATGTTGATGGAAAATCTTGAATTATCACATCAAATGGATATATGACTGGAATCTATAGATACGTGTGCATAGAATATGTACAACAACAACAACAACTAGTATACTCCCACAAGTGGGTCTGGTGAGGGTAATATGTACGGAGACCTTACCCCTACCCCGAGGGGCGGAGAGGTTGTTTCCAGGAGACCCTCTGCTCAAGTGCATAGAATATGTAATCATGTCGAATTAACGAATTTGTTATATCTTGAACCCTTTGTGTGATTCTGTTAAACAAGTGTTTACCTGCACAAAAGCAAAGGCTTTCAATTTAATGTAGCATTTATGCCTACCCCATTGCTAAAATATGGTTGGTTTGACATGATAATAAGTTATTTTGAATCTTGTAGGCTCTCTAGTATATGTATTTTGAGGGCATCTGCTTTGTCACCACTAGTGATAGTTGATAAATTTTATCGGTAACCCCTTTGACGAGTTACTTAGATTCAGTACTTGATAAGGGTAAGTAGAGAATGGTGTTCCTAAAAGATCGAACTTGCAGCTGTAGAAGGATTCAATTGGATGAGCTATCATGTGCACATGCTTGGGCAGTGTTAAAATACAAATATATTGATCACATTGAGTATTGCTCGGTGTACTACACCAGGAAGTACATATTAAAGACCAATGAAATTTTAATTTATCCGGTTCCTGATGAAAGCACATGGGAGATTCCTGCAGAAGTTTTAAATGAAAAAGTCTCGCCACCAGATATGACTAAAACAATAGGAAGGCCAAGGAAGGGGAGGTGCAAGCCATTATATGAAAATGAAAAAAGGTCAATTTTTTTATGTGGAAAGTGTGGAGAAGAAGGTCACAACAGAAAAATTTGTAGAAATAATCCAAAGAGAGTATGAAATATGTCAAATTTAGAATTACTTGTTATTTTACTTTACTGGATATCATAGAGATTTAGAAGAATACAATATATCAAGAATTATATCATTGTAGAATGTCATTTAAATTTTAAATATAAATAAATATTTGACATATCGTATTTCAAGTTTATATTATACATCCACTTGATTAAAAATAAGTTGTATCAGCTATGTATCATATTTGTATCATATATGTATCGCTTGTGCATCACATATGTATATCTTGTGTATCACCTATGTATCTCTGTGTATAGGCTCTTACTCATGCATTATTTGCGTAGTAACAAGGCTAACAAATGGAAAACAGTCCTAGCAGCTAGAATACTATGCAAATAGTTTTAGAAATTTTCAAAGAAGAGTGGCTTCATCAATACATATTTGAAAACTGTGCATCATATGTGTATCATATATGTATCATGTATGTATCATGCATGTATCTGCAAGAGACAATGTATCACAAACTACAGTATATTTTTCATATCTATAATTCACAACACAAAATCAAGGGAGAAAACACCAAAATAAACTAAACTGCAACAATCCAATATCGCACTGAAACTCATTAAACCTTTATAATAGAGAAACATCTCATTTTCCATATAATTCTTAAAAGTATTCGTAAAATTCAAACATAAATAAATCTCATCCATCTTACAAAAATGACAAAATAACAGAACATTATATAAAAATAAAATTATAGAGTTCATCCTACAACAATGACAAAAGTAACCATTTCTTCTGCTTCTACAACTTATTCTGTCGATCAATAATCTCATCATCACTTTGCGCGTCCAGTTCCATCTTCTTTCTAGCATAATCCCACAAGAGAGCATCAAATCTACGTCGGTATGCATGGGCATTGAATTTTTTAAGAGGCGTATTGCCCTCAATGAAATACTCGGCAAATGATGCCGCAAATACACTACAATCACTGCAAAAATAAAAAGAACAACAACTATCAAACTGCAGAATCTAAAACCAAGACATATTGTGTTGAAAGAAATTCATACGCTTCGACTTGGTGAGGCAATCCTTCGATCAGTTTTACATCAAAGGGGGTAATCAAGTCTTTTGATTTGTAGACAACAATGCTCCAATTGATATCTTTTTTATTTAAATAGAAGTGCATGTGCACGAAAAAATAAGGCATCAACACATAATACTTGGCCATGGTCTTATGAACTTTGGCTTGATGAGCAGCTCCATCGCGCATAGAGTCATACACATAAATCCATCTATCCTTGAAGGAGATCACAACCATTACCCAATGCCATTGTTCTGAAACAATAATTGGCATTAAGACATGCTCGACATTGTGCCGAGGAACATTTGCATCCAAGACAAACCCCTGAATAAACTCTGCAATGACATGTTTCGGAGTGCACACATCACTGTCTCCGCCTATATCAATAAACGCCTGCCACAACTCATTAATTTTCTCGTCGAAGTACCAATCTATGGTGGTGAATGTCATGTAGGTCTTTGTCATACTTCCCCTTCTTCCTCAGATTATAGAACAAAACATCAATGTGCTAAAATAAAATATAACAAATAACCAATCACTAAAGGTTCGTAAGCTTTAAGCAACTACGATTTTTCAAACCAAAATCACAGAAAATAAAGGAAAATGGATGCCATTGCTATCTCTTGTGCCACGAAATAGCAATTAATAAATTGTTCTAACTTAAGAGGATTGAGTGTTCATGTGTACACTGGCTAAATTTTAAAAAAAAAATTGCAAAAGTAAATTCTTACATATCGAGTCATCAAAGGGCTGACAATTATATGCCAAAGTATAAAATTATTTTTTGTCTTCAACATGAAATACACCAAGATCATAAGCAGGATTGAGTTCACTAACATCCTTCGGGTAAATTTCATTCCTGGTAACATATATACACAAAAGAGTACAGTGATTTGATATAAAATAATGTTATAAGTGACAATATATTAAAATATAAAACTAAAAAAAGCTCACAAGTTGGAAACATACTTCTTTCCGGACTTCCCTTCTTTGACCCATGCAACAAATTCATTCAACAAAAAGATGTTATCGCCAGTTCTGATTTTGCTTTGAAAAGGATGCTTAATAGCATAAATTTTTCTTTTTCCTTTCGTTGCAACTACACCAGTACTGAAACCTGAATCAAACATAGTAATAAATGGAGACTGCACGGCCTTTGCAGGATATCTCTTTCTTTTTTCCATTTGCGGCAATACTTCAGGAAGTAATTTAGGATTGTACAAAATCATCTCCACTGTCGCCTCATCAACACTTGCAGTCGGACAAACAACACCAGTCTGAGATTCAGGAACCGTTTGTTTCTCAAATTCGTCCCTTGCCGCCCCATCAACACTTGCAGTCAAAAATAACACTATCCCGGGATTTAACAACCTTTTGTTTCTCAGATTCTTCCTCCGTCTCCCCTGTCGCCGTATCTACAATCTCACCAATACAGCCAACATATATTACATCTGGTGTGAAAGTTACTTTAGCAACAGATATGTCAACTTTCACACCAGAATGTCCTTCCATAGCATTGACACCTAACTGATCTGCTACACTAGTATCTCTTTGAGAATGTGGAACATCTTTGCCTTCACTTTCACACGACCTATTTTTTTAAAAAAGAATCGAATTATCAAAAACAACAAAGAAAAGAAAAGAGAAAAGTGCAAAATGCACAACTAAACACACCTGGCAACCATCCATTTTGACATCTTCATTCCCATCAAACTCCATATTGCTCATAAAACCATTATTGAATTGACGACCACTGGTGCCTTCCTCTGGATGTGCAGCATATTTGACTGCGCTTGCACCAAACTATTTTTCTAAAAAAAGATATAGCAAGTTAACTAAAAAATAAAAAAAAATGCACAATAGAAAAGAAACACGTACCTTAGAATTTATCAACTCAAGTACCTCCTTGAATTTATTAGAAACATATTCCATGAAGGAATTTAACTGCTTACGAAGCTACAAGATGAAACAAATAAGAAAAATAATAGGCTTTGAATATACAATTTGAACAATACTTTAAAAAACATATATAAAAAAGACCAATACATACTTGCTTCATAACATCTTTCAACTTCTACAACTCACGGTCATAATCAACAGGTTGGACACCTGGCACGTTTTAGCGCCTTTTGGTGGGACAAGCTCCTTAATCTGGTTCGGGGGTGGTGTGACAAAATTATCGCTATCATCAATAGGATATTTTCCCCTATTACGTGATGTAAAATATTTCAGATGCTCATCGGTAACTTCAACATGCAAAGTAAATCTCCTTAGCTCTTTAATTGTCGGAGAAATATTTTTAAACTACAAAGGTAACCAAAAGTGATTCAGTCCTAGATAGATAAAAACTGTATGTTTGATGTATCACAATGAATTACAGTGTATTATAAGTGTATATCTCATTAAGATATAAAAGATGGTACCTTATTTCATGTGTTGTTGAAGAAACCAATAGAGAAGTCTTTACGCGTTGGCCTGTCTGTTATTTCCCAATTCAATATGCGTGGTGTATGATCTCCAACACGAATAATAAACGTTTGAACAACTACAGTGCAACATTCATAGAACCACACTTGTAGTGAAAGAGAAAATCCACCAATCATATAAAACTCACACTTTCCCCTCAACCTGTCCTTTGCCGACTTCATTAAAGCTCGAAACACAATCTTACCCCGTGGAAACTACACATACTCACCACTCTCGGAAATTAGAAATGTTTTTATAAAATAAATGATTGCAATCTTAACTGCGTCTTCATCCGACTGCCATTTCTTCTTCTCAAAACAATCAATAAGTGACTTCTTTAATATCACTTCAAAATCAAAAAAATAAGTATCCACCAACCTATTGGGTCCATTGAATTTACCTTCAACATGTTCATAACCACAACAGTTTAAATCACTTACAATACCAAATTCTCGAATACCAAAATGTAAAACACATTCATCATTCAATTTCACATAAAATTCATCACACTTATCTTGAATCAACTCCCTAGACGTTAAAGAAGAAATAAGTTGTGCCTGGATAGCAACTCAATGTAAATCAAGAAAATAGCCAAAACAGTTTTCCCTAAACATCCGAAGCTAGACATCAATCAACTTTGACTGTAAAATCGATACAATATCCACATTAGTGTATGATGACTAATGGGTAACAGAAAATGGCTCACCAACTAGAATATAGAGCTTCCAAGGATACAAATACATGACACGAATTAAAAACAAATAAATACAAACTAAATCAAAATTTTAAAAGAAGAGTCAACAATAAAAAAATTATAACTGAAATTGTATATAGCTTACAAGCTTTGTTAGGAATTTTAACTTTTCCTGCCTTCTGAACCTTGTTTTATTTTGGTTTGACACCCAAATTCTCTTCGTCCTCCGCACATTTTCTCATACCTTGATCAACATCCATGATAACCTTTTGCTCTTCTTTTTTATCAGATTGTCCAATAATATCCTTTCGAGATTCTAACACTTTAACACTGTCGGAACGATTTTGTATTTGCATGTTTTGTTCATCGATCAATTTCTCAACTAAAACTGAGGTTGAATGAGGAGATAAACTCATCGACCTAGTTTCTCTTCTCGTGTTGCACTGTTTCACAATTGAAACTAGGTTCAATGACAAAATTTTAAAAAAAATATACGAACAAAAGGTTACAAAAATTTGTGAAGAAATTAATACTAAAACTCGACTAAAACTTACAAAATCAGTCACAAAAACATAAAGAAAAGCAATATCGATTCTACAAAACACATGAAATCAGGAAAATATACAAAATAAGAGGTTTTCTACTCCAAATTACCTGGAATCAGATGAAATAACCGAAAATGTATCTCGTTTTGTTGTCAATTTCAGCAATTTTGGTTGAATATAGGAAAAAATTGCAGAAAGAGAGAGAGAGAGAGAGAGAGAGAGAGAGAGAGAGAGAGAGAAAGAAAGAGAGAGAGAGAGAGAGAGAGAGAGAGAGAGAAAGAAAGAGAGAGAGAGAGAGAGAGAGAGAGAGAGAACTCGGTGTTGTATACGAAAAATAACGGATACAAAAATTGACATTAATTGAAACTATTTGGGCCAAAAATGACATTTGGGCCATTTTTAGTAGATATTTTGTTTTGGGCTATTTTTTGCTAGAAAAGTTTATAGAGTGACATAGCAGATAATTTCCCTTAAAAACCCTTCGAAATATATTTAAGAAATAGTAATTTGTTTTTCTCAAACTAAGTGCCCGTTTGGACATAAAAAAAATTCACATTTTTTTTTTCAAAAAAAAATCACTTTTTTTGACATTAGTGTTTGGCCACAAAATTTTGAATTTTAATTTGAAGAAGAATTCTGAAATTTTTCAAAAATTTAAAAACTTCATAAATCTGTTTTCCAAATTTTTACTCAAATCAGTTACAAAACTTCAAAAAACAATCCAAAATAATATTCATGTTCAAACAACAACAATAACGACAACAAACCTAGTTTAATTCCAACAGGTGGGGACTGGGATGGGTAATCTGTACGCAGATCTTATCCCTGTCTAATACAGGTAGAGATATTATTTTCAAACGTCAATAAGAAGAAGAAGAAAGCAAGGAAGGAGGAAAGAAGGAAGAGAAAAGAAAAAGGAAGAGATAAATAATAAGTAGTACCAAATAATAGCAACAAGGACTACAACAACCGAGACAAACGAAACTAAATAAAATAATAAAAATCTAAAAATATAAAGTAATATGTATGCTATTAAGACTATCAGTGAATAATTATAAACTCCACAGTAACCTTCTACCCTACTAGTTGAGATCCAGACTCTCCTATCAATTTTCAAATATCATTCTGACTTAAAAAAATATTTGAGATAATACATAAATTACCTATCAAACTTGTACAGAAAAATCATTTACACACCTTTGTTAAAATATACGCTTAACGCTAGAGGAGGGGGGGGGGGGTGAATACGTTATAATAAAAAACAATATAAACTTGCGGAATTAAAAATTGCAGGATTGAAATAAGTGCGGTAAGTAAATAATAAGGAACGAACGCACCGAAATTATCCTGGTTCACCACAACCTGTGGCTAGTCCAGTCCCCGAGAGACTCTCTCGAGATTCCACTAACTTCGTTAAGCTTACAGATGCTTAACAAACCGTTACAAACAGAGAACTTGAGTCACACAAGCCTCAACAACCTTTGCTCGAAGATACCACACTTCAAGACTTCAACCGAAGGAATGAAAACGTTCCTTCTTACAACCACAAGGGATTAACACTTCCCTTCAAGTGTATACAAACACTTAGCACTCAAGACAAGACTCTCTTTAAGAGTAGATATGAGTAAAATAAATACGCTCAAGAACACAACAACTTTCCTCAAGAGTTTGGCTCTCAAAAACTTATGAAATGAATATAAAATGATGTATATGAGAGTATGCAAGCTTTAGCAAGAATATGATCAGTTGTTGTACTTAGAAGACTGATTTTAAGTTGTATTTATAGTGTTCAAAACCCCCACAACCGTTGCCTAATTGCCAATCAAGAATTGCTGATTTTGTGCTAAGATAATCGATTATCTGATTTGCATAATCGATTATTTTCCAATCGTTCACAAATCATTCCCAGATTTTAAGCAGAATAATCGATTATCCAAATCGTATAATCGATTACCTGACAACGTTCAAAAAATCATATGCAGATTTTACTTAGCATAATCGATTATCAGATTGTGTATAATCGATTATCTTTCAGAGTTTAAAAATACTTTGGCAACGGTCATTTGCATAATCGATTATGCTATAAGGATAATCGATTATCTTTTATATTTTGAAAACTTCGGACTACACTGTCTTAACATAATCGATTATCATAAAGTACATAATCGATTATTTTACAGTCTTGTAAAATTTGATAGACACTGCCTCAACATAATCGATTATCATAATGTGCATAATCGATTATTTTATAGCTTTGAAAAGTATGATGGACACTGCCTCAACATAATCGATTATCATAAAGTACATAATCGATTATCTTGTGGCTTTGAAACATCTGATGGACACTGCCTCAACATAATCGATTATCTTGTAGCTTTAAAAAATTTAATGTACACTGCCTTAACATAATCGATTATCATAAGGTACATAATCGATTATTGTTCAGCTTTGTAAATCTGGTGTACATTGTCTTAACATAATCGATTATCATAAAGTACATAATCGATTATCTTTGTCCAGATTTGAGAGGCATGTTTAAAAATCATTTTGGCTAAAATAAAATGTTTGAAAATCATTTTGCTTTAAAATAAATATGCATGATTTGATAAAAATGATTTTACGAGAGAAGCCAAGTCTTGAGTCAATTGTCGGATCAAGATCACAATTAAAGAACGACTCATGTATAACTTTATTTCTTTGCTTGATCATGATCTTTGTTCGTCTTGTGCTTGAACCTCGTTATGTGTCAATTGCGCTTTTGTGCTTGGACCTCGTCATATGTCAATTGCGCGTCGTTTGTCATTTATCAAAACCTACAAATATGAACACACATTTAGTATGTATTGAGAACGTGTTTCAACAACCTTAACTTTACGGACGACCTATGTCCCCCTATTTTTGTTTGGGGTGAATTTAATACCCTATTGGTAACACTTAGTTAGTCTTGTGGGGGTGTATGTAGTACACGCGCGCCACGTGTCAAAATCTGCTAAAAAACGATTTTTTCGGTTTAAAAAAATAGTTTTTACAATATTTTTTTCCAGTTTTTACAAAATAAATTTCTTTTAGAAAACTGAAAAAATAAAAAATATTTTTCAAAAACAAAAAATATTTTGTTGAAAAATAATTTTTCCAGTTTTTAAAAAACAAAGATATGTTAAAAGTGATTTTTCCCAGTTTTTTTTTAAAAAAGTAATTTTTACAAATTTATTTTTCCAAATTTTACAAAATAAAATTCTTTTAAAAACTGAAACAATAAAAATAAATATTTTTTAAAAATGAAAATATTTTATTGAAAATAATTTTTTTAATTTTTAAAAAACAAAGATATTTTGTTTAAAAATGATTATTTCTGTTTTTACAAATTTTTTTTTACAAGTTTGTTTTTTCAGTTTTTACAAAAAAAAATCTTTAAATATTTTTAGAATGAAGAAACAAAATTTCGAAAATAATTTATTAAAAATGTTTTTTCCAGTTTTAAAAAACAAAAGTATTTTATTGAAAACTGAGAAAAGAATTCTGTTTTTACAAAAAAAATTAATTTTTACAAATATGATTTTTACAACAAAAAATATTTTTTTTTAAAAAAATAATTTTTGCAATTGTGAGAGGATTATGGATTATCTCAAAATATTTTCACTTTATTTTTGGAATTTTACCATTCTTATGCCCAAAAGACCACCGAGAACAGTGGTCTTCGGCGTCGCATAGCTTGACACTCTGCAGAAGTATCTTGGGGAAGCTGAAGTAAAAAATTTAAACATGGCGGAAATCGTAACCCTAGATTCCTCTACCCATCCACCTCAATTTCCCGACGAAAATCCTACCGGAAACGATGACGAAGACATGCTCGACGCCCCTAAATCCACTAAAAGTTCCGATTCGGATTCCGACTCCGACTCAGAGGATGACGCACAGCAGAATCTACAAATTCAAGCTCTACAAACTGAGCTCTTAAATAACCCTTCCAATTACGATGCTCATGTTCAAGTATCTCTCTCTCTCTCTCTCTCTCTCTCTCTCTCTCTCTCTCTCTACGCTCATTCACAAATTAGTAAGAAGGATATATGTTCTATGGAAAATAGTTTGTGAATCATTATCTATTGGAGTAACAGATAATCGTACAAGGTGTAAGATAAGGTATAAGGATAGTATTTTGATGACATTTTTGAGTACGGGTTGACAATACTGTCTAGACCCCAGGGCTTAGTTCAAGTGGCAAAGGTTGAGGGACTTGTGACTTAGGTCACAGGTTCAAGCACTGGGCCATGCGAAATAAGACTGGTTGTTTAAGTGGAGAAGGGTAGAGCAGTAGGCCCATTACCCCTTTCGAGTGGTCCTAAAGGTTGCACCCAGACGGTTTCTCGATCATCAAAAGAATAGATCAATAATAATGTCCAGGTGATCACTGAAATAAGTGATATGAGTAAGAGTTGAGATACTGGTAAAGAAAAATGAATTCTGTCCATAAGTGCGAAAAGTCATTTAACCATTTGGTGGAAACATATTCTTTTCATAGACTAAGGTAACTTTTAGTGGAGAACGTTTTCCTCTATAAAAACACACCACGAATGCTCACTAAAACTATTGGTTTACCTATTTCTATGAGGTTAAATGATTTTTCATTTTGGAAGCAATTATTAGTTGGAGCTGTTTTCTGTATTTTCTGCAGTATGCATGTTTGTTTATTTAGAGATTTATGATACACTGTTTTTTTTGCGTTTGTATAGTACATAAAAGCTTTAAGGAAGCAAGGGGATATAGAGAAGCTTAGACAAGCGAGGGAAGCCATGAATGCTATTTTTCCTTTGAGTTCTGAGATGTGGCAGGAGTGGACTAAAGACGAGACGTCTCTTTCTTCGGGGTATCTCTTTTCATTTTTTCCTACTGTATTTATTCTTATTTAAATTCTTTTTCTTTCTTGTTTAATAATGGATGTTGTTTGATGATTTACAGATATCTGTACCATATCGAGGCATACTTAGTCTTTAGGTTCTTCGTGATAGAAAGGCAGTGGATAAGCATGAGAGATTTATGGGTTTGGGCCATAGGAAAGGCTAGGAAAGGACAATATAGAAGATTTATGTGGAACTTATTCTATGTGTTTTACATTGTATTGCTCTCCTATAGAGACTTGTGCTCCTGGATGCTCAGTTGGATCTCTAATTAGTAAGGGGAGTAGAGGAAATAAAAAGCAGCGCATTTGTTCTGTAAATTTTGTATTTTCCTTTCCCAACTAATACTTATCCAACGGTTGCATTTTCTTGTTCTCTCATTTCCACTTTATTGTGAACCAGACTGAAGTTGTGGGGAAGATCCAAATCCGTTTGGAGATCTCTATTTCCTAAGCTAAAATAGAGAACACATAGTCTTCTTTGAGCAAGTTTTTTCTTTTTTCCGTTTAACAAGTTGACTTGAACTTCTGAAAAATGTTGATTTGACACCATGTCGAAATCATCCTGCTCGCTATTCTCCACTTTGACGACGCATGCTTGCTGAGGCGATCCTCTCTATAACTTGCATGACCTGTTCTGATTAATTTTCTAACTTTTCTTACATGTTATCTGAAGAATGTTATGTACCAGTCTGCACTTTAAGATACGATGGGAGAAAAAATAAAAGAAACGGTCATAGATGAAGAGGGCATCTCATTTCTTATTGTCTTTTGTTCACTCACTTTGACTTTATTATTATTGTTGTTGTTGATTTCTGAATAGCTTATTATTGAAATTCAAGAGAGAAAAGTCATTAATGGCTTCAACTTTAACATCCTTACTGAAGAGATTAACAACTGGAGAGTTCTAATCATCAAAACAAAGGAAGTAGAGAGTGAATAAAGAACTAGGGGATTTATAATTTTCCAATCTACAACAGATCTTTATTTACTAGAGAAACTTCTTTAGATTTGGAGTTAACGAATTAGCTTTAGTATATGAGCCATTGTTGCAAAAGGATGGGGAGGAGGTTTTGACAAGGAAGGAGAAACTCCATGGGAGGGTGAAGACAAATGGAGTAGAACGTTTTATGGTGTAATGCTCAAATCTGACCTTTGCTCTTACAAATTTAGATGTTAGAAAAAATGATGGGTTTGTTTGTACATGCTGATATATATGTAAATGACATTGAGTTTATTCTGACACTATTTGTGTAATGTGATAATTTTTGAGACACACGGAGATTCCCTTGGTTTATTCATTCTTGTTTATATATTTTGCCTGTTTAGCTCTATGACACATAATGAAATAAAAAGAAAGAGCCACTTTTGCTGTCTACTTATATTTTTATTTGCATATTTGTTTTGCAGACCCGAGGCTCTCCCTGCTATTGAGAAGCTATTTGAGCGTGGGGTGTCTGACTATCTTGTAAGTAGTGTGTTAATGTCTCTGTGAATCCTGGTGCTTATTCACTTTAAAAGTGTGAAAAGAATTTAAGGTGCGAGCCAGGCTCTGGTTCTAGATTGAAAACACTAATGCTTTCTGTTGTATGTGCTATATGCAAGATGGCTTACTGGGAGATCCAATATATAATTGCTTTGTCCGCGCCTAATGACGTTAAGATAAGCTTAATCTTTATTGAACGTGCCCTGTTTATTGTTTAAGAGTTGCCTTGCCTTTATTGAAATGACCTTGACGGAGAATCTCAAGTATATAGTTGTCAAATATTTCTTTGTATTGCAAAAGTCGCAAAAGCTAATAGAAGCCTTCCCTTGGACCTTGGTAAAGTAGTACGGTAGAAGGGTCTGTGTTAGAAGCCTTTCTCTGATACCTTAATAATCCTTTTCCTTGTGCTGCTTCATAGTAGGATGGTCATGTGAAGGACCCAATATTCTACATTATTTCAAAGTTGTTTAAATCTCATCATAGTAGGATGGTCATGTGAAGGACCCAATATTCTACATTATTTCAAAGTTGTTTAAATCTCATGCTGCTATTAGATCAACTTTGTTGGCGGAAATCGTATTAACGAAGTTATAATTCGAAGTTGTTTTTTGCTTATGAAGAATTTTTGGAAAGTAACTTATCTTTGATATCTGGAAATATCTTCATGACAAGAATTGTCCTAATATATTCCATTTCAAAAAAAGAATTGTCCTAATATTGCCCCCAAGGCTTGGTATGGTGCTAAGAGTGCAGTGCATGATATGTGGGCTAGGCACACATCAAGGGTTGGATCTTTGCCATAGACAAAAGCCTGGTAGTTAAGTGGAGAAGGGTAGAGGGATGGGCCCATTCACCGAGTTTCAAATCGTGTGCCACTGGCCCTTGGGGATTTCTCGGTTATCAATGGATGAAAAAAAGAATTATCCTAAATATTTTTTTCATGTGAAAAATCAACACAATTACTGCTTTTAAAAGGACAATGAAATGGGCCAACATTAATAAAATTGTTGCCAAAAAAAATGAGGACAATGAAATGGGTTTTGCTTGAATCAAAATAAATGTACTGATTGTTTTTGGCTTGATGCAGTCTGTTGCTTTGTGGTGTGACTACTTAAGTTTTGTTCAAGGGCGTGACGAATCAGTCCGTACACGTTCCGTCGGTGGAATTTCAAAGGCAAGAAATCTCTTTGAGCATGCCCTTGTAGCTGCTGGTTTGCATGTTGCTGAAGGCAGCAGGATATGGGAATTATACAGGGAATTCGAACAAGATCTTTTCCTCACAATTGATGAAACTGATGCGGACGTAAGGGCTTGACACTTTCCTTTCTTTCCTTTTATGTGTGCCATTGTCTCTTTAGCCTTTTCTTAAGATATAGTAGAGCTAGCCCTATCTAGTTTGAGATTAAGGCGTTGTTGTTGGTATTGATAAAGAGCACAGTTCTTTCCTTAGCCCTTGTTTTTTTTAAGGTTGTGTACCTTTCCAGATGTGAGGGAAAGGGAACATTTCTCTTTCCTTATGGTTGTTATCACTATGCACCCCCTTCTTTGTTTTTCCTGCAAGCATACACCATGTCTTTGTTCATATTTCCCTGCTCATATCACAAGTCATGTTCTTGAGGAGCTTGCTGCCATTCATCTAATAGAGCTTCTAAATCACTGTTTCTGAGAGTTGCTTTTAATGTCCCCCCTCTGAATTAAGAATGTGCTAATAAAAAATGCTGCTGCGCCTTGTTGTTCTTCCTCTGAACCAGTTATCACTCCCAACCCCAAAATAGGTTAAACTTGTGTCATGGTTTGAGTCTCAAGAAATCATGAACAGATATAAAGAAGAGGTGTATCTTAACTTTTACCATTTCAAAAAACAAAAAGAATTAAAAAAAGGTGTTTCTCAAATCTTCGGTTGCTTTTACTGGTTCATGGGACTGATACAGCTTAATACTGGAGTTCTCTTTATATAAGCATACTTCAACAACATACTTCAACAACTGGTAGCAGATTGAAATGTTGTATACTTGTATACGGGGAAGCCTATTTTCGTTATTGAATGAAGGCCGAGAAAAAGAAAGCACATATTGAGTTGTCCCCTCTTGTGTTGTGAGTTTTCATAATATTCCATTCAGTGTTAGTTATTTGGTTGAGTTAATGTCGAGAAACTATCTATTTTTAGTAACTTCAGTTAGTTAGGCTTTGATTCGAATGTTAGGTCAGAGGTATTGGTCCCACAAAAAAGATGCCTCTAGTGCTAGTACCTTTGCTGAAGATCAAAGAATGTTGAGTCTAGAACTTTCCTCAATTGATATCCTGTTCTGTATTCTCGTGTAATACGATTGCTATATGACGTTGGTATTTGGTTACTATATTGGGACAATGTTCAAAATGATAACTTGATCTGTATCTATTTCCCACATTTTATAGTTGATATTTGTTATTGGATGTTTTCTTCATTGTGATGCAGTTGAGAGAGAAGCAGGTCCAGCGGATTAGGAATTTATTCCATCGCCAGTTGTCTGTCCCTCTTGCTGATCTAACTTCAACTCTTCATATATACAAGGCTTGGGAAGCAAAACAGGGAGCCGATCTTGATGTAGACTCCAGTAACCTGGATGGGCTTTCGCCACATGTTGCCTCTTCATATCAGAAGGCCCTCGACATGATGAATGCCAGGACTCATTTTGAGAATCAAATATCTTGTAAAGTTGCACCTGAATCGGAAAGGCTTCAAAGCTTTATGGTGTATATCCTGATGCCCTCATCTATATTTTTGAAACAGGACTCGAAAATGATTGTTTGACAATGATAGTCACACTTAATAGGTATTAAAATTGGATGGCCAGCTAAATTGTTGTAGTATTGTGGAATCATGACTAAATTGATACGCCTGCTATCATGACTTTAGTAAAGGTACATTGTGTGCAAGAATAATATTGTGTCACATATGTGTAACTTATTAGTTGTTACAGTCTAGAATCATGAACAAGCTTTTTGGTTGGTTTGATTTTGGCTAAGGCACTTAGATTTTACCTTGGCATACCTAACATTAACAGAAAGAAAAACTTGTTGAAATTAGGCAATCCTGCATGAGATGAACCCAAATTTTAACCACTTAAGTACAATATAGCTCCTTCTGTGCTATTAAGGACTTGATCAATTTACCAGATACTTTAGACTCAATTATCTGCTAAGAATTCTACGCGTGGTGTTTTCCTGCAGGCTTACTTAAAATTTGAGCAATCGTTGGGGGATCCAGCGAGGATACAGATCTTGTATGAGCGTGCCATAACTGAATTTCCTATATCTGGTGAACTCTGGCTTGATTATACTCACTACATGGATAAAACCTTGAAGGTTTGTTCTCCGGACTTCATCCTTTTTAACTAATCTGTCATTTCTTGATTGTGTTGAAAACTGACTCAGCTTTAAGTTATGTGCTTTTCTTTGCAGACCTCCAGTCTTGTTCGGGACATTTACAAAAGGGCGACAAGGAACTGTCCCTGGATTGGAGACCTGTGGGTGCGATACTCGCTGTCTCTTGAACGCAGTCGTGCTTCTGAGGAAGAGCTATCTGCCGTATGTCTCCATTCTTGACTTTGCTGGATGTTCAATCACTGAATTTTATTCTGATTTTAAGTGTCATCTTTTACGAGAATTTCAAGCTGGAATGGTCCATTCCTTTATGCTTTGGACTTATCTGCTGGAGATCCAGCATTGACTATCTGTCCTTTATTAATGCATGTTTTAAGTACTTTCTGACTAAATCCCTCATTGTCAAAAGAATTGGATATTTGACACCTGATTGTTTGCTATATATTCCCCAACTTTCTTGGAACCGAGGTGTAATAGTAGTTGTTGTGTATCGTTTCCTATATTTTCTTATAACTGTGTTATTGCTATTTTGATTTCTGTCGAATTGTTCTTTTCCTTTTTCTTTTCTTTTTTGGTATTAGGCAATGATATCTTTTTTTACGTGAAACTTAATGAGAAGAATTTGGCGCTTTAGTTTCAATTCTGCTGTCTGTAATAGCACATGTATCAATATTTGTGGTGACTGTCAGGATTCTTATTCAATTTTGTGTCATTGTTCCAGGTTTTCGAGAAGGCCCTACAGTGCACTTTCTCAAGCTTTGAAGAGGTTAGGACATATCTGCCTTTTATTGTTATTCGTACTCAAATTTTTCTCGCCCATTCCTGTGCAGTATGTTTACTATGTTATGGTGCAAAACTACACAAGTCTTCTGGTGCATCCTTTGAACTGTTCCTTTACTTCTGTTAATGAGGTTGATGCAATATTAGGTTTAACTACTGCTGACAATTTGCTGTTAATTTTGAATTGCAACTTAGTCTTTGATAGAACTTCAAAATGAATAAAAGATTCACTATAGTCTAACATATGCAAATTTCAGTACAATTTCAGTACTGAAATTTGCTCTATGTTCTCTTCATCAGGCACTTATTAGGGTGGAGTGATTTATTATTTCTTTGCTGAAGACAAATTTTAGCTTTCGGACAATGCAATTGCTGCAAAGAAGTATGATGTTCATGGAAGTTTTTCAGTGACTTGTTCGTCCAAAATAAACGTCGTAGAGAACTAGCATAAGAGGAGGGTCAATATAGCCTGTGTCCAAGAGACTAGGTGGAAAGGGTCGAAGGCGAGGAATGCAGACGGGTTTAAGCTGTGGTATTCTAGGGTCGTGAGAGGTAAGAATGGAGTGGGCTCTTGGTGGATAGGGATCTTAGGGAGTCAGTGGTAGAGGTTAGGCGATTGAATGATAGGTTAATGTCTATTAAGTTGGTTATTGGGGGTTGCGTCCTCAACGTCATCAGCGCTTATGCACCGCAAGCGAGCTTAAATGAGGAGGTTAAGAGGCGTTTTTGGGAGGGCTTGGATGATTTGGTGAGTAGTATTCCTCAATTTGAGAAGTTAGTTATTGGAGGGGACTAATGGTTATATTGGGGCTGATGCTGGCGGTTATGGTGAGGTGCACGGTGGCTTTGGCCTTGGGGTCAGGAACAGAGGAGGCACGTCACTGCTCGATTTCGCCAGGATTTCTGAGCTTCTAATTGCGAACTCGACATTTCATAAGAGGGAGGAGCATTTGGTCACCTTCAAAAGTTTCGCAGCGAAAACTCAGATTGATTACCTTCTTCTCAGAACGAGCGATAGAGGTTTATGCAAGGACTACACGGTCATTCCGGGGGAGTCCCTTTCGACTCTTCATAGACTCCTAGTGATGGATGTCGGTCTCTGGGTGAAGAGGTAGAGGAGGGGTGCTTGGGGACGACCACAGATTAGATGAGGTGCTTTGACTAAGGAAAAAGCCCAGGAGTTGGAGAGGAGGTTAGTTGATGGTGGAGCTTGGAGAAGTTCTGGGGAAGCGGACACAATGTGGTCAGAGACGGCGAACTTGGTTAGGGAGGTAGCACGGGATGTGCTCGGGGTAACCAATGGCTATTCAAGCAGACATCAGAGTGACTAGTGGTGGAACGATGTAGTCCAAGAAAAAGTGGAGGTGAAGAAGGCTGCATTTGCTAAGTTGGCAGGGAGCACAAGCGAGGAAGAAAGGCGAGTGAACAGGGAGATCTACAAGGTGGCGAGGAAGGAAGCGAAGCTGGCAGTTACAGAAGCTAAAAACGCGGTGTTTGGTTGCATGTATGAGGAATTAGGGGAGAAAGGCGGGGGCAAGAAGTTATTCCGGTTAGCGAAAGTAAGGGAGATGAAGGCGCGAGATCTAGATCAAGTTCGGTGCATCAAGGATGAGGACGGTAGAGTTCTGATGGGAGAGTCAAGTCAAGCAGAGGTGGCAGTCGTACTTTCGAGACCTACTTAACGAGGATGGGGATCGTAACATAGAGCTGGGGAGCTTGGGCATTCAGAGCAGCACATAGACCTTAGGTATTGTTGGCGCATTAGGGTAGAGGAGGTCATGAGGGCTTTGCGTAGGATGAGTAGGGGTCGAGCGACCGGGCCTGGGGAGATCCCGATTGAGTTCTGGAAATGCATGGGTAGGTCAGAAGTGGAGTGACTCTCCAGGTTGTTCAATGCGATCTTCAGGACCAAATGGATGCCGGAAGAGTGGAGGTGGAGTACGGTGGTGCCTTTGTACAAGAACATAGGGGATATCCAGTGGTGCAACAACTATAGGGGTATTAAATTAATAAGCCACACCATGAAGGTTTGGGAGCGGGTGATCAAGGCGAGGGTGAGGGAGATGCCATCTATATCGGCGAACCAGTTTGGTTTCATGTCGGGTCGCTCCACTACAGAAGCTATCTACCTTGTCAGGAGATTGGTGGAACAGTTCAGGGATAAGAAAAAGGACCTGCACATGGTGTTTATCGACTTGGAGAAGGCGTATGACCAGGTCCCAAGGGAGGTGCCATGGAGGTGCTTGGAGGCGAAGAGCGTGCCGGAAGCCTACATCAAGGTATCAGGGACATGTACGATGGAACTAAGACTAAGGTTAGGATTGTGGGTGGTGACTCAGATCATATTTCGGTGGTTATGGGGCTCCATCAGGGATCGACGCTTAGCCCTCTCTTGTTTGCCTTGGTGATGGATGTTCTAACCCGTCATATTCAAGGGGATGTGCCTTGGTGTATGCTATTTGCTGATGACATAGTATTGATAGATGAGACGAGGATCGGTGTGAATGAGAGGGTTGAGGTATGGAGATAGACTCTCGAGTCTAAGAGTTTCAAAACAAGCAGATCTAAGATTGAATACCTGGAGTGCAAGTTCAGCGCCGAGCCGAGCGAAGTAGGCAGGGACGTGAAGATTGGATCTCAGGTCATCGCCAAGATGGACAGTTTCAGATATTTTGGGTCGGTGATTCAGGGGGACGGAGAGATTGACGGGGATGTCACTCATTGCATAGGAGCGGGGTGGTCAAAGTGGAGGCTTGCATCAGGAGTCCTGTGTGATAAGAAAGTTCCACATAAACTCAAGGGGAAATTTTATAGAGCTGTGGTTAGACCTGCAATGTTGTATGGGGCGGAGTGCTGGCCCGTGAAGAACTCTCATGTTCAGAGAATGAAGGTTGCGGAGATGAGGATGCTCAGGTGGATGTGCGGGCTCACCAGGTTAGATAAGATTAAAAATGAAGTTATTCGAGAGAAGGTGGGGGTGGCCCCGGTGAATGAGAAGATGCGTGAAGTGAGGTTCAGGTGGTTCAGGCATGTGCGGAGGAGAAGTCCTGATGCCCCAATGAGGAGTTGTGAGCGACTGGCGGTGGTCGGCGTGAGACGAGGCAGAGGGAGGCCTAAGAGGTATTGGGGAGAGGTGATTAGGCATGACATGGCTAGAATGCGAATTTCCGAGGACATGACCCTTGATAGAAAAGTCTGGATGTCTAGTATCAGAATTATAGGATAGGGGCTCTTAGAATTTTTCGTACTCCTTTCCCGGGTTGGGTGAGGCTTGACAGGGCTATCCATAGATGATTTATACATTGGATTGTGTCCTCCTCATGGTAGTTATTAATAGTAGTTACTGTTTGATATTATTGCATGCCATTTTATTTATGGTCTTATGTTTAGATAACTATTTGCGCGATTTCTGCTGGAGTCACTAATGCTTTTTTGTTTTTGTTTTTGTTTTCCCTTTCCTTCCCTCAGCCGAGGGTCGATAGGGGTAAGAGGCCTGTGTACATATTACCCTCCCCAGACCCCACCTTGTGGGATTATACTGGGTAGTTGTTGTTGTAGAGAACTAGCATAAGTTAACTCATCCTGTTGTCTCTTAATCAATGAAACTTTTATTTGTTTGGAAGCGCATTGATGTGAATACTTGCTGGTTGTTGTATTCCGTGGTCTCCTTTTGAGATTTAAGAGAGAATGCCCACTTCTGAAAACAAGGAAAATTCGTATATATTTCTGCAAATTAAGTTGCTATATCTTAGGAGCGATTTTATAGAGTTGGTTCTGACCTTCAGCTGCATTGTGTTTTAGGGACTTCACAGTTCATTAGATTATAAACCTATTTATGTTTGTTGCAGTATCTTGATGTATTTCTCACAAGAGTAGATGGCTTAAGGCGGAGGTTGTCTTCGTTGGAATCTGGGACTGAAAGCAGCGACTTAGATTATATAATTATACGGGAAACTTTTCAGGTACACTTTCTAATTACTGAAGAATTTTGGCCCCCTCTTGGTGTTTACCCTTGCCCTGGAATTCAGTTTTAGCTTTTGTTTGCTTTGTTGTTGATTCTTGCCTTCAAAGGACTTAACACAACATCTGTATCTGATTTCTTAATAAGGTATATACGTTTGTTAATGATGATAAAATATCCTGTATACAAGCAGTAAACCAAAAGGGTAAATTGGTTAATGAAAGCATGAAACGGTTAAACAGGCTCTTTGTACAGCAAGAACAGCCAACTATGCTTGGTTTGTGAACCCCAACGGTGGTACTTTTGTCTTCTCAACTCTCCATCTGTGTACTTTCAATAGATCCAATGTTTGTTCAATTTCTTTTATAATCTTTAAAACAAAGGGTTGGCTCAACTTGATATTTTTGCAAATGGCGTGTAGTGATGTCCGCTATCACAGTTGACTGCTTAATTAACAATTTTGCGTGTCCAAGAATTAGTCTTGACACGATTCTTAATGTTTCTTGCAATACTTTTTGAATTTGTCTGTTAATCCTTCTTCTATTGTCTACTATTCTCTTCTTTGGACTTCCACAATTTTTGATATTTGGGAGTGTGACATGACTTGCTATACATCCACATTTCAGCTTGACTATTGTGTTTCCGATTTTTCCATCCCAATGGATTCTCAATTCCTAATTTCAAGCTTCGCCTGCTCATCTCCTTTCCAGTATTATAAAACTCAAAATAGGTAACATGACATTCTTCTGCACTTTCTTATACTAAAATATTCAACATTTAATTTTGGTCTCGCCTGTCCCCTGATGAAATTAAGAGTTCCGCATTAACTTTATCTCAATAGTCATGTTAGGCCAAATGCAGTTTGATGTGTTATTGAAATTTTTTATACCATTCACCATCTTAATTGTGCAAATTATCCTTGATATTCATTCAAGTCTTTCTAATCTGTTGTAAGAAATAATTCCTTTTCTACATAACCCAACAATGAAATTTTTTTTTGGGTAAAGAAACCCACAATGTAACTAGAAGTACTCTCTTTCCTTTTCTTCCAGCGTGCTTCAGATTATTTGTCTCCACATCTGAAGAATACAGAAAGTTTATTGCGGATGTACAGATATTGGACCCGCTTAGAATCAACTCTGGGGAAAGATCTAGCTGCAGCTCGTCGTGTCTGGGAGAGCCTGCTTAAGATCAGGTTTTCATGAGATGTTCCCTTGTTCTATTTAGAGACATCAACATGCTTAAATTTAATGTTTTGATCCAAGTTTCTTCCTTGTATTTTCTTTGTTGTAATGTGGCTTGTTTTGCAGCGGATCTACGCTAGAGGTGTGGCAAGGATACATAGCTATGGAAGTTGAGATGGGTAAAATTAATGAAGCTCGATCCCTCTTTAAGAGATGCTACAGTAAACGATTCCCAGGGACTGGCTCGGAGGTATGTTCTTGTAACAAAATCGCTTAGATCATGCTGTCAAATTCTACCTCCTATTAGGACTACCACCTCTAGCTTGTTGGTTGTGCAACTGTTGAACCATCTGTTAACAGTACCTGTAAGCATGTTCACTTAATTTTCCTCAAAGTGCCTCTCACATCATCTCTTGGTTCAGTCGAATTTGATCCTTCTGTACTTTAGCAAAGAGTTCCTTTAGGGCTAGGGAAAATTTTCAGTTATGATCTTATGAATTATATATTTTGTAACAGTCAATTTGGAAACAAATTTAGGGCCATGAAAAGTAACTTTTATCTGCAATACTTTGTATTTGAGGTACACAAGTCTTTTTTGCTTTGAAGCATGATTTTTGTCACATCAGCCCAATCTTATAGTCTCTTAAGAAAAGAAACGTGCACCATATACCCGAGAAATACCTCTTAACTAATTAAGTACCATCGATTATACTGTTAGTGTGCAAGCATACTTTATAAATGAAAATATGCCAGTAATCTTTTTGGTTTCAAGCAGTTTTTTAATAATTTGGTAAAAATGGGAGCAAAATCCAGAAGATTCTCGGTGGATGCTTTATTTGGCTCCATTTTGTGCTATCCTCTATGTGCAGCTGTTATATTTTATCTTTTACTGGATCGTCCTTTGCTGCCTTAGTTGCTATTCATTTTGAATTAGATGATACCTTCTTCTTCTAAAAAACAGAATCATTCAGGACATATGCAATTCATGGATTCGCTTCGAGAGAGAGTATGGTGCACTTGAAGACTTTGACTTTGCCGTTAAAAAGGTAATGCAGTTTAATATCATTGCTTCTAGAGTTCGGTCATAAGTGTGTTAATTCGTGATTCAGTTGAAAGTAAGATGTGATGATACAGGGAGCAGTCCTTTGTGTGCTATAGAGAAATATTTCATATCTCTCTGATGCATTCTAATTACTCAAGATTAGTGATTATGCTAACTTTGTTCTATGAGCAATATAAAGAAAATTAGAAATTTAGTTATCTGCCTAATGTTGCCTAAAGCCTCATAGCTTGTGTCAGTGACGGAATTATGATTTTTACTTTTTGGTGCATCAGTTACATTTCTGTAAGAAAAATATTTCAGATGGAGCTACTCTCTTTGTGTTTTTTTTTGGGTGCATCTGTTATTCCTTTTCTGACGTGAGAATTCTTTTCCCGAGTATCTTATTGGTGGAGTTTGAGTAAGAATTTTATTTCTGATGGATGTGCTTCTCCTTTCTCCAATTGTCTCAGGTCACTCCTCGCATTGAAGAACTGCAGTTATTCAAGTTACAAGAGGCTAAGAACATTGGTGTGCCAGCAGATGATAGAGACAATTCCTCGAGGAAAAATGCGCCTGAAAAGAGGAAGCCAGTATCAAATTTAATTGAAGAACAATCTCCTGCTAAACGTCACAAAGATAAAGCTAAGAATGTTAAGATCACTTCTGAAGATGGTAAAGGCCAAACTAAAGTGTCAGTCAAGGTAAGTAATACAAATCCAGATGTGGATGCCAGCAAACCAGCGAGTGGAAGCAAAAAAGAAAACAAAGATGCTTCTTCCGGAAAACCAAAGCAGTATAATGACCAGTGTACTGCATTTGTATCTAATCTTAACCTCAAGGTAAGTCGTATGTTGGTGTTTCTTGAAGTTTAAATACTCCGTGAATGAAATTACTTGCCTTAGCGGCCTTCAGTTAATTGGTTGTTTGTTACTGAGACAGGCAACGTATGACGACCTACGCAGATTCTTTAGTGATGTTGGAGGAGTGGTTGCTATACGAATATTGAATGACAAGTTCACTGGAAAGTCAAGGGTATCTCTCTTTCTCTAGGCATACACACATCAAGAAGTTTAGTTTATCCTTACCTGCTTAGTCACAACACTGCCTTGTTAAGTGCCTTCTCTTTTGCTAACATCATTAGAAACACTTACCCTCTAGTTTTTATTATGAGACCTAGACAAGTTTTGATGATCATGGAAAGTTCCCCTTTTATTTTTTTCCTTTTCCGCTACTCCCTGGTTCCTATTTTATGAGATACTTTATTACCTGGAAAGTCAAAACAGTTTTTCTTTTATTTTTGCCAACAATTTTACCTTTATTTTAAATTTCTAAACATTTTGCATTCTGGAACTTCTATAAAAGTTCTTAATATGTGAATATTTTTTCCAAAAAGTCAAGGAGTCAATGTATAAAATAACAATGTGAAATTAGATATCTGACTTACTTCGGCCCCTATCGTTTAAATTTTTTTTTTTGGTTGGGGGGAGGGATACATTTTTTTTACGGATAAGAATAAAGGAAGGAAGAAAGGAGAGGAGCAGAATTGTCATTTGAGACCCATATTTGGTCACCTGTATTGGGTTGGATGCACAAACATCTAGCTAAGTGAACCGCTTGTATGGACACAGAGCTTGAACCTCCAGCAATTTTAAAGTTTCATGATCCACTGAGAATGCAATCATCAGAATCAATTAAATGAATCCGATTAGATCGTTGACCTAGATTAGTCAATGGGTTATTAGAATTAATTAGTTTTTTGAAGTTCTCAAAAAAAGGGGACTTGTGCATAGAATTGAACATTTGTGACCTATATTAGATGTGATGTCATAATTGTTTTCTTTCTTGGACATGTTAAGGGATTGGCTTATGTGGATTTCTCGGATGACAAACACCTGGCTGCAGCTGTGGCAAAAAACAAGCAGACCTTGCTTGGGAAGAGATTGAGCATTGCTAAGTCAGATCCCAAAGGTAGAAAAAAAGGAAGCGATTCTCACAGTGCGTCTTCAAGACAAGGTATCGCACTATGTCTTGCTTCAGTCGTTTTCACCGGTTTTGCACATTCTTATTAGTTCCGTTCTCTACCTCTTCATTCCTTTTTGGCACATACTTGGCAGAGTAATTTCAATTTTCAGGGACACGAAGGTTCCCCCCCCCCCCCTTTTTTTTTTTCTTTTCTTTTTCCTTTCTCGTTTCCTCTGCTGGTGTTTGAATACATTTTCAAGTATGGACTTTTAACCTTTCTCCCTTTTTTGGGAGTTCTTGTTGCCTTGTTCTCCTCGTTTTGGGTTTCCTTGGTCTTCTCTGCTGTGTGCTTTCGATATCTAGTTCAGATAGCTTCTACCATCACTTCTATGTTTTGGCTTGTGTAATGGCTCATTATTTTGCAGTTTTTATTGGTATTTAGCACCCGATCTAGCTTACTGCAGAATGAACTACATTATAACAATGCTCCATGCTCTGCATGAACTCCATACTTTCTTTTTAAAATGCTCTTCATGTATTATGATTCTTGGTGAAGCTAGTCAGCATTTCTATTAATTGCATATTTTTGTCTATTGTCTCACTGCGACCACATGCTGATGGGGGGTTAAAATGGCAGGTGAAGGTGCTGAGCAAACTACTGAGAGTTCAAAATCAGGTGCCAAGGATTCTGCTGAAGGTTCCAAGGAGGGCAAGGGGCAACCTTCTAGTCATCAGCGGGCATCTATTATCCAGCTCAAAGGTAAGAATACGTTTGCAGTGCCCAGAACTGTCAGGCCGCTTGGTTGGGTTGACCAAGATAAACCCAAATCAGAAGAAACTGATGCTGCGGAAGATGAAATTCCTAAATCCAATGATGAATTTCGGAAAATTTTCATCAAATCTCGACATAACTAGAAAGGGTAAAAACACCTATATATAGTTGTGCATGTCGTTATTAGGATGTTAACTTTAGTAAGCTCTCTATAGAGTTGTGTATCATCGGTTTTTTAGCTTTCTATGAGTATATTATGAGGTTGAAAGTTTGTGATCTGCCAGCCAGTTCTAAATTCAACATTTTGGAAGATTTGACAATTTTATGACCGGTGGATGTTAGGTCACAGTTAAGGTGGAAATCCTTTGACGGCTGGATCCCGAAGCACAGAAAATTGATGATTGTGTTGTAATAGTAAAATCCCGGTTTTGTAACTGCTCATAAAATTGTCTTAAGACATAATTCTGAAAGTTTCCATAAGGAGCCGCTAAGAGCAGTTCATCAACACTGATTGCACTAAATTAACAAACGTATTTCACCAAAAAACTTAATTAACAAAATATGTTAAAATGTATACTTTTATGTGAATATATGACTTTATCATGATTAACTGATGTTGTAAAGTGCAAACATTGATTTCCTCAAAGCTTATTGCCATTTTCAAACTCGCATTGTTTCTATGTTGCTAAGTACTACTACAACTACCCAGTATGTCCCACATAGTGGGGTCTGGGAAGGATAATATGTAGACGAGCCTTACCCCTACCCGAAAGGGCAGAGAGGCGTTTCCAATCGACGCTCGGCTGATTGAAGGAAAGGAAAAACAAAAAAAACAAAAGAGCATTAGTAACTCCAGCAGAAATAGCGTAAATAATTATCTAAATATAAATATCATAAATACCATAAATAAAATAGCATCTAATACACAATCCAATACACAAATCATCTATGGATCCATGCCAAGTACATCTCGGAAAAATAGAGCATAGACTTTCAAAAAAGTTTCATATCAAATTTAAGAAATCACATCATTTGCGTTTCCCCGCTCTTTACGTTTCAAAAACCTTTCACTTTTAGACTGTTGGGTGACAGTAGAAGAATTATTGAGTGGGGCAGAGAGGTTTTGATCATCGAAACAGAAAACTATGTGAAACATGACAAGTCTACGGGTTGCAGGGATACCATGTCTAATCTGAAACTGTAGTGGTTTTCTTACACGACAAAAACAAATCTGACATTTGGAGTAACCAACTGCACACCAACATGATCGTATGAAAACAGAACCATAGAATGACTTCTCTGACCAAAGTTAATGTTTGAAGGACCACGATGGTGTTACCCCTAAAAATTTCAAAAAATAGATACGCAGTTTTTAAGAGTTTAAATGGTGCGATCTTATATGAATACATATTTCCAAAACACATTATATAAAAAGTTCGATTGGAAACCGAGGCTGGCTTATGTTGTAAAGAGAGGGGTCATCGGCACCAGCAAATTCATTTATACATGTATATGTCTTTAAAAAATACAAAAATGCACTCGTGACCTTCAAATTCTGGATCCACCTCAGAATTTGGACCCCGCACGACAACAACAAGTCAAACTCGCTATTTGCAAATTCTCTAATGAAATTGTGTTACCATTTGCCACCATGATCACTACATAATACCATTATCTAAGAGTTTATCAGTCATTTACTTGTGGCTTTAGCATAACGTTCTTCATATATAGGGTTTTATTTCCCTTGTGCTGATTTTATGTGTACTTGTGTAGTGATTTTCCTAGTAAGCACAAAAGACAGTCGATTGAACTTTGTACGATGGGATTGAATAGTTTCAAAAGTTTAACAGATATAATTATTTAAGCTGTGCAAAGTGCAAAGACATATTAAGAAAAGCCATAGTAGAAAGGTTTATTTTCTGAGGCTGTAGGCAATTCCCATGCGGGCAAAAGCGATGTTTATCAGCAAAGAACATCTGTATATTGCTGCAGCGTGGCATTTTCTTACTTTTAAGAAAAGAAAAGAAAACAGTGTATATGTTTAATTATCACTTTCTTTCCTTTCTTGGATCACTCAATTATATCCCCCTCTTCCCACTGTATTAATTTCAGCTTCTAAACGAAGCCCATTTCTCTTTGCTCTTTAGTTATATAAGTCACACGAACCAAATGTTAGAGGGTTAGTTTTATTTTCAAACTTATTGTTGCTGTGATGGGTTGTTAAGTTGAGGCTGACCTAGTTTCACGATAAGTGCTATTACGATAGTAAATTGTGGGTCGTGACAAAAATCCTTTTTCTTTATAGTTGTTTGTGATTGTAGTTTTATTTTTCTCTGCATAATTTTGTTGCAAACATAAGGTCGGCCGGAAATTGGCTCGTCGGAAGCTTTTCCGATGGACTTCCATGTATGTTTTTGGTCATAAAATTTGCTTGTTTTTAATTAGTAGGGCATGTTATGTGACAAGTAGGAGTGACAAACGGGCATATCGGGTCGGATATAGTTCGGGTCGCAAAAAAGTTATGAAAAACGGATAAATTATTTGATCCGACCCATATTTAATGCGGATAAACGGGTTAATCGGCGGATAATATGGGTAACCATATTATCCATAACTTGTTGAGTATATTACTTTTAAGAGAATTTCTAGTCTCCCAAACTTGAGGAACTCTCAATTTGAGGCTTTACAAATTTAAAAATTAAATTCATTGGTCATCCATTTTCTAAATGGATAATATGGTTCTTATCCATATTTGACCCATTTCTAAAAAGTGCATTATTTAACCCATTTTTAGTGAATAATATGGGTGGTTAACTATATTCTTTTAACCATTTTACCACCCCTAGTGACTATTAGGAAATATTGTAAATATCTTTTGTGTATCTTTTTATTATTGGTAGAATATTCTCTCATAAATTGTACAATCCTATAGTTGGTAGGTTTTGATTTCCCAGTACTCTATATATACTTTGGTGAGCAATACAAGAAACTTACTTCTCCAAAACTCTCTACATGGTATCATACGCCAGTGGCTTATCGCCAAGCAAACCCTAAATACATACTACCCGCCGCCGCCGTAGCTCCTCTCATTGGAGCCCGTCGCCGCCGCCGCCGCACTAATCGGCAGCCCTCTTTTTCTCGACGTCGTTCAACGTCTCCTCTCCTTGCCTCGCGCTCATGGCCGCCACGACGTCAACCACGCCCCTCCAGCCGATTGCCATCAATGCATCGGCTCAAATCCCACTCAAATTGGACTCCACTAATTACCTGGCGTGGAAATTTCAATTTCGAACCCTCCTTACGGGTTACGATCTCCTCCGCTTCTTGGACGGATCGAAGCCATGCCCACCGGCCACTATCGTCGACAACGACGTGAC
Organism: Nicotiana benthamiana; assembly: GCA_034376525.1. Classification (NCBI taxonomy): domain Eukaryota; kingdom Viridiplantae; phylum Streptophyta; class Magnoliopsida; order Solanales; family Solanaceae; genus Nicotiana; species Nicotiana benthamiana. The sequence continues at coordinate 46,695,750 of CM067323.1, forward strand.
TTCCCCCAATCCAGCACATCCTTACTGGATTCGCCAGGACAACCTTATTCTTAGTGCCATCATCTCGTCGATCACACCGACGATCATCTCCTTCATTGCCGCTGCGGAAACCTCTAAAGAGGCCTGAGACATCCTCGCGCACACATACGGCACCGCTTCTCGTGGTCATATCATGGCTCTCAAACAACAGCTCCATAATCCGGTAAAAGGTTCTAAATCTATTACTGATTTAGTGCACGATATTCGCGTGATTGTGGATGAATTATCTCTCCTGGGTGTTACCGTTGATTCTGAGGATCTTGTCATAAAGGTTCTAAACGGTCTTGATGACCCGTATATGGAACTCTCTCATGCCATCCAAGCCCGTGAGTCTCCCATCTCTTTTGCTGAATTACATGACAAGCTGTTAAGCATAGAGGCTCAGATTACTGCTCGTGTGCTGGCCACCTCCGTCACATCCGACTCGGCTCCGTCGGCTGCCTTCGTCGCCGGACAGCAGCCAGTCCGTCACCGATTCGGTAGCCGCGGGCGCGGCCGCATCAGCCGCGGGTCAGTCTCCGGTCGCGGTGGTTACTCCACCAATGGCCAATCTCGCAGGTACAATGGGAAGTGCCAACTCTGCAATGAATTTGGTCACTCCGCGCGACGCTGCCCATCCTATCCCGTCTCCGGCGCCAACCAGCCCCCTTACGGTGGACCATTGCCGCGGCCAGCTTATGCCTCGCTGCCCTATCTAGCTGCTCACACAACCCATCACTCTCCGACGATTCCCTCTACATCCGATTGGATCCTGGACTCTGGTGCCTCTCATCACATAACCTCTGATCTTGCCAACATGTCTCTTCACAGTCCTTACACTGGCTTCGACAATGTGGTTATTGGTAACGGTGAAGGTTTGACAATTACTCATACTGGACAACTTAACAGTTATTCCTCTCTTTTATTACCCGGGGCTCTCTGTGTTCCACATATGCGTAAAAATTTGATCTCTGTTGCCCAATTATGTCGTCACAATAATGTTAACATTGTTCTTTCTGATACTGATTTTCAGGTGAAGGATCGTCGCACGTGGGCAACGCTCGTTCGCGGCCCACTTAGGGGCAACACCTACCACTGGCCGGCATCTCCCAATCTCCCATCTGCACTCACGGCACAAAAGCTCTCTGCGTCATTGTGGAATTCTCGGTTTGGTCACCCGTCAGCTAAAACCCTGCATCATTTAGTGTCGTCTAGCAGTATAGCGTCCAGTAATGTGTCTGATCTTGCCTGTGTATCTCGCAAGCTTCATAAGTGTCATAAGTTACCTTTTTCTGAGTCAAGTCTATCTTCTACTGCTCCCCTGGAGCTTATTTTCTCCGATTATTTCTAATGAAGGGTTTAAATATTATGTCATCTTTATTGATCATTTCTCTAAGTATGTTTGGTTTTTTCCTTTGCGCCGTAAATCTGATGTCTCACAAACCTTCCCTATTTTTAAATCCATTTTAGAGAAATATTTCTCTGCTAAAATCATTACTCTGTATACTGACAATGGGGGTGAATTTCTCGCTTTACGCTCTTTTCTTGCCTCTCATGGCATCTCCCATCTTACGTCACCTCCTCATACTCCTCAGCACAATGGCTATGCTGAACGCCGTCACCGTCATATTGTCGATACTGGTCTCACTTTCCTTCATCATGCCTCTATTCCTCTCATTTACTGGCCTTATTCCTTTGCTACAGCAGTCTACCTCATTAATCGTCTTCCCAAGACAAATCTCTTGATGCGCTCCTCCTTTGAGTCTCTCTTCCAGAAACGCCCCAACCTTGCCAAATTACGTGTCTTCGGCTGTCAATGCTTCCCTTGGCTTCGTCCCTACACCTCACACAAAATGGAACCCAGATCTCGTGCCTGTGTCCTCTTCGGCTACTCTATTACTCAAAGCGCCTATCTCTGCTTTGATCCCTCAACGTCTAAAATCTTCGTCTCGCGTCATGTCACCTTCCATGAAGTTGTCTTCCCGTTCTCCAAAATGTCTAACCCCGAGTCTCCCCCTGTACCCATTCCGGTCTTCCTAGAAGTCCTTCCGCTGCCGCCACCAGTACCTGTCGTTGCTCCCACTAGCGATCCTTCACCGGGCGCACTCCCAGCGCCACCGCCCGCGCCAGCGGCCTCTGCCGCCGCTACACCCATTATGCCGCCACCTGCCTCCTCTTAGAGTGGTCACCATATACAGACTCGCAGCAAAAATAACATCTTTATGCCCAACAAGAAGTTTGGTATGTCTGCTGTCACCTCTCTTGCTGTTACTGAACCTCAGACCCTGTCCAGTGCTATGTCTAATGAGCGCTGGCGCGCTGCTATGTCATCAGAGTTTGATGCTCTGCTACGGAATGGCACTTGGGATCTTGTCCAGCCTGATTCCTCGCAGAATATTGTGGGCTGCAAGTGGGTTTATCGCATCAAACGCAAGCCTGACGGTACTGTGGATAAGTTCAAAGCTCGGCTTGTTGCAAAGGGCTTTCATCAGCGTCCAGGTGTGGATTTCCAGGAGACTTTCAGTCCGGTTGTTAAGCCGGCAACTGTGCGTTTGGTTCTCAGTATAGCTGTATCCAAGGGCTGGCCTCTTACTTCTCCAAAACTCTGTACAGGATGAATCCTCTTTTAAGCAGTTTGAGTTGATATAAAGAACTTTTACACTGTGAGTGCAATTTAACTGGTATATAAGGTTCTTATAACTTAATTTATATCTAAATTGCTATCATATTAGGCTTGACGAAGAGTTAAGAATCTATTCTACTTGATGGTTTTACAGATATATACATTGTTAGTAAATAAGAATTTAAATTGTTAAAGGGTGGACCAATCATCTGAAAGTGCTTGAGAATTAGAATCTCCAAAGTCTTTTTTGCTTTCTCAATAACTGCAGATTATAAAAGCTAGTTCAGAATATTTACTTTTTAATCCATTTATTTTTCCTTTCAACATGGACCATTGAGCATGTACTATTTAGAATAAAGGAGCTTATAGCATGTAAAAAAGGGTTTTGAAGAAGAAAAGCAAAGAGCATGCAAATATTCTCTAATGAAAATTTGTCGTGTTTTAACCACATTGAGGTCCTTCCGAGCAATCTCGTATTGAAATGTGTGCACATTGTTCTGTCTTGGAGTAAAGTTTCTTATTCTTAAAGTGATGTACTAAATGCATGATATTAATGTAAGGTGACATATATATATATATATATATATAGATATATATATATATATATATATATATATATATATATATATATATATATATATATATATATATATATATATATTAGGCTCAAATTCATGTGGGCAATTAACTAGATTTCTTTGGATCGTTGTTCTTCATTACTCCAAGTCTGAGTTATAAAACTAGTTATGAAGAACCACAAATTAAAGCTATCTTCAGTATATTCCAACGTGCTCCGACCCTTTCTTAGAGCCATGCATAGCAAAAGTTAATTGCATCAAACCGCTATTTTTAAATTTTTTATTTATTTGAATTAATAAAAATCAAGCAATTGTAACGGAATCAGCTTCGTAAAGAGAAATAATTATATCGATCGATTTATTCATTAGCTCTGTGCAAGATCATTATATTCAAAACTTTTTTGAGGCTTCAATATTATGTGATTTAGCTGATTTGAAATAGTATTAATTTCTCATTACCATGCGTGTCCGTTTTATCTTTGCTATATTATATTGCTAATGAATTTTGATGTTTCTATATATTTTGAATCTTTGATTGAACATTAAATGAATAGTATCTTATAGCAGTGGCGGAGCCACCTTTATCCAAGGGCTGTCGGTTGCCGGAAAATAATAATGTATAGATCGGTATTTTAGATTTTTTTTTTTAAAATTAAATATTTACAAGGGGTTGATAACCCTTGACACAAGATAAACTCTTAGTGCAATGATTAAGGAGTGTCAAAAATTACAGAAGGTTGCAAGTTTCATTCCCTATAGTAGCGAACTTTTTTTTCGACACCCCTTTGTATAATTCCTTACTCCGCTACCGACTTACAGTACTCTTTAGGAAGAACTATTTCGCTATCTCTCTGCCCCTTATATATATTCTAACTCAGTACTGAATCATCACATAATCTCTACATCTTATAGATTTTGGATGCACTTATATATCGAAAATTCACAATATGGCACCAAAACAGATTTGCTATTTAATTAATATTCTTCAAATTCTCAAACATCATTATCTAGAGGAATTTAACTCCACGTTGTCGCTTCTTCCTCATTATCTCCAAATATTATTTTTCTAGTCAAATTCCCAAACATCAAATTAGAAGGGCAGTGAAATCGGAATTTTAAGTAAAAGGAATTTCAAAATATAAAGAACTGTACACAAAAGAAGTCAAGTCGATTCAACATTTACTACATTGTGATGATCTGACCGATCAACTTTGGAATTTATGCCCCGTTCCCTCATTTACTGTCTCCCCTAAGTTCATTTCTGCTATTTTGGTTTGCCGGGAAGTTCGGTAATTGAATTCGGAGCGTTTTGGGACACTTAGTCCCTAAATGAGAGCTTAAGTGTTGGAAAATGGTCTGCAATCAGAACAGTGTCAGGACGACCTCGGAATGAAAATTTGATGGTTTCGTTAGCTCCGTTAGGTGATTTCGGGGTTGGGAGCGTGTTCGGAATGAATTTTGGATGCCCGTACCTCATTTAGGCTAGAAATGCCGAAAGTTAGAATTTTGAAGTTCCGGTCCGATAGAGAAGTTTTGATCCGAGGGTCAGAACGGATTTCCAGAAATTTCTGTAGCACCGTCATGTCATTTGGGACGTGCGTGCAAAATTTGAGGTCAATCGGACGTGTTTTGGTTGGGTTTTGAATCGAAAGTGAGTTTGGTTAAGTTTTTGAAATTTTAAGTTCAAATAATTGATTAAATGGTGTTTCAGGCGTTGTTTTAGGTGATTTAAGAATTGGTGCATGCCCGAATGATGTTAAGGGATAGGTTTGTAGGTTTGGTTGAGGTCCGGGGGGCCTCGGGTTTGTTTCAGATGCTCAACGGGTTGATTTTGGATAAATTATTGTTGCTGTCATCTGTTGTTTCTGCGATCGCGGAAGGGAGCCGAGTAGGCGACTTCCACAGAAGCGGATTTGGGATCGCGGATGCGATCTTGGGAAAATGGTCGTGGATCGCAGAAGCGGGAGAAATCTCGCTTAAGCGGCGACCGCTGAAGCGGTCAAGGGCTGCAGGAGCGGTCCCTGGCGTGGGTAAGTCAGACCGCTGAAGCGGTGGTTCGGTCGCCCAAACGGTGACCGTGGATGGGGTCACGCAGCCGTAGAAGCAGAAATCGCTGAGTGTTAAGAGTTTTATCCGAGGGTTTAATTTCATTAGTTGAAAAACTAATTGAGAGCTCGGACCAAGGGGATTTCGAGTGAGTTTTGAAGAAGAGATTATTGGGTAACGTTTCTATGATCCTTTCTAGCTTTAATCCATCATTTAGTTGTTAAATTCATCTTTTAAATTCAAATTAAAGTCCAAAAATGGAGGAATTTGGGTAGAGTTTATTGACTAATCAATTGGGATTTGAGGGAGCATTTGACCTCCGATTTGGGAGATTTTTATATGGTTAGACTCGTGAGAGTACGAGGTTTCTGAAAATATAAAAATTATTCGATTCCGAGATGTTATCTTGAGGGGCATTTTAGTCATTTTACCTATTTTCGCGCCTTAGCTTCAATTTTAATAGTGTAATCAGTTTCTTGCGATGTTATTTACAATATGTAACTGGTTTGAATAGATTTTGGCCACCCGGATTCGGATACTCGTGGCAAGGGCATTGTTTCTTAGCGGTTTTGTACCAATTCGAGGTAAGTGGCTTGCCTAACTTTGTGTGGGGGACCTTTCCCCTTAGGATATCCTTGTCATAGTCTAAATGCCTTGTACGCGAGGTGACGGGCGTGTACTTGTGCTAGTTGTTGAAAATTCACCTTACTTGGCTTATTTAGACTGTGTTTCTTCACATATTTAATTGTTAAAAATGAAACTTCACTTATTTTGACTTAGGAAAAGAATGTTAGTAACTTATTTGATTTATTTAAATAAATTGTAATATCTGTCTTCTCTTGAAAAACATGTTAGCAACTTATTTGCCTTATTTGGTTAAATTGCAATACTTGTCCTTCTTGTGAAGCATGTTAGATTCTTGATTTTATTTGTTGTTCGCATTTCGCTTCATTGCCGTTAAATATTAATTTGCTGTGGTGTATTTACTATTGGGACTACGGGATAGCATCCCGTAAGTTCCCCCTATTCGTATTTTTGCTTCGAGGTTTGGAAGTGCGGGATACCAAGAGATCCCCAGCACTGGATTATATGACTAGCGGATACTAAGAGATCCCCAGTGCAGAATTGATTTTCTGGCGGATACTAAGAGATCCCCAGGGCAGGACTAATTAACTGGAGGATACTAAGAGATCCTCGGGATACTTGGAGATACCTTGCTTATGTGATGAGGATACTGGGAGATCCTCGGGATACTTGGAGATCCCTTGCTTATGTGATGAGGATGCTGGGAGATCCTCGGGATACTTGGAGATCCCTGATGATAAATAGCCTATAATGGTTGTTCTTGTGTTGCAGAATTTGTAATACAATCTATTCCGTTCTTCTTATTGTTTGTTAGATATTCGAGATTTACGTATTTCCTACTGCTATTTCATTTCATATTTATTCTTATGTTTATCTTAGTAGGGGCCTCGACCTTCCTCGTCACTACTCCATCGAGGTTAGTCTTGGCACTTACTGAGTACCGCCGTGGTGTACTCATGGTACTCTTCTGCACACTTTTATTGTGCAGATCGAGGTACCTCTGGTCCGGTGCGCTATTAGGGATTCGGAGCTGCTTTGGAGGCTTGAGGTATGCATCTGCCGCGACCGCACAGCTAAAGAGCCTTCTTCTATTCTACCTTTAGTTAATATTTTCTCTCATATACTCATTTGTCATAGACCCTTCGGGATGTTAGAGCATTGTATATGTTTACCCCTAGCCTGTGTTACCCGTGGGTTTCTGGGTCTTGGAGGTTCCTTACGTTATTTTGAGTCGACATGTATGTGTCAGGCGTCACTATATACATTATCTTATGCTATTTATATTTTATTTATCGTTTGCGCAAAGATCGTTGAATTTTTGCAATGTGTCAGGCTTACCTAGTCCCGAAGACTGGGTGCCGTCATGACAGGTTCACGATTGGTGAATTAGGGTTGTGACGACCCAGAGGGTCAACACCGTAATTCTCCCTTTCCTTGTGCTTCTGAGGCCTTGAAAACCTCTTATAATGTTGCCTTGATTTGCGTGCACAGTCCCGGCCGCGAAGACAAAAAATTTTTATGTGAAAACATTTGAATTCTGTGTTAAAAACTATGAATTTTGATACCAATATTGCTATGGTTGACTTTGATCAATGTTTTGGGTAAATGGACCCGGACCCATGATGTGATAGTCCTGGAGGGTCCGTAATTAAATTTGGAACCCGAGCGTATTTTCGGAACCGAAATCCGAGGTCCCAGGCCCGAGAAAACAATTTTTCAGTTTAATTGATTTCTGTTAATGTTTAGGGAAAATGAATTAGAAAAATGAGCCAAAAGGTAATGGTATCGGGCTCGTATTTTGGTTCCGACGCCCGGTACAAGTCACAAATAATTGTTAAGCACTATCCGTGAAGTTTCATTTGAATCGGACGTCGTTTGACGTGTTTCTCACTTGAAAATGGAAATTTTGAGTTCCAAGTGTTAAAGAGTGAAATTATGATTTTGAGGCTTAATTCTATGTAAATGGTGTTATTTTGGCGATTTGATCGCACGAGTAAGTTCGTAGGATGTTGTTAAGTCGGCGTGTGTGTTGGGTTATGAGCCCAGAGGGCTTAGGGATGAATCAGAGGTGGTTCGGGGTGTTTTAAACTTAGGAAAACATGTTCAGATAATGTAGACACCACCGCGACCGCATGCCATTTCTGTGCGGTCCGCACTGGAGCCATGCGGCGGCATGCCACTTTTGTGCGGTCCGCATGGCTAAGTATGAGGCCACGCAGCCGCATGCCACTTCTGTGCGGTCCGCATGGCTGAGTCTGAGGCCACACTGCCGAGTACCACTTCTGTGCGGTCCGCATTGGACCCTTAGAAAGGTATATAAATCCAACAATTTCAGCTATTTTTCCATTGTTCACAAACCCAAAAGCTAAGAGGCGATTTTCTAAACAACTTTTCTTCTCCAAAACGATTGGTAAGTGATTTCTAACTTAATTTTACTACACTTTAGCATCTTTTAACATAATTTCAACTTCAATCAAAGGTTTACACAAATGGGAATTTGGGGTTTGGCGTAGAACCTAGGTTTTCGTAAAATTTGGGATTTAGACCTTAATTTGGGGTCCGATTTCAAAACAAATTGCATATTCAAACTCGTGGGGGAATGGGTAATCCGGCCTTTGTTCGAACCTCGAGTTTTGACCACGTGGGCTCGGAGGCATTTTGGGAATTTTTGAGTAAAACTTTGGAAATCTCATTCTTTTGCATTCAAATTGATTCAACCAGCATTTGTTAATACATTTGAATAAATTGCGGTTAGATTCGACCGGTTTTGAAGCGAATTCAAGGGGTAAAGCTATTCTAGAGGCGTAAGTTGAGTTGGAAGCTTTCGAGGTAAGTTTTCGGTCTAACTTTGGCTTGAGGGAATAGGATTAGATTGTTATTTTTTATGTGCTATGTTGGGTCGGTGTATAGGTATGGTGACGGTTACCTATGCGTCCGAGTCAAGCATGATTGTGATGTCATACTTGCTATTAAATTGTGAAATAAGTGAGCAATTGTGATAATTGCTTGTTACAAGAACTATGAACTGAAAGTTGAGAATTAAATGAACTAAAAAGGAATTTTTAGTACTTTTCCCTTGCCGGGATCATTTGTTGAGTTGTATTCCCTTGCCAGGACCATTTGTTGGGTTGTATTCCTTTGCCGGGACATATTGTTGAGATGTATTTTCCTTGCCGGGTTGTATTGTTCTCCCTTGCCGGGATATTCTGTCTTGATAGATATATATTTCCTTGTTCCCGTTTGGCTGTGACCATTGTTTGGGAGAGGAAGAGAGAGTAAAAGCACGAATGGTGATGTCGTGCACTGTTTATTGAGAGTAAAAGCACGAACGATGATGTCGTGCACTGTTTATTGAGAGTAAAAGCACGAACGATGATGTTGTGCACTGTTTATTGAGAGTAAAAGCACGAAGGGTGATACCGTGCACTGTTTATCGGTAGTAAAAGCACGAAGGGTGATGTCGTGCCTTGTATTTGATATTCCTAGTGAGAAATGAGAGTAAACGCACGAAGGGTGATGCCGTGCATTATATTTGACTATTTCAGTAAGGAATGAGAGTAAAAGAACGAAGGGTGACGCCGTGCAACCGTTGATTCATTGGCTTTCTTGTTTAATTATTATTTATTCAGTTTCATCTCTTGATTGTAGAAGTTATAATTGAACTGTTACTCCCCCAACATGTCCGCTTCCCCTTTATTTGCTTAAATTCTTGCTCTCTTCCTGTTATTACATATATCTGCACAGGTTGGTTGCGATAGGTCCGGTTGAGCCTCATCAGTATCTCGCCGAGGTTAGGCCGGGCACTTACATGTACATAGGGGTCGGTTGTGCTGATACTACGCTTATGTGCCTATTTGTCCACAGGTCATGACCTAAGCTACGGACCGCAGCTTTAGACCGGGAGTGATCCTTCAGTCCAGAGGCTCTGAGGTAGTTCGTTGGCGTTCGCGGGCCCCGAGTCTTCTTATCTATTTCTTTCAGTTTGTTTAATTGTATCAAACAGACATGTTATGTATTTTCGTTCAGAACTCTGTTAGTAGTCCGTGAGTAGTGACACCAGATATTGGATAGAGACATGTTGTTAATTTTCGCATCTTTATTTTTGCTATTGTTGTTAAAAGACTTCCGCAGGTTTTAATTAAATATTTTAGTATTTCACTTGTTTTAGGTTTAAGAATGGTAAAAATGATTATAAAGGTTGGCTTGCCTAGCTTCGACAGTAGGCGCCATCACGACTCCCTATGGTGGGTAAATCTGGATCATGACAAGGGTTGTGACATGCGTAGTATATACATAAAAAATAATCCCGACATTATGTATATATAATATAATTTTCAAGCGAAGTAGGTTCGTATCGCCCATTAAGGGGGTGGTGGAGTAACGTAGAATTGTTGTAAGATATATATACACAATATAATTTAACTCGACGTTAGACGTTTTTCCCTCATTATTTTGAAATATATGTTTTCCTGTCAAATTCTCAAACATCAAATTACAAGGGGCATCAAAATCAGAATTTTCACTAAGAGAATTCAAATATAAAAAACTAAACACAAAAAAAAGTCAGTTAAACTTAACATTTACTATATACATAAAAGATAGTTCTAATATTATATATAAAATATAATTTTCGACGAAAGAGGTTCGTATGAACCCCTTACATCCCTAGCTCCACCCATGCAAGGGGTGGTGGGGTAAGAGAATTGTTGTATGTAAGATACCAATGGATATGTTGTGTAAAAGAAAAGATAGTCTTTTTAAAATGTAGTTGCTTTGAATCTCATGCCTTGCCTTGAAGAAGAATATAAATTAATGTCTGGTCTGATGTGTGCATGTGGCTTTTCTGAATCTTATAAGTCCAATCCAGACAAAATTTAAAAGCCAAAAGAATGTTCTCAAATTAACGGCTACTCCATCTTTATTTTGCTTTTTGTTTTCTTTTTTTGTTTTCAACCTTTTCAAATTTTCAAAAGAAGAAAAAGGGAGACATTACTTATGCCTTGTCTATATCATTGCACAATCCCCTCTCTCATTTAATAACAGCTTGAAATTGACGTATGATTCCCCCTACATATGCATTTTCCCAACAAAAGCTACCTCTTATTTTTGTTATCATTGTTTTTTCATCATAGTATATATGAAATTAATTCTACTTAATTGATGTGTCAATTAAATCTTACAATATAGTAGGTCACATTTCACCTTGGAATTATAACTAGGGATTATCACATAAATAGTCGCCAAATTCACTATTTATTTTTTCTAGCCAATTCTATATATATTCTTCATTTGCTAGTTTTAGTTTATGTTGTACATGCCTTAGGGTGGCCTTGCCTCGTTCTTGAAGCTATATATTATCTTCCTTAATCAACTTTCCCTATTTTAGTGGACCTATACTTTGTCTTACCTCTGCCTTAGCCTTAACCAATCACAAGTACAATAAATTTGAAGTGAAAAAATCAGTTTATTGACTTTTATAAAATAAAACAAAAAACGTAAAATTATTTTGGCAATACTTACGTGCATCCCATATTAAAAACTTGAATTCTTAATGTACATATGATCATATATAGAAATATGAAATTGGAGAAATTAAAGTCACGTCTTGCATAAGGCAAAATACGGCAAAATGATGGTAGTGTGGCAGCTTTCGAAACCTATAGTATGACTAGAAGTAAAGCAATGGCACATATAACTATTGAATTCTAAGGAATCCCATGGTTGAAAGCTGTAGAGCTTCTATATACTTATAATATATTTGTCACTCATCATATAGCTTCTATATATATGAACTTGAGCCCACGTTACACATATCAATTTTATTAACATACAGAGAAAAGGCAAAGATGTATAATAATGAGTATGAAGTTGGAGAACAAGGATTGATACTACAATAATGGGGTTCACTGTTTCTGCTGTACCATTTTCATGTTTATGTACATATATAACCTATATATATATATATATATATATATATATATATATATATATATATAGATATATATATAGATATATATATATATATATATATATATATATATATATATATATATATATATGTTTGAGTATTTCCTATACAAAGGCCAAACTTCAAACAGAGGCGATTCAGAGTTTTTCTTGAAACGGAAAAAAAAAAAATATATCCCCTTCTTTCTTAACAAGAATTTTCGAAAAATATTTGTTTATTTTTACGACGGATTCTGCATTTATATATTTTGTATATAATTCTATATAAGTATTTTCTATATAACCTATAAGAGAAGACTTTTTTTATCACTATTATATGTTAAATGAGACAAAAAAGACGAAATAAGCAGAAAATTTGTATATTTCAATGAAGGAAATATAACCATGTGGAAAACGAGATAGGAATTCTCTACAATTACATTGTGAAACAATTGAAGGGATGTGGCGCAACTTTTTTATGAATTTTAGATTTTAGAAAATGTAGCTTATTGAGTTTTGAATACAATATTTAAATATATTAAATGTATATTTTGACACAATATAGTAATTGTGGCGAAACTATTGGATTTTAGTCGACCGTAATTAAAATTCTAGCTCTGTGTATGACATAAAAGGCCCTCTTTTTCCTATCTTGAAATGTAATAAGAGAAGAGCAGGAGGAGAATGCAGTAAATCAATGATTTTATATATCCAGCTTTCAACGTATACTGAAGCAAAAATGATTATAAGGCTTTTATCTCTTGTTCCGTGATGGAAGCGTAAAAGTAAGAGGAAAAATTGAAGCAACTTATGTATATTTTAACATTAGTATATACTTCCTTTGTTCTCACACTATTTATTCGTATAATTTCAGAGATTATAGCAAGTTATTATTATTTTATATTGCATGGCAATCATCATATCATGCTTGCTATAAATTAAGGAATTATACATATTATATAGGATGATCTAACATAATGATATACGAAATTTATACATTATCAGCACACATAACATAATTAAAAACTATTTCAAGTAGATGATATTGTTAGAGCTATTCTATTTGATGCTGTAGTTACTAATACAGCCTTTTGTTGGCTAAGATCGACTAATTCTTGAATCAAAATATTTAAGCCAAAAATTTAAAAATAGCTAGATTTACTATTGGTCGTTGAAAAATAGTCAAGTTTTAAAAGTCATCAAAATTTAGCAATTTTAAATCTGAGCGAAAACACTATTCAAAATCCGGAAAAATACGCCCGCAAATTTTACGTGAGTTCCAGCATAAGTATGCTTGAACTCCCGTAAATTTTATGGGAGTTCTAGGATAACTATGCTGGAACTCCCGCAAATTTTACGGGAGTTCCAGCATAATTATGTTGGAACTCCCGTAAATGTTACGGGAGATCCAGCAAGTATAATTGTCCAGTATAATATAATGGAGTTTGGAGCACTAGTGCTCCAATCTCCTGCAAATTTTACAGGAGTTAGCAAAGTATACCGGTCCAGCATAGTATGCTGGAGTTCGTACACAAATGCACCAAAAAATTCCGTATATTATACTGGACCGATCCCTATTGCAACAAAATAATAACTATTTTTCATTGAATTGATAAATACTAGCTATTTGTTATTGACCAGTGTAAAAACTGGCTATATCTTAATATTTTAACAATATTTAAGGACGCGCAAGCCCAACCAGGTAATTGAAAAGAGTTCCATTTCTTTTCTCCTTAAATATTTTGAAGGAAGAAAAAGGAGTTAAATAGTAAGTAAAGGTGATATTTCAAGCAAAAAAAAAAGTAAAATTTTCACGATTTTCATATATGAGTTACCACCAAAGTAATATGAAATATGTATTTATTGCTATTTTACTTATAGAGTTCGCATGAGTAGTAAGCAAGAAGTCATAGGGGTTATTATGATAAGAACATTGTATGAGTCAAAATATGATCCCGAGATAATTAACAAAATTAATTATATTTTAAGTTAAATTTGTAATTAATAAGTGGTATGATCACTTATTAATCGCGATACTCGATCATCAGCTGACTCGATTATTGAGGCTACGACTTATCCGCCATTACAAAGACGGAATCCCAGCATAGTTACTGCCATCATTGGCAGCTCATACATCTTACATCTATAAATACTAAGAGAAGGAACCCTAGAAAGGGGGCTGCTTCTTCTTCTTCATCACTAATCTCAAAAAAAGAGAGAACATCATTGGAAGGCTCTGAACTCCTCCATGGAGGGGCAGACCGAATCACTCCTATCAATAAAAGCTCTCTACACATTTCTCCTTAACGAATAATACTCGCTTCTTATTTCTTTCTTTTGGTCTTTTGATTTATTACGATCTGTTATGATTGATCCTCAACTTATTTTGATTGTTTTAGGCTTGCAAAGTGTATGATAACTTTGAGCTAAACAAAAATATCAATATGCTATCTGACAATTGCAATTATCTGAATCTTTGGCAGGGAACTTTTCCTCCCGAATAGGCCTTACGAATCCGAATATAATCAAGTTTCAATGCGAATACTGAATACCAGATGGGAAACCAAAAAATTTACAATTATCAACGTGATAACAATGGTCAAACACACTTTTAAAAACAAAAGGAAGCATGAAATAATTTTCCTTTTGAAGTAAAAAAGAAAATGAGAAAAGAGAGAGAATTTGCGGTAAGTGAAATGATTGGCTTGCTAAAAGCAGCTTTAATATAGTTAACCTAAAATCTACTAATTACAAATTTGTGGAAAGGTTGTCTGAGATTATTATTATTAGAACTAAAAGCAGGTGATAAGGAAGATCTAGGAATTTGGTTTTGATCAAATATTATAAAATCAAAAAGTTTATCATCTTTTAAAATGAATTTCGAGGGCTAAAGTTTTAGTCTAGCTTACAAAGTACTGCGGGATCAAATGATCATTTTGCTTGACTAAAGCTAGCAAATATCTTTTCTTTTAATACTCATAGGGATCAGAAAAACTGTCGATCTATACGAGCAATTAGAATTTAAAATTTATAAATTTGGCGTAAAATTCAAAGTTCGTCTTTATTATTAAATTCGTAATAAAATATTTTTTTAATACAAATATAATATCTAAATAAATATGACCGGTACAGTCGAAACCGAACCTAATAGGCTCGCTTGGCCTGATTGCACCCTTGGTACTTCAATAGGGTTTTGCCCTTGGTCGTGGCGGATCCAATTTTTTTAATTATAGGTGCTCTACTGTCTTTAATTTAAAAATTACTACTTTGATTGGTTCTTAGTTAATATATTTATATAATTATTAATTTTTCTACATAAAATATAGTGTTTTGTCTTCAAATGCAATGAGTGCTTGTCCACCATTGAGAAGAAGTTATGTTTCATCGCAAATATAATCCACCCTTTTCTTTTACTACTCACAAACTTAATTTTTTGTTGACTCACACAATCTTGAAGCATTAATTTCTGTGAGGACAGACACTGATCGATTTAGCAAAAATTAATTATAAAAGATTTTGTTGTTATTTAGTGTAGCTGGTTTGTGCCAAAATACACGTAATAAATGCTTGCTTTAAAACGTTTAACGAAAACATTAATAGTGAATTACTCGAAAAACAATAACATTGAAGGATCGTTCAAATTCTTTAATGACAAAAAAGCTAGGCCTTTTGAATGTTGACTGTCACTACCAAAACTGGACATTTGCACAAATGGCCTTTTTGGTGGCCACTATCTTACCTTCTTGTTTTCCTTAAGCTTTCCTCGTTGCTTCCTCCCTAGTATAGTTTTTCCATATCATTTTTACTTATGTCATATAACGAATAATTACATTATGTATATAATTAAAATACTAATTTTAAATATATAAAATACATATTGAACATCTTTTGTTGGGAATTATTTTTTAGTTTTTTTCTAATGTGAACATCCTTAAAAACATTTCGGGCTTCACCACTGCAGTTATTTCTTAGACTTTGCGTGAACGCGAAATTTTTTATCTAGCGGGTTGCTTTTATTTTTAATATATTTACTTTCTTTTGCATAGTTTGATGCATCAGGCAATATCTATTTACTTATATTTGGTATATATTTTGACAATATAAATACATGAAATATCGAATGCAGTATCAATAGCTCATGGAAACGAAATCGATGCACGACTTTTCAACTCGTAGATATTAAGTTTTCACATATATCATTATCTATTCCAATTCTACGAATTTAAGAGTACATGTATTAGTCACAAAGATGGTACAATTAGAAATAACTACATATAACAGTAAATTAAACAAATGGATGATTCTACTAGAATTTGTAAGTGTAATTAATGAAACATTGACAAAAAAACACAAGGAAAGTGTGAGATAACAATGACGAAAATAAATACACAGATTATTAGGGGCTGGCAGTGATTGAGATAGATGGACTCAGAATCTTGAAATTTGTGATAAAGTTGTATGTGTACTGTTAATGTATTCTATCTACCCCATTTATTATTCATGTGGCCCTGCTTTCTTACAGTACCATAATAATTAACCCAACTTCTTTTCTACTCAATACTCACTCAGTCCTTTACCTTAACCCCCCCCCCCCCCCCCACCCACCCAAACCCCAAACACAAAACCACTCTATTTGGAATGTTGAACAAATCCTTTTTTGGTATCAGAAGTTGAAATACCAGAAATAGTTAGCTATTTTTACATTTATATTTCATAAAATTTAAAAAAGCAATTATTACGTCTCTTCTGCCAGTAACAGTAAATATTTTGTAGTAGTACATGTCTACGAAGAACAAAAAAAAATTAGAAAAAAATCCGAATAGTTTTGCTTTTTGGGGTTGACTAATTCATAGGGTAAAATAATGGAGAAAAAGAGAAAGGGGGGATGGACTCATATGGATTAGCAGTACAATAGACAAGAGAAGTGAAGACAAGAAATTTAAAGAGTCTTTAAACAGAGTAGTGGATTTGGAATAAATAAAAAAGGAAAGGATAATGAAGAATATTTCAACGCCTTTTTTTTGGGATAACTTAGTAAAGAGAAGGGTATATAATTTGATTGCAGAATTTTCTACATTTGATTCTTGTTATGAATTCTCCTATCTAAGGTGAATGTCTATAATTAGAGAGATTGTAGAGTTCTATTCTTGGTAGCTAAATCATCCTCCTCCTTATAAATAAAGGGGTCTTCTACCATTGTAAAACATCCCTAACAATCTCTAAGTATCAATAAGAATACTTCTTTCTCTCTATTCTCTCTATTGCTCTTGTTCTTGCATTATTGTTCTTGTCTTTTTATTATTTCATAACACGTTATCAGCACGAGACTCTACCGTCTCAAGAACCATTCTCGAAAAATCTAAGGTATTTCCCTCTTCCTAATTTAATTTTCGATTATGTCTGACATTACGAAAAGAAAGTTCGTTGCCCTTGAAATTTCGGGCAAGAACTATATGACATGGGTGTTGGATGCTGAAATCTACTTAGATGCTAGGGTCTCGGAGACACCATTAAAGATAGAGAAAGAGCATCCACCCAAGACTGTGCGAAGGCCTTGATTTTCTTGCGCCATCACCTTGATGAAGGTTTGAAGATTGAATATCTCACCGTCAAGGATCCACTCATCTTGTGGAACGGCTTAAAGGAGAGATATGACAACCTGAAGTTGGTCACTCTGCCACAAGCACGATATGATTGGGCTCATCTGAGGCTCCAGAACTTTAAGTCCGTTTCTGAATATAATTCTGCAATGTTCAGAATTACTTCTAAATTGAAGCTATGCGGAGATAAAATCTCCGATTATGATATGCTTGAGAAAACGTTTACAACGTTTCATGCCTCCAATATGGTACTGCAACAGCAGTATAGAGAGAAAGGCTTTACAAAGTACTCTGAACTGATTTCTCTTCTACTAGTGGCTGAGCGAAATAATGACCTGCTCATGAGAAATCACGAAAATCGACCCACTGGGTCAACACCACTGCCTGAAGCAGATAAGGTGCACTCTCATTATGCCAAACATGAAAAGGGCCATGGTCATGGTCGTAAACGGGGTCATAGCCAGGGACGTAGACAAGGAAGAAATTCCAATGAAGTCCGTCAACCCCCAAGGAGAGATAACCGCCGAAAGCAGAAACGGGATCATGAAGATCCTAAGGCAAATGGTTCAGAAACTATATGTTATCGTTGCGGTGGGAAAGGGCACTGGTCAAAGACTTGCCGTATACCAAGACACTTGGTTGACCTTTATCAAGCATCTCGAAAGAGTAAAGGCCCTGAAACAAATTTTGTCTATGACGATAACTTGGACATCACCCACCTGGATGTGGCAGACTTCTTTGAGCAACCCGAAGGGAAAATAGACCACCTAATCGGTGATGGGTCCGTGATGAAAGAAGATGGAGTTATTTGATTTTGTTCTACTTATTTGTATTAGTTAGTGAATAAACTAATAGTCATTAGTATTAGCTCGTATTAGTTAGTTCATGATGCAATGTTAGCAGTAGTTCTTTAGAATGTCTTCAATATGCTCAAATATCAATAATATTTTTATTTTCCAGTAGGGGTAATCGACTAGCCTGAAAAACTAGTCGATTATCTAATATTTTCGCATTAAAACTGAAAAACAATTGATCGACAATCGATTGTCTATGTCTAACAATCGATTGTCGTTAGACAGTGTAATCTGGAATTTTTCAAAAATCATCCACAATCGATTGTCTATGTCTAACAATCGATTGTCGTTAGACAGTGTAATCTGGAATTTTTCAAAAAATAGTCAACAATCGATTGTCTATGTTTAACAATCGATTGTCTTAAAACAGTGTGATCTGGAATTTTTCAAAAATAGTCAACAATCGATTGTCTATGTTTAACAATCGATTGTCTTAAAACAGTGTGATCTGGAATTTTTAAAAAATAGTCAACAATCGATTGTCTATATTTAACAGTCGATTGTCTTAAAACAGTGAGGTCTGGAATTTTTCAAAAATAACCAACAATCGATTGTCTATGTCTAACAATCGATTGTCTTAAGACAGTGTGATCTGAAGTTTTTCAAAAATAGCAAATAATCGATTGTGTGTGTTTAACAATCGATTGTCAATGTTCAACAATCGATTGTGTGTGTTAACAATCGATTGTTTTATGAAAATGTTTAAACTGAAATTTTCAAGCTGCATAGTAATCCATATAATCGACTATCTGATTTAGTTTGTCAACTGACCGCAGCAGATTTTGAAAATATTATTTAAATGTGACACAAACGGATTGAAGTTGTTTATTCTCATGTTCGTATATTTTCTTTTATATGTCAAACCATGGGAAGTAAATTGATTGAAGGCTCCGGAAGAGCAACTGTAACTCTGCCCAAAGGCACGACGTTTATCTTAGAGAATGCAATATTCTCCTCCAAGTCTAAGAAGAACTTGTTGAGTTTTAATGATATCAATCGCAATGTTCTCCTCCAGGTCTAAAAGGAACTTGTTGAGTTTTAAAGATATCATTCAAAATGGATATCATATTGAGACAATAGATGAGAATAATCTTGAATTCTTCATGAAAACGAGGCTGCCCATTTCGGTTTGGGTTCACGCCATTTTGCATGCAGCAATACTAGTTCGTCGGCTGCCCACTTCGGTTTGGGGTCACGCCATTTTGCATGCAGCAATGATAGTTCGTAGGCTGCCCACTTTGGGTTGGGGTCACGCCATTTTGCATGCAGCAATGCTAGTTCGTCGGCTGCCCACTTTGGTTTGGGGTCACGCCATTTTGCATGCAGCAATGCTAGATCGTCGGCTGCCCACTTTGGTTTAGGGTCACGCCATTTTGCATGCAGCAATACTAGTTCGTCGGCTGCCCACTTCGGTTTGGGGACACGCCATTTTGCATACAGCAATGCTAGTTCGTCTCTGACTGACGAATTGACACAAATATTCCCCGTTGCAATTGGTTTTGGGTCATGAACCTAATATATCCCATTTAAGAATCTTTGGATGCGCAGTATATGTGCCTATAGCACCGCCATCCCGCACCAAAATGGGTCCGCAAAGAAGGTTAGGAATATATGTTGAGGTTGAATCGCCCTCCATTATTCGCTACGTAGAAACATTGACAGGAGATTTGTTCACTGCACGATTTGCAGACTGTCAATTTGATGAGACACTTTTCCTAAAATTAGGGGGAGAAGTTGGTGAAACCAAACGGGAAATTTTGTGGAAAAATGCATCATTATCTCATCTTGATCCACATACCTCTATTTGTGAAAGAGGCACAAAAGATTATCCATTTGCAAAGAATAGCAAATCAAATGCCTGACGCATTTATAGATTTGAAAAGGATAACAAAATCACATATCCCCGAAGTGAATGTGACAACATCTGATTCACGAATACATATTCATTATTGGAAGAATATGAACATGAAATTGGTATTAAATATACCACACTCACCCCTAGAAGGAGGTTTGAGATGATACCACACTCACCCCTAGAAGGAGGTTTGAGATGATATATGGCATGAATGATCGTTGGTCACGTACCTATTGTACGCCAAAGTATTTTGGAAATATGACTATTAAAGGACAACGATAATGCAAGAAACATATCTTGCATATAAGTTTGACATGACCATAATGGTATAACTTTCTCTTTAAGAAAGATATTCACCACATGGATCTTGATGAATCTATGGTAGTACAAAATTAATTGAGAGCTCTAGAAGAGCCAATTATTACTATGTTGGAGAAACACAATTGAGTATTGTGCTGTAGTAAGTCTCAAAGAAACTTATTCAGTTTCCAAAGTACACGCGAAAGCGATTGATTATATTGAGACTATAAATAAAGGAAGGCTTTGATATCTCCTATTACTACAACTTGTAGCGGGGTAATTTGCATATGAAAAGCTACCCGCTTTGTTCTCCAGTTTGTACTACACAAAAGAAAGAATGCCACAATAAAGTGGATATCTATTGGTATAAAAACCCATGTCATAATAAACCTGAAGTTTATTGATAAGTGCACATGTCATGGTGTAAATTTGAAGTTTACCAATATTGATAATTTATTCAGTTGGCATTCGTGTTAGCCATCTCATTTTAAGTATGATGTGCAAATTCACATAGGTGAATATTAAAGAACTAGAAAGTTCTTTACGAATTCTCTTGTATCACTTGTTCTCATTAATGAACTGACCAACTAAAGAGTTCGGGTTGAAGCCCATAAATTCTGGAAATATCAAAGGTGAATATGGGCCCATTCACCTGCCATGTATACCACATATGATGCATCTATGATATGGTTACATGCGCAATTGTTATTAACCCGCAGCCTGGCCGGTGCTTGCGAGGTAAATTGCTCAGTAATCTAACTTCGAGCATAATTTCTAGATTTTCTACTCAAGATAGTTCATCTTGATAAGTTGGTTTATATAAAAGTTGGTTTAGCAAGATAATTATTGAGTGCTTTCACTTAATAGCTAAACTGTTTCTTATGAGAACAAAGTTATATATATCAGTTTGATATACGTTGTATACGAGAGTATATTATATTCTCCCCTCACAAGTGGTTCAGGGTCAGGAACCAAATAATTTCATCTTATTATTAATATGCCGTGTATATTGACATGATAATGCACAAAGATGATTTCCCAAAGTTGAGGAAACAAGTTAGCTTTTCTAACATGAGGGGGAGACATGATACACACTTGAGAAAAGGTTACATGGGATGAATTATCATTTGTATATGTATATCCCCGAATATTATGATATGAACCTGAAGTTCATAAAAGGGATAATTCAATTGCAAACATATTGCAAAGCATGCTATACGCATTTGCTGACCCAAAGAAAGTAACTAAATGAAAGAGATACAATTCAAGAAGAATTGATTCCATATGAAAGACATGTAGTTTTGAACCAATAGTTCAAATGCTTGAAAGTATAAAGTCAAAGGTATGTATAATCAGTTTTCGATATCTTATTTGTCTAGCATGACATGGAAAACTTGATATGCATCTAAAGTCTATTATGTGATTTATATGACTTAACTTGAAAGATTTAAGTTGCTTGAAGCATACACAATTCTTGGTCCTGAAGTACCACATCCTAAGTACAATTTGTGTACATATGTATCTTGCTATAACTATAAGCATTATGGCATTGAGAATGCATCTATGGAGATATTGAAGAGTCATTCCACGACATTATATGAAGATGTTCATATCTATCAAGAATGATGATTTCAAGGTGCGGAATATTTATTCAATATGGTTGATTTGTCAAACGTCTACCAAAGATCGTTTTGAAGATGATGCACAAGATTGGAATGCAAATGCTCAAGGATATAAATTGATGTTCTTATTAGGGGGAGTTAATGCGCGTTGCACTCTTTTTCCTTACAAGGTTTTGTCCCAAATGGGTTTTCCTTGCGAGGTTTTTAACGAGGCAACCAATAGGCGCATATTCAAACATGTGTACTCTTTTTCCTTTCTTTAATTTTTCCCATTGGGTTTTGGTTTTAAGGTTTTAACGAGGCACATTGTTGAATAGACATTCAAGGGGGAGTGTTATGAAATCTCCTATTTAAGGTGAATGTCTATAATTAGAGAGATTCTAGAGTTCTATTCTTGGTAGCTAAATCATCCCCCTCCCTATAAATAAAGGGGTCTTCTACCATTGTAAAACATCCCTAACAATCTCTAAGTATCAATAAGAATACTTCTCTCTCTCTATTCTCTATATTGCTCTTGTTCTTGCATTATTGTTCTTGTCTTTATATTATTTCATAACAATTCTTTATTTTTTTTTAAAATCCAAATAAAAGAGGTTTGCAAGGAATATCTTAGTATTTACAACTTTTGATTTTTGAAAATAGTCAAAGGGGTCTTTTAATACCATAAAAGATGTTCGGATGAATTCCACCATTTTTCCTTAAACCCTATATTTTTATTAAAAAATTTATTAAATATATAAATATATTTTTATAAATACAGTAACTAAGACGAATTATAAATCAAACAAATTAAGAATCATAAACTTTAACCTTATCTCCGCCTCTAATTACATTTTCTTCTCTTAAGTATATACTAGTTAATACTAATGGACTAAGGCTACTAATAAAAATCTTGGGTTCGAGTCCCTTTATTAGGAAGCGCTGCGATAAATTAACCTAAAAAATTACCATGTAAACTTCATATTTAAAAGACGATTGCTTGTGTCCCTCATTTTCCCCCTAAATGATGGTACCCAAACTTTGAAAGTGATTTCTATGGCTCTTTTTAAATTTTTCATTCGATTCAATGTACAATATTCGTATAGAAATTCGATTATATTCGGAAAGTACAACTTACCAAAGGCTTTTTCATGATACCAAAATTTTTAAAGTGATTCCTATGGCTTTAATCTTTAGGAAAAGAAGAATATAGGCGGAGTACAATTTCCTTAAATATGTCCGACCTTTTTACTAGATAGACTACATAATTTGTAGCAAATGTTATAACATGTACCGTTTAAAAATATTATTGACACTTTAAAATATAGAAACTTGAGAAAAAGCAAAGAGAGGATAACAGAAAAAGGGAACGAAAATAAAAATTAATTAAGGAGGAGTGAATTGTCTGCGAACCAAACTTTTTTAACTCGTGGAATTGTCTGTGTTGGTGAGATTGCGTGTTTGAAAGAAGAAGTTGATGGACTCTGAGCAAAATGCAGTTGTCCTTTTGTTTTATAGTATTCCACAAGGAAATCATTATCTTTTTCAGTATTTTCTTAGTCATTTCAATCTGATTATATAATAGTAATAATAAAAAATAATTTAATTGATTGACAGTGTAATCCTTTAAATGTTAGTAGTATATTTTAACTGGTTGCAGAAAAAATTATTTTATTTTAATAAAAACATTCAATTAACTTTTATTTGGACTAATCAGACCATAAACGATAATCGGACATAGGGGTAAAAAAAAAAAAAGAAGTTCTATCACTTGATCAGGTCCCTCTAAATTTAGTGAAAATTCAATGAACTTTGATTCTGTTTTGACCAAAAAGGTTGACCCTTTTTCAAACTACTTATTAGAGATATAAAAGGGAAATCTTAGCCAAATATAATTAACTTTAAATTTAAATATATTGAGTATAAAAATGGAAGAAGAACAAAAATATATAACATTTCTTAAGATTTGTTGTACGTCAAATGTGGATAGTAGGCTTACATCTATAACATGTATGCATAGTAGAAGCAAAAAAGGAGAAGAGAGGGAGTTGTTGATGACTAAGAGATTTCCCTTGTCGATTCCATAGTGATTACTATCAAAAAGTTCTCCCTAGATCTGGGCTTCGCTCCCAGTATATATATTGGCAATTTTTCCTTTTATCCAATGGTCTTTGACCGGCGTATTTTCTTATGAATGTATCATTTACCACTCACCCAAATACTACTTTTGTTCTGCAACGTAAGCTTTCCGGCAGTTTGACCCCGGCAATGGCCAATGTGCTCTTTGCTATCTCACCCCGTGGGCACGATTACAGCGTGGTTGACCCCACATCGTTCATTTTAAGAACAACCATCATATGGTGAAATTTTGACCCATATAGTGAGTCCCTCCGTCCGTCGGGGTCGCCTCTTGGCGAGCTCGACGGACGGATTGTTTAAATTCAACAGTTAGGAGAAACTTGAACGTTATGCATCGAATGAGGTCCTTAAGTCGAGGTGGCGACGCGACGCTTCAGTGATATCATCGGACCGTTACGTCCGTTCGGAGCTGAATCGTTGGATCAATTCGAGATATCATGGATACCCATTATGTATCATTATGGCGCACATTTCCGAGGCACCGTATCGTTTTCCGTGCCATTTCAATTTTTTTGATTGGCAGCTCTTGGATTTCCCGCTCAGGACATTTATGTTCCTATAAATATGGGGAAACCACCATTCGATTGTTACGCTTTTTGATTTGCTTGAGGAATTTTGCAAACTTCTACCTTCTTCAGGATTTCATACTTCTACTTTCGTCAGAATTTGACGTGACCATCCCCTCTTTTCCTTCATCACTCTTATTTATTTCGATCAAGTTAGACTGGTGGCTGGTACTTCTTTCCAGACTGACAGATTCATCAAAGCTCCGGTGCGGAAAAATGACATACCTCCTATCGGAGAGGGATTGGAGTTGACGAAAGATGAGGGAGTTCCGACAGTGGCTGAGATACTACCCCGTCCGGAGAAATTATAAACTGACTTTAACAGCCATGTCGGAGAAGAACCGGAACTTGTCCCTTCTACCATGGATGAAGCGGCGGTTACAGTGCTCAAGACAAAGTGCGTAATTCCAAACCACATCAAAACGGTGCCCGCGACGGGGACGGACATTGTGCACATGCATCGCCTGGGGTACTGTGCTTTTTATGTGTATCCTCATATTGGCGGATATACGCTTCCTCTCCCCTCTCTAGTAGGGGACTTCTACCGCTTCTACGATGTGTGCCCGGCTCAGCTCTCACCGTACGCGTACAAGCTCTTCCTCATGCTCTTCAAGTACGCGAAGCTCGTTGGTCGAGGGATTAGTTTGGGGCACATTCTTCATATTTTTGCCCCTCAATTTATTCGGGGCACGATGATCCACATGTGTCATCGAGGAACCAAGAGTTTGGTGGTGGATGGACAATAAGGCTAATCACCACTTCTGGGAAAGCTATTTTTCGTTCGGACGGAGCACCTTATGGCGAACTCGGAAGGGTTCCCTAAGACGTGGAAATTCGCACGTGAGTTTTTCTTTGCTTATTTTGTAATTCCTTTCGAAGCGGTCGTTGATTGTTCTTCGGTAGGTGACATTGCTAATGACTCTTTTTTCACTTTTGTAGCCGAGAGTCTGCCTCCCTTGCCGATTGACGACATTCGCTAGTGGGTAAACGCCATTCTTTCCCATACTATTAGGGTTTGCGAGTGGGCGTCTTTCTACAAGAGATATGGGCGTAAGCATCTTACTGGTGAGGCAGCCCGTTGCAGTTCTTTTTTCTTTGCCTTATGGTTTGATCTTGTTGTTATATGATCGCCTTCTTTTGTGACAGGGAGGGTGCGAAGGACAAGGGCTCCTCGACTCGCATTTCGTCAACCGGCATGTCACGACCCAAAATCTACTAAGGGTCGTGGTGGCGCCGGACGCCGTTGTCTGGCAAGCCAACTGAATTACTTAATTAAATCCATGTCTTAATAATTTCGAAAACACTTATTTATTATAATTAATGCAATAATCAATATATTCATCCGAATAAATAATGAAATATGTAACAACTTTTTAAATTTCTGAATAAACCCAAATACATCACAAAACCCGGTGTTACAAGTATATGAGCAATTTCTAAGAGAAACCAAGTAAGTACAATAACTGTACGGAATATAATTGGATAGAAAATAAATAGAACCCTGAGAGAGATTATACTAGCTGCGGAATTGCCTCGAGGAAAACATCTCACCTAGTCTCTGTGTCAACCATGTTGCAATGCTCTTAAGCCATTAATCACATAATAAAGCTGTGAAATAAAAATGCACAGCAAGTGTAGTATGAGTACGGAAATAACGTGTACTCAGCAAGTATCCCATCTAATCTCGAAGAAATGAGATGTCGACTTTAACATTTTCTAGTGGTCACTAATAATATCCTAACATGCGAGGAAATCATGGATTTATATAGCCGCTTTAATATTACAAAGAGGGTAAACGGGTAAACACCTTTTACAAATAATAAAGGATTTTCATGATTTACCCTTCATTTATCTTTAGTAGTTTATATCAGGCCAAAAAAGTAATATCAACATTTAATATTTCAGGCGAGCAATATAAGTATGCGCATACCATGCCGAGGCGACGACCCTATCCAACAGAAATGTATAATGTGCACTGTCGAGGGTCGAACGGCCCAAACCATAGATACATCTATTACCTCGCTCGCGAACTATCCTGCGACGCGGTCAACATAAAATGAACAAATACCCTGCTCGCGAATCATACATGCGACGCAGATACACATAGAAATACATGCTCAAATAGCCAATTAAGAATTTATCGGGGAAAATTTATCCAAATAAAGGTCAATCCTGTTTTAACAATTTGAAAAAAATGAAGTTTAATCCTTCTAAAAAATTATTTACTAATTCAATGTGATTAAGTAATTCAAGTTATCAATAAAGATTACAAATATTCCAAGTATAGCATGCTTTTGGGTCCTACACTACCCGGACAATAGCGTAATAGTAGCTACGCACGGACTCTAGTCACCTCGTACGTACGTAGCCCCCACAAATAGGAGTACATAGCCAATTAATTCACTTATGGGGACAATTCCCTCTTACAAAGTTATAAAGGAGACTCACCTCTCTCCGAAGATCCACAACCGACGTTCTATATTCTTTCGAAGACTTGAACCAACGCACAATGCTCCAAAATTAGCCAATAATTATACAAATCTATTAATATATGCTCAATTATACTTTACAGCCCAATTTATATTAATTTCTAACCCTGAACGAAAAGTTGACAAAAAATGCCATCGGACCCACGCGCCCGGAATATGAAGTTTCTCGAAGATAAAATTTACCCATGAAAAATCATGGTCAAATTCCTAATTAATATTCCCATAAATATTTTCTCTTAATACCCAAAATCGTGGTCAAATTCCAAGAATACTAATTTCCTAGGTCTTCATCTAACCCTCAAATTTCTACCAATTTACATGCTAAAATCTATACATAATTGATGTATTTAACTCAAAATAGGTGGAATTGGCTTAACTTATTATTGATGATGAAATCCTCTCTTGAATCTTCCAAGAATCGCCCCCAATACAAGAAAATGTGATAGAAAATGGTCAAAATCGGACTTTAAAACAACAATCTGCCCCCAGTTGTTTCCGCACCTACGGCTCCCAAACCGTTTTTGCGGTTCCTCACCAGGCCTCCTCTCTTCCGCTTCTGCGCTCCATCTTCCGCAGATGCGGTCCCTCTTCTGCGGCACCCTGACCGCATGTGTGGTCCCTTGCTCCAATCCAAAATCCGCACCTGCGGCCCCCTTTTCGCAGGTGCGGTTATGACAACAACTAGCGAGATCATCCCTTCCAAAATCCCATTTTCGATTCGTTAACCACCTAGAATCCACCTGAGGCCCCCGAGACCCCAACCAAATATATCAACTAGTCCCAAAATACATTACGACTTTTTCGAGGGCTCAAATCATATCAAACAACGTTAAAAACATGAATCGACTTCCAATCCAAGCTTTATGAACTTAAGAACTTCCAATTTCAATTTTCAATGTCGAAACCCATCAAATCACGTCTGATTGACTTCAAATTTTTCATACAAGTCTTATTGGACATTCGGACCTACTCAAACTTCTGAAATCAGATTCCAACCCCGATATCAAAAAGTCCACTTCCGGTCAAACTTCTCAAAAACCTTCAATTTTCTATCTTTAGCCAAATGACTTCAAAATGACCTACGGACCTCCAAATTTACTTTCGATCGTGCTTCCAACTCCAGAATCACCATACGGAGTTACTCCCATACTCGGAATCCCAAACGGACATCAATAACATTGAAATGCACTTCAAGCCAAACTTATGAAATTTCCTCCAAAATGCTAACTTCTACAATAGGCGCCAAAATACTCTCGGGTCATGCAAAACCCGATACGGGCATACATCCAAGTCCGAATACATCCAAAAAAGCGTTGAAACCTTTTATTAAACTAATTATCAAAGATATAGAAAGTAAATCTTAACCAAACATAATTTACTATAGTCCAAATATATTGAGTACAAAAATCGAAGAAGAACAAGAATGTATAATATTTCTTAAGATTATTATCATACATCAAATGTGGATGGTAGGCTTACATCTATGACAAATATGCATTATAATCGTAGAAGCAAAGAAGGAGAAGAGAGGGAGTTGTTGATGATTAAGAGATTCCCCTTGTTGATTCCATAGTGATGACTATCGAAAAGTTCTCCCCTCTATATCTGGGCTCAGCACCCCATATATATTGACAATTTTTCCTTTTATCTAATGTTCTTTGACCGGCATACTCTCTTATGATTGTACCTTCACCGCTTACCCAAACACTACGCTTGTTCTGCGATGTAAGCTTTCCAATGGTTTGACTCCGGCAATGGTCGAGATGCTCTTTGCTATCACGTCCCGTGAGCACGATTACAGCTTAATCGACCCCTTATCGTTCATTTTAAGAATAACTATCCTATGGTTAGATATTGACGTTACAGGTGTCAATGGTTCGGTTCGGTCGATTATTTCATAAATTTATACCATATCAATTTTTTGGTTATTCTATTATGTATAACCAAAATTAGACTTTTCGAAACCGTCCCAATCATGTCGGTTTTTCTTCGGTATCGGTACGGTTCGGTTAATTTTCGATATTTTTTTAATATCATGTAAAATTCACCAGTAGAAGTAGACTGCAATAACATACGTTCTTTTATATGACCTAGCAAAACTCTCTAGACATTTTTACTGTTTAAAGGGTGATGAATTAAAAAAAAGAAAAGAAAAATTGTAGAGTATAGATCCATCATCTATTCTACAACAATGTAAATGAAATGAAACAAAGGCAAAGAAAATATAAATCATACGAGTTGAAAGATATATTAACCCGGGACTCAAGAATAAAGTCTATAGAAGATTAAATAATCAAAAAGATAAATATAAGTTATATGAAAGGAAACATATTCAATACATTGTAGTTTGCTACTCATAATTGCTACTCATAAAGATACTTGAAATAACTTAGTTTAAGTAGAAGTAGCGTAATAGATTTTACGAATTAGTATTTTGAGTTTAATTACTTATTGGCTTGTAACATTTTTCATAATTCCAAGGCCCAAAGAAAATTTAATGCACTATTATTTTTAAACTTACTAAATAAATATATTTTCCACATATAAAATTTACTCGGCACGGTTCGGTATTTTTTGGTTCATTTTTATAAAATAAAAAACTTACCCTAATTATCGGTGCGATTATAGATTTATATAAAAACTTACGGCTTTTTAAAAAGAAACCTTAAAATTAGTTCGGTGCGGTACGATTCGATCGATTTAATCGGTTTTCGAATATCTATGGAAACCCTAATTGACGCATACCGACTCTAATTTCAGAAATATAAAATCGTCGCTTTGGTGGTTAGTGGAGTCTACCAAAATAGTTTTATTTGTACATTGCTATGTCGGGGCAGGTTTGCCGTTCTCTTTTCGACCAAAGAATAAAGAAAATAGAACTACGAACGGCACAGAATATATAAACATTAAATGAAACTCATTCATATTGACATCTTTTAGCAATATAATTCTCTTTTTGTACTACTTTCCTATATAAATAAAATGCCCACCATTTTTCAATTTTCTTGTTTTAACTTTTTATAGTTTTGAGGTCGATAAACTAGAATCGTAGGGTAAATTAAAACAAAAAAATAATATATGTTGACGATATAGTATCATTGTTTTAAAAGATCCTTGTAATATAGGGGAGGTTTTTACTTTTTCTCCCTTGTGATTCAAAAATATTATTTCAGCACTAAGTTTGTTTATGAAAAGCTTCATGCACGTGAAATGGTGATTTTTCTTATTCTAATTACACCGAAAAGTTGATTTGCTTTTCACTGTTAATTAAGTGGTTTATTAACTAATACTATATAATTGCTTCCAAGATAAGTACTAGATTCTCTACTTTTAGAATAAAAAAATTATTTAAGATTCATGCTTTTATAATAGGGTGTTAATGTCATTAAGATTCACATGAGTTGCATGCATGAGGGGATCTTTGGTCAAAGCCAGTCTTAAATAGTGTAGTTTTACATTAATAATATATGTAACTAAATCACGAGTGGCATAATGAGCCAATAAAAGCTTTGTTGCTATATTTCATGCCATTTTCTTTCCTAGCTATAATTAATACGGTCTTATCATTAGGGGTGTACATTTGAATCGACTAGTCGATAAATCGAATCGATTATTTATTATCGAAACCGAAAAAATCGAAATCTTATTGAAACGATAACGATAAGCATATGTATAAATCGATAATCGATAAGTAATTATCGATAAGGGTCAAAATCGAATCGATAAATCGAATGCACACCCCTAGACTGTAGATACTTGTTAAATGAGTAATTACCTATATATGTAGATTAATATAACATACAGAATGTATATAGATTCTGGTACTATTTTGAAAGTGGCTATATAATATTATTTTCCCTAATCTATACCCTTTCCTTTACCCTAAGTACCTTGCCCTATTATTTCCTCTACTACATTTAAGGAATGATCATATTTAAAGATCAAGGGAATAAAGTTCAAATTAATGGAAAACATAATTATCTATGATGATGTGTTTTGTTTTGTTTTGTTTGACCATTGGAGTGTTGGTGGCATACATTTGATCCCTTACTTTAGTTTTGTTGCATGTGCTTGTTGACATAATTTTTATATTATAAATGGTGTTCGTCTTATTTTAACTTCTTTTTGTCCATATTAGTTAGGCGCGTTTATAGCGATATATTTTTCGTGGATCCCGCAAATTGTTTTATTGGTGTAATCGATAACCGAATCGATAAGCTCCCAAAATCGATAAATCGAAATCGAAAAGATCAAAACCTTATTGAAACGATAACGATAAGCATGTACAAATCGATAATCGATAAGTAATTATCGATAAGAGTCAAAATCGAATCAACAAATCAAATGCACACCCCTACTTATCATCCTTTCATTACTTTATTTTTTATCATTTTAATTTATATACATTGATAGTGCAAAAAGTTTATACTGTAAATTTGTATTTTATGTTGTAACAGGTCATTTATATGTTTATAGGATCATAATGCATGTTTGTCATTTAAAATTTATATGTTACTATTAACTATGTGATCTAACATTGTAATTTTTTCTTGTCAATTTCAGCATATATTAATCGATTAAGGGTCAGATTTGCCCTTGTACTATTCAAAATAAGCTACATTTACCCTCCGTTTGCATTCTTTAACAAATATACCCCCACCATTACACTTTCGGGCCACATTTACCCTTCCACCGTTAAAACTTGTTTCCTCAATTTTTTTAAACACGTGGCATTCTCTCATTGGTTCATATTAACCCACCCATTGAAGTCTTGCCACCCGACCGATCTGAAACCAAATAACCCACCCCGACCCCCAGGTATTTATTTACTCAATCGTTACTTTCCAGACCCTTCTCCAAACCCTTCCTTTCATCTTCCTCTCATTTTCGGTTCGTCTCATTTCGTTCAAGAACAAGTGATTTCCACATGCTTTCTCCAACAACAAGAAGCAAAGGTAAGTACTTTCTTCAATTAAATGTTTGTTGAAGCTGTTTGATGTATTTTGTTGCTTAACTTTGCCGCGAATTAATCATCTATAAGGATTTCGTTCTTTTAATCAATTTATGGGTTTGAGTATGAGCTTAAATATCTATTGTTGACCGATGGGTGTATTTTTTATGAGCTGATTTTGTTTGCATGGGTTGCGTAGGTGTGTTTTCCGTTTCTGTTGATTCGAGATAGATTTATTTTTGGATTTGTGTATTGTTTGTCGTCGCCCCTGTTTGATAATTGATTTTCTGATATTTTTTGAACAGATTTTTCTGTGTTTAGATATTGTTTGATTTTCTGATATTTTCTGATTTTCTGATATTTTACAGATGGCTACAATAAAATATCTAAACAATATCTATCTCGAATCTGTTCAATATCAGAAAATCAAACAATATCTAAACACAGAAAAATTTGTTCAAAAAATATCAGGAAATCAATTATCAAACAGGGGCGACGACAAACAATACACAAATCCAAAAATAAATCTATCTCGAATCAACAGAAACGGAAAACACACCTACGCAATCCATGCAAACAAAATTCGCTCATAAAAAACACACCCATCGGTTAACAATAGATATTTAAGCTCATACTCAAACCCATAAATTGATTAAAAGAACGAAATTCTTATAGGTGATTAATTCGCGGCAAAGTTAAGCAACAAAATACATCAAACAGCTTCAACAAACATTTAATTGAAGAAAGTACTTACCTTTGCTTCTTGTTGTTGGAGAAAGCATGTGGAAATCACTTGTTCTTGAACGAAATGAGACGAACCGAAAATGAGAGGAAGATGAAGGGGAAGGGTTTGGAGAAGGGTCTGGAAAGTAACGATTGAGTAAATAAATACCTGGGGGTCGGGACGGGTTATTTGGCTTCGGATCGGTCGGGTGGCAAGACTTCAATGGGTGGGTTAATATGAACCAATGAGAGAATGCCACGTGTTTAAAAAAATTGAGGAAACAAGTTTTAACGGTGGAAGGGTAAATGTGGCCCGAAAGTGTAACGGTGGGTGTATATTTGTTAAAGAATGCAAACGGAGGATAAATGTAGCTTATTTTGAATAGTACAAGGGCAAATCTGACCCTTAACCGTATATTAATTGACTCTTCTTCAAAATGAATTTAGGTTATAAATACCGACAATATAAAAGGTTTTAACACTCTATCAATACATAATTTAACATATTATAGTAAGTTAGTATTAT
Organism: Nicotiana benthamiana; assembly: GCA_034376525.1. NCBI lineage: Eukaryota > Viridiplantae > Streptophyta > Magnoliopsida > Solanales > Solanaceae > Nicotiana > Nicotiana benthamiana. Next base: position 46,729,150 of record CM067323.1, read on the forward strand.
TTTAAGGATAAATCTCATAAATGGTCATATAATTAGGATCTTTTTTTATTATCAAAATTATATAATTATATTTTTTACACAAAAATTATAATGACCGAAATATCTAACTTTTCAGTCACGTATTATTTTTTTGAAATCTAATAAATAATAATCTAATTGAAATAGGAATAAGCCAACCAAATTTGATCCACCCGACCTAATAGCCACATCTATAAATTAAATTAATACTAAAAGTGAATTTTTCAAAACACGAAACTCTGTTCTATATTTTGTTTTTCTTTCAAGATTTCCATTCAAATTAATACCATTTTATTTTAGGCACCCTTTAGTTATATCTTTTTTTTTTTGTGAGAATCTCATGCATTCCAAACTAATTTTTTTTTGGGGGGGGAAGGACTTCAGTTTTAGTATTGTTTTACGTTATGTGTATGGGTATTGAGCCATTCCTATTTTAAGGGAAAGATATAAAATCGGTCGGTTGAAACTAATTGTATTCGCCAGCCAAAAAATATATAACTATGTATATAATATACACACATATATAAATATATATATTTTATCGGCTATAGCATATATTATTTATTAGACTAAAATAAAATATAAAAAATAAAAAATAAAAAATGGAACGAGAAAATACTACCAAAAAATTATGTTTTCCAGTTATAATAATTTTTGTGTGAGTTAGTAAAAGTTTTATGATTTTTATGTGAGAAAATAAGTTATATAACTTTAGTAAAAAGAAAAGTCATAATTATATGACTATTTATGAAGTATACCCTAATTTTTTATATGCTACCTATTAGTAATATTTATGAGAAATTTTTTTACCCATTACTTTATTATGTATAAATAGTTGTTATAATATTTAAGTAAAAAAACTAGATAAAAATCTCTCATCACCTTTAGCCTAGAGTAGACTCACATTTATTTCTTCACTTTTTCTGGTTTCCTCTAAGATAGCCAATTGCTTCCTCTAAGTAATGAAGTTTAACATCCACCACCCCCCACCCCCTCAAACCAACCCAACACAGACATACACACACAAAAGAGGCTAAAGGCAACCATCAAGAAAATTTCATACACCGAATAGTATAAGCCAGTCAATTTTTTTCGAATTGATAATTGAAAAATAGTCAATAATTAAAAAGTTAGAAAATAGTTATTATTTTTTTGTGACACAAAAAATTTCAGCATAATATATTGAAGATTGATATACTTGTATATGAACTTCCGGCATATTATGGTGGAACTTCAACACACGAAAAATTCAGCATAATATATTGGAGATTGGAGCACTTGTGTATGAACTTCCAGCATATTATGCTAGACAATATATTATGACGGGACTCTAGTATATTATGCTGGAATATTTTCTGATTTTGAACAATATTTTCGTTCAAACTTATCTTTACATGAAAAATGGTTAAAATCCGGTTATTTTTAAAATAAAATGTGAATATTTTACAATTACCACTTAAAAATCTTGTTATTTTTTAATTTCACTCTTACATTTATTATAATGTGTATTCACAAATATATTATGGCTGTAAGTTGCTTTGCTTTTGAAACTCACCTCAAAGTAAAAGAATTGAAGGGTGCATTTTTGAGGCAAAGAGAAATGTCCACCGATCACCTCTTGCTTGCCCTAATCTAGCAGTTTAGATCTATGTGCTTCTTTCACCAATATTCATCTAATTATATGTCCAAACAATTTTTCTTTCCAACCAAAAGATGTTTATTTTAAAGAAAGGAGGAGGTGGAGATTGCTTGCAACACAGTTTATTTCTGTAAAATTAATTTGTAGGAAAATTTATTTTCTTTTTTATTTATTCAAAGAACTCTTTATTGGATTCTCTATCTCTCTTCCCTTCCTTTATCCTCCTCACTCTCTGACACACTGCACTCTCTATATGGCGTATGTTTGGTGCTTGATAGTGCAAGCTAAGCAAGCACCCCACTTTTATTTTTTACCCTTTTTTTCATTTTCTAGAAATAATTTGTCTCCGTTGTGTTTAACCAAAAAGAAAAGATAAACTTCATAGTGCTCTCCTCTGCTTGTAATAAAATATACATTTGTATTAATTCCATCCGATATTTGGTAGCTAGTTTTTGTCCGGTTAATTCAAAGAAAAACTCTAATTTGGGGGTAAAACGCTTCCCGTCAAAGATGATTTTATTTCCAAAGTTTGAATATAAGACGTCTAGGTAATGATAAAGAGATACTTACCATCTCCACTACAACCTTTGAACGTATATTAAAACAACAATTTAAGTTATACAGTCAAATTTCTCTATAACAATCTCGTTTGTTTTGAATATTTTTGGATATTATAGAAGAGTATTGTTATAGAGACATGCATTATAACATAACATAAAAAATAGTTCCAAAAAAACTTGATTTTTATAGTGAAATATTGTTATATAGGTATGTTGTTATAGAGAGGTTTGACTATATATATAGTAAAAGTATGGGAAAAAAAATTGTATAATATATCGATTAATATAATTTACGTTGATTACAACAAGTTATTAACTATTTTTTTATATAAATTATTGATTAATAACCATCGTAGAAATTTACTTGAAATTACTAGCTTATGAAAATAAAAAGTTAAATTTTTTATACACAATAAAATTTGCTTATTCCATTTTATTTCTCTTGTCTCTCTCCTCTCTTTTTGAGTCCTCACTACTTCTATAAGCTTGTGTTTAGTGCTTCACTAGCAAAATCCACTGCAAAACACTCTTTCCCTTTGTCTCCATTCCTTTCTTTTTGTCTATCTCTTCTTCTTCTTCTTCATCATCTCTTAGTACAATACATATATTATTCCAAATTAACTCCATTTCCCAGAAAAAAAAAAAAAGAAGAGAAAAACTACATTCTTGATCATCTTGTAGTTTTGTCTTTTGCTTTGGAAGCTGCTGTCTTAAATTCAAAAGCTAAAGAATCTCAATTTGGTAATCTTCTTAAAATTTCCATTTTCACTCTTCTTCTCTATACAATCTTTTTTTACTTAGTAAACAAAAAAGAACATTACTGAATTGCTAGCTAGCTTTAATTTCATGTCATATTGACTTCCATTTTCCTTCTTCATTTGCAGTTCTAATTTATTTCAACTATTATTGTCTTTTTCAGGAGAACAGTTTTGGAAGTGTTAGACCCTTTTCTCTCTTTCTTCTTCACTTTCAAGAATACACTTCACCTCTCTTTTCTTCTTTGGGTCCAAAGTCAAGACTACTTTTAGTTGAAGAAATTAACTACATTTAAGAAACTAAAAATTAACATGATCCTAGTACCCCAAATAACTTTCTTTATTCTGCATTACCATAATAAAATGGTGAAAAATTAATTTAGTTGATGATGCATGCTAAAAGAATGAGGAGATAATGGAGTTAATACTGCATTATTTCCTAGTTGTGTAGCTTCTTGTTTTCAAAAAGAGTGGTCAATTCACAATTGTGAAGATTTCCTAGGTTTGTGTTATTTTTTATTTTTGTTTTGTTTTTCTAGCTATTCTTTAGCCTTAACTTTCAATTTAATCATTTACTCTAGCTAGTCCTTTACACTTTTGGTCTACACAAAAATATTAAAAACAAGGAGTTAGTGGAATTTAAGACACTTTGGAAGAGGTTAGAAATGGAAATTCCAAGTCAAGAAGAGGAAATGCCAATGCCAATTAACAGTTCATATGTTGGAGGAGGAGGACATGCTCATGGCCACATAATACATCATGATCGAACACCAGTACCCAACAATACTAACCACATTATACCTTCTTCTGTTGCAAATTCCATCAATGGCCCTCCCATTGAAGCAACACCAGTATCTGCAGATCATCATGTGCCTTACAAGAAGATTGTCAGGTAATGTCGAACGGTGACACCATCTCATTTAAAAGTTTAAACGGACGACATACTTTGAATTAAATTATCTCAACAGGCCTCCTTACTTGTGGGACTTTTCTGCTATGATATTATGTTGAATTGTGTGATCATTTCGTTTAAATGCTTTAAAAAAAGCAGTCTGATGCACTAAGCTCTCGTTATGTGCGGAGTTCGGGAAGGGCCGCACCACAATGTCTATTGTACGCATTCTTACCCTGGATTTCTGCCGGAAACATTTTTCATATCTTGAACTTATGACCTCCTGATCACATGGCAGCACCAAGAAAAAGTTCACGTAGAGAAAAGAGATTAAACTAGTCATTGCACTAGTAGCGTCTACGAGCCCCCCGCTTCGGCCCCATCTTTTCTTTTGCCAGTTACGCCGAGACTCCCACTCGTTTAGATGCTTAATATATATATATATATATTTTTAAAAGTAGCTCGGTTCACTATGAACTACAAGGATTTACATTACGTAACCTTATCTCTCATTTGCATGAGGATGTTTTCACAGCTCGAACTCATGACCCCTAACCACGTGGCAATAACTTTATCACTTATGCTAAGCCATTCGAAGAAGCATAATTTAATAATATTATGTGTTTCCATAGGTACAAAGAATGCCTCAAGAACCATGCAGCAGCAATGGGTGGAAATGCAACAGATGGATGTGGTGAGTTTATGCCAAGTGGTGAAGAAGGTACAATAGAAGCACTCATTTGTTCAGCTTGCAATTGTCATAGAAATTTCCACAGAAAAGAAATAGAAGGTGAGCAGCAACTTCTTCAACTACAACCACCACCTTCCTCTTGTGATTACTATAATCTCAACAGGGGTGGACAAAAAGTTTATTTAGGACACTCACACAACAATCACAAAAGCCTTTTGGGACCTGAACAATATGGAACTATAATCCCTTCCAGAGCAACAGCACCACATCATCATCAGATGATAATGTCATATAATAATATGGGGTCACTTCCTTCTGAGTCAGAAGAGCATGAAGATATTAATGGTGGTGGTGGGGTTATGACTATGGCTATGGCTAGGCCATTACATCATCATAATCAGATGGTCAAGAAAAGGTTTAGAACAAAGTTTACTCAAGAACAGAAGGAGAAAATGTTCAATTTTGCTGAGAAAGTTGGATGGAAAATACAAAAACAAGAGGAAACTGTGGTGCAACAATTCTGTCAAGAACTTGGAATTAAAAGAAGAGTACTTAAAGTTTGGATGCATAACAATAAGCACAATCTTGCCAAGAAAAACTCCAACATTACCATTCCTCAAAATCAAGTTTAATTATCCATTGTTCTTTTTTTTTAAAATGTAACTCTTTTATGTTTGAATTGTATATTTATGGGGTATGGTCATTTCTAGAATTAGCATAATATTTAAAAATAATACTTACTTTGGTATGTAATATAGTACTCCTAGCTAGTGCATGTATTGGATTGTGTTTTCCTTACGGTAGTTATTTATGGTAGTTACTGTCTGATATTATTGCATGCTATTTTATTTATGGTTCTTTTGTATAGATAATTATTTATGATATTTCTGCTAGTGTTACTAATGCTCTTTTGTTTTTGTTTTTTGTTTTTTCTTTCCTTCACTGAGCCGATGGTCGATTGGAAATTGACTCTCTGCCCTTTCGGATAGGGGTAAGGCTCGTTTACATATTACCCTCCCCAAACCCTACTGCGTGGTACATTACTGGGTAGTTGTTGTTAGCTAGTGCATGTGGGAATTGGACTGGTGTAGCTTTATTTATTGGTTGGATTTTGTTTTACTAATTAATATCTCCAGTGCAGACTGGATTTATTTATATTTATACATCCTTTTAATGGATTTCTTGGGATGACTATTTTAATAATTAGTGCAGTTTATGAGTCAATTTTATAGTATTGCATTTGGCCCCAAACACTAGAATATAGCAAAGGACTTACATTAATTTGTTTAGAAAAAACATATGTTCGTACGGAGGGTACTTGTGTGAGCTTCACAATCAAAACAGCAATTCCTAAAAAAAGGAAATTAATCGGACCCCAAAAAATCAGAAATACAAGTTAAAATTACTGGTAAGATCTTCTAATTTTACAAATAATAGTTGAAAAATTTTAACAATTTCAAAAATAATTGAAATTTAGTCACTTTTATGTAAAGATAAAATTTGAGCAAAACTCCCTTACAAATCCGGAAAAAAATCTGCATGATATGATGGAGTTGGAATATTTTACATATGAGATTCTAGTATAATGTGTTGGAATTTCATAATGTACCGGAGTTCCAATTTAATATGTTGGAAGTTATATGGATGAACTCCATAATCTAGCATATTATGCTGGAATTTTTCGTGTGCTGGAGTTCCAATAATATGTTGGAAAGTTATACATAAGACAACACCATAATCCAAAATATTATGTAGAACTTTTTGTGTTTTAGCAAAATAGTATGAGTAGTTAATTTTCAATGATTTTATTAATATTGGCTACTTTTCAATTATCAATTCAAAAATTGACTAGCATGTACTGCTTTTACTAAGATCTTTTAATTCCCACAACCCCCAAACCAATGTTGGGATAAATTGGGAGCTTCAAAAAATAATTTTCTTCTTAAAAAATTTGAACAACTCTCTTCAAAATTATAGTTGTGCACGTTCTTCTTCAAAAGTAGTTCTCCGAAAAGTAGACCAAATCAAAAATTCAATAAGAGACAAAATGTTTAATATGATACTCTAAATATCTTATTTTTAATCCAGCGAACTAAATATCTACCAATAAAAATATATTCACTAAATAATCTCATCATTTTTTAATCTCTATATTATAATCCTCGCATTAAGAAGTGGCCTACAAATGAACATGTCCGACGGATTTGCTGTTATTTCTGCATTAAAACAGAAGCAGATATGAAAACAACTAATAGAACAGGCGCAAAATTGTTCACTTCCCAAAATGCTGAAATATATTGAAGTATTGAATTCTATACCAGTTGTTCTCTTTGATTTTTGGTTTTTCTAAACGCTACATGTAGAAATTAAAAGATTTCCATGACCACAACATACAGAAATTAAAAGGCCATTAAAGACTCAGACCGACAAACAACTATATATTGTATATATATTGTCGAGGTAAAGCTTAAAGTAGTAAAAGTTACAAATATATGGACCATTAACATGAATATTATTGCAGCTGAAATAATAAAGATGTTTTATTTCCAGCTAGAGAATTGAGAGTGTGACCACACATGAAACTTGCATTCTTGATATAAGCTTGTGGTCCATTTTAAAAAATTCCAAATTGGTTTGACTTCCATCTTTTTGGATCTCAAGCAAGACCTAGACCTGAATATCATCATATAAGATGTATGAATTAATTAGAATCCACTAATCAAAACGATTGCACTGTTTCCACCAAACAACTGTTCCTTGAGTAAAGAAGTAGAGTAAGAAAAAAGAGTGGTAGTAATTGGAGGAATTGCATTACATCATCTGAAAATAATAAAGTGGAGAAAAGAGGAAAGATGATTCCAGATCTCAGAAGAAGAAGTCAAGAAACCTTAGTTCTTCTGCAAATTCAAGTCCAAATATTATGTATGCAGAATGTCAACACATAGGAAGTCCTCACTGGACCAAGTCACAAAGTTGAATACATCACAGCCTTTGAAATGCAATCCTCATTGTCGGTTCCTGCGTGAATATAGGATGCTTTGTACATCGGACTACTAAATTACAAAATTGTCTACTCTACATCACAGCTCTTGGGATGCAGCCATGCATCTTTGCCGGACCTTGAGTAAATATAAGATGACTTGTGCACCGGGCTACCAAGTCACAAATTAAAGTTGTGATTAGACAGGATTAAGAAGTGATTATAACATCATCCAGCCATGCAAAAACGTAAAATGATTAATAATATCATAGTCCAACTCTTCCAATATAATTAAGGAGGAGCATCTCACAAATATGCTGTAATTAAAACTGGCCAAGCATACAAAGTGATTTATACGTATCAGGCTGAGTCTATTGATTAAAAACAATAATTTTTGCATAGAGAATATCATATTAAAAGTTTACAAGATAAGTTTGTTGAAAATCAAAACATCTCTTAGTTTTCGAAGATATTGCATGAGTTAGATAGTTCGCCCCAAAATTATATTTGCTGATTCCTTCTTATATCTAAACTACTAACATTATTATCAATCTTTAATGTAGTTATAATTATCCGCTCTCTCTATTGACATAAATGTTGTATTCTGGCCGGCCCTGGGCCTAAATGGGCCGGGCTAAACGGGCCTGGGTTCTGGCGGTTCCGGACTTCGTGGACTCAACTGGTGGAACCAGTCCGTGATGGGTCTAAGCCCATATGATCCTTGACTAAATGGGCTAGGCTCGTGGGCTTAGCGGGCCTAACAGGCTTTTTATTTTCGGGCTTTTTTTAAATTTTTTTTGTTTAAGATAATTTCTTGTAAAACATATCATGGCTATATAAAAAATATATGTAGTATATATGTAGAAATCTAATTATTAAAGTGCTTGACGAAAAAGTAAAATAACAAAATAATAGTAAAACTAAATTGTCATGCATAATAAATTAATAACAAAGTACAACAAAACATGAAGCATCAATACGTCTAATAATTTTAAAATAACACAAATTATTAAAAAATCTTAAAGACGGATTTGCGGATAAATGTCATCAACACAATACTTTATATGCCTCCTTAAAATACTTGTGGTACACTCTGAACGAAAATTTAAGACTTTCCCACAGTTCTTGCACTTTAATATTTGGCCTTCTTCATTTTCTTCAAGCACTTCATAGTACTGCGAAACAAATAATCGCATTCTTTCCGAACGATGCATGATGTAACTTGAAAATTAAGATTGAGACTTGAAGTATTGAAAATTGGAGATTGAGAGAAATTTAGATTGAGAAATGAGTATTGACTATTGAAATGAAAAGGAGGGAGGGGGTATTTATAGTGTTAGAGAAGGTTAGTTTTGTAAATTGAAAAAAATAAAAATACACACATATATATAGATAGATACACACACACACACACACACACACACACACACACACACACACACACACACACACACACACACACACACACACACACACACACATATATATATATATAGTATGTTATGTATATATATTACCTTATATATTTTCTTGTAGTATATATTATATGTTATGTATATATATTCCCTTTTATATTTTCTGGGTCGAGTAGCCGGGTGAAAGGTAGTAGGTTGGTGACTACTTTCACCAGTTTGAGATTTTTCCTTACCACCAAACCATTTTTTCAAAGAAAATGCCATATTAATTACAATTACGCAAACTAAAAAACACAAAAATATATTCCTAAAACTTAAGAGTTGGAACGAGTTTACCGAATTGTCGAACAACTTCTTGAAAATTGAAAATTAAAAATCGTTGAAGACTTGAATACTTCAATTCACCAACTTCACAATTTTTCACGAAATTTCAACAATAAAATAAGCAATTATAGAAGAGAGATTGATGAATTGGTGAGTAAATATGAAAGAAGTGGGGTATTTATAGTTGAGAATTGGAAAAAAAGTATAATTATATAAAGTTTGGGGGCCAAATAGCTATTTTTAAAAGTTGCAAACGGCCAAAATTGCAGCCCAACGACTACATTTTAAATTTTTGACCGTTGCGTTTTAAAAAAAAAAAATTAAATAGCCATTGGAGGCCGGTAAGACCGGCCCAAGCCCGCCAGCCGGTCTCGGGCTTAGCGGTCTAGGGCTCGTGGGCTAAAATATGTGACCCGCCCCGCCCCGGACTTTCTGCTCCATTTCAGACAGCTCACAAAAATCAACCCGTCAGGCCCGTTTAGCCCGTTAATACCGCAAATCCGATCTGGTCCCGATCCCAGCCCGGCCCACCATACAGCACTAATTGACATCCATGTTCAATACCATGTATTTTATACAAGTCAATAGTCATTATCTCTAGAACCATCAATATAAATTCTTTAGTTATGACGCTGGACGTACAAAAAATTGTTTTTATCACTCGCGATGTACAGATGCTCCGATCCATAAATAATTTGTCAGATACAATATTTATTTTTTCTTATCTATATACATAAGTTATACATTGATTATACAAGATTGTACACATATCATCTATGAATTATATATACATATATTAAAAATCTATCGGCTATTTTTAGTTTAAGTAGTTGGGTGGACGGCTATTTTGGTTAATTCTTTCTATTTGTTTCTGGGGTGAAGAAAACAAAACTACCCTCTATGGCCGCTCAAAATTTTAATAGCTCATATTTTGTCCTACTTACAAAAAAGGGATTTTTACATATATACAATATAGCAAACCTTATTACCTCCCTTGTTTAAGGTTTGTGTTTATTACATTTAAGCATGCCAAATTTCAATTTATGTACATAATTCTATTTAAGTCTTTGATTATAGCCTCATTAATTGTAGGCATGATTTTTGGAACAGTGTATCTTCTCAGATTATATCTCCACACGCTTCTCTCTCTGTCTATCAGAACTCACGATTTTCTCCCCTGTTTTAATTACCCTCCCCCCCCCCCCCCACGTTTTTTTTATCAAAACTCACGATTTCTCTCTCTGGTTGAAGTAGTTCCACCATTATCGAAACTTCCCTAAATTCCAGTTCGAGAATTTCTTCTCAATCCCCCACAGTTTCAATCCCTAAAAGTGTATTCAAGTCAGAAATGGTGAAAAAAGCAAATACTCCAAAAAAAAACAACAATCAAAAGATGTATTACACGATATTCTGTCTTTTGATTTGGGTGTTTTAACACCTAAATCACCACCCAAAAACCAACAATCTCTCCATGCAAGTGAAAAAAATAGAGGTCGTGCATCTCCAAGACAAATCTGTGCCGAAATGTGAAGCAAGTATTTGCACAATGTTGATAATACCGGAGTAGAAAAAGAACTCGACAAACAACGCAAGCACAAGGGGAAAAACTTGATGGTAGATGATGATGATTTTGTAGAATATTCACCCAAACTTCAAACTCCGAAAAAACAAAAGGTGTCTCCTTCCCCTCAAAACAAAAAAAAGAAGAAACCCTCAAAAAAATCTACAAAATTGGTTCCTCAAAAAATTTTATTGAAGGTAAATATTTTTTATTTCTCCTCACTGTTTTGTAGTCTAATTTTTTTTGCCAAAAAATATTCTGCAAGTGTTTTTTTGGTGTTTAAGTCTTTTTTTGGCAAAATGTGATATTGACTCAATTTTGTAGATTATTTGTCGCAATTTTGTAGTGTTATTTGGAGCTGTGATTAAAAGATAGAGTATAAATGTAGTTACATTGTAGTTGATTTGTAGTCTGTAAAGTAAATTGTAGCTATGCTTTTTGTAGTGCAACTTGTATGGCTGCTACATTTAATTTCATGCTCAATAAATTTATAGTTACGGTGCAGTTGATTTGTTGTCTGCAATCTTGTAGTGTTATTTGGAACTGTGATTAAAAAGACAGGGTATAAATATAGCTACAGTGTAGTTGATTTGTAGTCTGCAAAGTAAATTGTAACAATGCTTTTTGTATTGCAACTTGTATAGCTGCTACATTTAACTTCATGCTCAATAAATTTATAGTTACAGTGTAGTTAATTTGTAGTCTGGAATTTTGTAGTGTTATTTGGAACTGTGATTAAAAGACATGGTATAAATGTAGTTACAGTGTAGTGATTTGTAGTCTATAAAGTAAATTGTAGCGATGCTTTTTGTATTGCAACTTGTATAGTTGCTACATTTAACTTCATGCTCAATAAATTTATTGTACATTTTTTTCAAGGTTACATTTTTGAAAAATTTATTTTGGTCCTACTTTGGTAGATTATTTTGGCTCAATTTTGTAGTTTAATTGGAGCATGCCTTTTATTAGATTTATACTGGTTCTATGACCTTGCTCACCCCGGACAAGTAATCAATAGTACAGTAAGTATATAGTTTATAATTGCACAGTTTTGTCTTTAACTATTATGTTTAAATGTAGTTATATTGTACACATCATATATATGTTACTATATTTATTCTTCAACTGTAAAATTTTATTTTTTTGAACCTCATGCAGTCAGTGTAAAAAAGAAGGTAATGTGTAGTTCTTATGTAATTATGATTGGTCAATTGTAGATATAGTACTTGTTTTCCATATCTTTCATGCTAAATGCAATCAAATTACATTTTGTGATGCACTTGGGCTCATTGTTATATATCTGTAGTTATGGCGTTGTTATAGTGAAGCAAGCTGATAGATTTATTCATAATTTCTAATTGTAGTTAATATGTAGTTATTTCGTAGATGTGATTGTCTACACTACAACTTATTGTAAATTGCACTTTTACTTTTGCAGTACATTGATGTTATTATGTACTATCTGAGAAAAAAGGGGAAATTTGGCCCAACATCCAAACTAGGTTTACAACAACCGATTGCTTGTTCTAGACAAAAGTTGAAAGAATCTACGAGAAGTTCACTACTGTTCCACCGGATCAAAGGAATTATGTTGTTAAAGCCGGGGATGATATTGGAGAATATATTATGGGCTATAGAATTCTTGCTAATGTAGCATGGGATCTTGTGGACTATGTGCTAATGCATGTTAACCTTGTAGAGAACTTTCATTGGTTGTTGCTAGTGTTTGACATAAAGGACCGGCAACTTTATGTTTATGATTCATTGATGAGGGCAAAGCGTAATCAAGCGGTTCAAACATTGGTTGACAAATTTTCAGTCATTATTCCTCTTTCTTTGTCATGCACTGGTTTCTATGGTAAACGCAAAGACATTGACTTCAAGACTACAAAGTCATACATAGAGAAATCAGTTACATACCCTCTCGACATACAATGAATGGTTGCTGAGATTCCACAACAAAAGAAAGGCTCACTGTAAAAAATTAATCTCCCTTTCTATATGTTTAATTAATTTTTTTTTATCGTTTGGTATATAATGAAAAATTCTCATGTTCTGCAGGGATTGTGGTGTATTTGTGGCTGCTTTTGCGGAGTATATTAGCAATGGTGATTTGTCTATCCCAAATGAAGATCTTACTGATATTGACCAACATCATAGACGCTATGGAACTCTATTGTGGGACTACGCCACAAAGAAGCTAATAGATGGTTCAATCGGTGAGAGTTAGGTTACTGGCAGACTTGCAAGGAGGAAGGGTGCACCGGCAAAGAATGAGAGGACTAATGTTCAACGAAAGAATAAGTAGACTATTCTATACATATTTGGTAGTTGAATTGGAAAATAATGTAATCATTAAGTCATTTTGGTTGTAATCAACAATTTTTCTTGAATACATTATACTCGAGTATTCGAGCTATCTAATAGCATTTTTGCCGTAGCAACTTTGTCTTAAAATTTCACTTTAATGTTGGAGTTATTTTTATATAATACCTTCAGTTTCCATTTAATATGTTTATATAACTGTCAGTTCTTACACTGCATAAAGATGAAATGTATATAGGTCTCAGATAAATAATTTAGCCATCCCTCATCAACAACTATTGTGGGAAAAAATTATTTATCTACAATGACTACAATTTAACTACATTTGCATATAACTACAAACTGAATTACATATAACTACAATTGCATATAACTACAAATTGGAACGACAATGCTACCAACTACTGTTGCAGTATATTTGCACTGTATGAATGTTTCGTCCATTCGGCAGCATGTGTGTTTTCGGCTAAAACTTCTTATCTTGAACAATGAAGAATCATGAATTGACGTTCCCTTGAATGCCATTTGCAGTTTTCAGCTATACATACAAGCTAGTAGCTACAAAAAAATACATTATTCAGACATATTTATTAAACACTACAATTAACTACAAACTGACTACAATTTAACTACAATTGCATATAACTACAAAATTGAACTACATATAACTAAAATTCTATATAACTACAATTGCATATAACTACATTGAACTACAGTTTAACTACAAAATCCCATTAGGTGATTCCGAGTACTACATTTAGAACACACTTACAGTACATTATAACTACAATCTGCCAACAGTTTACATTCATTGTTTTCTTTATTAACATCAGACGTTTTCCATATAGCTTTTACAAAAGTATAACTATACAGTAAAAAATGAAAAAAATTGATGCTTTATGGAATACATAAAAATGTAAATAGTGCAAACACTCAAATATATGATTATACTTATTTATTATCGTCAAAATGTAGAACAGTTACACAATAAATTCCGATAATTTGGGCACTAATATTTATTTTGAATAACTATTCTAGCTACATGATATTCATTTCTTTTTCGGCGTATTCTTGCAAGTTCTTTTGTTATGCCCTTCACCTCCACAATTGCCACATGAGACCTTGTACTTCTTTGAGTTTATTTCATCAAATGTTTTATATCTTTCCTTGTGAGGTCTACCTGGCTGCCTTTTATCTCCCATCGGTGGCTTTACTACCTCATCCAAATATGTTGTGGAACATCCCATTTGGCTTCATCAGGAAGAGGATTAACTGGCATTTCATAGGTAAGAAGAAGGCTCTTCGTTGTGTAATACGGAGAGCAATAGCTGTCAGGCCTTTCATTCCTATGCCTTGATGCTGCCAAAGCATGGGCACATGGAAGTTCATCAGTTGGAATTGTCTACAGGTACATTTCTTGTTTTCTAGACATACAATGTACCGCTTCACACCATCTAACATAATATGTATATGATCTGTTGAAGCCCTCACCTACAATTCAAGACCAAACAGAAAATAATAATACATCAATCAGTTCACTACAAATCAGCTACAAACAAACTATATATAAACGATAACTACATTTACCCACTATTTGACGACATTTAACTACAAAATGGAAACACTGCATCTACTACTATTTTTGTTTTTTCTCCTGCACCAAACAAGAATATATTACCTTTAGTTTCTGGATAATGTATTGTTATCTTCCAATTCTTTGTTGAATTTGTGACCAAGGATTGTGAAAGTACTATTTGCCTTCAATAACTTTTCTTTTGTCCAACGTTCTAGAATAGTCCTCATATACTCAAATAGATCAAATATTGGCAGCTCTCTTGCCTCTTTTGTTACAGCGTTCAACGACTCTGCAATTTTTGATGTCATAGTAAAAGTTCTATTCACCGTTGCATGTACTCTTGACCACCTACGATAGCCAATATCATATAGGTAAGACGATACACGTGGGTCTACCTCTTCAATCTTCATCATCCTTTCATTGAATTCATGCAGAGTATATGACCGTGCTGTAGCAAAGTACAATTCATGTAATTGTGGATGTGCCTTCTTGAATTTTGACCTTATATTTGTCCATATATGCCACATGCAAAAGTAGTGTGCCATGCCCGGATAGACAACTGATGTTGCCTTCGATATACTCTCATGTCTATCTGAGACAACACACATTGAAGGTCTTTCACCATATGCCTCCTTGAATTGTTCAAAGAACCACTTCCAAAACGCGTCGTTTTCAGAATCAACAACAGCATATGCCAAGGGCAAAATAGAACCTACAATTTGTAGTCATAAAATAAGATTAACTATTAAATACAAATATATATTGAGAATTAAGGCAATTTAACTACATTGATTTATATAAATACTAACTAACTACAATATAACTACAATTTACCTACATTGTTTAAACTGTCTACAAAATAACTACAAAACTATTGCATCTAGTACCTGCTGCATCCATGATGCTTGCTGTCAGCATAATACCCTTATATGCTGGTTTTAAGAATGTCCCATCAACCACTACTACCGGCCTACAATGTTGACAACCATTTATTGATGTACAAAGAGTAACAAATGCATACAAGAAGCAATCACTTGCTGCCTTCTTCAATTTAACAACAGAACCGGGATAATTCTTCTCAAGAATATAAAAATATTTTGGTAATCTGTTGTACGAGTCACACAGATTGCCTCTCAAAAACTGTAATGTTTTTTCCTTTGCTCTCCATACTTGCATGTAGCTTAGGTTCACTCCATGTTCGGATAACATGTCAGTTTGTATGTCCTTTGGCGTGTAAACAGTCTTAGGATCACAGTACTTTGGAACGACAATGTTACCAACTATTGTTGCAGTACATTTGCGCTGTATGAATGTTTCGTCCATTCGGCAGCATGTGTGTTGTCGGCTAAAACTTCTTATCTTGAACAATGAAGAATCGTGAATTGACGTTGCCTTGAAATGCCATTTGCAGTTCTCAGCTACACATACAAGCCAGTAGCTACAAAAAAATATAATTTTCAGACATATTTATTAAACACTACAATTAACTACAAACTGACTACAATTTAACTACAATTGTATAAACGAACCTATGTTCAATAATACAGTAATTTTTCAAATCCATAAATAACTACATACCTTCTATTACTTGATCTTTTCACTCTGAACTGGAACTTGTGCATAACTGTATAATTCTTCATTGCAACAGCTCTTGTTTTCTTGTCCTGGTACACTTGTCCTTCTTCAATACATGTTTGCGTAGATTCAATTACTATTTCACTTTGATATTCCTCTATAGCTGGTGAGGATGGAATTTCTAGTAACCTTAGTGATCCTGAAGAACATGTAGACAACAAATTCACAAATGTAGTAACTATGTAGGTAAATTTGAAAGCAACATCGCTGTGTGATTTCCAATACTATATCGTCATCATAGTTTAATTGTAGATACATGTCGTTGAATCATATATTAGTAGGCAACACAAAAACACTCAGCATTGTCGAATCAAACATACCTGTACTGATGCTTTCATTGGTGATTGCCAATTCCATATTGAAATCTCTTACGCAAATACATAAGGGATACGAACCTAAGTTTTTATTCTCTTTTTTCGTTTCCATATATACACGAACACCCATATCATTCCTAATCTCCAATGGAGAACAATTATCATTCACCATGTATTTTATTTCTACAATTTTATCCGATGTATCAATCGATAATTATTCTGCAATTGTAGATTGGAGAATTTCGTAGCTTGCATTATCATCTACCAAAATGGCATCAACTTCAAAATCTCGGAATCTGCCATAGTTATCCCAATAACCATTAGATTTCAGCATTATTGGGATTTTTGACATAATTTTGTGTAGTTGATAGAAAAACAGACGAAGAACAGATTTAGATTCGTCTGTTTTTGTACTGATGACGACGAATAGTTGTATTCGACAATACGACAATTTTTGTACTGATTTCGACGAAGAGATGTCTTCAACAATTAGAGAATTTTTGTACTGATTTCGACGAAGAACAGATTTAGATTCGACAATTTGTGTACTGATGTAGACGAAGATTTGGCTCAGATTGTAGAATTTCGGTACTGATATAGAAGAACTGTATTCAACAATTTGGAAGTTCTACAATTTGATTGAGTATCACGCTGGGTTAAGATTTTTTGGTACTGATGTAGAAGAATGAGAGAATTTCGGTACTGATGTAGAAGAATGAGAGAATCACGTTGGGTTAAGATTTTTTTCCGTTTTCAAACTCTCATTTAATTGAGACAGAATCAAATTATGATTTGATAGCTAAAAAAGTGGCGCTATTTTAGGATAGAAATTCAGCTATTTTTGGTTTGGTACAATTTTTGTAAACAAAACATGGTATAGGCGGGTAAATACCAAACCATACACAATTTTGGTAATAAGGTTTGCTATATGGTATATATTGGTAAAAATCCCTACAAAAATGATCCTTCGGCCCAAATGTATTGCATATAGAAGCCGAAAGGAATAAACATAGCAACATAAGCACTTGTCGCTCCGTGGTTAGAGTGCCTATTTCTTCAACTGAAAGTTGTAGGTTCGACTCTCACTTAATACGATAGAGCAATCCTTTTTTTGCCCTTTTAAATGTACTTTTGGATCTGAGAAGTATTTTTGTATATTTTTTTGTATAATAATAGACTATTTTTGTGTATTTTTTGCATAGTAACAGTCTATTTTATACTCATTTTTTTTGTATGATAACAATCTATTTGTGTAGTGACAGGCCATTTTGTATATATTTTTGTAAAGTAACAGTCTATTTTGTATATATTTTGTATAGTGATAGCTAATTATATATTTTTTATATAATGACAGTCTATTTAGTATATTTTTTGTATAATGACACTAAATTGTATAGTGATAGTCTATTTTGTATAATAATAATATATTTTGTAGATATTTCAATGTTATACATAATCATCTCCTTTGTTCTTCCTCTCATTGAGAAATCAGCCACCAACATCCAAGGCCTCACAGTCGCCGAAAATGGTAACAAGATCGCCAGAGTTCTAAATAAAAATATTTAACCTAAATAATGTAGTTATATCCAATTTTTATTATAAATTTTATTTGAAAAAAATTATCTAAAAATTAATATTCTTAAAAAGATAAAAAATATTATTTTTCAAAAAAATGCCACATAGATAGAAAATTCCACGTGGCAGGCGAGTTGCACCCACACTTTCTGCCACATCAATGTCTAGGGAGGTAATTATACTTAAAAGGCTAAGTTGAGAGAGGTAATTAAGACCGAATATAGTTCGGAAAAGATACTAATAATCTAAGCCAAATTTAGGAGTAGTCAAGATATTTTGCTTTATAAAATAAATATATTTTTAACTTAATAGGCTTGGGTATAGTGGATGAAAATATGGTTAAGAAATCCGAGAAGATTTTGACCGATATAAAATTATGGAGAGTAACTTGGCTAAAATGCCATCTAGTGATGGGTATACTCAATGGTATTCAAGCTTACTCGTCCCGTTAGTGTTATTGTGGCTGGTGCCTTCTTGTCAGTTGCGTCTCACCTGCTTTTCTGCCAGCAGAGTCCGCTCAAATGAGTAATGAGTAATGAGTAGTGAGTAGCGATGTGTAATGAGTAAATGAGTAGCGAGTAGCGGAGTAATGAGTAGTGGATGAATATGTTTGTGGTAGTTATTATAGCATTTTTGTGGTAAAATGACTCTGATTTGGTTAGAGATTCTTAATTATCTTATTTCTGAGATTTGTTTTTGAAAGTTATGGGCAATTATTGGTTATTGAAACTTCCATGAAGATTTGCAAATTATTGGCTACTGAGTTTGCGGAGCTTATCAAGTAACATCAATCAATCAACTTTACACCAATCCAAAATTAGTAGGAGCTGGAAATTTTCTATATCTCACACTTATCCTCATTAACAACAATTAAGCCTTTCATACCAAGTAGATGGTATCACTTATATTATCTTTTGCTTCCATTGTATCTGTTCTTAGCTGAAACCATTTTGAGAGATTATAGGTCGAGTGAAACAATTTGCCCGGTCCCTTTTTTAGCACCTTCAATTATCATAGTTTTGCACCTACCAACCAACTCATATGGAGATTTGCATGGGATATGGCCTAAAGTTCTATCTTCCATGTGCGCTACTTTCATATTCGGTTGAATATTATAATTTGTAATCTTGTCCCATCTTGTAAGACATACGGCTTCACATCCATCTTAATATTTGCTTTTTTGCAACATTCATCGTAATCTTGACTGGTTTCTGAAGAAGATGAAAGATCATCAAAAAGTTTAAAAGATAATAAGGCATATGGACCTGATGGAGTAAAGAGACCTAGCCTCTTGTTCAAATTAAAAAGCTGGGTTCATTACAATGTTGAAGGTGGTGCATATTCCTACATTCTTTGTAAGGGAATTATATGGTTTCTTATTTCATTTTTTACAGCTAGAGTTTGCTATATTGCAGCCCAAAGTGCTCTTATTTTGAAGCAGATGAGAAGACTGAATGGTTAACAAACTTTAAAAACGTCATAAGTTCTAAAGGAGGTCAGGTTATTGCTAATTCCAGTTAACCTATGAGCATGAGCAAACTTTATCAGGGGGGTCACTTATAAGTAGCAAAAGACTGTTGTACTCATGTAAATGCTTTTGCAGGTTCCTCCTATAATTGTTCCTTCAGTTTACTTCATCAGGGAAAAAAACTCTTCAGTTTATTACCGCCATTATTTTCAAATGTTTTTACTGCACAAAGCTGATTTTTAGTGCCAGGAGTATGCTTCTTGTAACCTTAAGGAATCTCTTCAATTTGAGATCATTCAATTTTTATGCTAGCATTCTAGAGAATATTTCTCTTTCCACAGTCTCTGTTTCCAAATATGTTGCATGTCAAATACTTGGATCATTTGCTATTTAGGACGCGATGACTAGGAAACCTGCGGATCCAGAGAAAGAACTTGGTTGGATGGCTCAAGAAGTATGTGGTTATGTTGAGGATGTTCTCAACAGCCTTGCTGCTAATGTACTGAAGATCAGTTTAATGTCATCATTATGCCCTTCATTTTTGTTTTTAACTTTTAACTGGTTTTTCAAGCAGTTGTTATTTGCCAGGTAGAGAAGGCCTGAAAGGATATGCTTAATAAGTTGTACAGTTCTGTCAGGTTAACAGCAGCTGTATTTCCTTTTGAGGAATCATGGATGCTAGGAGCTCTGATTTTGACCAAATATGTATACAAATGATTTTTTACATAAGAAACCAATCTCACAAATTTTACTTCTATTTGAAACTGATCAATCCAGAATATCTCTGGCATATGAAAAGTGTCATGCACACAACCTTGTTTGTCTTAACAAAAGCTTCTTTATTATTTATCATCTTTGCTTCTTCCTTATTGTCTTCTGATTGCACTTCTATCATCTACATATTAAAATTTGGAGTGTAGTGCGCAAAGTAGAACAAGGATCGAAGAGCTACTCCTGGAAGACCAGAATGTGAAGTGTAGGAGGGAGCACTTTCAGAAACAATCCTCTCTTCTTGCTATGGTTCAGCAGCTTAGCCTTCATGATAATAGAGCAGCTGCTGTGTCTAGCTACTCAGATAGTGATGGAACTGGTATTTGGAAAATCCTTTGATAGCTTTTAATTGAAGCCTTAATCTTCAATTCTTTATCTGTTTTCCATCATTTTACTGTCTCCATCTTAAAGTATCAAAACAAAATATACTGCCTCCATAAAGTAAAAAAAATGAAATCCTCTAATGTGT
Source organism: Nicotiana benthamiana (assembly GCA_034376525.1). Lineage (NCBI taxonomy): Eukaryota > Viridiplantae > Streptophyta > Magnoliopsida > Solanales > Solanaceae > Nicotiana > Nicotiana benthamiana. The sequence continues at coordinate 46,750,118 of CM067323.1, forward strand.
AATTCACCAAGACTTCGCACCTGTATATGCTCATATGAGTTGAATGACTGCTCTCAAATACAGCAACATTGTATTGCTGATGCAAAATATAAAGAATCAATGAAATTCCAAAATGTGCCATTTGGCGAATTATGATGGATATCAATGCCTAGATTGCATTTACCTAGTAGGATATTTTTTGAAGTTATACGGAATTAAAGTGGTTGATCCTTGCCCGTAGAAACATTAGCAAGCCGTGATTAAATTAAGTATATGATTAAGATATTGCCTAGAAGACGGATGAAATTTTAGTTCCAGTGGACCAAAATTCAGTAAAAGATAGGTCTAGCAAACCTGTGACACAAACCTTACTCTAATACCGCAAGTTGACGTAGCTGACTTCTAATCCTGCTGACTTTTAAAGAACAAAGCAGGAGTAAATGCAGTGAAGTATTAGATTTTAGACTCTGAATAGTGTAAAAGTTAACATGATTGAAGCATCACTCTACAGCATTGCCCTTAATTTGCAAACTTGTCAATGAATTACCAGCATAAGTGAAATAGCTGGAACAGTACTTAGAGAGCCTTGAACTTATCGTTTGTGATCCTTGTTTTAATCAACTGCTGTAAGTTGGATGTTGTAGACCACCGTGCTTTGATTTTCAATTCGTCCTCTTTCTCTCCAAGTTTATTTGTATATATGAAGGGCTTTCTACGAACTTAGTTTGTCACCAATATTCTATTTAACCTTGATGCCACTGCTCCTTTTTAAATTATAATTGAGCAATTATGTTGACATCTGCAAAAAGCACCCCAAGATCCGGAGGACAGTCATCAGGTGATGATTGGAGATCCACATTCGATGCTGTGCCCAAAATGGCGATGCAGGTTCTAGAAGTCGATGTACACCAGCCGGCTGCCTATAACTCCTGATTCTGGATATGACCGTAGGTATTTGATTCATATTCTTGGCAGCTGAGGTTTTGGTTCCAGCTGTCTTCGTGTACTCGTGTGCACGGATTTCGCGAGATCTTTGTATACATAGCTTTCACATTTTTAGGTAAATTTTAGCTATTGGTCCAGCGGCCTCTCTTCCCAACAAAAAAAGTTCTCCAGTTGCTGCTTGATCCTAACTACATATATGTTTCAAAGTTGGGAATTTCAGGATAATTTTCATGTATAATCCTGTTGGGTGGGTGGGCATCTCTAGTGTTGGTTGAGCTTTAGCTGGGCTTACATTTTCAACAATGTTGCTTAGGAAAGTTGGTGAAACAATTCTGCTATAGATAATACCTTGATTTATAATCGAATTTGATTCTATCAGATTGCAGTTGCATCCTTAGGTTTGACCTTTAGCTTTAAATTCCACACCTTCATCCAGCAATGTTGATCAAATTTCAGGATATAAATTTTGAAGTGAAACTTTTTTGTCCCAGTTCTATAATTGATTCATTGTATTCTTCTCCTTCCATAGTTTTTTTATGATTTGCCACGTGGCAGAACAGCTTGAAATGATCTTACCTGTCCTTAGAAAATATTCTTAAAAAAGAGAGACTAAATTTGAATTCCCCAGTAAACATTGTTAGATGCTTCTGAAATGAACTGCTAGCACCGCCAGATGCATCATAGTTTATAAGAAGCTCTCGACAGGGAACAGCCGGCGATTTATAAACCTTGACGTCCATACATTCTCCTTGAAGTGACCAGAATCCCGTAATAATTTCATGACAAGTTTAACCTGTAGGAAAATACAAAGAGACAGATCAGTATATATATTGATACCATTCCAGCTTCAGAAAATTGGATATAATTTTGATTAAGCAACTTAATGTCTTTTTCGTCAGCACATAGAGTTCTTTCGTATTAACAACCTAAACTAAGCTACGACTGGAGGATTGTTGGAGGGAAGAAACACAATAAAAACTAACTTGGTCAGACTGACGGGAAGAGTCCATCAAAGAGTACCCATAGGGGATCAGGGGAGATATCACTAAATCTTACTCTGACGAGGAGCTAAGCTAGCAAGACAAGAAGCAGACTACGATCCTTAACACCAACAAACCTAGCACCAAGAAACTAACACAACATGGGAGGGAGTCATTTTCTCAGAGACAAATCCACTGACTCCTCAACACTAGATCAAAGCTCCCCCCCCCCCCCAACCCTTGACTTCGCATGATTAGTATTATATCGTGGAACATCAGAGGTATTGGGTCCAAAGGATCTCTTGAAAGACTCCAAACTCTAAAACTTCAATATCAACTCCCTCTCATCTGCCTTCAAGAACCTATGGTGGATAGTAGTAAGATGAAAATTTCTGAAGAAAACTAGGAATGGAAAAAGTCTACTTTAATTGCTCCAACAAGGTTTGGATATTATGGACCAACGACATCAACATTACTATCTTACAAGACAAAGAACAACATGTTCATATTAAATCTGAGCACAACAATAAACAATTACCCCTCCTTCCTCTTAACGATTGTCTATGCTAAATGCATTGAAGAATTGGGAAGGGAACTTTGGTCAGACTTAAGGAACTTAGCCTCTACAACTCAAGGACCATGTAGAGTTATAGGTGACTTCAATGTGATTACTAATAGAGAGGAAACATTGGGAGGCAGACCTCATAGGCTAGAGGAAAGCCTGGAGTTCATAGAATACCTCAATGAATGTGGCCTTCAAGATGCAGGTTTTACTGGTGCTAAAGTGACATGGTGTGACAACTGAGATCCACCCCTCACAATTTGGAAGAGACTTGATAGATTGGTTTGATGATCTCAACAACACTGCTGTAACTCACCTATCTAGATCTTGCTCAGATCATGTGCCCTCCTGGTTAAGCTTCACTATGAAGATACCCAAGGAACCAAATATTTTAAGTTCCTCAACTTCTGGACTGAGCACCCAGTTTAAGCAGAACAGCTGGAATATCTACATCCATGGTAACCCCCTTTATAAACTTCAACAGAAGATCAAGAACACTACTAAGGCCCTTAGCACTTGGTCTAGGGCTACCTTTGGAGATATCTATGAAGAACCTAAGAGACTCTAAACCTCATTAGAGACCTAGAAGAAATATGTATGACTAATAATACCCCGGGGAATAGAAGTGAATAATCAAAGAGTAAAGCTAAGTTTATTATATATTTAAAGATTCATGACTCTATTTTGAGGCAAAAAGCCAGAATTAAATGGTTCAATGAGGGCGATGCCAATACTGTTTACTTACATGCGACTATCAAAGAAAAAAAAGAGGAAACTGACAATTAGAAGAATCCACAGTCACTTTTGAGGCTAGTTTGGCACCGTATATCAACTCAGCCTGCTAATTGGCTAGAATTAAAACATTTTTTATTTATTGGCATCAAGTAGCCAATAATTATATATCACAACAATAATATATATATCACAATATTAATTTTTTTATGTATATCAAAATCTTATCTTCTTCTTTGTTATATTTAAAATATGAAATTATAAATATAATTGTTTATCATTTATTGTTGTGTTTATATCTAAGTGTACACAAAAATAACATAAAATATCATGGTATAGCCAGTTTTTACACTGGTCAATGAGAAACAGCCACCGTTTACCAAGTCAATGAAAAATAGCCACTATTTTGCTTCACAGTGACCGGTCCAGTATAATATACGAGAGTTCTGGTGCATTTGTGTACAAACTCCAGCATATTATACTGGACCGGTATACTTTGCTAACTCCTGTAAAATTTGCGGGAGACTGGAGCACAAATGCTCCAAACTCCAGTATATTATAATGGACAATTATACTCTTTGCTAACTCCTGTAAAATTTACAGGAGACTGGAGCACCAGTGCTCCAAACTCTAGTATATTATACTGGACAATTATACTCTTTGCTAACTCCTGTAAAATTTGCGAGAGACTGGAGCACCAGTGCGCCAAACTCCAGTATATTATACTGGACAATTATACTTGCTGGAACTCCAGTAAAATTTGCGGGAGTTTCAGCATAATTATGCTTGAACTTTCGTAAAATTTGCGGGAGCTCCAGCATAGTTATCATGGAACTCCCGTAAAATTTACGGGAGTTCAAGCATACTTATGCTGGAACTCCCGTAAAATTTACGGGCGTATTTTTCCGGATTTTGAATAGTGTTTTCGCTCGGATTTAAAGTGGCTAAATTTCAATGACTTTTGAAACTTGGCTATTTTTCAATGACCAATTGTAAATCTGTCTATTTTTAAATTTCTCGCCAAAATTAATGGTGTTATTTGTATATCAATATGTATAACACATCAAATAATGTGTATATCACACCTTTATTTTTCGTCTTTGTATATATTAAGATGTATATCAAAATTTTCTTTTCCTTTTTTTGTATATCTCATCCGCAATATATCTCATGTATATCAATCATATCTCATGTATATTATGTTTATCTGTGCATATTCATGAAAATTTGTGCTATATGTATGATATACAATATATATCACTTTGTATATCGTGTATACAACATAATTACACTCGTCGCAGTTAGATTTTTATGTCTGATTTTTTGCATGAAACAATCTAAATCACTTATAATCTTGCTCAAATTTTGTATATAGCCTCGTTTAGGTATTTTAAACCAATTTCAATCACACTCACTCGTTCAATCCAACCAAAAAAGAGAAGAGAGAAGAAAAATAATTTGAAATGTATTTTTTTTCTCTCTTAGTTTTTACTTCTGATTTTCTCTAGTGTGAGATCAACCTTACATTTTCATTCCACTTATTATTTATTTGCATAATTTGCAAGAATGAGGATGAATTCACCCACACCAAAAATTGGCCATGTGACAAGTAACACAAGAAAACATCTATTTTCAAATGAGTTGGAGGAACTTTCTATTTGTTCAATTTGGATTGTATTGGAGCCACGAGAAACAAATGGGTTTATATTGGGATTGTGTCTATTATGGCAATGTCAATCGGTTCCTTTACTATTTGCAAAAGCGTTCGCTCTTTGCTTCTCCTCATCTCCATGAACCCATAATATTGTTGAAAAAATATCAACCATTACAACTTCCCAAAGATTATCAAAGGACATGACCCATATGTATATAAAACTGAATTTTAATTAGAGAATAATTTTGATTGTATAGATAAAATTTTTAAATTTGAATGAAAATAAAACAATAAATTTATCTTCTTCTTTTTCTTTTGTCAAAGTATCATATTTAATTCGGTTAATGGTTATATGCAATCATGCTAGGAACTTTTGTTATCTTTTCTGATTATTTAAATACTAATGCGCCTGTGGAAAAGAAAACTATTTCATATAACTATAAAACTCATTCATATTTAAAACCCTATAATTATAGTTCTTTAAAATAATATAGCTACATTTGAATAAATTAATTTTTTTTTAAAATAAATGTAACATATAGGGTACACGTCTATGGTTATTAATATAACAAAAAAAAAAGTTTAAAAAATGAATAAAAACTTACTTACATATATAATGAAGTAAACCTACATGACGGAGAAAGAAATATCACAAAAATCAGGCAATATTAAAAAAAATATTTTTTTCCTTTTTGAAAACGGTTGTTTGAAGAGTCAATTTATATAAATAGACATCAAACAAATAACAAAATTTTGGCTATATATTTACTATCGTTAATTTTAATTTAGCACCTACTAGAAATGAAGGGTATAAGCTGAAACATCTTTATTTAGCTGCATTCAAGCCAGCACTGCAAGGGTTTAATATTTTTTTATTGAAGAATATCAGTTTTGAATCGCTAGATTATGTGAAAAGTTATTTTTCTCAAATTCAACAGGAAGTACATTGGTTTCTAATTGATAGTTTCTATAACAATTTTCAAGTGTAACAAAAAGTACATTTAAAAAAGAACTAGTATGACATGAAATATCTTTTTTTAAATGCAAACAAATTATTTCAAAATGGGATTATTTTTTAGTATATAATTTAATTTTAAAAATAAAAGGATAAGATCATTTCGAATTTTATTAGAGTTTTAAATTATTATAATTGAAGTCATATAATGGATAAAATCAAGAAACCGAAATCTTATGGAATATTTACATAAATTTTTGGTCAGATTTATTATTTACTTTTTATAGCTAATATCCATAGATGATATACTGGAAACACATGATTATAAACATATCATATATTGATTATATATAAATATAATCAATTCTTGATGTTTTTCGATTATTTTGATTGGGTTTTGTTTCCTTGCAATATCGTGACGGATTCGTTGTGGTTTTGGTCAAATTCGACGTACGAGGAGGTCGATTCGCGAGGCAAGGGCATAGCGAGCTAGACTTTTGGCCGGCTTGAGGTGAGTAATGAATGTAAATGATGTCCTGAGGGTTTAAAACCCCAAAATTTCATATCGTAACGCTATATTAAGACGAGATACGCACTCTATAACGAGTGCGGGTCGTTTACTATTGGGGATTGTGACGTGGCCCATCCCGAGTGATATTTTTATCGCATATTCTATTGAAGCCTAATTGTTAACATCTTTATTTGACTACTTGTCGTATTTGGGCTTCGTGCCAACTGTTTGGGACCCTTCAGGGGATTGTTATTATTGTTTTCCCACAATTTTGAGGAATTACTTGAACTCCATCCTATTGTTGATATTGTTTTACAAATTCAGCCACTTTACTCAGATTTGAAAACATAAATAATATTTTTAATGACGTTTTAAGTTGAGAACTACTATTTTATTATTTTACGATGGGCTTGAATGAATGTATGGATTGAGTATGGGATCGGGATATGCGCCTCAGCAGTATTATATTGATATTGAGGTTGAGGACCTAGTTGATGCCACTAGATGGCTTGTTATTGCGCTTGGGCCTTAAGGGGCCCTCCTGGAGTTTACACACCCCTAGTGAGCGCCATTGACGATAAATAAATGGATCGGGCTGCACGCCGCAGCGGGTACTAGAGTGTAACGTTCTACGTGTTGCATTTTTCTTTATTCATTTTTTCTTTATCTGTTTATCCGTTGCAGTATTTTATACTTCTACCTCAGCGGTTTACTGTTTCCTTATAATTGTTCTAAATGCCAATCATAGACTACTTTGCGTTTTTCCATGATTTCTAATTCTCAGACTTTATTTATGTTTATTACTCACCGGGTCGGAGTACTCACATTACTCCTTGCACCTTGCGTGCAGATCCAAGTACATAACAGGCTGAGTGAGGATTGTGTAGCTGAGCATAGCAGTATCCGGGAGTATCGAGGTAGTTGCATGGCGTTCGCAGCCTTGATCTCTCCCCTCTATCTCCATCTTTTAATTCGTACTTCCTAGACAGACTTGTAGTAGGTGGATATTCTGTATTAGAGGCCCAAACTCGTGACACCGGATTCTATTGGGCTATGTTGTAGTGTTGTAATTTAACTTCTGCATACTTTATCGTTATTTCTAGACTTCTTGTATAATGCCTTAGTAAATTCCTTGTATTATTTAATTACAATCTGTAAAAGAAGTAGAGTAATGTTGTGAATGGTCGGGCTTGCCTAGCAGTGTGTTGGACGCCATCATAACCGGGGTTGTGGTCGTGACAAGTATGCAGCAGAGCCTAGGTTACTTGGTCTTGCGAGTCATGAGCCGGTTTAGTAGAGTCTTGCAAGTCATGAGCCGGTTTATCCTCGAGAGGTTGCATAACCTTTAGGAAAAACTCCATATTTTTGAAATTCTTATTGTGCGACTTTGTTGATCCGAGAACTAATCTTCTGTATTCTATTCTCTCGAAGATGGTGAGGACTCGCGCTACCAGACATGGCGTATGACCACCAGTACCACCACCTGAGGCTACCAGAGGTTTTGGACGCAGTCGTGGTCATTGCAGAGGCAGAGCAGTGAGGGCGGCCCCTGTCGATCCACCGGTTGCCCCAGCTCAGGACCAGTCTCCAGCTATGGATACTTCAGCAGCACCTATTCTGGCACTAGCTGTGCCCATTGTGATTCCTGGTCTTATGGAGGCCTTGGCTCAGATCTTATCGGTTTGCACTAGCCTGGCTTAGGTAGTTTCAGCCACTACTGCAGCAGTGACTTCACAGGTCAGGGGAGGCAATCAGACCCCCGTTGCTCGCACACCTGAGCAGGTAGTGCGGGGATTACAGACACCGAGAGCTGTTCCAGCTCAGCCGATTGCACCAGTTCAATACTTTGTGGTTCCAACTATGCCTGATGATAAGTAGTATCGTCTTGAGAGGCTTGGTATGCTCCATCCTCTGACATTCAGTGGTGCTGAGGGCGAGGATGCCCAGGGTTTTCTTGACAAATGTCAGTGTATGCTTCGTACCGTAGGGATTTTTGGAGTCGAGTGGTATGGCTTTTACTACCTTCCAGTTCTCGGGGGTTGCGTTTTCCTAGTGGGAGGATATTGAGAGGTGTAGGCATGTCGGTGTAGCGCCCCTTACTTGGCAGCAGTTCTCCACTCTCTTCTTAGAGAAGTATGTACTGCAGTCCCGCAGAGAGGAGCTGCGTAAGCAGTTTGAGTGGTTGACTTAGGGAGACATGATCGTGACCCAGTATGAGATGAGGTTTTCGCAGTTGGCCCTTCATGTTACTTGGATGATTCTCACGGATCGTGAGAGAATGAGGAGATTTGTGGATGGCCTTAACCACTATCTCCGCATTTTTATGATAAGAGAGAGAGAGAGTATTGGGTGCTTTATTTGAGGAGGTGGTTGATATCGCTCGTGATATTGAGACGGTTCACCGTAGGGAGCGAGAGGAGAGGGAGTCCAAGAGGACTCGAGGTTCAGGCAGTTTCAGTGGTGCTCCGTCTAGGGGCCAGTTGCAGTGTGGTAGAGGTCATTCCTTCAGGCCTCCTCAATCGGCCCGTCCAAAGTATAATGGGGCATATTCAGGCCGTGGTCATCAGGGGTTTTAGTAGGGCCGGTCTTCAGTTAGCGCCCTCCCAAATCAGAGCCCATATTATGCCCCTTCGGCTCAGGGTTCTTCTACGCCGAGCGCATCAGATATTCACTCTGATGCGAGGGGTTCCCTTCAGTCCCATTCTCCAACACCTGGTAGTTTATTTGAGTGTAGAGAGTTCGGTCATATGAGGAGGCAGTGTCCTTGACTTCGTGGGGGTCAGTTTCAATAGAGGGATCAATCCTCGTCTTATGCTCCAGTTTCTTTAGCACCCGCCCAGTCAGCTAGGGGTGGAGGTCAGGCAGCCAGGGTTTGCCCCATAAGTGGAGGCCGATCAGGCGGTGGCCATGCTCGATTTTATGCTATCCTAGGCAGGACATATGTCATTGCGTCAGATGTTGTTATCACATGTATTATCTCAGTCTGCCACAGAGATGCCTCTATCTTATTTGATTTTGGTTCCATCTATTCTTATGTGTCCTCATATTTTGCTCATCATTAGGGTACGACCCAGGGGTGTCTTTCTTACCTGTGCACGTATCCACACCGATGGGCGATACTATTTATTGTAGACCATGTGTATCGGTCTTGTATTGTGACTATCAGGTATCTGGAGACCCGAGTTGATCTATTCCTATTGCGCATCGTAGACTTTAATGTTATTTTGGGCATGGACTGGCTATCTCTGTGCCATGTTATTCTAGACTGTCATGCTAAGATAGTCGCGTTGGCCATGTTGGGTGTTCCGAGGATCGAGTGGCGTGGCGTGGCTGATTATGTCCCTAGTAGAGCGATTTTTTCCTAAAGACACATCGTATGGTTGGGAAAGGTTGTCTGTCATATTTAGCCTTTGTGAAGGATGTCGGAGATGAGGCTCCTAACATTGATTATGTTCTCGTTGTGAGGGATTTTCCATATGTATTTTTTGCAGACTTGTCGGGCATACCACTGGACAAGGACATTGATTTTGGTATTGACCTGGTGCCGGGCACTCAGCCCATTTCCATTTAGCCGTATCGCATGGCACCAGCGGAGTTGAAAGAATTGAAGGAGCAGCTTCTGGAACTCCTAAAAAAGGGGTTTATTCAACCGAGTGTGTCACCATGGGGTGCACCTGTTCTATTTGTGAAGAAGAAGGATGGCACAATGAGAATGTGCGTTAATTATAGGCAATTGAACAACGTAACAGTGAAGAACAAGTATCCCCTACCTCGTATTGATGATTTATTCGACCAACTTCAGGGAGCGACGGTGTTCTCCAAGATTGATCTCCGTTGGATTCAAATATTCTTAAGACTGCTTTCAGGACTAGATATAGTCACTATGAGTTTCTGATTATGTCTTCGGGCTGACCAATGCCCCAACAACATTCATGCATTTGATGAATAGTGTATTTTGGTCTTATCTGGATTCTTTTGTTATAGTGTTCATTGATGATATTTTGGTGTACTCGCTTAGTTAGGAGGAGCAGGCGAAGCATTTGCGAGTCGTATTACAGAGATTGAGGGAAGAAAACTTTATGCAAAGTTCTCCAAATGTGAGTTTTGGCTCGATTTAGTGGCTTTCGTAGGGAACGTGGTGTCCAGCGATGGTATTCAGGTCGATCCAAAGAAGATAGAGGCGGTGCGGAATTGGCCTAGACCATACTCAGCCGTAGAGATTCGTAGTTTCCTTGGTTTGGCGAGTTATTGTCGTCGGTTTGTTCAGGGTTTTTCATCTATTGCCTCGCCCTTTACCAAGTTGACTCAAAAGGGCGCTCCATTTGCCTGGTCGGACGAGTGCAAGGAGAGCTTTCATAAGCTCAAGATAGCTTTGATCATAGCTCCACTGTTGACTTTGCCATCAGCTTCAGGTTCTTATACCGTCTATTAATGCTTTGAAAGTCGGGATTGGCTGTGTATTGATGCAGGTGGGTAGGTTGATTGCATGTCCTTCTCGTGAGTTGAATCCCCATGAGAAGAACTACCATAATCATGATTTGGAGTTGGCTGCCATAGTTCATGCATTAAAGATTTGGAGGCACTATTTGTACGGCATATCTTGCGAGGTATTCAATGATCATCGCATTCTTCAACATTTTTTCAAGTAGAAAGATCTAAATTTAAGGCAACGGATGTGGCTAGAGTTACTTACGATTATGATATTACTATTCTGTATCATTCGAGAAAGGCCAATTTAGAGGCTAATGCTTTGAGCCGAAAGGCAGTCACTATGGGGAGTTTGGCATATATTCCAGCTGGGAGAGTCCCTTTGTAGTTGATGTTCAGGCTTTGGCCAATCGATTGCTTGCGTGGTTTCTCGATTTTCATTATATGATCACATCATAGAGCGCCAGTATGATGATCCACATTGTGTGTCCTCAAGGAAAAAGTTCAGCATGGTGATGCTAGGGATATGACCATCGATGATGATGGGGTATTGAGGATGCGGGCTCGGATTTGTGTGCCCAATGTAGATGGGCTTAGAGAGTTGATTCTTGAGAAGGCTCATAGCTCGCGGTATTCCATCCATCCGGGTGCCGCGAAGATGTATCAGGATTTGAGGCAGCACTATTGGTGGAGGAGAATGAAGAAAGATATTGTGGGTTATGTAGCTCGGTGTCTCAATTGTCAGTAGGTGAAATATGAGCATCAGAGACCGGGCAGTTTAATTCAGCAGAGGGTTATTACCACGTGGAATTGGGAGAGAGTCACTATGGATTTTGTGTGTGGTCTTCCTCGGACCTCGAAGAAGTTTGATTCAATTTGGGTGATTGTGGATCGACTGACCAAGTCCGCGCACTTCATACCGGTGTGTATGACTTATTCTTCAAAGCGGCTGGTAGGGATCTTCATCCAAGAGATTGTTCAGTTGAATGGGGTTCTAGTTTCTATTATCTCAGATAAGGGCACTCAGTTCACTTCCCAGTTCTAGAGGGCTTTTCAGCGAGAGTTGGGTACACAAGTAGAATTGAGCACAACATTTCATCCTTAGACGCACGGGCAATTTGAGTGCACTACTAAGATATTGGAGGATATGTTGTGTGCCTGTGTGATTGATTTCGGAGGTTCTTGGGATGAATTTCTATCGCTGGCAGAGTTTTCCTACAACAACAACTATCAATCCAATATTCAAATGGCATCGTATGAGGCCTTGTATTGGAGGCGGCGTAGATCTCCAGTCGGATGGTTTGAGCCCGGTGAGACTAGGTTGTTAGGGACAGAGTTGGTTCACGATTCCATAGAGAAGGTGAAGGTGATTCAGGAAAGGCTTCGTACAACGCAGTCGCGTCATAAGAGTTATGTGGACCGAAATGTTCGAGATGTGTCTTATATGATGGGTGAGAAGGTCTTGCTGAAGGTTTCTCCCATGAAGGGTGTGATGAGGTTTGAAAGAATGGGAAGTTAAGTCTGCGACTTATTGGGCCTTTTGAGGTGTTTCAGAGGATTGGGGAGGTGGCTTACATGCTTGCTTTTCCACCCAGATTGTCGAGTGTGCATCCGGTATTTCATGTATCTATGCTCCGGAAGTATGTTGGGGACCCGTCTCATGTTTTGCACTTCAGCACGGTCCAGTTGGATGATAATCTGACTTATGATGTAGAGCGAGTGGCTATTTTGGGTCGTCAGGTTCGAAAATTGAGATCAAAGGACATAGCTTTAGTGAAGGTGCCGTGGAGAGGTCGGCCCGTGGAGGAGGCTGCCTGGGAGACCGAGCGAGAGATGTGGAGCAGATATCCTCACATGTTTGAGGCTTCATGTATGTTTATTGACCCGCTCGAGGACGAGCATTTGTTGAAGTTGGGGAGGATGTGACGACTTGACCCGTCGTCTCATGATTTACAGCTCTGTTTCCCCCATTTTCAGCTTCTTTATGTTTCATTATCAGTATTTGGTGTGTTAGAGTTTATTTGGATTGGTTTTGGTAGGAAAGGAGGTTCTCAGTCTCTTTAAGGAACACTTATTTTGGAAAAGTCAACCAGATGTTGACTTATGAGTTAGAGGGCTCGGATGTGATTTCTGGTGATTCAGTTAGCTTCGAGGGATAATTTGTGACTTAGGAGTATGATCGGAAGTGATTTTGGAGGTCCGGTGTAGAATTAGGCTTGAATTGGTGAAGTTAGTATTTTGGCGAATTCCGGTTGATAGATGAGATTTTGATTCAAGGGTCGGAATGGAATTCCAAGAGTTACAGTAGCTTCGTTATGTGATTTGGGATGTGTGTGCAAAATTTCAGGTTATTCGGATGTGATTTAGTTGGGTTTTTTTATCAAAAGCGTGTTTGAGAAGTGTTAGAAGAACTTATGCTTGAATCCAATGAGAATTTTTATTTTTGTGTTGTTGGATGTGTTTTTATGATTTGTACAGTTTAAATAACGTTGTAGGATGATTTGGTATTTTGGGTTGAGGTCCCGGGGGCCTCGGGACGAGATAGATGGCTAAAAGGAGAGTTCTGGAATTTTTGCATGTGGCTAAATCTGTTGCATCTGGTGTTTTCGCTTCTCCGAAGCTAGGACCGCAAAAGCGGGATCGCTTGTGCGAATATTGGACCGCAAAAGCGATGTTGCGACTCATGCGTTGTTTCTGCAGAAGCGGTTGGGAAGCCACATCTGCAAAGCTGCAGATGCAGGATTTAAGTCGCACAAGCGGGTTTTGGATTTTGGGAATTTTCGCAGAAGCAGAATATGTACCGCAGAAGAGGTACCAAAAAAGCATGATTTTAACCGCAGAAGCGGTTTCTGCTGGACAGAAGTATTTAATTCATCTTTGCGAATTTATGAAAGGCTTATCATTCTAACTTTAGACTTGGCGGTTTTTGGGCGATATTGAAGAGGGTCTTCAAGGGATTCGATAAGGTAAGGATTCTTGGACTCTTAACACGATTTTATGGTGCAAATATATGATTTTATACTGAATAATCAAGGAATTAAAAGTAAAAAAATTGTGGTTTAGGGCTTGAATAAGCGAGCTTAAACTAGGGATTTGAGGGATCAATTGGACTCCGATTCTTGTGATTTATATATGTATGGATTTGTGGCGAGATAAGGAATCCGTTGATATGAATTATTTGGAATTTTGAGATATGGTATCGGGGCTCGGGTTTTGCTAATTTCGGGAATTCTTGATGTTTTCGATTATTTTGATTGGGGGTTTTCCCCTTGGTATATTGTGACGGATTCGTTGTGGTCTTGGTCAGATTTGAAGCACAAGAAGGTTGATTCGAGAGGTAAGGGCATAGCGAGCTAGACTTTTGGCCGGCTTGAGGTGAGTAATGAATGTAAATGATGTCCTGAGGGTTTGAAACCCTGGAATTCCACATCGTAACGCTATATTGAGGCGAGACACGCGCTCTATGACGAGTGCGGGGTTGCTTACTATTGGGGATGATGACTTGGTCCGTCCCGAGTGATGTTTTTACCGTGTATTGTATTGAATCCTAATTTTTAGCATCTTTATTTGACTACTTGTCCTATTTGGGATTCGTGCCAACTGTTTGGGACACTTCAGGGGATTGTTATTACTGTTTTCCCACTATTTTGAGGCATTACTTGAACTCAATCCTATTGTTGATATTGTTTTACAAACATAGCCACTTTACTCAGATTTAAAAACTTAAATAATATTTTTAATGACGTTTTGATTGAGAACTACTATTTTATTATTGCCCGAGGGACTTATATGATTTCTGTACTGGGTATGGAATCAGGTTATGCGCCGCAGCATTATTATATTGATATTGAGGCAGAGGGCCTGGTTAATGCCACAAGATGGCTTGTTATTGCGCTTGGGCTGTAAGGGGCCCTTCCCAGAGTCTGCACTGGGTTGCACGCCGCAGCAAGTACTAGAGTGTATCGTTCTACGTGTTGTATTTTTTCTTATTTATTTGTTCTTTATCTGTTTATCCGTTGCAGTATTTTTATACTTCTACCTCAGTGGTTTACTGCTTCCTTATTAATTGTTCTAAATTGCCAATTATAGATTACTTTACGTGTTTCTATGATTTATTATTCTCAGCCTTTATTTATGTTTATTACTCACTGAGTCGGAGTACTCACATTACTCCTTGTACCTTGCGTACAGATTCAGGTACATCACAGGCTGAGTGATGATTATGTAGCTGAGCAAAGCAGTATCTAGGAGTATCGAGGTAGATGCATGGCGTTCACAGCCTTGATCTCTCCCCTCTATCTCCATATTTTATTTCGTACTTCCTAGACAGACTTGTAGTAGGTGGATATTCTGTATTAGAGGCTCAAACTCATGACATCGGGTTCTATTGGGCTATGTTGCAGTATTGTAATTGAATTTTTGCGTATTTTATCGTTATTTCTAGACTTCTAATATAATGCCTTTGCAAATTACTTGTGTTATTTAATTATAATCTGTATAAGAAATGCGATAATGTTGTGAATGGTCAGGCTTTCCTAGCAGTGTGTTGGGCGTTATCATGATCGGAGCTGGGCCCGTGACAAGTTTGCATCAGAGCATATGTTACTTGGTCTCGAGTGTCATGAGCTGGTTTAGTAGAGTCTCGCGGATCAGTACGGAGAAGTCTGTATTTATCCTCGAGAGGCTGTAGAACTTTTAGGAAAAACTCTATATTTTTGAAATTCTTGTCGTTCGGCTTTGTTGATTTGAGAACTAAACTTTTGTATTCTATTCTCTCGCAGATGGTGAGGACTCGCGCTACCAGACGTGGCGGACGACCACCAATACCACCACCTGAGGCCACCAGAGGCCATGAACGCGATCGTGGCATAGCAGTGAGGGTAGCACTTGTCGATCCACAGAATGCCCCAGCTCAGGACCAGACTCTAGCTGTTGATGCTCCAGCAACACCTGTTCAGGCACCAGCTATGCACAAGATGAGATTTTCGCAGTTGGCCCGTCATGTTACTTGGATGATTCCGACAGATCATGAGAGGATTAGGAGATTCGTGGATGGCCTTATCTACCATCTTCGCATTTTGATGACTAGAGAGAGTATTGGGTGCTTCATTCAAGGAGGTGGTTGATATCACTCATGATATTGAGATGATTCGTCGTAGGGAGCGAGAGGCGAGGGAGGCCAAGAGGCCTCGACGTTCAGGAAGTTTCAGTGGTTCTCCGTCTAGGGGCCAGTTCCAGCGTCTTAGAGGTCGTTCCTTCAGGCCTCCTCAGTCCGCCCGTCCAGAGTATAGTGGGGTATCTTCAGACCATGGTCATGATGGGTTTCAGCAGGTCCAGTGTTCACTTAGCACCCTCCCAACTCAAAGTTCATCTTATGCCCCTTCAGCTTAGGGTTCTTCTGCACCAAGTGCATCAGCTATTCACTCCGATGCGATGGTTTCCCTTCATTTCCGTTCTCCAGAACCTAATAGTTGCTCCGAGTGCGGAGAGTTTGGTCATATGAGGAGGCAGTGTCCTTGACTTCGTGGGGATCAGTTTCAGCAGAGGGATCAGCCCTCGTCTTCTGCTCTAGTTTCCTCAGTACCTACCCAGTCAACTAGGGGTGGAGGTCAGACAGCCAGGGTCGCCCTAGAGGTGGAGGCTGATCAGGCAGTGGCCAAGCTCGATTTTATGCTATCCCGGGTAGGACAGATGCCATTGCGTCAGATCCTATTATCACAGGTATTATGTCAGTCTGCATTAGAGATGCCTCCGTCTTATTTGATCCCGGTTCCACCTATTCTTATGTGTCCTCATATTTTGCTCATCATTTGGGTACGACTAGATGGCGTCTTGCTTTACTTGTGCACCTATCTACCCTGGTGGGCGATACTAGTATTGTAGACCATGTGTATTGGTCTTGTGTTGTGACTATTGGGGGTCTAGACACCCGAGTTGATCTATTGCTATTGAGCATGGTAGACTTTGATGTTATTCTGGGAATGGACTGCCTATCTCTGTGCCATGCTATTCTAGACTGTCATGCTAAGACAATCATGTTGGCCATGATGGGTGTTCCGAGGATCGAGTGGCATGGTATGACTAATTATGTCCCTAGTAGAGTGATTTTTTTCCTAAAGGCCAAGCGTATGGTTGGGAAGGGTTGTCTGTCATATTTAGCCTTTGTGCGGGATCTCAGAGCTGAGTCTCCTAGCATTGATTATGTTCTCATTGTGAGGGATTTTTTTGATGTATTTCCTGCACACCTGTCGGGCATGCCACCGGACAGGGACCTTGATTCTGGTATCGCACGACACCAGCGGAGTTGAAGGAATTGAAGGAGAAGCTTCAGGAACTCCTAGAAAAGGGGTTTATTCGGCCGAGTGTGTCACCGTGGGGTGCAATTGTTCTATTTGTGAAGAAGAAGGATGGCACAATGAAAATGTGCATTGATTACAGGCAATTGAACAAAGTAACAGTGAATAACAAGTATCCCCTGCCTCGTATTGATGATTTATTCGACCAACTTCAGGGAGCAGTGGTGTTCTCCAAGATTCATCTCCCTTCGGGTTACCCCCAGATGAAGATCAGGGATTTAGATATTCATAAGACTGCTTTCAGGACTAGATATGGCCACTATGAGTTTCTGGTTATGTCTTTCGGGTTGACCAATGCCCCAACAGTGTTCATGCATTTGATGAACAGTGTACTTCAGCCTTATCTGGATTTTTTGCTATAGTGTTCATTGATGATATTTTGGTGTACTCGTGCAGTCAGGAGGAGCACGTGGAGCATTTGCGGGTCGTATTGCATAGATTTAGGGAGGAGAAGCTTTATGCAAAGTTCTCCAAATGTGAATTTTGGCTCGGTTTATTGGCTTTCTTGGGGCATGTGGTGTCCAGCGATGGTGTTCAGGTCGATCCGAAGAAGGTAGAGGCGGTACAGAGTTGGCCTAGACCGTCCTCAGCCACAAAGATTTGTAGTTTCCTCCGTTTGGCGGGTTGTTATCGCTGGTTTTTTCAAGGTTTTCATCTATTTCCTTGCCCTTGACAAGGTTGACTCAGAAGGGAGCTCCATTTGTATGGTCGGACGAGTGCGAGGAGAGCTTTCAGAAGCTCTAGACAGCTTTTACCACAGCTCCAATGTTGGTTTTGGCATAAAATTTAGATTCTTAAACAATCTATTGTGATGCTTTGATAGTCGGGATTGGGTGTGTATTGATGCATGAGGGTAGGGTGATTGCTTATGCATCTCGTCAGTTGAAGCCCCACGAGAAGAACTACGATGTTCATGATTTGGATTTGGCTGCCATCGTTCATGCATTGAAGATTTAGAGGCACTATTTGTATGGCGTATCTTGTGACCTATTCACTGATCATCGCAGTCTTCAACATTTGTTCAAGTAGAAGGATCTAAATTTAAGGTCGCGGAGGTGGCTAGAGTTACTTAAGGACTATGATATTACTATTCTGTATCATCCGGGAAAGGCCAATGTAGTGGCCGATGCTTTGATCCGAAAGGCATTTAGTATGGGGAGTTTGGCATACGTTGCAATTGGGGAGAGGCCCTTTGCAGTTGATATTCAGGATTTGGCCAATCGGTTTGTGAGATTAGACATTTCAGAGCCCAATCGGGTATTGTCTTGCATGGTTTCACGGTCTTCGTTAAATGATACGCATCAAAAAGCATCCATATGATGATCTACATTTACGTGTCCTCGAGGACAGAGTTCAGCATGGTGATTCCAGGAATGTGACCATCGATTATGATGGGGTATTGAGGATGCGAGGCCGGTCTGTGTGCCTAATGTAGATGATCTTAGAGAGTTGATTCCTAATGAGGCTCACAGCTTGCGGTATTCCATCCATCTAGGTGCCGTGAAGATGTATCAGGATTTGAGCCAGCACTATTGGTAGAGGAGAATGAAGAAAGATATTGTGGATTATGTAGCTCGGTGTCTCAATTGTCAGCAGGTTAAATATGAGCATCAGAGACCGGGTGGTTTACTTCAGCAGATGGTTATTCCGAAGTGGAAGTGGGAGAGAGTCACTATAGATTATTTGAGTGATCTTCCTCGGATCTCGAAGAAGTTTGATTCGATTTGGGTGATTGTGGATTGGCTGACCAAGTCCACGCACTTCATTCTGGTGTGTACGACTTATCACTTCCCAGTTTTGAAGTGTTTTTCAGCGAGAGTTGAGTCAGGATACCTTAGAGAAGGTGAAGGTGATTCAGGAGAGGCTTCGTACAGCGTTGTCGCGTCAGAAGAGTTATGCGGATCGGAAGGTTCGAGATGTGTCTTATATGGTGGGTGAGAAGATCTTGCTGAAGGTTTCTCCCATGAAGGGCGTGATAAGGTTTGGAAAGAAGGGGAAGTTGAGTCCGCGATTCATTGGGGCTTTTGAGGTGCTTCAGAGGATTGGGGAGGTGGCCTATATGCTTGATTTGCCACCCAACTTGTTGAGTGTGCATCCAGTATTTCAGATATATATCCTCCGAAAATATGTTGGGGACCCGTCTAATATTTTAGACTTGATCACGGTGCAGTTGGATGATGATCTGACTTATGATGTGGAGCCAGTGGCTATTTTGGGTTGTCATGTTCTAAAATTGAGATTAAAAAACATAGCTTTAGTGAAGGTGCAGTTGAGAGGTCGGCTCGTGGAGCAGGCTACATGGGAGTCCGAGCGAGATATATGGAGCAGATATCCTACTGTTTGAGGCTTCAGGTATGATTATTGACCCGCTCGAGGACAAGCGTTTGTTTAAGTAAGGGAGGATATGATGGCTCGACCCGTCATCTCATGAGTTACCGCTCTGTTTCCCCTATTTTCTGCTTTTTTATTTTTCATTATCAGTATTTGGTGTGTTAGAGTTGGTTTGGATTGGATTTGGTAAGAAAGGAGGCACTTAGTCTCTTTAAGAAAGACTTATTTTGGAAAAGTTAATCGGATATTGACTTATGAGATACAGAGCTCCGATGTGATTTCCGGTGATTCGGTTAGCTTTGGGGGATAATTTGTGACTTAGGAGTATGATTGTAAGTGATTTTGGAGGTCCGATGCAGACTTAGGCTTGAATTAGTGAAGTTAGTATTTGGGCGAATTCCGGTTGATAGGTGAGATTTTGATCCGAGGGTAAAAATAAAATTCTGAGAGTTGCAGTAGCTTCGTTGGTGATTTGGGATGTGCGTGCAAAATTTTAGGTTATTCGGATGTGATTTGGTTGGGTATTTTATCAATGCGTGTTTCAGAAGTTTTAGAATAACTTTGGCTTGAATTCGGTGAGAATTTGTGATTTTAGTGTTGTTGGATGTGTTTTTATGATTGGGAAAAGTTTGAATAACGTTGTAGGATGTATTGATATTTTTGGTTGAGGTCTTGGGGGCCTCAAGACGAGTTCGGATGGCTAAACGGAGAGTTTTGGAATTTGTGCATGTTGCTAAGTCTATTGCATCTGGTGTTTTCGCTTGTGCGAAGCTTGGACCGCATAAGGGGGCCCGCTTGTGTGAAGATTGGACCACCGAAGCGATGCTGTGACCCGAGCGTTGTTTCCACAAAAACGGTTGGGAAGCCGCATATGCGGGATTTAAGTCGCAGAAGCAGATTTTGAATTTTGGGAGTTTTCGCAGAAGTGGTACTGTGGAGCATGATTTTAACCGCAGAAGCAGTTTCTGCTGGACAGAAGTATTTAATTCATCTTCGCGAATTTTGCAAAGGTTTATCGTTCTAACTTAGGACTTGGTGATATTTGGGCGATTTTGAAGAGTGTTTTCAGGGGCTTCGATAAGGTAAGGATTCATGGACTCAAAACACAATTTTATGGTGCAAATACATGAACTTTAGACTGAATAATCAAGGAATTAAAGGTAAAAAATAATGGTTAAGGCCTGAACCTATGAGAGCTTAAACTAGGGATTTGAAGGGTCAATTGGGACTCCGATTCTTGTGATTTTGATATATATGGACTCGTGCCGAGATAAGGAATCCATTGATATGAAAAATTTTGAATTTTGAGATGTGGGCCAGGGACTCGGATTTTACTAATTTCGGGAATTGTTGATGTTTTTTCGATTATTTTGATTGGGTTTTGTTCCCTTGGCATATTGTGACAGATTTATTGTGGATTTGGTCAGATTCGACGTTCGAGGAGGTCGATTCGAGAGGCAAGGGCATAGCGAGCTAGACTTTTGGCCGACTTGAGGTGAGTAATGAATATAAATGACGTCCTGAGGGTTTGAAACCCCGGAATTTCACATCGTAGCACTATATTGAGGCGAGACACGTGCTCTATGAAAAGTTCGGGGTCGTTTACTATTGGAAATTGTAACTTGGTCCGTCCTGAATGATGTTTTTACCGCGTATTTTATTGAAGCCTAATTGTTAGCATCTTTATTTGACTGCTTATCATATTTGAGCTTCGTGCTAACTGTTTGGGACACTTCGGGAGATTGTTATTACTGTTTTCCCACTATTTTGAGGCATTACTTGAACTCAGTCCTATTGTAGATATTGTTTTACAAACTCAGTCACTTTACTCAAATTTGAAAACTTAAATAATATTTTTAATGATGTTTTGAGTTGAGAACTACTATTTTATTATTGTCTGAGGGGCTTATATAAATTTTTGGACTGAGTATGGGATCGGGCTGCGTGCTGCAACAGTATTATATTGATATTGAGGCCGAGAGCCTAGTTGATGCCACGAGATGGCTTGTTATTGCGCTTGGGCCGTATGGGGCCCCTCCCGGAGTCTGCACACCCCTAGTGAGCGCCATCGACGATAAATAAATGGATGAGACTGCACGCCGCAGCAGGTACTAGAGTGTACCATTCCAGTGTTGCATTTTTCCTTATTCATTTGTTCTTTATCTGTTTATCCGTTGCAGTATTTTTGTACTTCTACCTCAATGGTTTACTGCTTCCTTATTAATTGTTCTAAATTTCCAATTATACATTACTTTGTGTTTTTTCGTGATTTCTTATTCTCAAACTTTATTTATGTTTATTACTCACTGGGTCGGAGTACTCACATTACTCCATGCACCTTGTAGCTGAGCAGAGCAGTATCCGGGAGTATCGAGGTGGTTGCATGGCGTTCGCAGCCTTGATCTCTTCCCTCTATCTCCATCTTTTATTTCGTACTTTCTAGATAGACTTGTAGTAGGTGGATATTCTGTATTAGAGGCTCAAACTCGTGACACCTGATTCTATTGGGCTATGTTGCAGTATTGTAATTGAACTTCCCCATACTTTATCGTTATTTCTAGACTTCTAGTATAATGTCTTAATAAATTCCTTGTGTTATTTAATTATAATCTGTATAATAAATGGGGTGATGTTGTGAATGGTCGAGCATACCTAGCAGTGTGTTGGGCGCCAACATGATCAGGGTTGCGGTCGTGAGACTTATTTAAGTTGATTAACTAAAGCCAAAAGAAAAATATGGAAGAATTTTAACAAAAGACTATAATATAAATAAAGTTTTTATGTAGATAATTTTTATTTAAACTCACCCTTTTATAGAGGAATAAATTAATTTCTTATAAAAAGAACATAAAAAATAAGATAAAAAATAAATATAAAAAAATGTATGTTAAGTATACAAATAAAAGATGATAATGAATTTCTTCTTACGTTTCATTTATGTTAAGTACGAATGGAAGTTAATATCATCGATTTTAAATATTTTTTTCAACTCAAATACATAGATTATAAGACAAGGATTTCTTAGAATATATAATTTTTTTAATTTACATTGTGTGTCATTTTTAAAAAATCACTATTACTAATTGACAAACTAGTGTGATATCTTAATTTGAATATAAATTCAATTGAGTAGTTTGCATTGAGGTCAAGCCAAATATACCGTCGAGAAAAAATTATTTGGCAATTTCGAGACCAATATATGCAACGTATATAACAGTCAACTAATTTAACATTTATTGATTCAAAGAACAAAATTTATTTATATATATATATATATAGGCAAATGTAGAATAAACAACATGTTCAATTGAACCTATAACTTTTCACATTGAACAAACTTTATATGTAAAGAATTCTTAAAATTATAAAAATAGTAGATATGAACCCATAACTCTAAAAATATAATGAGTTCAATGCTAAATCCTTAAAAATTGAATCTATAAAGTATAAATCCTAGATTCACCTCTGTATATAGGGTATTCCAAATTCAAAATATGTGGCTAGAGATATCGATAAACTCAAAATGATGTTATTGTAATAAATTTCACCGGCTAAAGAAACATTTAAATTCTTACATTGCCAACTAAAGTGAATTTTAAATTAAGGATAACATCATCACTTGCATCACTATATATATATATATATATATATATATATATATATATATATATATATATATATATATATATATATATATATATATATATATATATATATATATATATATATATATATAAAGTTTTAAAAATTATAATGTCAAAATAGAAATATTTTTTTGAAAGATAACAACATACTAAATTTAAAAGTTAAAGTCGTAGTAAAACCAAAGAATCATTCCTATTGTGTCAACCTTTGTGCTTTGAAATAAATACGAATTATTATTTTACTTTTTGGCTATTTTTAGGTTCCAATGACACTAATGAGAATGGCACAAGTATAACATTATCATTACGAGATTTGAGAAAATGTTAGTCTTTTTTCATGTACTATTCCGTAATTGATATCTAACGATTATCTAGAAGGTTTAAATTGTAAGGTTATTTACATATCATTTAAATAACTCGGATATTTGATATAGTTAATGTCAAATATCAAAATAGAGTCATACTGGAAAAAATATTACTGGCTAAATAATTTTTTAAATTTTTAGATAGCTGACTATAATGAGTTTTGAATTAAAGATAATATTTTTACTTACATTGTTTAAAAATAATATTTTAGAAACTGAATTTTGAAATAAAAATAATTGTTGAAAGATGTGAACACACAAAAAATAAGAGTTCAAGTAGTAGTGAAAGAGTCAAGTCGTATCCAATGAGTTCTTCATAGTCCTAACCTTTGATTGTTTTATCATAAATATGAGTTATTATTTTTATTCCCGACTAATTTTAGGATCCAATGATATCGGCGAGAATAGTATCAAAAAATAAAAATAGAATTATACCTAGAAATTTTGAGAAATAGTTAATCTTTTTCATGTAGTGTTTCTTAATTAATACCCAATGATTATCTATATTTAATAGAGAAAGTTTAAGTTTTAAATTTATTTACATATAATCCAAGTAACTCAAATATATTACATGGTAAGTGTTCGCGCATTCGCGCGGGTGATAATACTAGTGAAACTTTAAACCAGGTTATCAGGGATTTAGATATTCTTAAGACTGCTTTCAGGACTAGATATGGTCACTATGAGTTTCTGGTTATGTCTTTCGGGTTGACCAATGTCCCAACAGTGTTCATGCATTTGATGAACTGTGTACTTCAGCCTTATCTGGATTTTTTGTTATAGTGTTCATTGATGATATTTTGGTGTAATCGTGCGGTCAGGAAGAGCACGTGGAGCATTTGCGGGTCGTATTTCGTAGATTGAGGGAGGAGAAGCTTTATGCAAAGTTCTCCAAATGTGAATTTTGGCTCGGTTTATTGGCTTTCTTGGGGCATGTGGTGTCCAGCGATGGTGTTCAGGTCGATCCGAAGAAGGTAGAGGCGGTACAGAGTTGGCCTAGACCGTCCTCAGCCACAAAGATTTGTAGTTTCCTCCGTTTGGCGGGTTGTTATCGCTGGTTTTTTCAAGGTTTTCATCTATTTCCTTGCCCTTGACAAGGTTGACTCAGAAGGGAGCTCCATTTGTATGGTCGGACGAGTGCGAGGAGAGCTTTCAGAAGCTCTAGACAGCTTTTACCACAGCTCCAATGTTGGTTTTGGCATAAAATTTAGATTCTTAAACAATCTATTGTGATGCTTTGATAGTCGGGATTGGGTGTGTATTGATGCATGAGGGTAGGGTGATTGCTTATGCATCTCGTCAGTTGAAGCCCCACGAGAAGAACTACGATGTTCATGATTTGGATTTGGCTGCCATAGTTCATGCATTGAAGATTTAGAGGCACTATTTGTATGGCGTATCTTGTGACCTATTCACTGATCATCGCAGTCTTCAACATTTGTTCAAGTAGAAGGATCTAAATTTAAGGTCGCGGAGGTGGCTAGAGTTACTTAAGGACTATGATATTACTATTCTGTATCATCCGGGAAAGGCCAATGTAGTGGCCGATGCTTTGATCCGAAAGGCATTTAGTATGGGGAGTTTGGCATACGTTGCAATTGGGGAGAGGCCCTTTGCAGTTGATATTCAGGATTTGGCCAATCGGTTTGTGAGATTAGACATTTCAGAGCCCAATCGGGTATTGTCTTGCATGGTTTCACGGTCTTCGTTAAATGATACGCATCAAAAAGCATCCATATGATGATCTACATTTACGTGTCCTCGAGGACAGAGTTCAGCATGGTGATTCCAGGAATGTGACCATCGATTATGATGGGGTATTGAGGATGCGAGGCCGGTCTGTGTGCCTAATGTAGATGATCTTAGAGAGTTGATTCCTAATGAGGCTCACAGCTTGCGGTATTCCATCCATCTAGGTGCCGTGAAGATGTATCAGGATTTGAGCCAGCACTATTGGTAGAGGAGAATGAAGAAAGATATTGTGGATTATGTAGCTCGGTGTCTCAATTGTCAGCAGGTTAAATATGAGCATCAGAGACCGGGTGGTTTACTTCAGCAGATGGTTATTCCGAAGTGGAAGTGGGAGAGAGTCACTATAGATTATTTGAGTGATCTTCCTCGGATCTCGAAGAAGTTTGATTCGATTTGGGTGATTGTGGATTGGCTGACCAAGTCCACGCACTTCATTCTGGTGTGTACGACTTATCACTTCCCAGTTTTGAAGTGTTTTTCAGCGAGAGTTGAGTCAGGATACCTTAGAGAAGGTGAAGGTGATTCAGGAGAGGCTTCGTACAGCGTTGTCGCGTCAGAAGAGTTATGCGGATCGGAAGGTTCGAGATGTGTCTTATATGGTGGGTGAGAAGATCTTGCTGAAGGTTTCTCCCATGAAGGGCGTGATGAGGTTTGGAAAGAAGGGGAAGTTGAGTCCGCGATTCATTGGGGCTTTTGAGGTGCTTCAGAGGATTGGGGAGGTGGCCTATATGCTTGATTTGCCACCCAACTTGTTGAGTGTGCATCCAGTATTTCAGATATATATCCTCTGAAAATATGTTGGGGACCCGTCTAATATTATAGACTTGATCACGGTGCAGTTGGATGATGATCTGACTTATGATGTGGAGCCAGTGGCTATTTTGGGTTGTCATGTTCTAAAATTGAGATTAAAAAACATAGCTTTAGTGAAGGTGCAGTTGAGAGGTCGGTTCGTGGAGCAGGCTACATGAGATTCCGAGCGAGATATATGGAGCAGATATCCTCACCTGTTTGAGGCTTCAGGTATGATTCTTGACCCGCTCGAGGACAAGCGTTTGTTTAAGTAAGGGAGGATTGAGAGGCTTGGTATGCTCCATCCTCTGACATTCAGTGGTGCTGAGGGCGAGGATGCCCAGGGTTTTCTTGACAAATGTCAGTGTATGCTTCGTACCGTAGGGATTTTTGGAGTCGAGTGGTATGGCTTTTACTACCTTCCAGTTCTCGGGGGTTGCGTTTTCCTAGTGGGAGGATATTGAGAGGTGTAGGCATGTTGGTGCAGCGCCCCTTACTTGGCAGCAGTTCTCCACTCTCTTCTTAGAGAAGTATGTACTGCAGTCCCGCAGAGAGGAGCTGCGTAAGCAGTTTGAGTGGTTGACTTAGGGAGACATGATCGTGACCCAGTACGAGATGAGGTTTTCGCAGTTGGCCCTTCATGTTACTTGGATGATTCTCACGGATCGTGAGAGGATGAGGTGATTTGTGGATGGCCTTAACCACTATCTCCGCATTTTTATGATAAGAGAGAGAGAGAGTATTGGGTGCTTTATTTGAGGAGGTGGTTGATATCGCTCGTGATATTGAGACGGTTCACCGTAGGGAGCGAGAGGAGAGGGAGTCCAAGAGGACTCGAGGTTCAGGCAGTTTCAGTGGTGCTCCGTCTAGGGGCCAGTTGCAGTGTGGTAGAGGTCATTCCTTCAGGCCTCCTCAATCGGCCCGTCCAAAGTATAATGGGGCATATTCAGGCCGTGGTCATCAGGGGTTTTAGTAGGGCCGGTCTTCAGTTAGCGCCCTCCCAAATCAGAGCCCATATTATGCCCCTTCGGCTCAGGGTTCTTCTACGCCGAGCGCATCAGATATTCACTCTGATGGGAGAGGTTCCCTTCAGTCCCATTCTCCAACACCTGGTAGTTTATTTGAGTGTAGAGAGTTCGGTCATATGAGGAGGCAGTGTCCTTGACTTCGTGGGGGTCAGTTTCAATAGAGGGATCAATCCTCGTCTTATGCTCCAGTTTCTTTAGCACCCGCCCAGTCAGCTAGGGGTGGAGGTCAGGCAGCCAGGGTTTGCCCCATAAGTGGAGGCCGATCAGGCGGTGGCCATGCTCGATTTTATGCTATCCTAGGCAGGACATATGTCATTGCGTCAGATGTTGTTATCACATGTATTATCTCAGTCTGCCACAGAGATGCCTCTATCTTATTTGATTTTGGTTCCATCTATTCTTATGTGTCCTCATATTTTGCTCATCATTAGGGTACGACCCAGGGGTGTCTTTCTTACCTGTGCACGTATCCACACCGATGGGCGATACTATTTATTGTAGACCATGTGTATCGGTCTTGTATTGTGACTATCAGGTATCTGGAGACCCGAGTTGATCTATTCCTATTGCGCATCGTAGACTTTAATGTTATTTTGGGCATGGACTGGCTATCTCTGTGCCATGTTATTCTAGACTGTCATGCTAAGATAGTCGCGTTGGCCATGTTGGGTGTTCCGAGGATCGAGTGGCGTGGTGTGGCTGATTATGTCCCTAGTAGAGCGATTTTTTCCTAAAGACACATCGTATGGTTGGGAAAGGTTGTCTGTCATATTTAGCCTTTGTGAAGGATGTCGGAGATGAGGCTCCTAACATTGATTATGTTCTCGTTGTGAGGGATTTTCCATATGTATTTTTTGCAGACTTGTCGGGCATACCACTGGACAAGGACATTGATTTTGGTATTGACTTGGTGCCGGGCACTCAGCCCATTTCCATTTAGCCGTATCGCATGGCACCAGCGGAGTTGAAAGAATTGAAGGAGCAGCTTCTGGAACTCCTAAAAAAGGGGTTTATTCAACCGAGTGTGTCACCATGGGGTGCACCTGTTCTATTTGTGAAGAAGAAGGATGGCACAATGAGAATGTGCGTTAATTATAGGCAATTGAACAACGTAACAGTGAAGAACAAGTATCCCCTACCTCGTATTGATGATTTATTCGACCAACTTCAGGGAGCGACGGTGTTCTCCAAGATTGATCTCCGTTGGATTCAAATATTCTTAAGACTGCTTTCAGGACTAGATATAGTCACTATGAGTTTCTGATTATGTCTTCGGGCTGACCAATGCCCCAACAACATTCATGCATTTGATGAATAGTGTATTTTGGTCTTATCTGGATTCTTTTGTTATAGTGTTCATTGATGATATTTTGGTGTACTCGCTTAGTTAGGAGGAGTAGGCGAAGCATTTGCGAGTCGTATTACAGAGATTGAGGGAAGAAAACTTTATGCAAAGTTCTCCAAATGTGAGTTTTGGCTCGATTTAGTGGCTTTCGTAGGGAACGTGGTGTCCAGCGATGGTATTCAGGTCGATCCAAAGAAGATAGAGGCGGTGCGGAATTGGCCTAGACCATACTCAGCCGTAGAGATTCGTAGTTTCCTTGGTTTGGCGAGTTATTGTCGTCGGTTTGTTCAGGGTTTTTCATCTATTGCCTCGCCCTTTACCAAGTTGACTCAAAAGGGCGCTCCATTTGCCTGGTCGGACGAGTGCAAGGAGAGCTTTCATAAGCTCAAGATAGCTTTGATCATAGCTCCACTGTTGACTTTGCCATCAGCTTCAGGTTCTTATACCGTCTATTAATGCTTTGAAAGTCGGGATTGGCTGTGTATTGATGCAGGTGGGTAGGTTGATTGCATGTCCTTCTCGTGAGTTGAATCCCCATGAGAAGAACTACCATAATCATGATTTGGAGTTGGCTGCCATAGTTCATGCATTAAAGATTTGGAGGCACTATTTGTACGGCATATCTTGCGAGGTATTCAATGATCATCGCATTCTTCAACATTTTTTCAAGTAGAAAGATCTAAATTTAAGGCAACGGATGTGGCTAGAGTTACTTACGATTATGATATTACTATTCTGTATCATTCGAGAAAGGCCAATTTAGAGGCTAATGCTTTGAGCCGAAAGGCAGTCACTATGGGGAGTTTGGCATATATTCCAGCTGGGAGAGTCCCTTTGTAGTTGATGTTCAGGCTTTGGCCAATCGATTGCTTGCGTGGTTTCTCGATTTTCATTATATGATCACATCATAGAGCGCCAGTATGATGATCCACATTGTGTGTCCTCAAGGAAAAAGTTCAGCATGGTGATGCTAGGGATATGACCATCGATGATGATGGGGTATTGAGGATGCGGGCTCGGATTTGTGTGCCCAATGTAGATGGGCTTAGAGAGTTGATTCTTGAGAAGGCTCATAGCTCGCGGTATTCCATCCATCCGGGTGCCGCGAAGATGTATCAGGATTTGAGGCAGCACTATTGGTGGAGGAGAATGAAGAAAGATATTGTGGGTTATGTAGCTCGGTGTCTCAATTGTCAGTAGGTGAAATATGAGCATCAGAGACCGGGCAGTTTAATTCAGCAGAGGGTTATTACCACGTGGAATTGGGAGAGAGTCACTATGGATTTTGTGTGTGGTCTTCCTCGGACCTCGAAGAAGTTTGATTCAATTTGGGTGATTGTGGATCGACTGACCAAGTCCGCGCACTTCATACCGGTGTGTATGACTTATTCTTCAAAGCGGCTGGTAGGGATCTTCATCCAAGAGATTGTTCAGTTGAATGGGGTTCTAGTTTCTATTATCTCAGATAAGGGCACTCAGTTCACTTCCCAGTTCTAGAGGGCTTTTCAGCGAGAGTTGGGTACACAAGTAGAATTGAGCACAACATTTCATCCTTAGACGCACGGGCAATTTGAGTGCACTACTAAGATATTGGAGGATATGTTGTGTGCCTGTGTGATTGATTTCGGAGGTTCTTGGGATGAATTTCTATCGCTGGCAGAGTTTTCCTACAACAACAACTATCAATCCAATATTCAAATGGCATCGTATGAGGCCTTGTATTGGAGGCGGCGTAGATCTCCAGTCGGATGGTTTGAGCCCGGTGAGACTAGGTTGTTAGGGACAGAGTTGGTTCACGATTCCATAGAGAAGGTGAAGGTGATTCAGGAAAGGCTTCGTACAACGCAGTCGCGTCATAAGAGTTATGTGGACCGAAATGTTCGAGATGTGTCTTATATGATGGGTGAGAAGGTCTTGCTGAAGGTTTCTCCCATGAAGGGTGTGATGAGGTTTGAAAGAATGGGAAGTTAAGTCTGCGACTTATTGGGCCTTTTGAGGTGTTTCAGAGGATTGGGGAGGTGGCTTACATGCTTGCTTTTCCACCCAGATTGTCGAGTGTGCATCCGGTATTTCATGTATCTATGCTCCGGAAGTATGTTGGGGACCCGTCTCATGTTTTGCACTTCAGCACGGTCCAGTTGGATGATAATCTGACTTATGATGTAGAGCGAGTGGCTATTTTGGGTCGTCAGGTTCGAAAATTGAGATCAAAGGACATAGCTTTAGTGAAGGTGCCGTGGAGAGGTCGGCCCGTGGAGGAGGCTGCCTGGGAGACCGAGCGAGAGATGTGGAGCAGATATCCTCACATGTTTGAGGCTTCATGTATGTTTATTGACCCGCTCGAGGACGAGCATTTGTTGAAGTTGGGGAGGATGTGACGACTTGACCCGTCGTCTCATGATTTACAGCTCTGTTTCCCCCATTTTCAGCTTCTTTATGTTTCATTATCAGTATTTGGTGTGTTAGAGTTTATTTGGATTGGTTTTGGTAGGAAAGGAGGTTCTCAGTCTCTTTAAGGAACACTTATTTTGGAAAAGTCAACCAGATGTTGACTTATGAGTTAGAGGGCTCGGATGTGATTTCTGGTGATTCAGTTAGCTTCGAGGGATAATTTGTGACTTAGGAGTATGATCGGAAGTGATTTTGGAGGTCCGGTGTAGAATTAGGCTTGAATTGGTGAAGTTAGTATTTTGGCGAATTCCGGTTGATAGATGAGATTTTGATTCAAGGGTCGGAATGGAATTCCAAGAGTTACAGTAGCTTCGTTATGTGATTTGGGATGTGTGTGCAAAATTTCAGGTTATTCGGATGTGATTTAGTTGGGTTTTTTTATCAAAAGCGTGTTTGAGAAGTGTTAGAAGAACTTATGCTTGAATCCAATGAGACTTTTTATTTTTGTGTTGTTGGATGTGTTTTTATGATTTGTACAGTTTAAATAACGTTGTAGGATGATTTGGTATTTTGGGTTGAGGTCCCGGGGGCCTCGGGACGAGATAGATGGCTAAAAGGAGAGTTCTGGAATTTTTGCATGTGGCTAAATCTGTTGCATCTGGTGTTTTCGCTTCTCCGAAGCTAGGACCGCAAAAGCGGGATCGCTTGTGCAAATATTGGACCGCAAAAGCGATGTTGCGACTCATGCGTTGTTTCTGCAGAAGCGGTTGGGAAGCCACATCTGCAAAGCCGCAGATGCAGGATTTAAGTCGCACAAGCGGGTTTTGGATTTTGGGAATTTTCGCAGAAGCAGAATATGTACCGCAGAAGAGGTACCAAAAAAGCATGATTTTAACCGCAGAAGCGGTTTCTGCTGGACAGAAGTATTTAATTCATCTTTGCGAATTTATGAAAGGCTTATCATTCTAACTTTAGACTTGGCGGTTTTTGGGCGATATTGAAGAGGGTCTTCAAGGGATTCGATAAGGTAAGGATTCTTGGACTCTTAACACGATTTTATGGTGCAAATATATGATTTTATACTGAATAATCAAGGAATTAAAAGTAAAAAAATTGTGGTTTAGGGCTTGAATAAGCGAGCTTAAACTAGGGATATGAGGGATCAATTGGACTCCGATTCTTGTGATTTATATATGTATGGATTTGTGGCGAGATAAGGAATCCGTTGATATGAATTATTTGGAATTTTGAGATATGGTATCGGGGCTCGGGTTTTGCTAATTTCGGGAATTCTTGATGTTTTCGATTATTTTGATTGGGGGTTTTCCCCTTGGTATATTGTGACGGATTCGTTGTGGTCTTGGTCAGATTTGAAGCACAAGAAGGTTGATTCGAGAGGTAAGGGCATAGCGAGCTAGACTTTTGGCCGGCTTGAGGTGAGTAATGAATGTAAATGATGTCCTGAGGGTTTGAAACCCTGGAATTCCACATCGTAACGCTATATTGAGGCGAGACACGCGCTCTATGACGAGTGCGGGGTTGCTTACTATTGGGGATGATGACTTGGTCCGTCCCGAGTGATGTTTTTACCGTGTATTGTATTGAATCCTAATTTTTAGCATCTTTATTTGACTACTTGTCCTATTTGGGATTCGTGCCAACTGTTTGGGACACTTCAGGGGATTGTTATTACTGTTTTCCCACTATTTTGAGGCATTACTTGAACTCAATCCTATTGTTGATATTGTTTTACAAACATAGCCACTTTACTCAGATTTAAAAACTTAAATAATATTTTTAATGACGTTTTGATTGAGAACTACTATTTTATTATTGCCCGAGGGACTTATATGATTTCTGTACTGGGTATGGAATCAGGTTATGCGCCGCAGCATTATTATATTGATATTGAGGCAGAGGGCCTGGTTAATGCCACAAGATGGCTTGTTATTGCGCTTGGGCTGTAAGGGGCCCTTCCCAGAGTCTGCACTGGGTTGCACGCCGCAGCAAGTACTAGAGTGTATCGTTCTACGTGTTGTATTTTTTCTTATTTATTTGTTCTTTATCTGTTTATCCGTTGCAGTATTTTTATACTTCTACCTCAGTGGTTTACTGCTTCCTTATTAATTGTTCTAAATTGCCAATTATAGATTACTTTACGTGTTTCTATGATTTATTATTCTCAGCCTTTATTTATGTTTATTACTCACTGAGTCGGAGTACTCACATTACTCCTTGTACCTTGCGTACAGATTCAGGTACATCACAGGCTGAGTGATGATTATGTAGCTGAGCAAAGCAGTATCTAGGAGTATCGAGGTAGATGCATGGCGTTCACAGCCTTGATCTCTCCCCTCTATCTCCATATTTTATTTCGTACTTCCTAGACAGACTTGTAGTAGGTGGATATTCTGTATTAGAGGCTCAAACTCATGACATCGGGTTCTATTGGGCTATGTTGCAGTATTGTAATTGAATTTTTGCGTATTTTATCGTTATTTCTAGACTTCTAATATAATGCCTTTGCAAATTACTTGTGTTATTTAATTATAATCTGTATAAGAAATGCGATAATGTTGTGAATGGTCAGGCTTTCCTAGCAGTGTGTTGGGCGTTATCATGATCGGAGCTGGGCCCGTGACAAGTTTGCATCAGAGCATATGTTACTTGGTCTCGAGTGTCATGAGCTGGTTTAGTAGAGTCTCGCGGATCAGTACGGAGAAGTCTGTATTTATCCTCGAGAGGCTGTAGAACTTTTAGGAAAAACTCTATATTTTTGAAATTCTTGTCGTTCGGCTTTGTTGATTTGAGAACTAAACTTTTGTATTCTATTCTCTCGCAGATGGTGAGGACTCGCGCTACCAGACGTGGCGGACGACCACCAATACCACCACCTGAGGCCACCAGAGGCCATGAACGCGATCGTGGCATAGCAGTGAGGGTAGCACTTGTCGATCCACAGAATGCCCCAGCTCAGGACCAGACTCTAGCTGTTGATGCTCCAGCAACACCTGTTCAGGCACCAGCTATGCACAAGATGAGATTTTCGCAGTTGGCCCGTCATGTTACTTGGATGATTCCGACAGATCATGAGAGGATTAGGAGATTCGTGGATGGCCTTATCTACCATCTTCGCATTTTGATGACTAGAGAGAGTATTGGGTGCTTCATTCAAGGAGGTGGTTGATATCACTCATGATATTGAGATGATTCGTCGTAGGGAGCGAGAGGCGAGGGAGGCCAAGAGGCCTCGACGTTCAGGAAGTTTCAGTGGTTCTCCGTCTAGGGGCCAGTTCCAGCGTCTTAGAGGTCGTTCCTTCAGGCCTCCTCAGTCCGCCCGTCCAGAGTATAGTGGGGTATCTTCAGACCATGGTCATGATGGGTTTCAGCAGGTCCAGTGTTCACTTAGCACCCTCCCAACTCAAAGTTCATCTTATGCCCCTTCAGCTTAGGGTTCTTCTGCACCAAGTGCATCAGCTATTCACTCCGATGCGATGGTTTCCCTTCATTTCCGTTCTCCAGAACCTAATAGTTGCTCCGAGTGCGGAGAGTTTGGTCATATGAGGAGGCAGTGTCCTTGACTTCGTGGGGATCAGTTTCAGCAGAGGGATCAGCCCTCGTCTTCTGCTCTAGTTTCCTCAGTACCTACCCAGTCAACTAGGGGTGGAGGTCAGACAGCCAGGGTCGCCCTAGAGGTGGAGGCTGATCAGGCAGTGGCCA
This sequence comes from Nicotiana benthamiana, assembly GCA_034376525.1. NCBI lineage: Eukaryota > Viridiplantae > Streptophyta > Magnoliopsida > Solanales > Solanaceae > Nicotiana > Nicotiana benthamiana. Next base: position 46,784,588 of record CM067323.1, read on the forward strand.
AGCTCGATTTTATGCTATCCCGGGTAGGACAGATGCCATTGCGTCAGATCCTATTATCACAGGTATTATGTCAGTCTGCATTAGAGATGCCTCCGTCTTATTTGATCCCGGTTCCACCTATTCTTATGTGTCCTCATATTTTGCTCATCATTTGGGTACGACTAGATGGCGTCTTGCTTTACTTGTGCACCTATCTACCCTGGTGGGCGATACTAGTATTGTAGACCATGTGTATTGGTCTTGTGTTGTGACTATTGGGGGTCTAGACACCCGAGTTGATCTATTGCTATTGAGCATGGTAGACTTTGATGTTATTCTGGGAATGGACTGCCTATCTCTGTGCCATGCTATTCTAGACTGTCATGCTAAGACAATCATGTTGGCCATGATGGGTGTTCCGAGGATCGAGTGGCATGGTATGACTAATTATGTCCCTAGTAGAGTGATTTTTTTCCTAAAGGCCAAGCGTATGGTTGGGAAGGGTTGTCTGTCATATTTAGCCTTTGTGCGGGATCTCAGAGCTGAGTCTCCTAGCATTGATTATGTTCTCATTGTGAGGGATTTTTTTGATGTATTTCCTGCACACCTGTCGGGCATGCCACCGGACAGGGACCTTGATTCTGGTATCGCACGACACCAGCGGAGTTGAAGGAATTGAAGGAGAAGCTTCAGGAACTCCTAGAAAAGGGGTTTATTCGGCCGAGTGTGTCACCGTGGGGTGCAATTGTTCTATTTGTGAAGAAGAAGGATGGCACAATGAAAATGTGCATTGATTACAGGCAATTGAACAAAGTAACAGTGAATAACAAGTATCCCCTGCCTCGTATTGATGATTTATTCGACCAACTTCAGGGAGCAGTGGTGTTCTCCAAGATTCATCTCCCTTCGGGTTACCCCCAGATGAAGATCAGGGATTTAGATATTCATAAGACTGCTTTCAGGACTAGATATGGCCACTATGAGTTTCTGGTTATGTCTTTCGGGTTGACCAATGCCCCAACAGTGTTCATGCATTTGATGAACAGTGTACTTCAGCCTTATCTGGATTTTTTGCTATAGTGTTCATTGATGATATTTTGGTGTACTCGTGCAGTCAGGAGGAGCACGTGGAGCATTTACGGGTCGTATTGCATAGATTTAGGGAGGAGAAGCTTTATGCAAAGTTCTCCAAATGTGAATTTTGGCTCGGTTTATTGGCTTTCTTGGGGCATGTGGTGTCCAGCGATGGTATTCAGGTCGATCCGAAGAAGGTAGAGGCGGTACAGAGTTGGCCTAGACCGTCCTCAGCCACAAAGATTTGTAGTTTCCTCCGTTTGGCGGGTTGTTATCGCTGGTTTTTTCAAGGTTTTCATCTATTTCCTTGCCCTTGACAAGGTTGACTCAGAAGGGAGCTCCATTTGTATGGTCGGACGAGTGCGAGGAGAGCTTTCAGAAGCTCTAGACAGCTTTTACCACAGCTCCAATGTTGGTTTTGGCATAAAATTTAGATTCTTAAACAATCTATTGTGATGCTTTGATAGTCGGGATTGGGTGTGTATTGATGCATGAGGGTAGGGTGATTTCTTATGCATCTCGTCAGTTGAAGCCCCACGAGAAGAACTACGATGTTCATGATTTGGATTTGGCTGCCATAGTTCATGCATTGAAGATTTAGAGGCACTATTTGTATGGCGTATCTTGTGACCTATTCACTGATCATCGCAGTCTTCAACATTTGTTCAAGTAGAAGGATCTAAATTTAAGGTCGCGGAGGTGGCTAGAGTTACTTAAGGACTATGATATTACTATTCTGTATCATCCGGGAAAGGCCAATGTAGTGGCCGATGCTTTGATCCGAAAGGCATTTAGTATGGGGAGTTTGGCATACGTTGCAATTGGGGAGAGGCCCTTTGCAGTTGATATTCAGGATTTGGCCAATCGGTTTGTGAGATTAGACATTTCAGAGCCCAATCGGGTATTGTCTTGCATGGTTTCACGGTCTTCGTTAAATGATACGCATCAAAAAGCATCCATATGATGATCTACATTTACGTGTCCTCGAGGACAGAGTTCAGCATGGTGATTCCAGGAATGTGACCATCGATTATGATGGGGTATTGAGGATGCGAGGCCGGTCTGTGTGCCTAATGTAGATGATCTTAGAGAGTTGATTCCTAATGAGGCTCACAGCTTGCGGTATTCCATCCATCTAGGTGCCGTGAAGATGTATCAGGATTTGAGCCAGCACTATTGGTAGAGGAGAATGAAGAAAGATATTGTGGATTATGTAGCTCGGTGTCTCAATTGTCAGCAGGTTAAATATGAGCATCAGAGACCGGGTGGTTTACTTCAGCAGATGGTTATTCCGAAGTGGAAGTGGGAGAGAGTCACTATAGATTATTTGAGTGATCTTCCTCGGATCTCGAAGAAGTTTGATTCGATTTGGGTGATTGTGGATTGGCTGACCAAGTCCACGCACTTCATTCTGGTGTGTACGACTTATCACTTCCCAGTTTTGAAGTGTTTTTCAGCGAGAGTTGAGTCAGGATACCTTAGAGAAGGTGAAGGTGATTTAGGAGAGGCTTCGTACAGCGTTGTCGCGTCAGAAGAGTTATGCGGATCGGAAGGTTCGAGATGTGTCTTATATGGTGGGTGAGAAGATCTTGCTGAAGGTTTCTCCCATGAAGGGCGTGATAAGGTTTGGAAAGAAGGGGAAGTTGAGTCCGCGATTCATTGGGGCTTTTGAGGTGCTTCAGAGGATTGGGGAGGTGGCCTATATGCTTGATTTGCCACCCAACTTGTTGAGTGTGCATCCAGTATTTCAGATATATATCCTCCGAAAATATGTTGGGGACCCGTCTAATATTTTAGACTTGATCACGGTGCAGTTGGATGATGATCTGACTTATGATGTGGAGCCAGTGGCTATTTTGGGTTGTCATGTTCTAAAATTGAGATTAAAAAACATAGCTTTAGTGAAGGTGCAGTTGAGAGGTCGGCTCGTGGAGCAGGCTACATGGGAGTCCGAGCGAGATATATGGAGCAGATATCCTACTGTTTGAGGCTTCAGGTATGATTATTGACCCGCTCGAGGACAAGCGTTTGTTTAAGTAAGGGAGGATATGATGGCTCGACCCGTCATCTCATGAGTTACCGCTCTGTTTCCCCTATTTTCTGCTTTTTTATTTTTCATTATCAGTATTTGGTGTGTTAGAGTTGGTTTGGATTGGATTTGGTAAGAAAGGAGGCACTTAGTCTCTTTAAGAAAGACTTATTTTGGAAAAGTTAATCGGATATTGACTTATGAGATACAGAGCTCCAATGTGATTTCCGGTGATTCGGTTAGCTTTGGGGGATAATTTGTGACTTAGGAGTATGATTGTAAGTGATTTTGGAGGTCCGATGCAGACTTAGGCTTGAATTAGTGAAGTTAGTATTTGGGCGAATTCCGGTTGATAGGTGAGATTTTGATCCGAGGGTAAAAATAAAATTCTGAGAGTTGCAGTAGCTTCGTTGGTGATTTGGGATGTGCGTGCAAAATTTTAGGTTATTCGGATGTGATTTGGTTGGGTATTTTATCAATGCGTGTTTCAGAAGTTTTAGAATAACTTTGGCTTGAATTCGGTGAGAATTTGTGATTTTAGTGTTGTTGGATGTGTTTTTATGATTGGGAAAAGTTTGAATAACGTTGTAGGATGTATTGATATTTTTGGCTGAGGTCTTGGGGGCCTCAAGACGAGTTCGGATGGCTAAACGGAGAGTTTTGGAATTTGTGCATGTTGCTAAGTCTATTGCATCTGGTGTTTTCGCTTGTGCGAAGCTTGGACCGCATAAGGGGGCCCGCTTGTGTGAAGATTGGACCACCGAAGCGATGCTGTGACTTGAGCGTTGTTTCCACAAAAACGGTTGGGAAGCCGCATATGCGGGATTTAAGTCGCAGAAGCAGATTTTGAATTTTGGGAGTTTTCGCAGAAGTGGTACTGTGGAGCATGATTTTAACCGCAGAAGCAGTTTCTGCTGGACAGAAGTATTTAATTCATCTTCGCGAATTTTGCAAAGGTTTATCGTTCTAACTTAGGACTTGGTGATATTTGGGCGATTTTGAAGAGTGTTTTCAGGGGCTTCGATAAGGTAAGGATTCATGGACTCAAAACACAATTTTATGGTGCAAATACATGAACTTTAGACTGAATAATCAAGGAATTAAAGGTAAAAAATAATGGTTAAGGCCTGAACCTATGAGAGCTTAAACTAGGGATTTGAAGGGTCAATTGGGACTCCGATTCTTGTGATTTTGATATATATGGACTCGTGCCGAGATAAGGAATCCATTGATATGAAAAATTTTGAATTTTGAGATGTGGGCCAGGGACTCGGATTTTACTAATTTCGGGAATTGTTGATGTTTTTTCGATTATTTTGATTGGGTTTTGTTCCCTTGGCATATTGTGACAGATTTATTGTGGATTTGGTCAGATTCGACGTTCGAGGAGGTCGATTCGAGAGGCAAGGGCATAGCGAGCTAGACTTTTGGCCGACTTGAGGTGAGTAATGAATATAAATGATGTCCTGAGGGTTTGAAACCCCGGAATTTCACATCGTAGCACTATATTGAGGCGAGACACGTGCTCTATGAAAAGTTCGGGGTCGTTTACTATTGGAAATTGTAACTTGGTCCGTCCTGAATGATGTTTTTACCGCGTATTTTATTGAAGCCTAATTGTTAGCATCTTTATTTGACTGCTTATCATATTTGTGCTTCGTGCTAACTGTTTGGGACACTTCGGGAGATTGTTATTACTGTTTTCCCACTATTTTGAGGCATTACTTGAACTCAGTCCTATTGTAGATATTGTTTTACAAACTCAGTCACTTTACTCAAATTTGAAAACTTAAATAATATTTTTAATGATGTTTTGAGTTGAGAACTACTATTTTATTATTGTCTGAGGGGCTTATATAAATTTTTGGACTGAGTATGGGATCGGGCTGCGTGCTGCAGCAGTATTATATTGATATTGAGGCCGAGAGCCTAGTTGATGCCACGAGATGGCTTGTTATTGCGCTTGGGCCGTATGGGGCCCCTCCCGGAGTCTGCACACCCCTAGTGAGCGCCATCGATGATAAATAAATGGATGAGACTGCACGCCGCAGCAGGTACTAGAGTGTACCATTCCAGTGTTGCATTTTTCCTTATTCATTTGTTCTTTATCTGTTTATCCGTTGCAGTATTTTTGTACTTCTACCTCAGTGGTTTACTGCTTCCTTATTAATTGTTCTAAATTTCCAATTATACATTACTTTGTGTTTTTTCGTGATTTCTTATTCTCAAACTTTATTTATGTTTATTACTCACTGGGTCGGAGTACTCACATTACTCCATGCACCTTGTAGCTGAGCAGAGCAGTATCCGGGAGTATCGAGGTGGTTGCATGGCGTTCGCAGCCTTGATCTCTTCCCTTTATCTCCATCTTTTATTTCGTACTTTCTAGATAGACTTGTAGTAGGTGGATATTCTGTATTAGAGGCTCAAACTCGTGACACCTGATTCTATTGGGCTATGTTGCAGTATTGTAATTGAACTTCCCCATACTTTATCGTTATTTCTAGACTTCTAGTATAATGTCTTAATAAATTCCTTGTGTTATTTAATTATAATCTGTATAATAAATGGGGTGATGTTGTGAATGGTCGAGCATACCTAGCAGTGTGTTGGGCGCCAACATGATCAGGGTTGCGGTCGTGAGACTTATTTAAGTTGATTAACTAAAGCCAAAAGAAAAATATGGAAGAATTTTAACAAAAGACTATAATATAAATAAAGTTTTTATGTAGATAATTTTTATTTAAACTCACCCTTTTATAGAGGAATAAATTAATTTCTTATAAAAAGAACATAAAAAATAAGATAAAAAATAAATATAAAAAAATGTATGTTAAGTATACAAATAAAAGATGATAATGAATTTCTTCTTACGTTTCATTTATGTTAAGTACGAATGGAAGTTAATATCATCGATTTTAAATATTTTTTTCAACTCAAATACATAGATTATAAGACAAGGATTTCTTAGAATATATAATTTTTTTAATTTACATTGTGTGTCATTTTTAAAAAATCACTATTACTAATTGACAAACTAGTGTGATATCTTAATTTGAATATAAATTCAATTGAGTAGTTTGCATTGAGGTCAAGCCAAATATACCGTCGAGAAAAAATTATTTGGCAATTTCGAGACCAATATATGCAACGTATATAACAGTCAACTAATTTAACATTTATTGATTCAAAGAACAAAATTTATTTATATATATATATATATATATAGGCAAATGTAGAATAAACAACATGTTCAATTGAACCTATAACTTTTCACATTGAACAAACTTTATATGTAAAAAATTCTTAAAATTATAAAAATAGTAGATATGAACCCATAACTCTAAAAATATAATGAGTTCAATGCTAAATCCTTAAAAATTGAATCTATAAAGTATAAATCCTAGATTCACCTCTGTATATAGGGTATTCCAAATTCAAAATATGTGGCTAGAGATATCGATAAACTCAAAATGACGTCATTGTAATAAATTTCACCGGCTAAAGAAACATTTAAATTCTTACATTGCCAACTAAAGTGAATTTTAAATTAAGGATAACATCATCACTTGCATCACTATATATATATATATATATATATATATATATATATATATATATATATATATAAAGTTTTAAAAATTATAATGTCAAAATAGAAATATTTTTTTGAAAGATAACAACATACTAAATTTAAAAGTTAAAGTCGTAGTAAAACCAAAGAATCATTCCTATTGTGTCAACCTTTGTGCTTTGAAATAAATACGAATTATTATTTTACTTTTTGGCTATTTTTAGGTTCCAATGACACTAATGAGAATGGCACAAGTATAACATTATCATTACGAGATTTGAGAAAATGTTAGTCTTTTTTCATGTACTATTCCGTAATTGATATCTAACGATTATCTAGAAGGTTTAAATTGTAAGGTTATTTACATATCATTTAAATAACTCGGATATTTGATATAGTTAATGTCAAATATCAAAATAGAGTCATACTGGAAAAAATATTACTGGCTAAATAATTTTTTAAATTTTTAGATAGCTGACTATAATGAGTTTTGAATTAAAGATAATATTTTTACTTACATTGTTTAAAAATAATATTTTAGAAACTGAATTTTGAAATAAAAATAATTGTTGAAAGATGTGAACACACAAAAAATAAGAGTTCAAGTAGTAGTGAAAGAGTCAAGTCGTATCCAATGAGTTCTTCATAGTCCTAACCTTTGATTGTTTTATCATAAATATGAGTTATTATTTTTATTCCCGACTAATTTTAGGATCCAATGATATCGGCGAGAATAGTATCAAAAAATAAAAATAGAATTATACCTAGAAATTTTGAGAAATAGTTAATCTTTTTCATGTAGTGTTTCTTAATTAATACCCAATGATTATCTATATTTAATAGAGAAAGTTTAAGTTTTAAATTTATTTACATATAATCCAAGTAACTCAAATATATTACATGGTAAGTGTTCGCGCATTCGCGCGGGTGATAATACTAGTGAAACTTTAAACCAGGTTATCAGGGATTTAGATATTCTTAAGACTGCTTTCAGGACTAGATATGGTCACTATGAGTTTCTGGTTATGTCTTTCGGGTTGACCAATGTCCCAACAGTGTTCATGCATTTGATGAACTGTGTACTTCAGCCTTATCTGGATTTTTTGTTATAGTGTTCATTGATGATATTTTGGTGTAATCGTGCGGTCAGGAAGAGCACGTGGAGCATTTGCGGGTCGTATTTCGTAGATTGAGGGAGGAGAAGCTTTATGCAAAGTTCTCCAAATGTGAATTTTGGCTCGGTTTATTGGCTTTCTTGGGGCATGTGGTGTCCAGCGATGGTGTTCAGGTCGATCCGAAGAAGGTAGAGGCGGTGCAGAGTTGGCCTAGACCGTCCTCAGCCACAAAGATTTGTAGTTTCCTCCGTTTGGCGGGTTGTTATCGCTGGTTTATTCAAGGTTTTCATCTATTTCCTTGCCCTTGACAAGGTTGACTCAGAAGGGAGCTCCATTTGTATGGTCGGACGAGTGCGAGGAGAGCTTTCAGAAGCTCTAGACAGCTTTTACCACAGCTCCAATGTTGGTTTTGGCATAAAATTTAGATTCTTAAACAATCTATTGTGATGCTTTGATAGTCGGGATTGGGTGTGTATTGATGCATGAGGGTAGGGTGATTGCTTATGCATCTCGTCAGTTGAAGCCCCACGAGAAGAACTACGATGTTCATGATTTGGATTTGGCTGCCATAGTTCATGCATTGAAGATTTAGAGGCACTATTTGTATGGTGTATCTTGTGACCTATTCACTGATCATCGCAGTCTTCAACATTTGTTCAAGTAGAAGGATCTAAATTTAAGGTCGCGGAGGTGGCTAGAGTTACTTAAGGACTATGATATTACTATTCTGTATCATCCGGGAAAGGCCAATGTAGTGGCCGATGCTTTGATCCGAAAGGCATTTAGTATGGGGAGTTTGGCATACGTTGCAATTGGGGAGAGGCCCTTTGCAGTTGATATTCAGGATTTGGCCAATCGGTTTGTGAGATTAGACATTTCAAAGCCCAATCGGGTATTGTCTTGCATGGTTTCACGGTCTTCATTAAATGATACGCATCAAAAAGCATCCATATGATGATCTACATTTACGTGTCCTCAAGGACAGAGTTCAGCATGGTGATTCCAGGAATGTGACCATCGATTATGATGGGGTATTGAGGATGCGAGGCCGGTCTGTGTGCCTAATGTAGATGATCTTAGAGAGTTGATTCCTAATGAGGCTCACAGCTTGCGGTATTCCATCCATCTAGGTGCCGTGAAGATGTATCAGGATTTGAGCCAGCACTATTGGTAGAGGAGAATGAAGAAAGATATTGTGGATTATGTAGCTCGGTGTCTCAATTGTCAGCAGGTTAAATATGAGCATCAGAGACCGGGTGGTTTACTTCAGCAGATGGTTATTCCGAAGTGGAAGTGGGAGAGAGTCACTATAGATTATTTGAGTGATCTTCCTCGGATCTCGAAGAAGTTTGATTCGATTTGGGTGATTGTGGATTGGCTGACCAAGTCCACGCACTTCATTCTGGTGTGTACGACTTATCACTTCCCAGTTTTGAAGTGCTTTTCAGCGAGAGTTGAGTCAGGATACCTTAGAGAAGGTGAAGGTGATTCAGGAGAGGCTTCGTACAGCGTTGTCGCGTCAGAAGAGTTATGCGGATCGGAAGGTTCGAGATGTGTCTTATATGGTGGGTGAGAAGATCTTGCTGAAGGTTTCTCCCATGAAGGGCGTGATGAGGTTTGGAAAGAAGGGGAAGTTGAGTCCGCGATTCATTGGGGCTTTTGAGGTGCTTCAGAGGATTGGGGAGGTGGCCTATATGCTTGATTTGCCACCCAACTTGTTGAGTGTGCATCCAGTATTTCAGATATATATCCTCTGAAAATATGTTGGGGACCCGTCTAATATTATAGACTTGATCACGGTGCAGTTGGATGATGATCTGACTTATGATGTGGAGCCAGTGGCTATTTTGGGTTGTCATGTTCTAAAATTGAGATTAAAAAACATAGCTTTAGTGAAGGTGCAGTTGAGAGGTCGGCTCGTGGAGCAGGCTACATGAGAGTCCGAGCGAGATATATGGAGCAGATATCCTCACCTGTTTGAGGCTTCAGGTATGATTCTTGACCCGCTCGAGGACAAGCGTTTGTTTAAGTAAGGGAGGATATGATGGCTCGACCCGTCATCTCATGAGTTACCGCTCTGTTTCCCCTATTTTCTGCTTCTTTATTTTTCATTATCAGTATTTACTGTGTTATAGTTGGTTTGGATTGAATTTGGTAAGAAAGGAGACACTTAGTCTCTTTAAGAAAGACTTATTTTGGAAAAGTTAATCGGATATTGACTTATGAGTTAGAGAGCTCCGATGTGATTTCCGGTGATTCGGTTAGCTTTGGGGGATGAATTGTGACTTAGGAGTATGATTGTAAGTGATTTTGGAGGTCCGATGTAGAATTAGTCTTGAATTAGTGAAGTTAGTATTTTGGCGAATTCCGGTTGATAGGTGAGATTTTGATCCGAGGGTAAAAATAAAATTATGAGAGTTGCAGTAGCTTCGTTGGTGATTTGGGATGTGTGTGCAAAAGTTTAGGTTATTCGGATGTGATTTGGTTGGGTATTTTATCAATGCGTGTTTCAGAAGTTTTAGAATAACTTAGGCTTGAATTCGGTGAGAATTTGTGATTTTAGTGTTATTGGATGTGTTTTTATGATTGGGAAAAGTTTGAATAACGTTGTAGGATGTATTAATATTTTTGGTTGAGTTCTTGGGGGCCTCAAGACGAGTTCGGATGGCTAAACGGAGAGTTTAGGAATTTGTGCATGTTGCTAAGTCTGCTGCATCTGGTGTTTTCGCTTGTCTGAAGCTTGGACCGCATAAGGGGGCTCGCTTGCGCGAAGATTGGACCACCGAAGCAATGCTGTGACCCGAGCGTTGTTTCCACAAAAACGGTTGGGAAGCCGCATATGCGGGATTTAAGTCGCAGAAGCAGATTTTGAATTTTGGGAGTTTTCGCATAAGTGGTACTGTGGAGCATGATTTTAACCGCAGAAGCAGTTTCTGCTGGACAGAAGTATTTAATTCATCTTCGCGAATTTTGCAAAGGTTTATCGTTCTAACTTAGGACTTGGTGATATTTGGGCGATTTTGAAGAGTGTTTTCAGGGGCTTCGATAAGGTAAGGATTCTTGGACTCAAAACACAACTTTATGGTGCAAATACATGAATTTAGACTGAATAATCAATGAATTAAAGGTCAAAAATGATGGTTAAGGCCTGAACCTATGAGAGCTTAAACTAGGGATTTGAAGGGTCAATTGGGACTCCGATTCTTGTGATTTTGATATATATGGACTCGTGCCGAGATAAGGAATCCATTGATATGAAATTTTTTGAATTTTGAGATGTGGGCCAGGGACTCGAATTTTACTAATTTCGGGAATTGTTGATGTTTTTTCAATTATTTTGACTGGGTTTTGTTCCCTTGGCATATTGTGACGGATTTATTGTGAATTTGGTCAGATTCGACGTTCGAGGAGGTCGATTCGAGAGGCAAGGGCATAGCGAGCTAGACTTTTGGCCGACTTGAGGTGAGTAATGAATATAAATGATGTCCTGAGGGTTTGAAACCTCGGAATTTCACATCGTAACACTATATTGAGGCGAGACACGTGCTCTATGAAAAGTGCGGGGTCGTTTACTATTGGAAATTGTAACTTGGTCCGTCCTGAATGATATTTTTACCGCGTATTTTATTGAAGCCTAATTGTTAGCATCTTTATTTGACTGCTTATCATATTTGAGCTTCGTGCTAACTGTTTGGGACACTTCGGGAGATTGTTATTACTGTTTTCCCACTATTTTGAGGCATTACTTGAACTCAGTCCTATTGTTGATATTGTTTTACAAACTCAGTCACTTTACTCAAATTTGAGAACTTAAGTAATATTTTTAATGATGTTTTGAGTTGAGAACTACTATTTTATTATTGTCTGAGGGGCTTATATAAATTTTTGGACTGAGTATGGGATCGGGCTGCGTGCTGCAGCAGTATTATATTGATATTGAGGCCGAGAGCCTAGCTGATGCCACGAGATGGCTTGTTATTGCGCTTGGGCCGTAAGGGGCCCCTCCCGGAGTCTGCACACCCCTAGTGAGCGCCATCGACGATAAATATGAGACTGCACGTCGCAGCAGGTACTAGAGTTTATCATTCCAGTGTTGCATTTTTCCTTATTCATTTGTTCTTTATCTGTTTATCCGTTGCAGTATTTTTGTACTTCTACCTCAGTGGTTTACTGCTTCCTTATTAATTGTTCTAAATTTCCAATTATACATTACTTTGTGTTTTTTCGTGATTTCTTATTCTCAAACTTTATTTATGTTTATTACTCACTGGGTCGGAGTACTCACATTACTCCATGCACCTTGTAGCTGAGCAGAGCAGTATCCGGGAGTATCGAGGTGGTTGCATGGCGTTCGCAGCCTTGATCTCTTCCCTCTATCTCCATCTTTTATTTCGTACTTTCTAGATAGACTTGTAGTAGGTGGATATTCTGTATTAGAGGCTCAAACTCGTGACACCTGATTCTATTGGGCTATGTTGCAGTATTGTAATTGAACTTCCACATACTTTATCGTTATTTCTAGACTTCTAGTATAATGTCTTTATAAATTCCTTGTGTTATTTAATTATAATCTGTATAATGAATGGGGTAATGTGGTGAATGGTCGAGCATGCCTAGTAGTGTGTTGGGCGCCATCATGATCGGGATTGCGGTCGTGAGACTTATTTAAGTTGATTAACTAAAGCCAAAAGAAAAATATGGAAGAATTTTAACAAAAGACTATAATATAAATAAAGTTTTTATGTAGATAATTTTTATTTAACTCACCCAATAAATTAATTTCATATAAAAAGGACATAAAAAATAAGATAAAAAATAAACATAAATAAATGTATGTTAAGTATACAAATAAAAGATGATAACGAATTTCTTCTTATGTTTCATTTATGTTAAGTATGAATGGAAGTTGATATCATCGATTTTAAATATTTTTTTCAACTCAAATACATAGATTATAAGACAAGGATATCTTAGAATATATAATTTTTTTAATTTAGATTGTGTGTCATTTTTAAAAAATCTCTATTACTAATTAACGAACTAGTGTGATATCTTAATTTGAATATAAATTCAATTGAGTAGTTTGCATTGAGGTCAAGCCAAATATGCCGTCGAGAAAAAAATTATTTGGCAATTTCGAGACAATATATCCAACGTTATATAACACTCAACTAATTTAACATTTATTGATTCAAAGAACAAAATTTATTTATATATATATATATATATATATATATATATATATATATATATATATATATATATATATATATATAGGCAAATGTAGAATAAACAACATGTTCAATTGAACCTATAACTTTTCACGTTGAACAAACTTTATATGTAAAAAATTCTTAAAATTATAAAAATAGTAGATATGAACTCATAACTCTAAAGATATAATGAGTTCAATGCTAAATTCTTAAAAATTGAATCTATAAAGTATAAATCCTAGATTCACCTCTGTATATAGGGTATTCCAAATTCAAAATATGTGGCTAGAGATATCGATAAACTCAAAATGACGTCATTGTAATAAATTTCACCGGCTAAAGAAACATTTAGTTTTCTTACATAGCCAACTAAAGTGAATTTTAAATTAAGGATAACATCATACTAAATTTAAGAGTTAAAGTCGTAGTAAAACCAAAGAATCATTCCTATTGTGTCAACCTTTGTGCTTTAAAATAAATACGAATTATTATTTCACTTTTTGGCTATTTTTAGGTTCCAATGACACCAATGAGAATGGCACAAATATAAAATTATCACTACGAGATTTGAGAAAAGGTTAGTCTCTTCATGTACTATTCCGTAATTGATATCTAACGATTATCTAGAAGGTTTAAATTGTAAGGTTATTTACATATCATTTAAATAACTCGGATATTTGATATAGTTAATGTCAAATATCAAAATAGAGTCATACTGGAAAAAATATTACTGGCTAAATAATTTTTTAAATTTTTAGATAGCTGATTATAATGAGTTTTGAATTAAAGATAATATTTTTACTTACATTATTTAAAAATAATATTTTAGAAACTGAATTTTGAAATAAAAATAATTGTTGAAAGATGTGAACACACAAAAAATAAGAGTTCAAGTAGTAGTAAAAGAGTCAAGTCGTATCCAAAGAGTTCTTCATAGTCCTAACCTTTGATTGTTTTGTCATAAATATGAGTTATTATTTTTATTCCCGACTTATTTTAGGATCCAATGATATCGGCGAGAATAGTATCAAAAAATAAAAACAGAATTATACCTAGAAATTTTGAGAAATAGTTAATCTTTTTCATGTAGTGTTTCTTAATTAATACCCAATAATTATCTATATTTAATAGAGAAAGTTTAAGTTTTAAATTTATTTACATATAATCCAAGTAACTCAAATATAATACATGGTAAGTGTTCGCGCATTCGCGCGGATGATAATACTAGTGAAACTTTAAACCAGGTTAAAATAGCACGGTATAGCTAGTTTTCGGACTGATCATTCAAAAATAGCCAACGTTTGCCAAGTCATTAAAAATAGCCACTATTTTGTTGCAACAGAGATCGGTCCAGCATAATATACTGGAGTTCGATGCACATGTGTATGAACTTCCAACATATTATGCTGGACCGGTATACTTTGCTGGTTCTAGTATAATATACTAGAGACTAAATCACCGGTGCTCCAAACTCCAGTATATTATGCAGGAACTAGCAAATTATACTGGAACTCCAGTATATTATGCTGGAGTATTTTTTCGAATTTTGAACAATATTTCTCATTGATTTTGTATTTACACGAAAAATGACTAAGTTTGAATTACTTTTAAAATTGTGGTTATTTTTGAATGATCATTTGTAAATTTATCTATTTTTGAATTTCTCCCTTAAGCCAGTGGTATGAAGTTTCAAGATACAACTCTACGAAATAAATTGAGAAAATTACCCTCTGTAGCCCCTCAAAATTTTAATAGCCTATATTTTGTCCTACATACAAAAAATGGCCCTTCGGCCCAAACATATTGCATATAGTAGCCGAAAGTCATAAGCATGACAACATAAGCGCGTGTAACTCAGTGGTTAGAGCGCTTGTTTCTTAAGTTGTATACTTTTTGTATAGTAACGGTCTATTTGTATAGTGACAGTCTATTTTGTATATTTTTTATATAGTAACAGTCTATTTTGAATAGTGACAATAGATTTTGTATAGCGAGAGCTAACTGTATGTAAATTGTATAGTGGTAGTCTATTTAGTATATTTCTATATAAGGATAGTCTATTTTATACATATTTCGTATAATAATTTAGTATATATTTTGTATATTGACAACCTATTTTGTATAATGACAATCTAGTGTTATAAATTGTATAGTGGCAGTCTATTTAATATATTTTTATATAGTGGCAGTCTATTTTAATATTTTTTTTGTATAGAAACAGTCTATTTAGTGTGTGTGTGTGTGTGTGTATATATATATATATATATATATATTGCATAAATTTTGTATATAAAGTGTATCGTGCATCTTGCAATGTATCCATAATATATCATTAATGTATCCCGAGTGCTTTTGTGTATCCAAAGTATATAGACTGTTCTACAATGTATAAATTTTGTATATATAAAGTGAACCTTGCTAACAGATTTGTTGTTATTTCTGCATAAAAACAGATACAGATATAAAAAATAACTCATACAACAAGCTCGCGCAGAATTGTTCACTTCCCAAAATGTTGAACTATATTGAAGTATTGAACTCTCTACCAATTTTTCTCCTTTATATTGCGCTGAATTGAACCCGCGCAATATAAAAGATCTCCACGACCCATGATCATAACATGTAGAAGTAAAAAGGCCATTAAGGTCTCGGACCGACAAACAACTATACATGTTTCCGAGGTAAGATTTAAAGTAGTAAAAGTTACAAATATATAGACCATGAACATGAAAATTATTGCAGTCGTAATGAAATGTCTGATTTCCAGCTAAAGAGTTGGGAGTGTGACCACATATGAAACTTGCATTCTTGGTATAAGCTTGCGGTCCATTTTAAAAATTCCAGATTGGTTTGACTTCCATTTGTTTGGATCTCAACCAAGACCTTAATACATAAGATGTATGAATATATATATATATATATATATATATATATATATATATATATATATATATATATATATATATATATATATATATATATATATATATATATATATATATATATATATATATATATATATATCATATCCTGTAATTTGTTTCTTTCTATTCTCTACTCCATATACTCTCTCCTCTACAAAACAACCCTTCTCATCAGTCCCCAAAACAGTAAAAAACTTTACCGGAGTTCGGTCGGAGAACATCCATCCGATGACGCATCTCCGTCTTCTTACTCGTGTTTATGCCGATGTCTCGGCCTCATATGACGTTTTCAATGAAGAAGCAGAAAAAAATAGAATCAACATCATCAAATTGGTGACACAAATTGGGGAAGCTTCGGAATTGGAAACTATAATTGATGGTTTGAAATAGTCGATAATGGCAGTGATTGCAGCGGCAGAGCATCTACGATTATTAGCGGTGAGGGTTGTCTTTGCAGTCATGGCATGGTCGCCTCTCTTTCCGCGATCTGTCTTTTGCAGATCTGAGCATCTTAGTTAAGTTTTTGAGCTAGCCACTTGAATTACTTTCGGGTTATAAAATGAATATTGTAATTTTTGGCTACTAGGTGTTAAGAGTTTGGCCCGAATGACTATAAATGAGCTTTACTCAAATAAATCTGAAGTTCAGTCCAGTAGAGTACTTGTACCATTTTTTCTATTAAAATAGCACAACATAACTAGTTTCGGACTGGTCAATCAAAAATGACCACCATTTATGAAGTCAATGAAAAATAGCCACTATTTTGCTGCAACTTAGATCGGTCATGTAGAATATACGCTAGTTCGGTGCATATGTGTATGAACTCCAGCATATTATGTGGACCGATATACTTTGCTGACTCCTGTATAATATACGGGAGACTAGAGCACCGATGCTCCAAACTCCAGTATATTATACTGGACATTTATACTTTTAGGAACTCAGTATATTATGCGGGAGTTCTAGTGTACTTATGCTGGAACTCCAACATATTATGTTGGAGTTCCAACATAGTTATCCTGGAACTCCCGTATAATATGCGGGAGTTCAGCCATACTTATGCTGGAACTCCGGTATAATATACGGACGTATTTTCCGAGTTTTGAACATTGTTTTGGCTGAGATTTATCTTTGTATAAAAATTGGCTAAATTTCGATTACTTTTGAAACTGGGCTATTTTTGAATGACCAGTTGTAAATCTGTCTATTTTTAAATTTCTTCATTTTTTCTTGAAAAATTTTCATAAAGCACTACCTTTTAGTAGTAATTAGCCATCTATAGATACCATTCGTTATATTACAGATTATAGATACATTTTATGTGGTTAAAAATATATTTAAGTTATTGTGTTCATGAATACAGTAGCAAAAATAGGCGTGAATCAGGGAAGTCTAGTTATTCAATTGTTGTATTCGAGTGTATTCGACTGTATTTATGGAGTGAAACATGGGATTACAGCTGGACAAGTTATTGTATTCGATTGTATTCACGGCGTGAAATAGGGGATTACACTATTTTTTAAAACGGAAAGTGAATCAATTAACATAATAGACTCTTAATATAACAATACAAACTCAATTATAACACACAAATTTTATATTTTCAGTTATAAAAAATATTCTCAACCGAAAAATACCCAAAAATATAACAATCTTCAAAGAAATTATATAATACATCTGAATACATAAATTATATTAATTAAAAAAACATGAATACATTCATGGCATATAGCGAGACAATGAATACAATGAAATACATAGAATACAAAGGGATACATTGAAATATAATGAGAAGAAAAGATAGTGAATACAATGAAATACATGGAATACAACGAGATACATTGAATTAAAATGGAAAAAAGACAATGAATGCAATGAAATACATGAAAATACAGCGTGATATGTTGAAAATACATTAAAATATATTAACAGAAAATCTAGTTGCTCAACCCCAAAATCAGTCATGTTTGTTTAAAAAAACCCTAATTTTCGGTGAATCCGACGTCGAGTAAAAACCTTAAATCTCAAAGTTCCCACGCCGTTGTCGATCATAGGCTTCATCTCCTTTGGATTTGCCCCCATGATATTGGAGAGTTCAGTACCCGATATCCCATAGAGATTGAATTTGAATGACGAAATTGATTTGTGGGGTCTGATTTTGAGTGACGAATCGAAAGTCTTAAACAAACGAACAAAAGAAGATATTTAAACTATTAGGATCGAAAGAAAGAAGACACTTTAAGTCTCCAAACACACAAAACAATAATAAACAAACAAAACAAGTAAACTATTAGGATAAAAATAATACTGTTATGAAATAATATAAGAACAAGAACAATAATATAAGAACAAGAACAATAGAAAGAAAAGTAGAGAGAGGAGTATTCTTATTGATACTTTGAGATGGTTTAGAATGGTATAGAACCCCTATATTTATAGGGAGGTAGTGACTTAGCCACCAAGAAGTAAACCCTAGAATCTCTCTAATTATGGACATTCACCTTAAATAGAACTCTATTTATAACACTCCCCCTTGAATGTCTATTCAATAATGTGCCTCGTTAAAACCTTAACTAAAACAAAACCCAATGGGAAAAAATTAAAGAAAAGAAAAAATAGTACACATGTTTGAATATGCGCCTATTGGTTGCCTTGTTAAAAACCTTGCAAGGAATACCCAGTGGGACAAAACATTGTAAGGGAAAAAGAGTGCAACGCGCATTAACTCCCCCTGAAAAGAGCATCAATGCACATCCTTGAGCATTTGCATTCCAATCTTGTGCACCGTCTTCAAAACGATCTTTGGTAGAGATTTGATAAATAAATCAACCATATTGACTTGAATAAATATTCTGCACCTTGAAATTATCATTCTTGATAGATATGAACATCTTCATATAATGTAGTGGAATGACTCTTCAATATCTCCATAGGGGTATTCTCGATGCCATCCATTGACTTTATACTTTCAAGTATTCGAACTACATGTCCAAAACTACATGTCTTTCATATGGAATCAATTCTACTTGAATTGTATATGTTCCATTTGGCCAATATTTTTGTTTGTATTCGACAAACATAAGATCCTCATCGATATTTAGCGCTATCATAGATGTCGTCGACGACCATTTTATATCGGTTCCAATAAAATTTTCATAAGGACATAACATGGAGATCCCTTCATTCATATATCAGGTACCTGAATCTCTCATGAGATTTTATGAAGTGTTATGTCATGTGATCTTCTGGATCACTTGCCTCCTCATTATGATCACTTCGATCATTTGCTCATCTTCTTTATTAAGAAGCTCCTTTTGAAACCGATTTGTCTATACGCTTCAGGCGTATCCAAGACTTTGTCCTTCTAGGACTTAATATGAGCATTTGCAGTGAGAATATAGTTACATTCTTTGGGTCAGCAAATGCGTACAACATGCTTTGCAATATGTTGCAATTGAATTATCCTTTTATGAACTTCAGGTTCATATTATGATATTCGAGGATCTACATATACAAATGATAATTCATCCCATGTAACCTTTTCTCAATTGTTTATCATGTCTCTCCCTCATGTTAGAAAAGCTAACTTGTTTCCTCAACTTTGAGAAATCATCTTTGTGCATTATCATGTCAATATACACAACACATTAATAATAAGATGAAATTATTTGGTTCCTGACCCTGAACCACTTGTGAGGGGAGAATATACTCTCGTATACAACGTATATCAAACTGATATATATAACTTTGTTCTCATAAGAAACAGTTTAGCTATTAAGTGGAGGCACTCAATAATTATCTTGCTAAATCAACTCTGATATAAACCAACTTATCAAGATGAACTATCTTGAGTAGAAAATCTGGAAATTATGCTCGAAGTTATATTACTGAGCAATTTACCTCGCAAGCACCGGCCAGGCTGCGGGTCAATAACAATTGCGCATGTAACCATTTCATAGATGCATCATATGTGGTATACATGGCAGGTGAATGGGCACATATTCACATTTGATATTTCCAGAATTTATGGGCTTCAACCCGAACTCTTTAGTTGGTCAGTTAATTAATGAGAACAAGTAATACAAGAGAATTCGTAAAGAACTTTCTAGTTCTTTAATATTCACCCATGTGAATTCTCTATTATTGCACATCATACTTAAAATGAGATGGCTAACCCGGATGCCAACTGAATAAATTATCAATATTGATAAGTTCATGTTTACACCATGATATGTGCAATTCTCAATAAACTTCAGGTTTATTATGACATGGGTTTTTATACCAATAAATATCCATTTTATTATGGTATTCTTTTGTTTGTGTAGTACAAACTGGAGAATAAAGCGGGTAGTTTTCACATACAGATTATCCCGCTACAAGTTGTAGTAATGGAATATATCAAATCTTTCCTTTATTTATAGTCTCAATATAATCAGCGCTTTCGCGTGTACTTTGGAAACTGAATAAGTTTCTTTGAGACTTACTACAGCACAATACTCAATTGTGTTTCTCCAACATAGTAATAATTGGCTCTTCTAGAGCTCTCAATTAATTTTGTACTACCAAATTCATCAACATCCATGTGGTGAATATCTCTTTTAAAGAGAAAGTTATACCATTATGGTCATGTCAAACTTATATGCAAGATATGTTTCTTGCATTATTATTGTCCTTTGATAATCACATTGACAAATTATTTTGGCGTACAATAGGTACGTGACCAATGACCATTCATGCCATAATAATGACATCATCTCAAAACCTCTTTCTAGGGGTGAGTGTGGTATCATCTCAAACCTCCTTCTAGGGGTGAGTGTGGTATATTCAATACCAATTTCATGTTCATATTCTTTCAATAATGAATATGTATTCGTGAATCAGATGTTGTCACATTCACTACGGGGATATGTGATTTTGTTATCCTTTTCAAATCTGTAAATGCGTCTGGCATTTGATTTGTTATTCTTTGCAAATGGATAATCTTTTGCGCCTCTTTCACAAATAGAGGTATGTGGATCAAGATGAGATAATGATGCATTTTTCCACAAAATTTCCCGTTTGGTTTCACCAACTTCTCCCCCTAATTTTGGGAAAAGTGTCTCATCAAATTGACAGTCTGCAAATCGTGCAGTGAACAAATCCCCTGTCAATGTTTCGAGGTAGCGAATAATGGAGGGCGATTCAAACTCAACATATATTCCTAACCTTCTTTGCAGACCCATTTTGGTGCGGTATGGCGGTGCTACAGGCACATATACTGCGCATCCAAAGATTCTTAAATGGGATATATTAGGTTCATGACCCAAAACTAATTGCAACGGGGAATATTTGTGATAATTCGTCGGTCTGAGACGAACTAGCATTGCTGTATGCAAAATGGCGTGACCCTAACCCGAAGTGGGCAGCCGACGAACTAGCATTGCTGCATGCAAAATGGCGTGACCCCAAACCAAAGTGGGCAGCCGACGAACTAGCATTGCTGCATGCAAAATGGCGTGACCCCAAACAGAAGTGGGCAGCCGACGAACTAGTATTGCTGTATGCAAAATGGCGTGACCCCAAACCGAAGTGGGCAGCCTCGTTTTCATGAGTAAATGAGGTATTCAAGATTCTTCTCATCTATTGTCTCAACATGATATCCATTTTGACTGATATCTTTAAAACTCAACAAGTTCCTTTTAGACTTGGAGGAGAACATTTTGACTGATATCATTAAAACTCAACAAGTTCCTCTTAGACTTGGAGGAGAACATTTTGACTGATATCATTAAAACTCAACAAGTTCCTCTTAGACTTGGAGGAGAACATTGCATTCTCTAAAATATTGTTCCTTTAGGCAGAGTTATAGTTGCTCTTCAGGAGCCTTCAATCAATTTAATTCCCATGGTTTGACATACAAAAGAAAATATATGAACATGAGAATATACAAATCTGTTTGCTTCATATTTAAACAATATTTTCAAAATCTGCTGCGGTTATTCGACTAACTAAATCAGATAGTCGACTATCATGCCTTGCGGAAAAGTCCAGTTTTAATGCGAAATATTAGATAGTCGACGAACTAAGTTGATAGTCGACTATCTTAGTAAACAGTCATCAGGATAGTCGACTATCTAAATCAGATAGCTTGCGGAAAAATCCAGTTTTATTGCGAAATATTAGATAATCGACTAACTGTTAGGTTAGTCGATTAACTCTACTGGAAAATAAAAATATCATTGAAATTTGAGCATATTGAAACATTCTAAAGAACTAATACTAACATTATATCATAAAATAACTAATACGAGCTGATACTAATGACTATTAGTTTATTCACTAACTAATATAAATAAGTAAAAATAAAATCAAACAACTTCATCTTCTTTTATCACAGATCCATCACCGATTAGGTGGTCTATTTTCCCATCGGGTTTCTCAACGAAGTCTTCCACGTCCAAGTGTGTGATGTCAAGGTTGTCGTCAGAGACAAAATTTGTTTCAGGGCCTTTACTCTTTCGAGATGCTTGATAAAGGTCAACCAAATGTCTTGGTATACGGCAGGCTTCTGACCAGTGCCCTTTTCCACCGCAACGATAACATATAGTTTCTGAACTATTTGCCTTTGGATTCTCATCGTATCGTGCTTGTGGCAGAGTGACCAACTTCAGGTTGTCATATCTCTCCTTTAAGCCATTCCACAAGATAGGTGGATCTTTGACTGTGATATATTCAATTTTCAAACCTTCATCAAGGTGATGGCGCAAGTAAATCAAGGCCTTAGCACAGTTTCAAACCTTCATCAAGGTGATGGCGCAAGTAAATCAAGGCCTTAGCATAGTCTTGGGTGGATGCATTATTTCTGTCTTTAATGGCGTCTCCAGGACCCATTGCATCCAAATGGATTTCAGCATCCAACACCCATGTCATATAGTTCTTGCCCGAAATTTCAAGGGCAACGAACTTTCCTTTTATAATGTCAGACATGAAACAAAATTACATCAAGAGCGTGTTCATACTTACGGGCTCTATTACAATTATCACATTCACTTCAGGGAATGGATCATAATCATCTGTATGTGCTATACACAATCTCATGTCAAATATTACTTTCATAAAATGAAAGATTATTTTGAGAATCCTTATTGTTCTCATTACCACAATAATGACGATTATAATTTCGTCTATTGCCACGTCCACATCCATTGATACCTTCACGGTAATAATTTTGTCTTCTTTCAGACTTATCACATACTGCTACCACATTCTATAAAGTGAATGGAGCAAATTCATTTGGACGGATTTTTAATTCTTTGCCCACAATCATACATGAATTCGATCATGGCAAGGCATAGAAATTTTACCACTTCATGTGATAATTTCTTACGAACTCCATTAGAGTTATAATCAAACTTTGTTGTCTTTGTTTGTATAAAAAATCAAATCGTAGAATTTCAAGAATTTGAAAAGGAAAAGTAAATTACTTACCTTTAAGGTATACCAATAAATATTGTGATATCAAATATACCTCTTGTGTAAATTCCTTTCTTTCTCTCACGTTTTTCTCTTTCTGTTTCCGTTTCTTTCTTCTTTGTTTTTCTTTCTTTCGTTTCCATTTTTTTTTGTTTCTTTTCCTTCTTTCTTTTTCCTTTTTGTCCGTTTATAAATCTTTGAGATTTGGTTACGGCAGAATCTCACGTGAAACCCTACACAAACAAAAGTTAAGACAATCGAAAATTTCAATTGGTTAGAGACTCGTGCTGATAACGTGTTATGAAATAATATAAGAACAAGAACAATAATACAAGAACAAGAACAATGAGAAAAGTAGAGAGAGGAGTATTCTTATTGATACTTTGAGATGGTTTACAATGGTATAGAACCCCTATATTTATAGGGAGGTGGTGACTTAGTTACCAAGAAGTAAACCCTAGAATCTCTCTAATTATGGACATTCACCTTAAATAGAACTCTATTTACAACAAATACAGATTTTTAAAGAATTTTTTGAACGGAGTAGCATAGAAATTTTAATGGGAGGGGAAAGAGAATGGGATGTATCAAAGTAGAGAGAGAAAAAAAATAGTGTAACTGATTAGCGTATTTAGTGACTTAGGGCTCGGAAGTAACTGAAATTAAAAATTTTGCTATAAACATTAAAAGGTATCTATAGAATATAATTTTTTTAAATTATATTTATTTTAAAATAAATAAGTTTTTAACATTTGCTATACGAGGTAAAGATTCCTCTTTTCTTTTTTCTTTTTCCTTTTAGGTTTGAAACATTTCTTAAAGATTGACTACATTTTAAATACAAGCCACAGAAGTGGCCACATGATGTAAATAGTCCCAAGTGGGGCGAGTATCGGGTGCCCCTTTTTCTTCCACAACTTCTCCGCACCAATTCACTGTCAATTGCAAAACCTCCATTGAAATGCTCGTGACTGAGCTCAGAAGAACCAAAGAAGAAGACGAAGAAGTCTTAACAAATGTCTGCTATATTCAGATACAAATCAAAGCTCCATAATTTCACTTTCAGAGCATCTCTTTTTGTCCTATCATCTTCCAAATTCCATTCCTCTACTTCTTCTTCTTCTCTCAAATCCAAACCAAAATCCGCGCTCTTTTTCAACTCGTTCCAAGGTTCTAGAATAAGTTTAGGGTTTAAATTCCAAGTCTCTAGACTAGGGTTAGGGTTTAGGCATAAATGGGAAGGAAGCTCCGACAACTATGATCATATAAAAGCAGAGGTGAACTGCCCGCGTTGTTCGAAGTTGATGACGGTGCTATTCTCCAACCGGCCGTTGTCGATCACCGCCGGCGAGACAGGAATTTATCAAGCGGTGAATCTGTGTCCTCATTGCCGGACGGCGTTTTACTTTAGGCCGTTTAAGTTGGAACCTTTGCACGGGAGTTTCATTGAGATTGGGAGAGTTAAAGAGAAAGAGAATGATGGTGAAATGGGGGGGAGTTGTGGGAAGAATGACGGTAAAATTTGGGAAAAGTTGAGGTCTTACAGTGGGACTAGTGGTGGAGGCGATGATGCTGGTGGGAAGAGTAGTTGTGATACTGAAATGGAGAACAATAGGACGGCAGAAAAGGAAGAAGGGTGTGGTGAAGGAGGAGGGTGGGGAGGTTCTAATTTGGGGATAGAGTTGCCTACACCAAAGGAGATATGTAAAGGGCTTGATCAGTTTGTTGTTGGTCAAGAGAGAGCCAAGAAGGTAGGTTATCTTTGTTCTGCTTTTGCTTTGAGTGGATTTTTTTTGCTAATGTAGATAATTGGAGTAATGAAGTGTGGTTAGATATAAGGGATCATATTTGGCAAGGTTAGTTACTTAATTCTTCCCTTTGGTTGGGGGTGAGAAAAGCATGGGATTCAATTTAGTTCCTACTGACTTGATAATACTCCATTTTGCAGGTGCTTTCTGTTGCGGTTTACAACCATTATAAACGAATATACCATTCCTCTTTGTATAAAAAGTGAGTAAATTTGAGCTGTTAAATGACATATCATCCAACTAAAATGTGCTGAACTTGTGAAGCTGTCTTGCCTTTGTGGAAAGTCTGATCCTCTCATAGGCCATTAGTTGTTTATGTTTTGCTTGTCACGAACAACATCAATTATCAAGACTTTGATTTCTTCTTAGATGCTGTAATTTTATTGCCAGAAACCTGCTCTTGATGCTTTTCAAATTTGAAAAAATCCTTCTCGTGTTCATGAAATGTAAAAGGACTTTGCAGCCACTTAATAGGATTTGATTCAAGCGCAAGAGGGAATAGTAACTAAAGGGTGACCAAGAATCCAATGTACCAAATTGGTATTGTGGCATAGAACACTTTCAGAGGCCAGATTAGATTATGATCATATTCATTTGAAGACAAACGAGCATAAATAATTTGTTTCTAATCTTTACGAAAAAGACAAGATTTATCTAATAAGAGTTAAAGTACAAAGAGGAAGAAACAAAATCTTTCAACATAGAGATGCCATGAGAATAGGACATGCTTCCTCCACTTTGATGGTGGTTTTCTTCTTTGGCAATGTCAAATTCTGGTACAAACATGCAAGAGAGGAGTTTCAGGGTACTATTTCAGTGTTTTAGCATCATAATGGACCATGTTCATTATTGCGCAACCGGAGCATGAAAGATGGAGCTATTTGTTTTCCAGATCTGACATCATCCAATAGCTTGGTTGACTGCTATCGTCTCGCTTCAGCTAGATTTATTGTAATGTCTCGTCCTTAGCACCTTTGAATTGTTAAAATGCAAGTCAAAGCTGCAAAAATGTTTGGCATGCAGAAAACATTGTATTCACTTTAGCATATTGCTTTTGGTTCAAAGTGAATGAGCGGGAGAAAATCCTTGAGTTTTTTTTTTTTTTTTTTTTTTGGGGAGAAGTGATCCTTGCGATTCGTCTACGGATATTGCTGAGTGTAGCATATATTGCAGATGATGCATGGTAACTATGAATTTAGTTACCTTAATTATTGGCAGATGTGATTGTGTACATGGATCCTCCTTTTTTGTGTCCAACACTAGCTTAGGTTGGCTATTTCACTTTTGAATGACTTTTCCTTACTTATGATTGGAAAACAGATTTAAGCATAAGATGAAAATTTTAAAACAAGCAGAATAGTGTGCTTTGGGAGAAGAGGCATTGTAAATTTTATTTGTTTTGGTCACTGCTAGTACTGATTTTAATGTCAGGTCAGATTCAGATTCCAGTAAAGTTAGAGATGACCTGGAAATGTTTGATAATGATTTCGTCGAGTTAGAGAAGAGCAATGTTTTATTGATGGGCCCCACTGGCTCAGGTATGATATCTGATTCTAGTTTGAGGAGTGTTTGAGGAATAGCCTCTCATTCCCAGTTTCTTTTTGGTGCACCCATGAAGTTTCATTTTGTGTTGAAGATTAGGTGCTTGTTCGTAGAGAACATGTTGTGTTCTACATTCTCTACTTTTTGGTATTATACTGCTAGTACACCGGAAATGTTCCCAGTATTAGTAAAATTATATTACCTTATTAAAACAAATGATATATGGTCGTCTATCCATAAGAATTGTAGTTTCAGTAGACTTTATTGGTCGTTGTGTTCTAACTTGTGTTTTCTGTGAATGAAAGGACAGGGAAGACATTACTTGCGAAGACGCTAGCTCGTCTCATCAATGTTCCTTTTGTAATTGCGGACGCAACAACTTTAACACAGGCAGGTTTGCAATAATTTTTTCGCTTCAACTTGATTCAATGCTATTTCATTTTTCCTTTGTTCCTGAAATAGCTGTAGGTTGTGTACTTTTCCACTTATGAGGAACTCAAAAATAAAAAATAAAAGATGACTGCATGCTGCTTTGGTTCTTCTACATATAAAAAATGGGGGGGGGGGGGGTTGAATTTAACAGCAGCAACAACAACAACAACAACTACCCAGTATACTCCCACCAGGTGGGGTCTGGGGAGGGTAATATGTAGGCAGTCTTACCCCTACCCAAAAGGGCAGAGAGGCTGCTTCCATGCGACCCTCGGCGCATAGGACAGAATGAAAAGCTGCATTGGAAAACAAAGACAAAATTAGTAACCAAGGCAAGACAAAACAAAATAACAAAACAAAGCATAAGTAATCCTGAATTTAACAGCAGCATACTTTGAAATTGTTCCTTTCTCCACTTAAATACCAAGTTCTTGTCTTTGGCAACATTTGAACCCGTAACTTGCGCTTAACCTTCACCTTGCAAATGCGCTCTTACCATTAGACCAACGCCCTGTGGGGCTGACACTTTGAAGTAATCCAATGATTGAGATTTTTACGTGATAGGACTAATCTGGCACATTCCATAAGAAGATTAAACGAAGAGGATAGAATTGTACCGCTTCTTTTATTTTTATTTATTTGTTATTGAACAAAGAAAAACGTACCATTTTTTTGTTTTCAAAACGACCAAACAACCGAAGCTTCAACTGCTGGTGATCAAAATATCTAAGTCTGTCTGCTTTCCTCTCAAGATTATCTCCTAAACTTTGAACTTGGGAAACGTACATCGTTTTAGAAGTCAAAGAAGCTCTTATTAACTGTAGCACCAAGTGCGTGCTTGCAGTATGCAGTACAAAGAAAAAACTTAGCTCACTTATCACACATGGAGTGAGATAAGGAAATCAATGAATCTGCATCTCCTGTACATCTACATTGTTATGGTTGGTTTAAATAGAAATAGAGAAGGTTTAGCACACATGGAAGAGAATGTGAATAAAGAAGTAGATAGAGGTTTTTCTTAACCAAACACAAGTAAGAAGTTCTTCAGTCCTTCCTCCGTTGACTCCCGTTCATTCTTATTCATTTCATTTTCTTGTTGTGTTATTCTGTTCATAGGCCCAAGCTCCCTAAAAAGCTAATAAAGATACGCCTTTTTCCATCTATCTGAATGTTGCACACATGTCTAATTCATTATTGATCTGAAAGTGGTCGAAAATTATATTTGTCCTTGCATTTTAAAAGACATGAGCCTGGCTGTGGAGTCGATTGAATTTTACTTCTGTTTATTCTTGCCGTACCATTGAGCTCTGGTGACCTATGTTTTCCGAGTCTAATCGGTTCTTATAATTGTGGACCATCTTTAAGTAAACCTGCTTCTCCAAGAAGGTGAAATAAATTTTAGTTTATTTACCTTTTGTTAGTAATATCAATAGCATGCAATTTATAAGTATTTATCCATCTTCTCTCTGTAGGCTGGTTATGTTGGCGAGGATGTGGAATCTGTGTTGTACAAATTGCTCGAGGTAGGCATGATAATTTAATAGCGTTTGAAAATAACTTCATTGTGTTCATTCCCGGTCTGCTCAGTTAGCTCATCTTATTTACAGCCCTTCAAATCAGAGTTGGTGAAATTAGGAGTTTAGATCAGAAAGTGGTCTGACGCCTGTACTTGTGCGATTCTATTAAACAAGAGGGATATGATCCAAAATGTTTAGTTTTCTTGTTTCCAGCAATATTACAAAAGATAGGTGCAGGTGGCACAAAATTCAACTATGTTCTCAATATCGATACTATCAATAGATAATTTTTTTACCTTGTGCAATCTTTCCAATGTACTTTTTGACTTCAGTGTTTCTAATATACCTATTGTCAGTCATCCTCTTGAGTTAAAAACTAAAAATCTTGATGGCTTCTCTTTGGGTTCTACTGCTTGTGATTCTTTTTTGTTGATTTTGCAATTTCGTTTCACATTGTTGATGATAAACACTTACATTTCCTCTCTTATGTTTCATGTCTGTCTAACTATCTGATATATGCATGATGATATATTGTTTGCGCACCTGATATATATTCCACATTTCGGGGTCCAGCTTTCTATTTCTTTGTCAAGCAATTGACGTAGTTTCTCTTTTGTAATCTGCTTCACTTTTGCACTATCAACAGTGTAGTTATTCAACTCTAAATTTTTGGTGTTCTTGTTTGTTTTCAGGCTGCTGACTTCAATGTTGAAGCAGCTCAGCAAGGGGTTGTCTACATAGATGAAGTTGATAAAATAACTAAAAAGGTCCAGAAACGTTTTTTTACTTTATGAGTTTGGATAATTGATGTTAAAGTAATCATTGTCATCAGTCATCTGTGTAGGCTGAGAGCCTGAACATCGGCAGAGATGTATCTGGGGAGGGAGTCCAACAGGCACTGCTGAAGATGCTTGAAGGAACTGTGAGTATTTATTGCAAATTGTTTCATCTGTTCGTTCCAATTGCCTAATACTCTTTCGAAAATGCTAACAGATCATGCCTGTAGTTCCTTGACTTCAAATATGTTCTCTTTTGAAGCATTTTCGGATATCTATAATCTCGGTTGCTCAGCTTATCTTAATTTCTTCGTCAGATTGTAAGCGTACCTGACAATAGAGCACGGAAGCAGCCACGTGACAATACTATTCAGGTATACTGAATCTAGTAAAGCCTTTCTATCTACTTTTTTCTTTTCTAAAATTTGCTGGCTAACAGTTTTTTGGGGGAAAAACACTTATTACTGGCTTTTGGATGGTAATATAGTTTACCAATTTAAAATCAATTTGCTTAAGTTGGCCTTGGAAAGAAATCTTTACTGGAATGTTTGTTTGACCATGGAAATCAAAAGGTCAGACAGTAACCTATTCAACCAAAAGAAACAGGTTGTCTTCAGTTAAACTACACATATTTTTGGAGGGAGGAAGTCAAGTCAAATACTGGTTTATATGTCTTGCAGCAATCACTATGAAAGATGCAATGTTGTATCGTGATGGACGCTACTTGTTAAATGCCTCATCACTGTTCTTTCCGGATGCCAACTGCTTTTTATATTTTATCATATACTAATTTCCAATTCAAAAAAAACTGCAGATTGATACTAAAGACATTCTTTTTATCTGTGGTGGAGCTTTTGTTGGTTTAGAGAAGACAATTTCAGAAAGGTATTTCTGTCAAACTCAACTAAATTCATGAAACACATTTAGGTTAAGCGATATATTATGGTCATCTTATCATTCCATTACTTGCAGACGACAAGATTCTTCAATTGGATTTGGAGCACCTGTGCGAACTAACATGAGAGTTGGTGGTCTAACTGATGCTATAGTCACGTCATCACTGTTGGAATCTGTGAGGAGATCCCTGTGACTCTTGACCGTAGTTTCCTTTTCTGAATCTAATGATTGCTTGACTCTTTATTCTCGTGAAATTCTAGAAGCCAAAAGCATTGGAAGCATTTGAATTCTAGAAACCAAATGCATCGGAAGCATTTGTTTGACACTGCTCTGTATCTAGGTAGAAAGTGGCGATCTCACAGCATATGGACTCATACCTGAATTTGTGGGGCGGTTTCCAGTTTTAGTGAGTTTATCTTCGCTGGATGAGGATCAGCTTGTTCAGGTTTGTTTACTCTTTTTGCATTTTGGCATTGTGGTATCTAGTTTCACGTTCTCCTGCTTTAATCGGCCTTTTGGTGACTCAACCTGACTCAGGAGGTTGATGACCAACTTAAAAGCAGTCAAATGATGATGAATCCTCATAGTAATACATGTATTGAGGATGTTCTAATGAAATGGGCTCGACCAGAGTGGAATTGCACTCCGATTAGGTTGAGGTTTGAGTTTGATTGATTGAATGGGGTTTGTGGGAGTTTTATGTTTTGCTTTAGGTGCTACTGCGGGCTCTTAGCTGTCTTTAAGAAGGGAAGAATAATAAACTCAAAGTGTTTTGTTAAAGTCACTCTCTTCCGATATTGCCTTTTCTCTCTTTCTATAATCTTTTTTCCCATGATGACATCAGTTAAAATCATGAACTTCTCTTTCTGTGCCTTTGGACTTAGAGCTTGGGGCGCTGCCGCCACCTGCCAACCATTACATTATTAAATTTCTTCAAATAATCCTTCAGTCCTTTCAGATTTCTTGCATTAATAGTCTACATCAAAAGTTCTATCGAACTTGTTGCTATTTAATTCAAATATGTAATTTAAGTACCTTTAACCTAGTTAAATACTGTAATCTTACAATAGTAGGTTAAAACTTGGATAGAGTCAGAAACCAACCAACTGAAAAAATGAAAAATGCATACCTGTGTATGTTTGTGAGCATCACCTAAACCTGTTGTGAGAAGACATTTTTAATTTCATTTTGCATGCATTTGGAAATTATGTTGTTTATGCCTTTTGGACTGCCAGGGAAAGGAGAAAAAACACTATAGTCTGCTTGAAGATGAAAGATAATATATGAAGTTGATGTTCTCTTTTGCTATTCTCCTTCATATCGTTTCTTACTTCCTTTTCTTCCTTTTTGGTTGGGGATTTTTGTTTCTGCAGGTTCTCACAGAACCCAAAAATGCTCTTTGCAAGCAGTACAAGCAGATGTTCAACTTGAATAATGTAAGGTTTTAGCTCAGTGCTGTTTAGCTCCTCCAATGTATGATACTTCATTCTGATGCACTGGATCAAAATCAGTTAATTTACTGTGAAGTTATTTGTTTTGATGTTACAGGTCAAATTACAGTTTACCGAGAACTCACTTCGACTTATTGCCAAGAAAGCCATAGCCAAAAACACCGGTGCACGCGGTTTAAGATCTATATTAGAAAGTATTCTAACTGAAGCCATGTTTGAGGTATTGCATGGCACCACCACTCTTTTGTTTTTTGGCGTTAATTCTGGAAGAGCTTGGAAAAATATCTCACCATTTTACTCTTATCACATTGAGGCTACTCAAGGGAGGAGAAATATCACATTTATTTGAAAGTAGGAACAGTTTGAGCCATTTGATGAGTTCTGTGTTCAAAACGTTTCCTGATTTTCCTATAAGCCCTTTGTTTCATATCTGCGGATTATTGTGCTAAGACATTTCATACTTGGAGCCTTTTTGCTAGTGTGGTAGCCTTTGAATTACCTGCTTTGATTATTACTATTTAAAATTTTACTTGAGCATTCCATGAGTGGTTGGCATAACTATATTATAAAGAACTTATCTCTCAAATTACAAGATTAACCTAAACATAATATTTAGTGTCTTTTGGAATTGTCTAACTTTAGGCGAAACAGTGGTTTCAAAGCTTCTATCAAAAGTGCTTTTCCTCTCAGACTCTTCTTGACTATATGTCTTTTTAATCATGTAGCGAGTACTTGAAGAATTGCTTTTTTCATGCTTAAACGCATCACTTGAAGAATTGCTTTTTTCATGCTCAAACGCATCACATTCCCAAACGGTGCCTCAGTGAAACATTGTTTTCTTTGTCAAGTCTGCCTCTGATTTAAATGCAGCCTGTCCATTTAAAAATCAACATCTTTACATAGCTCTTGAATCTGTGTGTTTTTTTTCAGCCACATGGCTAGGGGTGTTCATGGTTTGGTTTGGATCGGTTTTTTCCTAAAAAGAAACCAAACCAAGTAAGTCGGTTTTTTAAATATTAGAACCAAACCAATTATGTCGGTTTTTCTCGATTCGGTTTATGTCGGTTTTTCGATTTTTTTGGTTATTTGTCGGTTTTTTTTTAAAATATAAAATATACACTACCAAACACATTCCGGCGACCATATTTTCAATTTAACACTATCAAATCAATTGCCCTTTGAGAAATCTATTATTTACCAAGATATATTGATGATAATTGAATCAAATAGTGATGAATAATTTAAGGACTCAATTAAAGTATATTTTTTAAACACAAAATTGATTCTTGCGCTAAAAAAGAAAACTACCAATCAAACTAGAATGTAAAGATAAAGGACTATATTAAAAGTGCAAACTATTAACATTTACCATAAATTCCTTGAAACTTTGTATAAGCGAACCAGTTCGGTTTCATGCCGGGTCGCTCCACTACAGAAGCTATCCACCTTGTCAGGAGGCTGGTGGAGCAGTTCAGGGATAAGAAGAAGGACCTGCACATGGTGCTTATCGACTTGGAGAAGGCGTATGACAAGGTTCCAAGGGAGGTGCTATGGAGGTGCTTGGAGGCGAAGAGCGTGCCGGAAGCCTACGTCAGAGTAATCAAGGACATGTACAATGGAGCTAAGACTAGGGTTAGGACGGTAGGTGGCGACTCAGACCATTTTCCAGTGGTTATGGGGCTCCATCAAGGATCGGCGCTAAGTCCTCTCTTGTTTGCCTTGGTGATGGATACTCTAACCCGACATATTCAAGGGAATGTGCCTTGGTGTATGCTATTTGCTGATGATATAGTCTTGATAGACGAGACGATGGTCGGTGTTATTAAGAGGTTAGAGGTATGGAGACAGACTCTCGAGTCTAAGGGTTTCAAAATAAGCAGATCTAAGACAGAATATCTGGAGTGCAAGTTTAGCGCCGAGCCGAGCGAAGTAGGCAGGGACGTGATGATTGGATCTCAGGTCATCGCCAAGAGGGACAGTGTCAGATATCTTGGGTCGGTGATTCAGGGGGACAGAGAGATTGACGCGGACGTCACTCTTCATATAGGAGCGGGGTGGTCAAAGTGGAGGCTTGCATCAGGAATCCTGTGTGACAAGAAAGTTCCACAGAATCTCAAGGGGAAATTTTATAGAGCTGTGGTTAGACCTGCAATGTTGTATGGGGCGGAATGCTGGCCAGTGAAGAACTCTCATGTTCAGAGAATGAAGGTTGCAGAGATGAGTATGCTCAGGTGGATGTGCGGGCTCACCAGGCTAGATAAGATTAAGAACGAAGTTATTCGAGAGAAGGTGGGGTGGCCCCGGTGGATGAGAAGATGCGAGAAGCGAGGCTGAGGTGGTTCGGGCATGTGCGGAGGAGAAGTCCTGATGCCCCGGTGAGGAGTTGTGAACGGCTGGCGATGGTCGGCGTTCGGCGAGGCAGAGGGAGGCCTAAGAGGTATTGGGGAGAGGTGATTAGGCATGACATGGCTAGAATGCGGGTTTCCGAGGACATGTCCCTTGATAGGAAAGTCTGGAGGTCTAGTATCAGGGTTGTAGGATAGGGCCCCTAGAGTTTTTCGTACTACTCACCCGGGGTTGGGTGAGGCTTGGCAGCGCCATCCATAGATGATTTGTGTTTTGGATTGTGTCTCCCTTTATGGTAGTTATTTATGGTAGTTATTGTATGATATTATTGCATGCTATTTTATTTATGGTTCTTATGTTTAGACGATTATTTACGCTATTTCTGCTGGACTTACTAATGCTCTTTTGTTTTTGTTTTTATTTTTGTTTTCCTTTCCTTCACTGAGCCGAGGGTCGATTGGAAACAGTCTCTCTGCCCTTTCGGGTAGGGGTAAGGCTCCCCAGATCGCACTTTGTGGGACTATACTGGGTGGTTGTTGTTGTTGTTTGTATAACAATCATATATATATATATCCCATAGTCGGTTTGGTTCGGTTTTTTTATGATTAAAACCAAAACCAAACCAAATATGATCGATTTTTAAAATTCAAAACCAAAACCAAACCAAGCCAAAAAGTATCGGTTTGGTTTGGTTTTCGGTTTGGTTTGGTTTTCGGTTCGGTTCGGTTTTTCGGTTTTTTATGATCACCCCTACACATGGCACTTAGGGGGTCCTTTGTACAAGTCACAACTGTTCTCATAAACCATATCTTGAAATATTGTGCACAGGTTCCTGGAAGCAAGCCAGGCGAGGACTCTGTAGAGGTTGTCTTGGTTGATGAAGAGGCTGTCGGAACAGCTGATATATCTGGATGTGGAGCAAAAGTTCTTCATCGTAGCAGTGGGCTGGAGCATGCTTCTCATCCTACAGGATCAACAGTGACAATGGTGTGTCTCCTTTTATCAGTCCGTCACATTATATATCTGATTATCTGCTGAGATGTAGTTCCTGCCAATTATAGAAATGTTTGTCTAGGATTGACCATAATAACTCGAAATAAACATGCGGTCAATGAAGTGGGAGGAGACCATGGGTCTTAGGTCCAACTCCTTAACTTTAGGGGTCGTTTGGTTGATTGTGTGGTATAAGTGTATAACTAATACCAGCATAAAATCCTGCATGAAATAATACGAAGTTTGGTTGGCTGCATAAGAAATAATATGTGAGTCATTATTTAATGCAACGTTTGATTGGTGGTATCAAATAATATCTGGAATCTATATATATATATTGTTTTGTGCGGGAGAGAATGTAAAATAAAAATACATGCATTAGCTTATGAGATCGGACTATCTAAAGACGAAAATTCCCTTAGAGTAAGTAATTATTGTATAACAATAATCTCTTCATATTGATCACCTCATAAAGATCCATTTGTTAATAGTCAACACATAAACAATCCCCGCATAAGTTCATTACTTTCATCAAGAAAAATAATTTCCGCATAACTAGTTGGTGAACCAAAATGACCCGTTATTGAAATAGTGGAACCTAACAAGTTTGAGATTGAGGCATAGTTGTTACGCAACACTCAAAAAAAAAAAAAAGAAGAGAAAAGGGTGTTGTCGTTGCTGTTGTATTTCTTCTTGAAATTGTCTTGTTAGAAAGGAGGAAATAGTCAGGTTTACCATTTTTCTTTCCCCAATGTTTGAGGCTGAGGGTGGCAAACGGGCGGGTCGAGTCGGATATGAGATGGATCGAAAGCGAGTAATGAAAAAATGGATAAATTATTTGAAGCGACCCATATTTTATACGGATAAAAAAGGGTTAATCGGTTGATAATATGGGTAACCATATTATCCGTGACTTCTTGAATATCATTACTTTTGGGAGAATTCCTAGTCTCCCAAACTTGAGGAACTCTCAATTTGAGGCTTTACAAATGTAAAGTTAAATCCATTAGTTATCCTATCCATTTATATTTTCGAAATGGATAATATGATTCTTATCCATATTTGACCGTTTTAAAAAATTCATTATGCAACTCATATTATGCAACCCGTGTTTTAGTGGATACTATGGGTGGTTAAATGTTTTCTTTTAACCATTTTGAGATAGTTTGGAGTGGTTTTTCATTTTTTTTTCCTTTTGGGGATGTTAAACTCTGTGACTTGTGACCATGGTTATTTACCCCTTCTCAAAAAAATTGCACTATGACTAGTGACCATTCTCACCATGGTAGATTGTCTAGTAACAAGCTTGACAATTTTCCTCTATTCTATGATAGATCTTAGAA
This sequence comes from Nicotiana benthamiana, assembly GCA_034376525.1. Taxonomy (NCBI): domain Eukaryota; kingdom Viridiplantae; phylum Streptophyta; class Magnoliopsida; order Solanales; family Solanaceae; genus Nicotiana; species Nicotiana benthamiana. The sequence goes on from CM067323.1 coordinate 46,821,053, forward strand.
TGAGCTCAAAATATTGTCTGTATGCTATTGCCTTTAACTATTATATTGCAATTCTGCAAAGCTTCGAGTTACCTTTATGTTATCCTTGACAAAACTTGAGGACTAGTAATATAACAAGTTAACCTTTTAAACCAAAAGATAGAAAACAAAACTTGAGGACCATAACTACATTACCATGTCAAAGTCGAGCTCACCAATTAACATAGATCTAACTGTCTGTGTGAATGTCTCCCACCTTCATTCTTCAACGTTCAATTATGGAATTGAGAGACGAATGATTTGCGTTGATGCTTATTTGTTTTGTGACTGTTTATAAGGAAAGAGTATTTACTAAGATTCTTTACATTAAAACATGAGTTTTCCGAACCAAAGTAATGAAATGTTGCTTGCCTAAATCACTAGTGAGTGACTACCTGTCCTCCATCATACTGATGACCTTTCTTTTCGTATATAAGGATTTTCTTTTCTATCAGGAGCATTATTATGATTATCAGTTGCTCACATAATCTTGGCCAAAAAGTAGAGAAATGTGTCAATCAAACTGTTTGCACAAGATTTTCCACCTTCTCTAGAAAGATTGCTAAGTGTGATTTATTGAGTGATTTAGCCTATTTTTTCAGGAAAAGAAGGAAGCAACAAAAGAAGACTTGGACTCGGAGTCTGAGGCTCCATCAAGAGCCTTGAGCTTGTAATTCCAGGGGTCTGTTTCTTTTCAATTTTCCTTTTCTCTGTGTCAATTCTTGTATATAAAGTAATTAAACGTGCAAAGCCTGGTTGGGCTTCCTTGTTCTAAAGAGAAGCCTATATTTTTTTTTTGAACTCCCAACTGAGTTTATATAAGTTCGGCACGGCCTCTTCCCCTGGATACCCGGCTTTAATCCATTTTGACATTCAGGAAGATGCTAAAAGTGATGCAGTTCTGTTGTCTTTCTTGTTAGAGGTTCTGTTTGAAAACGCAAGATTGCTTAATTTAAATTTGAAACAGTGTTAAGGGGATGATATCTCTTCCCTGTATTTTGTATATCGGATGAACTAGAGTTTCCAGTGTAGGTGAGTTTTGCTTTGATATCCTGGCCCCTCTTTTTTCCTTTTCTGTGAAGCAATAAGAGAGTAGGGATCACCAAGTTCCACAAGGCATGAAGGAGCATACAATTTCCACATTGAGTATGGAAAATTCTGGCACATGCATATACGCTCGTCACCTTGAATATGCATCACCTTCACATGTAGCAAATAATACCATTTAGTAGGAGAAATTTCCTCAACAAAACTAGACAAGATGTTTACCTCATTCTCGAATAATTTTCACAATCCAATGGCGCCTCTCTTGGAAATACTTTTCAAAATGATCAAAAACCTAGTCAAATATCATCTAAGTAAATCAAATAATGCTAAAGAAAATATCCCCAATCAATAAGGATTCAATATTTGCTATGAATAAGTATCCACCGCCGCTCAGCTTTAGGGTGTTAGGTTTTTCTCAAATATTGACTTTATCGGGGTATCACGAGTTAAATATTAGGGAGTTTTTTGGTGACCAATGCCACAACTTTCATGCATTTGATGAAAAGTGCGCTCCACCATTATTTGAATTCTTTTGTCATTTTGTTCATTGATAAAATATTAGGTAGAGCTGTCAATATAGGTCGCTTCGGGTTAGCCCAGTCCACATGGGCTTTAGTAATTGATGGGCAGGGCTAAGCTAGCCCACCATTTTGATGGGCCTTATAATGGTTACCCCGCCTCAATCCTATGAGGCATTTGGATCTACACTTATTTTTTGGGTCATATTTTAACTTGTGCCCGCTTTGCATAAAAAAAATTGCAAGTGTACTCACTTTTTTTGTAACTTCAGTATACGGGGCTGAAGTAGCAAATACAATTACGCAAAACTTCAGCATTGTAGTAGACGAGACTGAAGTAGCAAGCGTGCTGAACCAAGTGTACTGAAGTTTTTGTTTGTAATTGCTGAAGTATTTGTTTTTGTAACTGGCAAACTTCAGCTCTAGAGCTGAAGTATTTGTTTTGTTACTGACGAACTTCAGCTCTAGAACTGAAGTTTTTGTTTTGTGACTGGCAAACTTCAACTCTAGAGCTGAGGCTTTTGTTTTGTAACTGGCAAACTTCAGCTCTAGAAGTTATTCTTTCACTTTGGTAATTTCCTATTCAAATTCTGGCCTTAAGGACTCCAGCTCACAAACGACATCCAGTAATTTCTGAAATCACATCCCACTAATGATTAATTCAACATCCATGAGGCTGATAATATGAACATGCAACTTTCACTAATTAAATATTAGAGACACTGCTTAATTACCTTTTTGTAAGGTCTCTTTTCTGTATCACTTGAAGTAATGTAGTTTCGGTGGAAAAGTATAGTTTCTGATAAAATACTGGCACCACGAACAGAAATATAAAAAATATTACTCATATATAGTTGTTAATATGCCCTCAAGAAGTTATCAACGTGGACATATATGTTTACCCTGCATATCTGAGAAGTAGAATGTAGAGATCTATGATATTGTTCTCCTGCCGATGATTGTTTGCATGGAGGAAAATGAAGTAGAAGTTTTATCTCAAGAAGTTTTTGCGGATATAACTTTGAGGAGGAGAATGAGGAGGAGAAAGGGGGCTGAAGTTGTTTAAAAAGTGGATACAAGTAAAAAGTTTTTAAAAAAATGGGTATAAGTTAAATGGACGCGACCAAATAGGATATTCCGTGTAATTTTACAATCCTATGTGGTTGTGGGCTCTCAATGGCCGGCCCATCATTTTTTAAAATATAATTTTATATTTTTTCTTTAAGTTCTAACCTAAAAAAAGATAAATATTTAAAAGTTAAAAAGTATCTTATTAAAAAAAATCACAAAACTTACCTTTTTATACTGTCTCAATATATCACAATAAACACTAAAAAGGTAAAAACACAAGACTATATTTCGTTCACTAAAAGTCAAAACCCAAAATAAACTATTCAAGAAGGCACCCATAACACTTATGAGGTATCCAACACATCATCTTCATCAAACATATTTGAATCTGCTTGTGATAAAGTTGTCATAACATCTTCACTTGCATCTACATCTACAATTTATATGTAAGAATAATTAAATTTTAAAAATTAAAAATATTCAAATTAACATTAAAAAAATATTAATTTAAATTTGAGAAAAGTCGTGAACCCAATTCGAGTACTAACAAGTGTTTGGGTATTTTCATGACGGATGTAACTCCTAAACCTTGTCAGAACACGCTCGACAATGCTAAATGTTGATTTCGATGCTATAGTGGTAATAGGAATACTAAGTACATCACGCGCCATCACTGAAAGATCCATATATTTTCTAGAATGGTCCTTCTAATACATTTCAACATCCATTGCTTGAAAATTTTCGGGATCAAGCTTTGGTTCCTCTAAGTAAAGATCCAATCACTCTCTATCGCTGGAGGCAATATATTTTACATATTTTAAATAAATATTTTTATTAGGCCTACGGGCCGGCCCAACTTAGCCTTAGTCAAGCCTCACGGGCCACGAGCTTGCTCGGGTCGGGGTTAAAAGTCTCATTTTAAATGGGCTCCAAAAATAATAGCCCAACCCTGCTAAATTACGGGCTAGTCTGGGCTTGGCTGGGCCAACGAGTCAACCCATATTGATGGCTTTAATATTTGATATATTCACATAGTAGGGTGGAACACGAGCATCATTTGAGATTATGCTTTAGATTTTGGTTGGACAAGGTGCTATTCTTGGGCCATGTGGTGTCTAGTGATAGGCTCAAGGTTGATCCAAAAAAGATTGAGACACTTCAGACTTGGCTCAGACCTTCTATCGCTACAGAGATCAAGAGTTTCTTAGTTTGGCGGGCTACTAACATCGCTTTGTAGATGGATTTTCATCTATTGCAACTTTATTAACCAAGTTGACCTAGAAGGGCGCTCCATTCAGATGGTCTAACAAGTGTGATGAGATATTTTAGAAGCTCAAGACTGTTTTGAATACTGATCCATTTTTGATATTGTCCTCAGGGTCAAGGATCTATATAGTTTATTGTGATGCTTCAGATGTTGGGCTTGGGTGTGTGGGAATGCAGGATGGCATGGTAATTCGTTCAATTGATGGAGCCGACGTATAGATTGTGGCAGACTTATGAGGCAAGCAGGAAAGCTAGTACAACACTAATGACATGGTCTTAGTTCTCATATCATTTCTTGGGGGAGTTTATCCCACAGACATATATACTCGCAGGGATGAGTTGCACAGTTAGTTTAAGCATTTGCGCTAAGAATGTATGACTGTGACCCAGTATACTTTGAGGTTTACAGAGTTATCACACTATGCATCTCCTTTGATTTTTCTACTAAGAGGGAGAAAGAGTATTTGCATATCCACAATGTGAGCAAGTAATTTTGACCTATTCAAAATACTCCTACAAAATTAAAGAAATAGATTTTTCCCAATTATTTGTAATTTTATAGGATTTTTGTAGGATTTTATTAATTGTTTACATTTTTGTGCACGTTTAATTTTATTAAAATCATGAAAATCTTCCAAAAATGTCAAAAACATCATGCATCGTATATTAGACTTTGTGTTCATATTTTAGGATTAATTAATTGCTTTATCAAAATGAAAAAATCATAAACTTTTGCTCATTTTTACATTTTAGCTTTTAGTTTTAGATTGGTAATTTTCTCTTCATTAATTTAGGACTAGACGAGGAGGTTAAAAGGCGCTTCTGGGAGGACTTGGACGATCTGGTGAGGAGTATTCCCCAGTCGGAGAAGTTAGTTATTGGAGGGGACTTTAATGGGCATATTGGGGCCGAGGCCGGTGGCTACGATGAGGTGCACGGGGGCTTTGGCTTTGGGGCTAGGAACGGAGGAGGCACTTCGCTGCTTGATTTCGCCAGGGCTTCCGAGCTCCTGATTGCGAACTCATCATTCCGGAAGAGGGAGGAGCATTTGGTCACCTTCAAGAGTGCGGCGGCGAGGACTCAAATTGATTACATCCTCATCAGAAGGAGCGACAGGGGTCTGTGCAAGGATTGCAAAGTTATCCCGGGAGAGTCTCTTTCAACTCTTCATAGGCTCCTAGTGATGGATGTTGATCTCTGGGTGAAGAAGAAGAGGAGGGGCGCCCGGGGTCAACCGAGGATTAGATGGGGAGCTTTGTCCAAGGAGAAAGCTCAGGAGATGGAAAGGAGGTTAGAGGAGGGCGGAGCTTGGAGAAGTTATGGGGAAGCGGACGCTATGTGGTCAGCGACAGCTAGCTTGGTTAGGGGGGTAGCACGGGACGTGCTCGGGGTTTCTAAGGGATATTCAGGTAGGCATCAGGGTGATTGGTGGTGGAACGATGTAGTCAAAGGAAAAGTGGAGGCGAAGAAGGCGGCGTTCGCAAGGTTGGCAGGGAGCACAAGCGAGGAGGAGCGGAGAGTGAACAGGTTGTCCTACAGGGAGGCGAGAAGAGAAGCTAAGATGGCAGTCACGGAAGCTAAAAACGCGGCGTTCGGTCGCATGTATGAGGAACTAGGGGAGAAAGGTGGGGAAAAGAAGCTATTTCGGCTGGCTAAAGCAAGGGAAAGGAAAGCCCGTGACCTAGACCAGGTCAGGTGTATCAAGGACGAGGATGGTAGAGTTTTGATGGGGGAATCGCAAGTCAAACAGAGGTGGCAGGCGTACTTTCGGGACCTTCTTAACGAGGAGGGGGATCGGAGCATAGAGCTAGGGGAGCTGGGGCATTCAGAGCGTCATAGAGACCTTGGGTACTGCAGGCGCATTAGGGTGGAGGAGGTCTTAGGGGCGTTGCGCAGGATGAGTAGGGGTCGAGCAACCGGGCCTGACGAGATCCCGGTGGAGTTTTGGAAGTGCATGGGTAAACCTGGAGGGGAGTGGCTCTCTAGGCTATTCAACGTCATATTCAAGACTAAGAGGATGCCGGATGAGTGGCGGTGGAGTACAGTGGTGCCCTTGTACAAGAACAAGGGGGACATCCAGTGCTGCAACAACTATAGGGGTATTAAACTAATGAGCCACACGATGAAGGTTTGGGAGAGGGTGATTGAGGCGCGAATGAGGGGGGCGACGAATATATCGGGGAACCAGTTCGGTTTCATGCCGGGCCGCTCCACCACTGAGGCTATTCACCTAGTCAGGCGGCTGGCGGAACAATTCAGGGATAAGAAGAAGGACCTGCATATGGTGCTTATCGACTTGGAGAAGGCGTATGACAAGGTTCCGAAGGAGGTGCTATGGAGGTGCTTGGAGGCGAAGAGTGTGCCAGAAGCCTATATCAGAGTTATCAAGGACATGTACGATGGGGCTAAGACTAGGGTGAGGACGGTGGGTGGCGATTCAGACCATTTTCCTGTGGTAATGGGGCTCCATCAAGGATCGGCGCTGAGTCCCATGTTGTTCGCCTTAGTGATAGATGCTCTAACCCGTCATATCCAGGGGGATGTGCCCTGGTGTATGCTCTTTGCTGATGATATAATATTGATAGACGAGACGAGGGCCGGTGTTAGTGAGAAGTTAGAGGTATGGAGACAGACCCTCGAGTCTAAAGGTTTCAAGATAAGCAGATCTAAGACAGAATATCTGGAGTGCAAGTTCAGTGACGAGCCGAGTGGGGTGGGCAGGGATGTGATGCTTGGTTCTCAGGCCATCGCCAAGAGGGACAGTGTCCGATATCTTGGGTCTGTGATTCAAGGGGACGGAGAGATTGACGGGGACGTCACCCATCGGATAGGAGCAGGGTGGTCGAAGTGGAGGCTTGCTTCTGGGGTCCTGTGTGACAAGAAAATCCCACACAAACTCAAAGGGAAATTCTACAGAGCCGTGGTTAGACCTGCGATGTTGTACGGGGCAGAGTGCTGGCCCGTGAAGAACTCCCATGTCCAGAGAATGAAGGTTGCTGAGATGAGGATGCTTAGGTGGATGTGTGGGCACACCAGGCTGGATAAGATTAGGAATGAAGTTATTCGACAGAAGGTAGAGGTGGCCCCAGTGGACGAGAAGATGCGGGAAGCGAGGCTGAGGTGGTTCGGGCATGTACGGAGGAGGGGTCCCGATGCCCCGGTGAGGAGCTGCGAGCGGCTGGAGATTGCTGGTGGTCGGCGGGGTAGAGGGAGGCCTAAGAAGCATTGGGGAGAGGTGATTAGGCAGGACATGACTAAAATGCAGGTTACCGAGGACATGACCCTCGATAGGGGAGTCTGGAGGTCTAGAATCAGGGTTGCAGGATAGGGGCTCTTAGAGTCCTTCGTTTGCCTCACCCGGGGTTGGGTGTGGGATAGTAGGGTTACCCATCGATGTCTAGTGTTTTAGCCTAGGTCCCCTCTTGGTTGCGACGGTATTTATGTTCCTTATGTTTACATAACCATTTACGTTATTTCTGCAGGATTACTTATGCTTTGTTTTGTTATTTTGTTTTGTCTTGCCTTGGTTACTAATTTTGTCTTTGTTTTCCAATGCAGCTTTTCATTCTGTCCTATGCGCCGAGGGTCGCGTGGAAGCAGCCTCTCTGCCCTTTTGGGTAGGGGTAAGACTGCCTACATATTACCCTCCCCAGACCCCACCTGGTGGGAGTATACTGGGTAGTTGTTGTTGTTGTTGTTGTAATTTAGGACTAACTAATTAGATAATTAGTGTAATTTTGAAAATTAGATAAATTTAGGATATTAATTAATTAAAGAAAAGAAAAAGAAAACAAAGAGAAAAGAAATTGAAAAAAAATTTGGTCTTGATATATTCGGCCAAATTTTAATTAGCCCACGTCTTCCCCCAAATCAACCCAGCCCAATCCCATTAAACCGATCCAGTGCCCCCTGTCACAAAACGATACCGTTTCACCCTTCTTTCAACACAGCCGTTGGATTCTTTTGATCCAACGACTCGGAACTTAACCTCCATTTTACATATAACTGTCCTAAACTAGAGTCCTCCCCCCCTCGACCCCCTCTCATTCTGTCTCTATATTCTCAAACCGCAAACCCTAGCTTCCCTCTTACCCCATGCTGGATCCGCCGAAAATCGCCTTACAGTGGCAGAGCATCACCAAACAACCTCAAATTAACTCCCTATAATCTTGAGCACCTCCCAAACACTATCCCACTATCAATTTCCCTAAAATCACCACCCAAATCCGTCAATCTCAGATCTGAAATCTAAACCTTAAATCCCTAGTTGCCCAAATAGCCCCAAACTCACATCATAGGACCCTCAACCTCTCCACACCACTGTCCTAACATTTTTCCTCAAAAATCCTTGCCAAAGTCCTCGAATCTTAAATCTACGAAGAACCAGAAAACATGGTTCTATTTTTCCTTCCTTTTTCGAGTTGCTTTGGCTTGCTTCCAGACTCGACTTAGTTGAAAGACCATGCTCATCAATCTTTCTAAACAAGAACAGTTGGTTAGCATATTGTTTTTAGCTATATCGAAGAATTTCCAAACTACCAGACTCCTCTTGGTATTTTCTTTAACCTTTTCCTTGTTTCTTTATTTTGTTTCCCTAATTTCTGCATGTGTATAATCATAAGTAATTTAGTTCTTTTCTGCACAAGTTATTTAGTTTACTGTTTAGGATAGTCCTAAAATTGTTCAAAGCATGTATAATTGTTAGAAAATTATTTTAATTGCATAGTTTTTTTAATTCAATCACACTGTGGGTCAATTAGGTTAATTATTGGGTTTTATACACTATCATGCATGTTTCCTTATTTGTTTTTGTGTTCTACCATCTGTTTGTTTAAATCCTGTTCTTGTTTAGAGTAAATTAGATGAGCACTTTTATTTACTGATTAGGTTAGTCCTTAGGTTAAAATTGATCACCTCGACTCTGTTTATCATTTTTGATTTTGATTTTGATCCATTTTTGGTTTTGCCTTTGTTTGCCATGAGTTGTAAATCAGTAGAGACTTGTAGGGGCCTAATTGAACTAAAAAATACTTAAGATGACGTTAAAAACTTTAGGAAATAAATATCTAAAAGAGGGAAGGTCTTAGAAGAGACAACTGTCCTGAATTGCTTAAACACGATGCAGAAAAGCTGGACAATTGTCCAATATTTTGTATCACAACATGTTGTACTATTAGAAATTTAGGCTAAGAATATTCTTTGATGCTATTTTGGATATACACTATAAAAAGAAATCCATTCACTCATTCTCACACACACAATTATCAACATATTTGCACCTAAAATTCCCTGAAAAAAAAAATTTCCTGAAACTTTTCCGGCTTGAACATCAGTCTCCTAGTTAAAGTTTCTGGGCTGGTCTTCTTTTAAATACTCTGAATTTTTTGAGAATTTTGGTGGTTGGTTCTTAGTTTTCTTGTTTGATTCTGGGTTGCTGCTGTTTGGAATTTTGTTGCTGCTCCACCTTAAGTTTCAGCCAGTATTTCATTTGTTTTGTTGCTGGTTTTGTTGCTATTTTTTAAGGTACAGAATTTAGCCTTCTTCATGTAATGCTTGTTTAGATAATATAAGGCTAAAGCTGCAAATTACATGTGATAAATGAGTGTCTTCTCATATTAGTAATTGATTACATTGATTCATATCTGATCAATCTTTTTTATGTGAGTTTAAGCTTAAAATAATATGGTATGATCAACCTGGTTAATATATTGATGCTTTGTAGTTTTCCTCTTGAAAGTAACCTTGTTTGAAGATGCTGTTTAGCTAAATGTTCTTCATGATAACACTGATTTTGAATGTTCGTTATTGAAGTCATTTCTTCCCTTTTTATTCTGTTGATGAATAATATAATGTTTACTTGAAGTCTTTGGGATTTGTCTTGATAAACATGAGGTACAACCTGTGGATTTGACCACTAGTTGGCCAAATCAGTAAGTTCAAAATCCAAAAAGCTAAAAATGCTGCTGTTGATATCGTGCTGAAACTCGTGGTTTCATGTGTTGGACGAAGCTTTGATGGATAAATCATATCAAAAAGAGGTAGGTGTTCATTAGGTTATCAATTATACGGAAGTTATAATAGAATAGTTGATATTTTCTCTTTAAAAATTTAAATTCGGTACAATATATCATTTGTTATTCTCATATTACTGTTAGGATAGTCTGTAATAACTAGTATCAAAGTGTTGTTAACACAACATGAAATTTTAATTGTAACTGCTATCAATTTCAAAGTTGAAATTTTAATTTCCTCTCCTATGCATGATGAGTCACGATTCAAAGAGGTCTTCTTTATTTAAAGAAGTTCAATATCGTATCACTGTTTCAAATAATTTATTAATACGAAAATTAAGTTTTACAGTCTAGTCATTCATAATATTGACAATCAGAACTTGTGATATCGATATATTTGTGTACTGGAGAAAGTATAGAGGTCAAATATGCCACAGTACATTTGGGGCCTTCAACTAAATTTGGGCCTGACATTAGCCCAAACGAGATGGCCTGGTCGAGAATAAAGATTTGGGTTTGTATTTGAGCCTTCACTTCACGCCTGGGCTCAGTTTTTGAGCCCAATCTAGTGTAATGGCACCGTTCAAAAGGACATGGCCAGAATAACACATTGGGCCTGCTCTTTGGCCCATTATCCTTAGTAGTTATACATGCCTCTCCTAATGCTATATCCATAACTCTTGGCCTTTGCAATAATCTCAAATTAATTTTAGGAAGTAAATATGAACATCTGTAGTTTGCTTTAGTTGAGCATAATCTTTTGAAATAAATTAAGGCGTGCCATCCACAAATGAACCCCATAATCTATGCCCCTCACATTAATCCATAAACTAGTATGGAAAAGACTTGGAACATTCATAACTAGTATAGAAAATACTTTGATTATTTGTAGTTTGCTTTAGGAGCGTTTATAATAAATTTATCATAGCTATGGGTACGGTACCCGTGACGTAGTTGTGATACATAATTTTCAAATCCAGTGATACATTTATATGATCCGGTCACAATTCTAATAATGTTAATAAATTAAATATATTGTAGGTCGTGGGTACGGTTCCCGTGATACGATTCACAATGTGTATCAAACAAACAAGTATATGACAATCATAACTTGTTCAAGAAATAATTTCATAAATCCTAAAAAGCAGTTAAATTAATTAAAAATGGTTATAAAGTTAAAAATGCACATAGTTTCAAAACATGTAGTAAATCAGATAATTAGTTCAATATTAATAGCTAAGCGACCGTGCTCGAACCACGGAACTCAGGAATGCGTAACACATTCTCCCGGATTAACAAAATTCCTTAATCAGAATTTTTGATTTCGCAAACTTCTAAATAAAGTTAAAATTTTTCTCGATTTGGGATTTAAAAATAAACCGATGACTTGGGACACCAAATAAACTATTCCAAGTGGCGACTCTGGAAAATTAAAATAAAATAATCCCATTTCGATTAATGTCACTTTAGGTGGAAAAATTTCCTTGTTTCCCCTCATGTGTAAAAAGGAGGTGCGACAGCTCTGGCGACTCTGCTGGGGATAAAAACCCAGAAATTTTGGTTCAGGATTCAAGAATTCGAGCTTAGAATAACTGTTATACTTGATTTTATTTATTATTTATTTTTTATGTGTTTGAGCCTAATGTGCTAAATGCCGTTTTCACCACTTTGGTATTGTGTGAAATGTTTATAAACTGCTGCGAAACCCCTATCTTCTAATTTTTTGCGAAGTGCACGCTGGCATGACTTCTTTTCTATTCATGTCATACCCTAATTTAGAACGAGGAACATATTAGTTGTTCATGTCATTCGCTTTGGGTTCCTAGTACGTAGTCGCCCCTCTTGCCTAGCTCGAGTTGTCCACTCGGGTAAACTAGATCTAGAAAAATACACCCAGGTTTTAAACCTAGAATAATGCATCCTCATGCCGGATCTCTAGTACAAATTCTTGTTTGCATCTTGTGCATTTGACTTTGGGGACTCAACACAGGGGTTGGGTCCGTCTAGCACAGGTGTACCCAGAAATCAAAAGACCATCCTGATACATTCTTACGTGCTGATTGTATAATTATTTGCTTCAGTTTGCATGTTGACTAGTTTCTAGAATATGGAGAAAATTGGAAGAAATCAAATTGAGGTATGAGAGAGATAATTACCCGCCTTTGAAAAATCTGGTGTCCAAAATATACCGAACTCTGCCAAAATTTTGGAGAAAAAAAGAGGAGAAACAAGGGAAAACTTCTTCAAAATACTTCATGTTTTCTGTTGCGTCAAAACTGACCAAACTATGCGGGTTTGATTCTCACCGGATGTGAGATACGTAGGCAACCCTCATCGGTCCAACCCCATTTTTACAAAAATAACCCAATTTTTTGAAAATATCATCATTGTTGTCATAAATAAAGTGGATGATACCATTTTGTCTAAATAGCCGAAAGTCCCGATGGGTCGCCGGAAGGCCATTTTTGCAAGAATCGCCACCGGCGGTTTCTTTGCCAATTTTTGGCCACTTAGCGAACACAACCCTAAATTTTTCCTTTTTGAAGTGCTGAAGGGCCGTATTTGCAAAAGTAGCCGTGTTTATTTAAATTTTGCAAAATGACCCCTTTTATATCATCTTTTATAAAATTCACTTTGTTTTAAACCAATCACCTTAATCTAAATGTGCAGAATGAGCACGAGTCAAAACTTACCAATGTAGGTTATGATCAAGATACATTGGAACTACACATGTGGTGGGAAGATTTGGGCAAGCAAGGACGAGACATGGTCAACTATTACTTGGGGGCGCTCACCGGATTATTAAATATCAGGGGTAGGGGGAGACATAATAAAAGCACTGGTGACATTTTGGGACCCAGCTCACAACGTTCTACATTTCTCTGACTTCGAATTTACACCTACTTTGGAGGAGATAGTGGGTTATGCTGGGGGTACAGAGGGTCTAAGGCATAAATACCCGGTCTCTCAAAGGACCGTCAATCCTCATAAGTTTCTGGAATTACTAAAAATAAGCAGGCAGGTCCACTATGCAGATTGACGAGTATGTTTTCCACTCTACACTTCATATACCAGTGTTATGGACATATAAGGGGATTCAAAAACTCGGAAAGTAGAATCTGTAGTAAAGGGAACCGACCAAAGTGGGAAGAGCATAGATGCTTCGCTATCATGGTGGCATTCCTAGGTTTTTTAGTATTTCCCATGAAGGACGGGAATATTGATTTATGGGTAGCCGGAGTTGTCAATACTTTGATTACCAATGCTAATAGCACCCTCGCACCTATGATAGTATCAGAAATATTCTAAGCTCGCACAGCTAGCAAAGCCGGGGTAGATTTTTTCAAAGGGTGCAATTTGTTACTACAAATGTGGATGATTAAGGTCGGTACATGAACTAGGGATCTACAGAGAAAGGCTGCATAGAGAAGTTTGGTACAAGGGTCAATGAGTTTGAGATTCCAGAAGGGGTCGTAGATTGGATATCAATTATAATGCCTTCGCTCCATAAATGCAAATCAGATAGAATGGACATTGGAATGCCTATCACCGGTCCTCATTTCCTCCTAATGGGTCTCATAAGTATCCAACCTTATGCCCGTACCGGGTTTTGAGACTACTGGGAAGATGCCAAATACTTCCCAAGGACGAAGACCTTAGCGTTCATGCAGTCGAGATTCACTCTGATGGACAATTTCATGAAGCAGTGGTTCGCCAGATCTGGAGTGAGTGCCAATATTTGACGGCGAACACCCGAGTACGTGATTTATCCAAAGGTCTAACCTTCGCCACGACATTAGTGGCTTAGCTCTTCGCGCAAGGGTGAAGTTTCATCCAGTTAACTTGCTTGGTATAAAAGAAGTGTTGAGAGTTTGAAACACCAGCTAAAAAACCCCACCTACAAGAATTTGTTGAAGCATAACAAGAATAATGGATTGGATGACCAAAAGAAAATGAATACAGGGCCACCATACGCAAGCTGGAAGGCCGAATCAGGGATCTTAAATTTGATAGTGGTTTGAAAGCCGCTGTGGATGAAGGTGAAAAGAAGAAGTTATCCCAAGAAAGCGAAGCCCTTCGAGCCCAGAATCAAAGAATAAAGATAGCTGCTGAAAACCCGTCAAGGAGCCAAGCAGATGAAAGACTTATAAACGGTCTTAGGCGGAAAGTATGTGAGTTTGGGTCTGATTTGGAAAAGTCTAAAGGTAGTCTAGAAAGAGCCTTGGAAAATTTGGCGAAGGACGTAGGCAGAGGTTGTTCAGCATTAAAAGGAAAATATGATAGAGAAGTTGTAAATCTAAAGAAAAAGCTATCTACCCTCGAGAATGAAATGGCTCAACAGACAAAGAACTTCAAGGCAGAGAGGGAAAATTATTATGCATTGATGTCACGATCGGAAAAGGACATGCAACAGTTACAGGTGAAAATCTATAATGACACCCAAGTTCTGGAAGCTAGATCCCAACAAATTTGGCGCATGCTCTAAAAGAAAGGCATCATTAGAGAAAGGATTAGAGGAATGATAACTACATCGTCATGAAATGCCATGAGTGTGAGGATATGACTAGATCCACTTTCTTCGCTGTAGTGATGGCTTTTGTTCGCTAGATAATGGACGACCTGGATCGTATCCAAGGAGATCTTGCACATAGGCCCGTGTCGAGATTGACTGATGTCCCACGGGCCCCTGGAGTAGTTTTGGAGGAACTTATGTGTTCCTGATTTTTCTTTTCGAGTATATATTTCAATTTTCTTTTAGAATGTGCTTTGAGTTTGTTTTAGTTTTTCAGTTCTTAGGTATGTATGATGGAGCTGTTGCAATAGGAAAAAATTAGAAGTTTTATTTTAATGAAAATTTGAAAGAAAAAAAAACCCAAAAATTGTTTCTTTCTTTTATTTCGCATTTATCCCCTGAACTACGTGATGATCTGATTCACGCGGTGTCGCGATGCATAGGCAATACCCATCATATCCGGTCATAGCTATAGATAATTCGAATAAGAGAGAAAATGATGAAAAGAGGACACAAGAAAAAGAGAGAAAACACTGCAAAAGAGAGACTGAAAAGGAAAGAGAGCAAATAATGAAAAGTGCAAAAGAAAATATTCAAAGATATGGGAGGTCACAAAATCCGGGATGAGACACACAACCACTGCAAAATATTTGGAAACACATATAACTGTTTAGGTGCATTGCATTCCCCAATGTGTGATCCCCTATGTGTTAATTCACTCAAGTTAGCCGGTTTTTTGTTTATGTTGTTGAGACCAGGTTCTGTGTTTAAGGTGGTTGGTTTTGTAGTAACATGGCTTCACACCTTTACTTTACAAGATCCAAAAGAAGTGTCGAAATGAATTTAGAGAGTCATCTACCAACAATTTACCCCTCAAAGGATAGCCCATTGTCGGTTATCCCGATGTCAGAATCAGCAAGTGCTAAAGAGAACAAGACGTTGATCCTCCGCATATTGCAAATGAGAGACGCTTGGTCCAACGGTAGAGAGCCACCTAGTGCAACACCTGGTTTTCCCGAGGTGATTCCCAGAACGGGTGGAACTTCCAACATCCCTATAAACTACCCGGCCACCCTATTTGGATACCCTACTATGTCGGCCTATTTCACCGGAATGCCTTCTGAGGTTTGACCCCAGGCACTAATTTCGGGAGTGGATTCTAACATATTCACTGCACCACCCACCTTTGCTACGGCACAACCAATAGCTCCTAGGACAATTTTGAGCCATCATCCTTCACTTTCCAAATACCACCATTTCCATCAGACACGGCTCATGTCACCCCAAACTCCTACCCTCAACAACCTCAGTATTAGTTTACTACGGGACAAGAGAGAACCGTAAAGAATCCTGAGCAAGATGATATCACTCGAAAAATGAAAAACATAGAACAGAGTCTCAAGAACATACAAGGCCTGAATGTCCAGAAGAGTGTCACCTATGCTGACTTGTGCATGTTCCCACATGTTCATATGACCATTGGTTTCAAGACTCCCAAGTTTGAAAAGTATGATGGACATGGGGACCTTATATCCTACGTGAAAAGGTATCGCAATCAGTTAGAAGAGAGGGAGAGAAAGAAGAACTCTTATAGCTTACTTTGGGGAGAGTTTAGCCGGAATCGAATCCGAATGGTATATTGATCAAGACATCTACCGCTGGCACATATGGGATGACTTGGCCTGAGACTTTGTCAGAAAGTTCCAGTACAATGTGAACATAGCTCCAGATCGAAACTCTTTATCCAATTTCAAAAATAAGTCTTCAGAGAGCTTCCAAGAGTACGCTATCAAGTGGCTTGAACAAGCTACAAGGGTGAAACATCCAATGGATGAGACTGAGATGGTCAGTGTCTTTTTGTAAGCCCAAGAGGCTGATTTCTTCCAGAACAGAATGTCAACTATGGGTAAGCCGTTTGCAGAAGCTATAAAGATTGGAAAATGGTGGAGAATGGTTTGAAAATGGGTCTCATCCTGATCCAGTCAGCTATAAGAGCCACCTCTCAAGAAATCTCGAGCGGGTCAGGGGCTGCAGCAAACTGAAGCTGCAACAAACTGAAAAGAAAGAAGAAGTGGCAATGATAGCCTCAACTCGTAGAAAACCCCGTCAACCACGAGGTTACTTCGGTTCCTCTTCAAGCACCCCACAACATTACTAACCTCACCAAGATGCGGCATATGCCATGACTCCTCAGCCTTATGCAGTAATGAATTCCCATCCATACGCTCAACCGCAACAAAATTATAGCCAAAATCGAGCTCCACCTCCCAAAAATAACCCTGCTCACCAAGCTCCATATAATCACGGTCCACCACAGAATAATTTTCCATATAACTCCCGTGCTCGTGAGCCATCTAGAAAAACCAAATTCACACTATTGGTGAATTATACTTTAGCCTTTTTCCAAAGTTGGTCCAAATGGGTTTGTTGCAGACCGTACCTCCAAATAGGCAAAATACAGAGTCACCCTTCTACCGACCCAGTACTCGATGTGCTTATCATTCAGGGGTAGAAGGGCACAATACTGAAGATTGCTGGACTCTTAAGAGAGTGGTCAAAAACCTGATAGAACAAAAGCGGGTAGTGTTGAGAGATGTGGAGGTCCCCAATGTAACCAATAACCCATTGCCAGCTTACAACAATGGGCCAGTTATTGGGATAACCTGTGAGGACAAAGAGTTCGACCCAGCTTTGAAAGCTATCATTGCTATTATCGATGTTGAAAAGAAGCCCAAAGCGGCAGAAAATAAAGCTAAGGATGAGAAGAAAATCAATTCCACTCCTCAAATCATAGAAAAGTAAGCCAAGGCAGGGGCCGCACCCCTTAAAGATGTTTTTCTTTATGTTCCTAGGGCCCCCAGAAAAGAACAATTTGTGTTGAGTCCTTCTAAAAGTTTTGAGCAAAACAATGTCATGGTTACGGTACCAAATATGTACGTACCAAAGGGGACTTATGTGTTACATGGGACGGTAATTTTACCTAGGCTGACTAAGCCCGTGGTTATCAGCCGTCAGCATAAAATCCCTTAAAGGACCCCACTACCATCACCTGGAACTATAATAAAACAGTGGTCACGTACAAAGGAAAAGAAATCATGGGGGAAGTGAATGAAACAAACCCATCTGGAAAGTACCTCAACTTGGAGGAATTGGACAAGACCAAACAGAAGCGGTTTTTGCTTAAAAAGCCAGTCAGTGCTGAAAAGGCAGAGGAATTCTTTCGAAAGATGAAAACTTTGGACTATGTCGTGATTGATCAACTCCGAAAGTCCCCCTCTCAGGTCTCACTTTTGTCTCTACTGATAAGTTTAAATGAGCATCAGAAAGTTCTTTAAAGACACTTAATGAAGCATATGTGCCGGTCGAGAACACAATTGAGCAATTGAAAATAATGGCAGAATGATTTTTTCTATTCAACCAAATCTCATTCAGCCGAAATGACTTACCTCCGGAAGGGGTTACCCACAACAAAGCTCTTCATTTGACCGTCAAATTTGAAGGTACTATGTGAAAAGAGTCATGTTGGATGTCGGATCTGGGGTTGACATCTCCCCTCACTCGATATACAGAGAATGGAAGTTGGGACTAAAAGTATTAGTCCTACAATGTTTGCATGCATGCACTTGACGGCATTAAAAGGGATATGATATGGGAGGTTGATTTGATCCTAACCATCGGCCTGATGGATTTTGAAGTATCATTTCAGGTTTTGGACATGGACATCTCCTACAATTTTCTCCTAGGAAGACCTTGGATCTATGCGGCAGGGGAAATGTCATATGCTCTCTACTAAATGGTTAAGTTTGAACATGAATACTAGGAATCATGGTCCATGGAGAAGCTGAGCAATCAATCTACAGGGACCCGTCCGTCCCATGTTTGGAGGCTAGGGAAGGTAATGAGCACATAGTCTACCAAGCTTTTGAGGTCGTGGTCTCAAACTAGTGTTAGGAAGGAACCCCGTGTCCTTAACTATTCTTATCAAACGCGTCAATCATGGTTGCCAGTAAAATAATCAAACATGGTTACAAGCCCTAGAAAGGGCTCGAGGCATCTTTGCAAGAAATTACAGAGCCTATCACTTTGACTGCCAGTGAGAACTTCTTTGGTGTCAGCTTCTGAGCTACAGAAGCCGACGTAAAATGGGCTAATAAACGTAAGAACGATGGGTGGGTTCTGCCTCAGCTGGTCCTGCATCTCGCCAGAACGTTTGTTAAGCCAAGACACATAGAGGAAAATGATGAGGCCTTCACGACCGAAGAAATTGAGGACATCTATGGGGAAATGAGGCAAATGTTATATGAGGCTCATATGGTCCAGCCGGGTGAAGGCTCAAGTACTGATGAGGTGCAGTATATGGGGCCATATGCCAAACTTTAAAATTGGAAGGCTACTATGTTCCCAGTCAGGCGGGAATCTCGGTAGTTCAATCTTGCAATATTTTTTGCTTTCTAAGTTATTTTAGGGCGTAACTCGAGTATTTTTACTTTATTGTCTTTTAAATTTCAATGTAAACATTCTATCTTCAAATTCAATAATGAAATCAATATTTCATCGTCTACGAATCTCTCTCTATATTCTTTCTGATTTTTGTTATTTTTTCTTATCTCTCTTTTCATTTCTAATAATGCAGACTTAAATAGCGTGACATGCTTGCAGACTTTATGCCCAGATCCTAACACGATGTCTAAGTGTGAAATAATGAATCAAGAACCCGAATATGATAAAGATGAGGCTTTTAGGGAAATAAACCGAGAACTAGAAAAATTTGAGAATAAGCATAAGCCAACTTAAACGAAACAAAGCCGGTTAATTTGGGTAGTTTGGAAGAGGTCCAAGAAACCTTGATAAACATTCACACAAATGAAAGAACTAGGGATACATTGGTCCAACTTTTGTTCGAATCCAAAGAAGTGTTTGCCTGGTTCTATGATGAAAGTCCAGGACTGAGTGTTGATTTAGTATTGCACAAATTGCCAACTTACACCAGTTATCCCTTGTCCAACAAAAATAGAGAAAGTAACAGATATCAGTGGCAAGATTTAAGTGGAATTCACCAAACAGTTGAAAGCGGGTGTTATCTAAATGGTCTGATATACTACATGGTTTGATAATGTGGTCCTAGTGCCAAAGAAAGATTGGGGAACCCGAATGTGTGTTGATTATCGGGTTTTGAACAAAGCAATCCCCAAGGACAACTTTCCATTACCAAACATCCATATCCTTGTTGACAACTGTGCTAGACATAAGATTGTCTTTAGTGGATTATTATGATGGGTATCATCATGTTTCAATGGATGAGGAGAACGTAGAAAAGACAGCTTTTACCATACCTTTGGGTACTTACTGTTAGAGGGCCATGCCATTTGGTTTGAAGAATGTCGGGGCAACTTACATGAGAGCTATGATTGCCATCTTTCACGGCATGATGCACCAGGAAATTGAGGTGTATGTGGATGATGTGATCACTAAATCAAGAACGCAGGATGACCATATGCGAGATTTGAGAATTTTTTTGAGCACCTGCATAAGTATGACTTGAAATTAAATCCAGCTAAATGTGCATTTAGAGTACCATCTGGGTAACTTTTGGGGTTTATAGTGAGTCAGAGAGGCATCTAGTTAGATCCAACAAAGATAAATTCTATCGGGATTTGTCAACTTCAAGAACCAAGAAAGAAGTTATGAGTCTGCTGGGAAGGTTGAATTACATTAGCAGATTCATTGCTCAGTTGACTTCCACGTGTGAGCCCATATTTAAGTTGTTGAAGAAATATGCGACGATTAGATGGACAGATGAGTGTTAGGAAGCTTTCGACAAAATCAATGAATATCTGTCAAATCCGCCAGTGTTGGTTCCACCCGAGCCTAGAAGGCATTTGTTTTTGTACATGACAGTATTGGAGAAATCTTTTGGATGTGTTCTTAGGAAACATGATGCGACCGGGAAGAAAGAGCAAGCCATATACTATTTGAGCAAGAAGTTCACTGGTTAGGAAGTCAAGTATACTTTATTGAAAATAACTTGTTGTGCCCTAACTTGGGTCGCTCAGAAGCTTAGGCATTACTTGTTGGCCTACATCACCTATATCATTACCAAATTAGATCCTTTGAAGTACATATTCCAAAAGCCAATCCCCACGGGAAGGTTAGCTAAATGGCAAATCCTGCTCACCGAGTTTGACATAGTCTATGTCACCCGCACGACAATGAAAGCCCAAGCCTTGGCTGATCACCTAGCTGAAAACCCTATTCATGATAAATATCAGCCTTTGAGTACTTACTTTCCAAACGAGGAAGAAAATTCAGTTGAGGTATTTCCAAAAGACACCAATGCTTGGAAAAAATTCTTCGATGGAGCTATGAATGCAAAAGGTGTCAGGATTGGGGAAATTTTGATTTCTCCCCCTAGTCATCACAATTCGTCCACAGATCATCTTTGATTTTTCTGTATGAATAACACTGCCAAGTATGAAGCCTGTATTACGTGAACATGGAAATCGATTAGGATGTGGAAGAATTGTTAATCATGGGAGATTCCGACTTAATTATTTGACAAGCTCAAGGTGAACGGGAAACTCAAAATATCAAGCTTATTCCACACATGCAACATGTGGAAGATCTTAGCAAGCAGTTAAAATCTATCGAGTTCAAGTACATTCCTCGGTTTCAAAATGATTTAGCCGATGCATTAGCTACTTTGGACTCGATGATATTGACCCATTGGAAATCCAAATTTGAGAATGACATGGTTATTGCAATACAATTGAGATGGAACCATATGTTCATCCATGGTATCATGATATCAAGAGATTCTTGAAAACAAAGGGATATCCCGAATAATCTAGTGGAGACCAAAAGAGAACTATTAGAAGGCTTGATCGGTGCCAACCCTACACCACTACGAAGTGCCAAGAGCGGTCAATGCAGCTTTTACCCAAGATGGTCGGGATTGAATCCACTGGGAGCTAGATTATTTGGGATTTGGATTCCTATCTAAAATACTAGTGTGTAGTGCTCTTAATTACACTTCCAATCATAATTGTTTGCTTTTACTTCTAATTTTATGCTAATAAGATGATAAATCAAACTAAGTATGAATGCTTGTATGGTTTTCTAAATAGTTAAAGAGGCATTAGGGAAGTGACTTTGTCCTAGATGAATACTTTACGGGTTCTAAAGCCTAAGGCAAAGGTGTTATGTTGAGGATTGCGATATAGACAATGCACAAAACTACTCACTCTATACCTCTCGTTAGCTTGAGTGACTTTTCCAAAATTGACTTCCTTAAGACATATTGGGTATCAAAATTATGCAAGCAATATAGGCTCAAGTCAGATATTACTATCTCTAGGTTTAACTCTTTAATTGGGGCTATCAATCTCCTGATTACACTCGCAATTCCTTATTGGACTGATTTTTCTCGACTCAAGCTCTCTTTCTCAAGAAGAACCCAAGTAAAAAAAGCATAAACTAGTGTTTGCAACTACTAATTCAACATGGAAAATACAAATCAATCCAAATATCAAATACATATAAATACCTAAGCCTAAAAACAAAAGACCCATCAAATCCCCATGCTAGGGTTGAGCCACAACCCTAGCTACTAGGTATAGCTACCCATAATAATGGAAGAAATCAGATAAATAGATGAAGAATAGCTTATATAATTTGATTACAAACTAAGAAATTGAAGATTCAGTGTTAAACTAGCTACAAATTACTCAAAATGGAACAAAATCGCGTTTCACGTTCTCTAAGTTCTAACAGATACCCTAAAAATATGAAAAGAAAGCATTTATACGAGGCCAAATTTTCTGGATAAAATTACCCCTGACAGAGGTACTGGAGACCGCAAAAAATGTACCACGGTCACGATGAGACTTTTTGGCTTGACTTTTCATTCTCTAAATCTGGCCATTGTGGCCGCGGTGGATTCACTGCGATCCAAAAAAATGGATCGCGGACCATGCTGGCTTCAATCTTCCAAACTCCAAACTCTCTGAATCTCCTCTCCGTGGACCGCATAAAATGGTTTGCGGACGCGAGAAATCCTTTGCAGACCGCACTGCTTGAAGCTCCAAAAGTGCACCTATTCGAACTTATCCACCCCAGACCGCACTAAATGGTCTACAGCCGTGGTGGGTATGTTGCGGCTGCAGTGGATTTTATGTTGTAGCAATTCCTTGACTTGTTCGTGGTGCTTATGCAAGTTTCACTCCTTTTTGAGCTGTTGTTGACTACTTGTCACTTTTTTAACCAAACCCTGCAAACAAGTACAAAATGTAAGCCTTTGGGACTATTTGTATGCATTTTTTATCCAAAACTCAAGTAAAAAAGAGTGTGAAATGCACTAGAATCCCTAGTTATCAATCCTCCCCAATATTTTCTTCCTGAGTGGAGAAGTCTTGTATAAAATGATTCCAGATCTGAACCTTTTAAGATGCGTGGATGACCAAGAGGCCAGAAGAATAATGAATGAAGTGCACTCAGGAGTATGCGAACCCCCATATGAATGGATACGTCCTTGCAAAGAAAATCCTTCGGGCAGGTTACTACTGGATTGTAAGGCCTCATAAAGTTTTTGCTAAGTAACCTAGGATTTCGTGGTTCCAAGGTAGGATAAATATTTTATCTTGCGTGCGAATGAGGATCTAGGATATAATTAATGTCAATTGGATATGTTAATAAATGTATGAGTGGTATTAGGAGTGGATTGGGGTCTAAGGAGATGCCTAAGTCTAAGCCAAGTTGGAAAATTTCACATTAGATAAAAGTTGTAGATAAATAAGCACATAACCTTACTTTGAACGATCATATATCCAGTTATGTTATAAGTTGTGTGAGGAACTGCCTATAAAATTAAATCCCTTTGAGTCTAGTTTCTAACGCAACAAACCGTGCATCATTTGGAGGTTCATACAGAAAGTTATGACCATTTTACTGGGCATGTGTCACTAGCACGCCCAAATGCGCGCCCGCGCTAAAAGTGCGCGCCCAAGACAGAATGCTGGGCAAACTAGCACGCCCAAATGCGTGGCCGCACTAGTAGCGGGCCTCTAAATACCCCAAGACCAGCCTAGAGTGTTCCCAAGTCATTTTTGGGGTTAAGGCTTGCTCTCTCAAGGGGATTTCGTCCCAAACTTCATCCCTATGATCCGAGGTAAGGTTTTTAGTGTACCTTGAGTGATTTCTACCCCCTAAACACTTATACTAACCAGCATTAATCTTCGAAATCCTTAGATTTTCTTCAAATCCTTGAATTCATCAAGAACACCACAGGTGGGGATTCTTAAAATTCTTACTACAAAAGGTATGTCTATCATCTCTAACTACTCTATGGTGATTATTCATGTAAGGTATATACATTAGAACTCATGGGATGGTGATTGGGAGCCATAGGTGCCTAACCTAGGTTGTGTTTGGTATTGTATAGATTGTGAGATGGGTCGTTGGGGTATGATTCTTGGGGTAATAGTATTATGTATGCATGCATGTGCAAATAGGGTTGTGGGAAGATTGATGAATATGAATAGGTAAAGATTGGGTTGGGGAAAGAAGGAAATCTTGTAAAAGAGAGTTAAAAATCAAGACTGTCAACTAATGTTTGATAAAATGCTCCAATAAGCTGAAACCATGAATACCTTTCTAATTTGTGTTCAATTTTGTCATGTTTCATAGTAGATTGGAATTGCTAGAATTTCTAGAATGTTGTAGTAACTTAAGGAAAGCTTAATCGAGGTATGTATGGCTAACTTTGATCCTTGTAAAATCGCCTTGTTTGTGTGCGTATTGCTTGGTAGGTGATATATATGTGGATTATTCCTGAACTTCTTGTGATTAGTATGATTGTGATTGCGTTATGTGATAAGGGTTGCGGAACAAATGACAAAAAGGGAATTGTAAATAATGTACTGGAATAGCTGTGGTAACAATGTCTATGGCTTGTTTTGGGAAATTACCAATGTAATTTAAAATGTATATGTGTCGTTGAATATGATGGGAATATTATTGAGGTTATGTAAACTCTTGTAATATTGTTGTTGTTATCTCTTGAGAAGTATTGTTGTCAATCCTTGTGAGTTGTATTATTGTTGTGTTGTTTGTGAATTGAAAACTGTACAGAGGGATCAGGTTCTGCGCCGCAACACAAAGTTATAAGGTGTGGGTTGTGGTGATAAGGGTTGCCGAGGTAATAAAGGTGGAAAGTGATCGAAATCACTATTAGAATAAACATTTGAGCAATTTGTGAAATCATTGGTGTGGAATTGTGGAAGGTGGAAAATAGGAGAGAGTGAAAACTTGTTTGGTTTGATTGTTCCTTTTCTTGTGCATTTGATTATTGTTTCTATTACTGTTACCTACTTGTGTGTGGTATTGTTGTTAATCCTTGTGAGTTGTTTATTGTTGTGTGTTATTTGTGAATTGGAAACTGTACGGCAGGATTGGGTTCCGCGCCGCAACACGAAGTTATAAGGTGTGGGTTGTGGTGATAAGGGTGGCCGAGGTAATAAGGGCGGACGAGGTAATAAGGGTGGAAAAGTGATCGAAATCACTATTGAAATAAATATTTGAGCAAATTTGTGAAATCATTAGTGTGGAATTGTGGAAGGTGGGAAACCAGGAGAGATTGAAAACTTGTTTGGCTTGATTGTACTTTTCATGTGTGATTGGTTGTTGCTTCTATTACTGTTTTCTACTTGTGTACGGCTTGAGTTTACTTGGAACAGGTTTGTTCATACATAACAGTACAATTCAAATGTACAGACGTCCCTTTTGCCGGGGGCGTTACATTCGTGTTATGATTGTAGGTGGATCTATAGCAGGTATTCCATTCCACCGACCGTAGCTCCTCATTACTTCCCGTCAGCTGATTCGATGAGCCCCTTTCCTTTCGGGGCCCTATGTGGCTCAGGCCACTTCTGTTTTGGGACCTTGTTTTGGTGTTTGTAAAAGGTATAGCCGGAGCCTTGTTACCGGCAAGTGTTGTACTATGTTCTTTCATCTTAAAGGCTTCGTAGACAGGAAATGTCGGTCATGAACTTATGTATATCTACTTTGTATATTGGGCATTGTAAATGTAAACCACGCTAAAGGTCATCTATGTTATGTACACTTTTGTAAAAGGTGTTTTAATTATAATTAGATGTTTCACTTGGTTAATAAGTAAATGAAATATGTGGGGTAACACTGCACCCAGATCCGCTTGACTAGGGATACCCGGTCGAGCGCCGGTTATGGTCCTTAGATTTGGGGTGTGACATGGATAACCATAGAAAAGGATTGCTTTAGTTTTGTCCGGAACTGCCATCAGTGTCAGGTACACGGTGACCTCATTCATGCACCACCTTCGATATTGCATCCTATGCTAGCACCGTGGCCATTCGTTGCTTGGGCTATGGATGTCATTGGGCCAATCGAGCCGAAAGCTTCAAATGGGCAGAGATTCAATTTTGTTGCCATTGACTATTTCACACAGTGGGTTGAAGCAGTCACTCTCAAAGCCCTCACCAAGAAAGCAGTGGTGTACTTCATGCATTCCAACATTATCTCTCATTTTGGTATTCCTAAAACTATCATTACGGACAATGTTGCAAATTTGAACAACAATTTAAGATCACACATCATAATTCTACTCCTTATCGGCCTAAATTTAATGGTGCTGTTGAAGCAATGAATAAAAACATCAAGAAGATCCTTAGGAAAATGATTCAAAGTTCTAGACAATGGCATGAAAAGTTGCCTTTTTCATTGTTGGGATATCTCACAACCATGCACACATCAGTTAAAGCGAACCCTATATATTGGTTTATGGAACTGAAGCCGTAATACTCGCAGAAGTTGAGATTCCATCTCTTCGAATTGTCACTACCCTAAAATCCCTCCGAAAGAGTCGCGATGGCACCAAGTCTCTAAACTAAGTAAGCGTAACATAAGCTAAAATAATATTAATTCTTTCTAACTTTAAATTAACCAACTTTAAATAATTCAAAATTTTTCAAAATCGATAGTACAATTCATAAGCCCCAAAAAAGAGCAAATTGAAATATTTACAATTGAAGGTGACTCCGAGACCTGCGAACGCAACAACAGGTTACCCTGAGTCTCCACTGCGATGACTCGCACAACTACTATCGATCAATACCTGGATCTGTACACAAAAATATACAGATGTGTAGTTTGAGCATACCATGACGATGCCAGTAAGTATCAAGACTAACCTTGGTGGGGTAGTGACGAGGGACGGCCAGGACACCTGCTGATCAATTAAAATTAACAGGATATGATAAACATCAAGATAAAGACAACGAAGTAATATCAACTGCGGAGAGAAAAAATCCAAATACAAATAGTATAAACAATGAAGGGAGAACAGGGATATCAACTAACGGAAATCACGTAAATCAGATAACCCAAACAATTCAACACTGATACAATAGATATAGAGAGAAGTAAGAATGTTTCCAACTAAAGAAAACAATGTCAACTCAATCGATCACATAATGTTTAATACATCATCCCGAATATTTCAATCCTTGATTCCTCATATCATAATCCTAACTTTTGAACTTTCAGCACACCTCGTGTCCACACATTTTCCATATCACTCTTAACACAAAATCCCCATGATATACAATACCAAATGTCCTTACAAACGCATATAAGATGTTCAAGAAGTCCTATGTACATAATATAAATAAACTTTGAATTTCTAAATAAGTTTGTAAAATCGACGAGAAAAGATGAATTTATTTTTAGAAATCATTCGAGTAAGAAAATACCCATTTAAATTTAAAATACAACATCGGAAGAATTATTACCTTTAACATGGGAGTTGATAACTTAACACTTAGTAGGAATTTCCTTTTATGTAAAATACAACCTCTGATGGTTTAAAGTGATATAATTGAGAAACTAATTGAATTAAGGATGTAACAATTATTGAATTTTGAATTATTGGAACGTATAAATAAATATGTATATATAAATACGGTGAGGCATTGAAAACATTGTGGGTTCTAACACAAGGATCACAATAATAAAGGAATTTAACAATTTAAACATATGAATTGATAACAACGAGTAAACATAGCAAGCCGAAGGTGCACGACACCAAAATCCAATCACTAACAAGGATAAGAAAACCAAACACATAATTTCACTTTAATTTTGTTTATCTCATGGCAGGCGTGCCATCTGCTCCCATTCACTTATCTTGTGGTAGACGTGCCACCCGCTCCCATTTCACTTATCTTGTGATAGGCGTACCACCCGCTTCCATTTCACATATCTTGTGGTAAAAATACCACCCACACCCATTTTATTATATCTTGTGGTAGGCGTGCCACCCGCTCCAATTTCATTTTATTTTGTGGTAAGCGTACCACCAGCTCCCATTTCGTTATATCTTGTGGTAGGTGTACCACCCGCTCCGATTTTATTATATCTTGTGGTAGGGGTACCATCCACTCCTATTTCATTATATCTCATCATTATTTATAAATGAATCCCCACAAGGGAATAATATGGAAACAACAACATCTCGGCCAGGAAATAATAAGGAAACAATAATATCCCGGCAAGGGAATAATAAGGAAAAGATAATATCCCGGCAAGGGAGTAATAAGGAAACAACAATATCCCGGCAAGGGAGTCAATAATAAGAATAAACACGTTACGGTAAGGAAACCAATAGTAAGAATTAAACATGTCCCGGCAAGGGAATCAACTATAAGCAAACTTGTTCCAACAACTAACTTCACAATGAAATCTCAACTACACAACAAGATGTAATAATCACGTGATAACTACACCGACAACCACAACAATTGGACATGTAACCTATTTGCACGAAGTCATAAAGGAACTCACAACCAAGAAGTATCAAAATAATAAGAAAGGCACTCACTTCAATTAAGGTAATTTAGGGTCAATGTAACACGTAATAATTAGAGGAAAGCTATCAACGTCACATGAAGCATATAGAGGCAATTTAAGCAACTAGGAAACCCAATCATAATAGGATACTATCCACATAAGGACCTAAGAACTCTAGAGGAAAATTTCCCACAAATAATTCTGAGCACACACTCGTTACCTCGCATGCACGTACTACAGTTAGAAAAGAAGACTCAATCCTAACGGGAAGTCCCCCATACAAGGTTAGGCAAGATACTTACCTCAAAAGCGACAACCGATACTCTAAAACACACTTCTCGGGTGAAAAGACCTCCAGACGACCCATATCTAACCAAAAATGATTTGAATACATCCACCAATGCAAGAGAAAACAGTTCCAATTAACAAAACTATGATTCTTATACAATTTGCAAAAAAGTCAATAAAAATCAACTCTCCGGGCCGACACCTCGGATCCCGACGAAATTATAAAAACCGAATATCCATTCCGATACAAGTTCACCCATACAAAAATTATCTAATTTCGATGCCATTTGGTCATTCAAATCATCATTTTATATTTTTGAAAGATTTCACAATTTTCCCCAAAATTTTCCTTTAGATTCTCATGAATTTGATGTTAAATCTAAGATATAATCAGAAATATAGTTGAAAATTGATTAGAGATACTTATTCAATGATTTGGAGAAGTTGGGGTTTTGAAAAATCATCCATGGAGGTTTAGAATTTGAGAAAATTAAAAAATGGGTGAAAATTTCGTCAAAAACCTCACTAACAGGTCTCTAATGTTGCATTTGAGACCCAGGGTTTGCAATTGCGAATCCTTGCAAATTGTGAATTAAGAGGGCTGATAAAAGTCACATTTGCGAGCAAAAGTTTGCATTTGTGAACTAGGCATCGCAAATGCGATGAAAAAGTTCGCATTTGCGAACACACCAGAAACCAACAATTTTCCCGACACAAAAATAAGCATAACTTCCTCATACAATGTCTAAATTCGATGATTCTTTTTCCTATGATTCCGTAATTTTGATACGGATCTAATG
Organism: Nicotiana benthamiana; assembly: GCA_034376525.1. Lineage (NCBI taxonomy): Eukaryota > Viridiplantae > Streptophyta > Magnoliopsida > Solanales > Solanaceae > Nicotiana > Nicotiana benthamiana. The sequence goes on from CM067323.1 coordinate 46,850,463, forward strand.
GTTCAAATAAAACTGAATTTAGATCTTATTTTTTAAATTTGGTATTATTTTTGCTTGAAGAAATGACGATGAAACATCCAAACATGCACAAAAGTCTAAAAATATCATAAGGACTTATTCGTGTGATCAAATCATCAAAATAATTTAAAAAACTATGAATTTAACCTCAAAGCTCATGATTTTCTAACTTTCCAACTAGACGTCCAAATCATATCAAACCAATTCCGATTCTCACCAAATTTAGCAGATAGGACTTAAATATCATAACAAACTTGTACCAGGATCTGGAACAAAAATATGGACCTAATACCAATGAGTTCAAATATTAATTCATTTATTTATTTCCTTTAAAAACCAGTACAATAATTTTCTTCAAAAATTATTTTCCAAGGCTAGGGACGTCAGAATTAAATTTCGGGCATACGTCCAAGTCCCAAATTTTACCGCGAACCTCCCATAATCATCGAAATACAGATTCGGGTCTGTTTATCAAAAAATTTTGACCAAAGCCAACTTAAAACCAAATTTTAATTCTGAAATTACTATTTTTTTTTTGCATATTTTCATATAAAAGCTTTCTGATTTCACGCCCGGACTGTGCACGAAAGTCGATACATATAATATGAAGTTACTCGCGACCTTAAACTGCTATATCGGATGAAAATTTTCAAAACAACCAGTCGGGTCGTTACATTTTATATTCATTGTCGAAGTTGAGATTGAGGACAATGAATGGGTCAAGGGCCGTCTAGAACAGTTAACCCTGATTTATGAGAAGCGGATAGTCACAGTTTTTCCACGGGCAGTTGTATCAATAAAGATTGGCCTGCGCCTACAACAAGAAAGTGCGGCCTGGGAACTTTAAAGTGGGGCAACTCATTTTGAGACATATTCTCCCTCATCACAAGGAAATAAAAGGAAAGTTCACTCCAAATTGGAAAGGTCCGTACATCATAAGGAAATTGTTGCCAAAAAGGGAGTTGTACTTAGGAAACATTGAAAAAATGACCCCAAAATAGCTGTCAATGCGGACACGGTGTCGCGCCCCCTTTTTCTCACAAAATTGGGTTTTTGACATTTGGGAGGACAACTCATTCCCTTTTGGGAATTTGAGTTTGAATTGAAGCGTCACCATCTAATGATTAAGGTGAATTAGGAAACCAAGAGGGTTTGATTTGAGTAACCAAAGATGGGGTAAATGCTTGAAATTATCCCAAGGGGAAGGTGTTAGGCACCCCTGAGGATCCACTAGTGTGGTTCCCGGCCAGACTATTGTTGTGAATTTAGGTGCAAATAACATTTACGCAAATATAACATGAAATAAGAGTGTATTTTCACATAATGGTTGCAAATAAACATAGTTGGAAAGAAATAAAAGGAAGTTGATTAAAGAAATTGTTTTAAATTTTTAGAAGAAATAAAGGAAAAGGGGTCCTAGGTTTATAAATAATACAGATCATCCCACACAATATCTGGTAATCACTCCTCAGTGATGGGCTATGAAACGACCCGACCCGTAGTCTAAGGTATCTCCGTTCCGTTTTTCCTGTTTCATGTTTCTATAAGTTCCACTATATGTGTTTGGAGAGTTTGAAGTAATTCTGATGGAGTTTGGGTAGAAATGAGACAATTAGCCTCTTTATGAGAAAAATTAGTTTGGAAAAGTCAACGAACATTAACTTATGAGTTAGAAGGCTCGAAATAGATTTCCTATGATTCAAGTAGTTTCGTATGGTGATTTTTGACTTAGGAGCGAAGTCGAAACTGAATTTGGAGATCCGATGTAGAATTAGGCTTGAATTGGCTAAGTTTGAATTTTGGCTAAGTCCGGTTGATAGGTGAAATTTTGATCCGAGGGTCAGAATGGAATTCCGACAGTTGCAGTAGCTCCGTTTGGTTATTTTGGGTATGTTTGAAAATTTTGAGATCATTCGGAGGTGTTTAGGTCGGGATTTGGATCAAATGAAAGTTTCGGAAGTTTTAGTTTAACTTAAGCTTGAATCCATGGTAATTTGATGATTTTGATGTTTATGATAGTGTTTTTATGCTACGAGCGAGTTTGAATGAAGTGATAGAACATATATGTGCTTTTGGTTGAGGTTCCGAGGGCCTCGGGGTAATTTTGGATGGCTAACGGGGATTTTTGAAGTTATAAATGCAGCAGAAAAATTGCAGAGTTAAATTGTTCTTCGCGATTGCGAGCCTGTGGCTGCTATCGCAATTAGGGAAAATGGGAGGCCAAAAATATGTTCATTGTGATCACGAAGGGGAGTCCGCGATCGCATAGAGTTGAGGGGCGAAGCACTGCGATCGCATAGGCCAATTTGGAGGCCTTGGCAGTTTGTTCTCCGCGATCGCGTGACGGTGAACGCGATCGCATAGGGTTAAATTCAAGGGTCTGAAATTTGTTCTCCGCGATCGCGTGCCTAGGGACGTGATCGCATAGAAGGAAATAACTGGGTAGAGAAGGGTTTTTAATAGCATTTCATCCGCGAACCAAACATAATTTCCTCCATTGTTAAGCAACCAAGAGAGCCTTGTGAGCAATTTGAAGCGTGTTCTCAATGGACATTGATTGGAGGCGAGTCTCTTGACTTAAAAACACCAAATTTTGGGGATTTGAAAGACCATTTGAACTCCGATTTTGATAAAATTTATATGTAGGGACTCGTGGCAAGACGACGAATTCGTTGTTGGGATTTTTGGAATTTTTTGAGAAGTGGGCCTGGGGCTCGGGTTTTACCAACTTCGTGAATTCAGTATTTTTTGAGTAATTTCAATTTGCTTATGTATATTTAGTCTATAATAACATATTAGTTGTGGTTTTGATTAGATTCGATGCTCGTAGAGGGAGATTTTAAGGGAAAAGGCATTGCAGACCAGTCTACGACCGGTTAGAGGTGAGTAGTTTGTATAGATGATGGCCTGAGGGTTTGAAACCCCGGTTTATCACATCATGGTGCTATGTTAGGGCATGAATCGCACCCCATGGCAGGTGCGGGATTGTAAATGATTTGGGATTGTGACTTGGTCCATCCCGGGAGCTAAATAGAGTTGTAGGCGGCTGATACACACCCTGTATTGATTATATCTGGGCGTACTGCCATGTTTGGGGCCTTGTGCCGATATGTAGCATCCATATAGGATGAATATCGTTGTGATAGTATGATTTGCATAATCATTAATCTCAGTCCTGCGCTTAATCACTGTTATTAAATGATAAGTCACCTTATTTCTGTAATTAACTAATTAAATTATATTCACCTTAATAATTGGAACTGAGAAATTAGATTGAATATGTTATGTGACTAATATGCATACTGTGGACTGAATCTGGGTCGGGCTACACGCCGTAGCGATTATCATATATTGATATTGAGGCCGAGAGCCTGCTATGCCAATACCTGGCTGATATTGTGCGTGGGCTGAAGGATCCCCTCCGGAGTCTGTACACACCCCCAATGAGCGCCGTCGACGTTAAATGGATCGGGCTGCATGCAGCAGTGTATTCATGTGCATTGCATTGCATCTTTATCTGATACTTGACTATTATATTTGATATTGCTTTGTTGTTAGTTCGTAGCTAAGGAATAGGACTGTTAGGTTTAGCTTTGCTTTGTGGCATTTCGTAGATTTATTACTTTCAAACATTTTTCTATGCTTATTATTTACTGTGTCGGTAGTACTCATCCCTACTCCCTGCACCTTGTGTGCAGATTCAGGTACACTAGAGGCTTAGCTGATACTCGTAGTCTCTAGACTTTTTCCAGAGCCGTTGAGGTAGCTGTTTGACGGTCGTAGGACCTGGCTGCTCTTCATATTCTAGATTATCATTATTATATACATTTTCCAGATTCTATTATATTTCCATTCGGATATTATTTTCCAGTTTTTGTCCGAGGCTCTAGACTCGTAACCCCAGATCTTATGGGTGTGTGTATCGATTTTTGTAGTTATTCATATCACTTTATTAATATTTTTGGATTATTATTCTAAAAATTACTATAATATTATTCAATTGTCGGTTTGAGACTTAGTGTTAAATTGAAACTGATTGTTGGTCAGGCTTTCCTAGCTTTGGGGTTAGGCGCCATCACGACTGGGTTTGGTTAGTGACAAGTTGGTATCAGAGCCCAGGTTACTAGGCCTCACGAGTCATGAGCCGGTTTAGTAGAGTCCGTTTTATGGGTGTGTCGTGCACCACACTTATAAGAAGGAGGCTATAGAACTTTTATGAAACACTCCAATTTCTTGAGATCTCATCGTGTGTCCTTGATTTAGCTTGAAAAGTAACTCTTGAAATTCCTTCCTCACGCCTGTATGCACGTATGAGCGCTCGGTATTATATGTGCTTCTATGGCTTATGAGTCCAAGTTCGAGGGGCGAGATGTAATCTTTGTGAGGATGATGTTGGGCCAGTCTGGAGGACTTGAGGCCGGATATTACCTAGGGCTTGAGAACTGTGGTGCTGATCATGTGAGCAAGTGCTTTAAACTTATATGTTCAGTATTGTCGCTATTAACCAGAATAGCAGTGTTGGAATAAGACTCCAGCCCATAAGGGGTATTACAGCCGGTTCAGGCTTATTCTAAGTATAAATGTGAGGTTCTGATCTGGCGTATGGTTTCGGAGGTGCAATGTGACTCTACGGCTATGGTCGAGACAACCTGTGAAATTTTAGCTTTGTTGTATTATAGGGCACATGTGAGTTAGGATGATGGGGGATCACCCCAGGTATATGTTTAGTAAGGTCATCCGATATTGGTTTGCTCCTAGTTCAGCTCTGGGCACGCTCGAGGACGATCGTTTGTTTAAGTTGGGGAGGATGTAACGACCCGACCCATCGTCTCAGGTATCTCCGCCCCGTTTTCCCTGTTTTATGTTTCTATATGTTCCATTATATGTGTTTGGAGAGTTTGAAGTAATTAAGATGGAGTTTGGGTAGAAATGAGATAATTAGTCTCATTATGATAAAAATTAGTTTCAAAAAGTCAATCGAACGTTGACTTATGACTTAAAGGGATCATAATGGATTTTCGATGATTCGACTAGTTTTAGATGGTGATTTGTGACTTGGGAGTGAAGTCGGAATTGAATTTGGAGGTCCAATGTAGAATTAGGCTTGAATTGGCTAAGTTAGAATTTTGGCGAAGTCCGGTTGATAGGTGAGATTTTGATCCGAGGTTCGGAATTGAATTCCAACAGTTGCAGTAGCTCGGTTAGGTGATTTTGGATATGTGTGCAAATTTTCAGATCATTCGGAGGTGCTTAGGTCGGGATTTGGATCAAATGCAAGTTTCGGAAGTTTTAGTTTAACTTAAGCTTGAATTCGTGGTAATTTGATTATTTTGATGTTTATGATATTGTTTTATGCTATAAGAAATTTTGAATGAAGTGATAGAACATATCTGTGCTTTTGGTTGAGGTCTCGAGGGCCTCGGGGTAATTTCGGATGGCTAACGGGGATTTTTGAAGTTATAAATGGAGCAGAAAAATTGCATAGTGAAAGAATTCTTCGCGATCGCGATCCTATGGTTGCGATCGCATATATGGAAAATGGGAGGCCAAAAATATGTTCATCGGGAGTGGAAGGGAGTTCACGATCGCATAGAGTTGAGGGGCGAAGCACTGCGATCGCATAGACCAATTTGGAGGCCTTGGCAGTTTGTTCTCCGCGATCGCGTGATGGTGAACGCGATTGCATAGGGTTAAATTCAAGGGTCTAAAATTTTTTCTCCGTGATCGTGTACCTAGGGCCGCGATCGCATAGAAGCAAATAACTGGGTTGAGAAGGGGTTTTAATAATATTTCAGCCGCGAACCAAACATAATTTCCTCAATTGTTAAGTAACCAAGAGAGCTTTTTGAGCGATTTGAAGCGTGTTCTCAAAGGACATTGATTGGAGGTAAGTCTCTTGACTTAAAAATACCATTTTATTGAAGAATCAACACCCAAATTCATGAAAATGGGTTGAAATTGTGAAGAACTAGGGCTTGATTTTTGAAAACAAATTTTGGGGATTTGAAAGGCCATTTGAACTCCGATTTTGGTTAAATTTATATGTACGGACTTGTGGAGAGACAAGGAATCCGTTGATGTGATTTTTGGAATTTTTCGAGAAATGGGCCCAGGGCTCAGGTTTTACCAACTTCGTGAATTTCAGTATTTTTTTGAGTAATTTCAATTGGGTTATGTTTATTTAGCCTATAATAAAGTATTCGTATTGGTTCTGACTAGATTCGACGCTCGTCGAGGGAGATTCAAAGGGAAAAGGCATTGTAGACCAGTCTACGACCGGTTAGAGGTGAGTAGTTTGTATAGATGATGGCGTGAGGGTTTGAAACCCCGGTTTATCACATCGTGACGCTATGTTAGGCGTGACTCGCACCCCATGGAAGATACGGGATTGTAAATGATTGGGGATTGTGACTTGGTCCATCCCAAGAGCTAAATAGAGTTGTTGGCGGCTAATACGCACCCTGTATTGATTATATCTGGGCTTATTGCCATGTTTGGGGCCTTGTGCCGATCTGTAGCATCCATCTAGGATGAATATCGTTGTGATAGTATGATTTGCATAATCATTAATCTCAGTCCTGCGCTTAATCACTATTATTAAATGATAAGTCACCTTATTTCTGTAGTTAACTAATTAAATTAATTTCACCTTAATAATTGGAACTGAGAAATTAGATTGAATCTTTTATGTGACTAATATGCATATTGTGGACTGAATCTGGGTCGGACTGCACGCCGTAGCGATTATCATATATTGATATTGAGGCCGAAAGCCTGCTATGCCAATACCTGGCTGATATTGTGCGTGGGATGAAGGATCCCCTCCGGAGTCTGTACACCCCCCCAGTGAGCGTCGTCGACGTTAAATGGATCGGGATGCATGCAGCAGCGTATTCATGTGCATTGCATTGCATCTTTATCTGATACTTGACTGTTATATTTGATATTGCTTTGCTGTTAGTTCGTAGCTATGGAATAAGATTGTTAGATTTAGCTTTGCTTTGTGGAATTTCGTGGATTTCCTACTTTCAGACATTTTTCTATGCTTATTATTCACTGAGTTGGTAGTACTCACCCCTACTCCCTGCACCTTGTGTGCAGATTCAGGTACACCGGAGGCTTAGCTGATATTGGTAGTCTCCAGACATTTTCTAGAGTCGTTGAGGTAGCTGCTTGATGTTCGCAGGACTTGGCTGCTCTTCATATTGCAGATTATCATTATTATATACAAGTTCTATTATATTTTCATTCGGATATTATTTTCCAGTTTTTGTTAGAGGCTCTAGACTCATGACCCCAGATCTTATGGGTATATTTATCGTTTTTCGTATTTATCCATATCACTCTATTAATATTTTTTGGATTATTATTCTAAAAATTACTATAATATTCTTCAATTTTCGGTTTGAGACTTAGTGTTAAATTGAAAGCGATTGTTGGTCTGGCTTGCCTAGCTTTCGGGTTGGGCGCCATCGCGATCGGGTTTGGGTCGTGATAGGCTACACGAGATGTTATCGCGTGGTCATCATATCCATATCTACCCTTCCCCACCCGTTAAGATATTAAAGCGCGGATTAGTCTCGTTTACTTATTACATGCTATTACCTATCACAATCCTATCATTTCCGGAGGCATTTAGGACTACTAATTCTAAAGGGGAGGTATTTTAGGCTTATTTGTAGTTTCAAAGGCAAAATTCTAAGGCGGTATACAAAAACATGTATAGCAAGTTGGGGAAAAGCAAATAACAAGAAAAAAGGCTCAGATGTGCCTCCTCTTATCAAAGAAGCACATAGTTAACATGACTTACACGTACTGTTTGGGGTCTTATTTAAAGAGCTTGAAGGTTGAGGCAGACTGATTTATTACATAATTCATATAAGAAGCCCGAATCAGGCTTGCCTGCTGGTTGTAGTTAATAAAGATATATTCAGTTTATAATTTTACCTTAAGGCTTGCCTAAGTGCTGGACAAGGATACTATAAGCTTGGTATCTACTGAATTTAGAAAGCAATAACAAGTCCAAATAAACTGAATATGTACTGGTTAAAAAGTAGTCAAATTATTAAAGAGTGGCAAGTTTTTACGAAGGTTATAAGTTCCGTAACTGATAATCCCTGTTATTACTTATTTTTAGCTCTATACGTGAATGAAGCGATTAAGATTCAATTAATAGTTTCTATAGGCATACTTTCTATACATTGTTGATTTTAAGCCTTTTAATAGACATGGTAAAAAATGCTGAAGCCTTATAGACTTGATATCTAGATGCAGAATTTTGTTTAAGACCTATGAACATGATTTCTAGACAAAAATGGATATACAAGATGCAGAAGGACCTATAGGCATATTTTCTATAGGCGTATGCAGAATTCAGATTTCCGGATACTTATGGACATGATTTCTAGATGAGAGTGGATATTCAGAAATACCTATAGACCTGATAGCTATGTGAGAATGTAGAATTCACAAATACCTATAGACATGATATCTATGTGATAACGCCGAATTCAGAAATACCTATAGACATGATAGCTATGTGAGAATGCAAAATTCAGAAATACCTATAGACATGATATCTATGTGAGAATGCAGAATTTGAACATACCTATAGACATGATATCTATGTGAGAATGCAGAATTCTAAAATACCTATAGACATGATAGCTATGTGAGAATGCCAGAATTCAGAATACCTATAGACATGATATCTATGTGAGAATGCAGGATTCAAAAATATCTATAGACATGATATCTACCCTTTGCATACATTATTTCCCGCACTATTCAATAACCATCCCCAAGAGTTTATTACAAATTATTACGGCCCAGAATGGAGTAAAAAAACATCAGAAAATAAAAATACAACCAAGGAGAGCCTAATTCAGACTTCATGTCTCAAATTTGAGTTAAACCAACTCCAAGAGATCATGATGCAAAGCCTTTCTCCCATTTGAGTGTGTCAAAGTTCCCTAAGAGCCTCAAAGGGAAACCGAGAAATGCTCACACCCAAGTGTATAATCATATTAGGACAATTGCAGTGTGGAAGGGCCAACCCTCACGTGTCCAAGTTCAGAGGGAGCTCAAATGGGTCACAAGGCAAGGCTCACAAGAGAGGGCAGAACTTAAAGACTAAGAGAGTGTGCAAGTGTAGAAACAAAACTCTAAAAAGGGGAAACAAGAGGGAAATAGCTACAAATAAGTACACATAAAGGGTTCAGGGGTAAAGGGACTATTTCTTAGGCAAGGGCACGCCCAACAATGGAGAATGCTAGCATACCCATAAGCCTGTTAGAACACACTATTTAGAGGCTAGGATCCTAGGGGATCAAAGTTAAATTCATGGACAATAATTTGCATATTGCCATGCCTTAAACCATAGCTTAAACACATAGGGGCAGGGGTTTGGGATTCATAACAGAACATGCAGAAATAAATCAACATGCTAGAGTAAGTGTTGAACTATGCAAAAAAGTAAGTAGACATAGATACGAAAGCAGTAAATAAACACATTGTTGTGGTGCTAAAAGTTAAATCAGGACATACCAGCTTCAAAGAAACAAATAGATAAAAATAGTAGGTCTTGTAAACATGCCACAATGCATACAATAAGAGAGAATACTATTGCGTGTAAGTGTAAGTTCAGAAAGACTATAGGTGATGGGTGTCCCTTTGCTAATGAAAGAGTCGTGCATTCATAGTGTGAAAAACAGGTATAAATAAGGTAAGAAAATAGTTAAGGAACTGTATATCAATTAAAGAATCAATCAATACAAGAATTCCTTTAATTAAGGAATTCAGACTCAAATGGTAAAAACTATTTAAGGAAAGAAATAAAATAAACAACTTGTGCAAAGTAGGCAATTAGGGGTAAATACATAGAAGTTTATTTAGGGGTAGAGCTTTGAAATACACAGTTGCATAAATAAGAGAGAAATCAATTAGTAGCCAGTAAATCAAGGATCAAAATTTTGTAATCGCTGGTCCATGAATGAACCAAGTTAGAAAAACTGAGAAATGTTTTTAACTTAAGTTGAGTCACAAGGAAATCAGCAAACAAGGAAAGAAATCAATCAAACCTATACAGAAGGAAGTCTGAAATTAATAAAAAATTTGAAAGCCATTTTAGAGGGGAAATTCAGCATATATCAAGAGTACACAAGTATCAGGCATGCGAAGCTGAATTTACGACCAAGTGAAAGTTTCATGCAATTGCAAAAATAAATACGTAGTAGACTGTAGGAATATGGTAATCAACAATGGAGAAGAGAGACTATCAAATAGCATGCAAAAAGAAGTCAAGTAAAAGGTCTTATAGAGTTTAGCAAACGTCAGAATCATATGAAGAAACAAAATTGAAACGATAATTTTGAAACCTAATGAAGCAGTAGATGAAACAACTCCAGGAACTCCAATAGATCCAAAAGATCCAAAAGATTAGGTTTTTTGAAATTAGGAAAATTCAAAGATGAAGCACAAGGAAATCACATAGCCAGTGGTCTCAAAACTCAGATGAACCCCCAAATTCTAGGGTTTTTGCCATCAATCGAGTGCAGAGGTGAGATGACAAGCCATTAAGGAAAAGATACTATCCGAAACAGGTTCAGAGGTCTCAGAAATGAACTGAGACCCTTAGCATGCTCTTTCAGTAGCAAAAACTCATGAGAAGCATAGTAAAAGAAACATAGTAGAAAAAAACACACAAAGAAAACAATAGAAGAAACATAGTAGAAGAAACTGATTAAGAACACAATAGAAGAAATTGATTAAGAACACAATAGAAAAAATTTAAATAACAATAGAAGAAACTGATAAGAACATGGTAGTTAAAACACATGAGAACACGGTAAAAGAAACATAGTAGAGAAAACACATAAAGAACACAGTAGAAGAAACATAGTAGAAGAAACAACAAGAGAAAAAGAAAAATCAGAGAAATATCTAAAAACCCTAGATCGGAATATAAAGGTTTTGAAAGCATAATTTTTAAAGAAATATCAGAAAATCATTTAAAATCTTAGGGTAAACATGGATATGGAAAAGATCTACAGAGATCAGAAAAACCTCAAAAGCTAGGGTTTCAGAGGAAACCAAACGGTGAGAAAGACTTTGACCTAAGTAGGAGGAGTCGAGGCCAGATTCGAAATAGACATGGCTTGCCAGAGCAAGGCTGAATATGGCTATATTACTTGAATCAACAAAGGTCTGGACCCAGCTCTTCGTGGTCAGGCCATGAAACTTCAGTAACCAAGCATGGAGGAGTCGTAGAAGGGTGGTAGGTGGTGAGACCACCATAGATTCAGGCCAGGAGGTGGCCGGAGAAGGTGAGTAAAACTCATCGGAGAGGAGGGAAAGGGGGAAGGTTCTAGAGAGAATCAGAGATAGAGAGATAGAGACGAGTAAGGAAATGAGAGGGGTATTGGGGGGGGGGGGGGTGTCATTTGGTTTAATTTGGTAAGGGTGGATCTGGACTATTAATCAAAATTGATCAACGGTAAGGATTTATTCCGGGTTGGGTTGCGTAGATTTAGGATTGGGCTTGGGTCTTGGGTTGGGTATTTGGTTTAATTAGGCCAAATTAAAAGTCCAAATGTGGCTATAAGTTAAATAGCCCTCTTTTTCCCATTTAATTTATAAAAAATAGTAAACAATTGTCTGAAAAAAATTAAAGTTACTAAAATGATTTATAGTATATAATTATCAATTTAAAAATATAAAATTCCATTTTGTAATTATGAGAAAAATTTAGACCTAAAAAATGGCTAATATTGCAATTATGCAATTATATCCTTAAGAAACTTCAAATAAATTTGAAAAAATGTGTGAAAAGTACCTTAGCTATATTGTAGTATAAACATGGGACTTCAATAAATGAATCACCAAAAATGATAATTTTGGGGATAATTGTTGGTTTTTTCTTGATAAAATTGGGTAGTAAATTGATTTAATAATGTTTGAACAATTAAGGAAAAATAATGTAGCCTTGGGGTATATTTATATATGAATATACATGATATTTTGAAAAGGTATTTTACATATAAAAAAAATAGGGAAAAATTGGGTATCAACACGCGGCCAAAAGGTATTACATTTAACCCATCTGCGGTATAGATATTCTCCAATTGGGATGACGAAGGCTTTCATTCTCGCTACCCAAATACTATCACCCCTTTGCAGACCCTTTGAGCCAGTTACCTTTCTTTGATTACCCTCCCCGGAACCTGAAAGTATTGTAAAAAAAAGAGAGAAAAAAACAGAACAAAAAAACAAAAAAACAAAAAGAAAGTCAAAAACAAAGTTTCCTGAACTATGTTTGACTTGATCCGAAAGTATACGCAGGCAGGCTCTCTCCAGAGTTTACATACCAAAACAAAAATCACATTTTTCCAAAAGTTGAAACTGGGGCAGAATTTATAATGGTTCGACAATGGTTCGCTTGAAAGATTCCAAAGTTGTAATTCAATCCAAACTCTTTTACCCTAAATCCTGTTCAAAGTCCTTCTGATCAATCGGTAAAGATGTTCGAAATGGAAGGATTTTGGTTACTTGGATCGGATACAATCAAATAAGAGAGTCTTATTGGCGAAACCCCAAACGGGCACCGTAAGGCGATGGTGAGCAGAGAAAATAAAAATGAGAGTCTTGTTAGTAAAAATTCGCAAAGAGCACTACAAGGCGATGATGATAAGATAAATGAGAGAGATTAGTTGGTGAAAACCTGTAAAGGGTGCCACTACTCGAAAAAGGAATCCCATACAACCATCGGCACTGATAGTCCGGACAGGGTTTCTCAGTTTGGAGGTATGGGTTATGATGATTTTATGAGAGTTGGACGGTTTGAAAAAATCGTGTATCTATTCCAAGAAGCATGTCAAGTCTATTGAAGTCTGCATGCAGTCTAGATAAGTCCTTCTTTCCTTCTCCGAAAGGGACACTTTTCATTGAAAATTCATGATCATGTCCATTGTTTACTTTTCTTTAAATCTCTTTCGGTCTAATTCTCCTCCAAAACTAATACAAAGAAGAGATGTCAAGATTGGTTTTACAGGGTTTTCTATTTGACAAAAGCTAAAATTCAAGAAAATCACCCAGCCTCAGCAGGTGCATCAAGTCGACCTCGACTGGCCATGATGGCCGATGCTCTAGAGTCAAAAACTCTAGAAAAGAAAAGAAATCAAAGTCAAGTACCCATAAAGTCAAGATATGATGGAACTAGATCCCCAGTTTTAGAAATGAAACCATTTTCCAGAGAGCCAACAAGCAATGGAGATTTTTATTGAAAGAGCTCAGCCAAGATCCAGTGATTGAAGCAATCAAGGAAACAACAACCACCCTTTCAAACTGACGAATTGTTCTTTGTTTGAAAATAGGAAAACAGGTGTTAGCCAAAGTAGCCTTAGAAAAAGTAGGTGCAACCAAAAAGAAACTGCATAAGGGCTAAAAATAACTTTGCGACAACAATCCAAAAAGGGGAAGTCTCCTCCAATATTCATTCTTGCATTTACTCATTCTGTGGGGAAAAAATGATGAAGATGAAAAGAAAGAAGAAGAAAAATTAAAAGCCATGGTAGAACAGGTTATCCAATCTCTAGTTACATTTTCCCAATATAGGGTCTCATTCCCTAGTCGATGCCATCATAACCTGGTAATCTTTCCAATGTAGGGCCCCACCCCTAGTTGATCCCAGCATAAACCGAGGACCTTTTCCAGCATAACCCGATGACTTTCCTGGCATAACCCGAAGACCTTTTCTAGCATAAATGATTGATGCCTACTCCGTACTACTAAAAAGTAGGAAGAGAGGGTCGCAATAGCTTTTACCGATTTGTGGGTCGGGATCGATTTCCACAGAGAGCTAGGAATGGAGTCGAGTATCTATTTAGGTTGGAATTGCGTATTTGTTCCAAATATAACTTCTATTCATTTTCAGGTTTTCTTTATATTCTACTATTATCAAACTACAAATTATAATTGCAATTAGATTAGAGTAAGAGTAAATTTCTACAAGTTGTATCTAATGGATTAAAAGGCACTAGGTTAGTGAATTTCACCTAGGTGGCAAATTGACGGGTAATTGCATCTAAGGCACGATTGGTATGATTGGGGAATATGTTATTACCATTGCTCGATAGTACCCAGTCTACACCTCTTGGTAGACAGAGTGATTTTGCCCAATTGGCTTTCTCAAGACCAATTGGGTATGCAAATTTGCCCAAGCAACTAGGATTCAAGCCGGGTATTACTCTCTCGAGGTTTAACCATTTAATTTGGACTATCGAATCTCTTGAGTCCATCCCAATCCCTTTTTGAGTCAATTTCAGAGACTTAGGCTCTCTTTCTCAAGAAGAGCCCAAGTCAACATAGCACAAATTAGTGCTTGCAACCACTAATTCATAAATTAAACCGTGAAATTGACCCAAATAACAAGCACCCATAGTTAATCTAGCCATAAATCACAACACTCATTAATTACCCACACTAGGGTTGAGTCACAACCCTAGCTAATGGGTCTGGCTACTCATGCTTGAAGAAACAATCAGAGAAATAGATGAAGAGAAACACATATTAATTAATTACTAAAGTAAATACAAAGATTCAATGATTAAAACGAAGTACAAATGCCCAAAATGGCTAAGAAAAGTTCTTTCACGAGTGAAGCTACTGTATTACAATGTCTGATACCCTAAAAATGGAAAAAGGTTCTATTTATACAAATCTAGAAAAACTGGACAAAATTGCTTCAACGGGGTTAGTGCGGATCGCGCAAAAATAGTGTGCGGCCGCACCAGGCTCTTGAACTTGAAAACTTGACTCTTTGAACCCAGGATCCACAACCGCACAGAATAGACTGCGGCCACAGAGGCTTCTAGTGCGGTCCGCATAAATTCTACCGCGGACCGCACAAGCTTGAACCTCTAAAATTGGCATCTCTCTGAACCTTACCTCTGCGGACCGTATACAATGGTAGTGCGGTCGCAGAGGTCCACCACGGACCACAAAAAGTGTAGTGCAGCCGCATTGCCTAAATTCCTGAAATACTTAGTCTCTGAACCTCTCTAGTTCAGACCGCACAAAGTGTAGTGTAGCCGCACTAGGCCTGTTTTTTCTAAGTTTGTCTTGTCTTTGGTACTTGTGAAAATTTCACTCCTTTTGAGCTGATCTTTGACTTCTTTACTTTGTTGATCAATCCTACAATCAGGCACAACTTATGAGCCTTTTGGGACTATTTTTTATGAATTCATAATCAAAGCGTAAGTAAGAAGGAGCATAAAATGCGTCAAAATCCCTAGTTATCAACTCCCCCAAACTTAAACTTTTTCTTGTCCTAAAGCAAGCAAAATAAGAAATTTTCAGCTGTCCTAAAGTAACCTCAACTAGAATCAATTGGGACTAACAATTGCCCCCAATACAAATGAGTCATTAACAACATTTTCTCTTTGGAAAACCATGGATCAAGTGCGACACAAGAGCATCAAGAGTTGACTCAACACATCAACGAACTCTTTCAACTACTTTGGTCATTGTGGAACCCAAATTCACACATCCTCAACTCTCCCTAAGCAAACCTCACCTTAATAATAGTGGCACACAAAACAAGGTTAATGGGAATTCAGTCATCTCTCTCAAGAAAAAGTCACAAGTCCGGCTCTAGGTACCATATGTTTGCTCCTCATGTAAGTATCCACTAATTTAAACTTCTTTCAACTCAAGATCATATAGGTCTTTTGTGGAGACATTGTGAAGGCTTTTGGTTTAGGGTAGGGAATGTTTTGGTCTAAGTAGGTTCCACCTTCCCTTAAGAACTTATTTTGATTCATTTGGCACAATTCACTTTGACTCTTTGAGGCATTTCACTTCTTTCTAAGGGGTTAGAGAGACACACTGTCACTCTTTCTCATGTATTTCAAACCTTTTCTCAGTTTTCAACTTCTCCACACCTTTCATTCTTTGCTTTTCTTGAATCCCTTTTTATTCTTTTTCACACTGAGCATTCTTTTTGTTTTTTGCTTTTTTTTTCCATTGTTGTTCCTTTTCTTCATTTTTGTGCTCTTTTGACACTTTGTTTCCATCCTCGTCTCTCCCCCAAAACCTATACTTTTGCCAAGTGCTAAAGGAAATATTGGGTGCCAAGATAGGGTATCTTTTAGAACGGTTATAGGCTTATATCATAGGTTTTTGATAGAAAAGATCTAAGGCTCAAAAGGATTGACTATGGATCTTATCATTGGTAGGGTATGGAATTGTTCAAACTATTATTTGGATCAAGGAGAGCCTATAATCACGTCTCAACTCAAAATTCAATTAGGATTTTTGCCTCAACAAACTTTCATGGCAAGTTCTAGACTAATGGCTCGGGATTTGGATCTGCAATTCAATTACTCACCACACAAGCTAAGGGATCGCTAAAGACACAAAGTCGGGGGACCACAACGACCTTAGATACGATTTGAGCACACAATGGTCCCAAAAAATCACTTGATGATTATCGGTCAACACAAGAGTCTCAAGGTCACAACTTTTACCATCCTAAAAATAACAATTTGTTTCTGACTATCGGATCAAAGGCAAATGTGCTAGGCCCAAGTGAAGATTTGCTTGAGGTACCCTAACTACAAACTACTAAAAACTAAAAGAAAGACGAACTCAAACCCCTAAGATGGTTGTCACGCCATAAATCATTGGGAAGAGCCACCCAGTTCATACAATACTCCACCTTTGAAAAGAATGATGGTATTAAGGAAACCAAAGGCTTATTGAAAATTTACAACACAAAACAAAAGCTACGAACGTAAATACGAAGCTAAAAACGAAGAATTTTGCGGAAAATAGAGAAAAATAGAACGAATATATACAATAAGGGATTTGAATATACAACGGGGGATGAATATATACAAAGTGATGTAACTGTATATACATACCCAAACTAAAATAGAAGTGCGATAAATGTAACTAAATATCAATTTATATACAGACCAAAGATGAAAAATCAAGAAAGCATAAAAATGTATCAATATGTACAGTCATCCAAAAATGAATAGTAGGGCCTACACCCTTAAATGAAAGTTGGCATTGTCCCCAATGACAACTAGTCTAAATAATTACCAAAAAGATAGAGAAAAAAGGATATAGAAGACTCCCTAAGCCGTGGCTGTCTGCATAGGATCATGGGTGGTCCCTGGGTCCTCTCTGTACTCGGGAACCTTAGACTGGTTCCCAGTGGTCTGCTCTGTTGCTACTGGGACCTGGGCCTGGATCTCGACAGGCTGTGGAACTGGTACATCCTGTGGCTGACTGGAGGAGGTCTCTGGTGGGTTCGCCAACTGGATGATGACATCATCTGCTCTAGGAATCTTCTTCCTCTTTGGAGGCCTCTGTGTCTGCTTCGGCTGTGGTTGAGCTGCTGGGACTGGGTCATCAAGTAACAGGTCTAAAGGCAGCTGGTCTGCCTTCAGTCCATCAACATATGCTCGCAGCTCCTTCACAGACTCCTTGGAGGCCCTTGTCTTCCGCAACTTCTTGTGCTCCCGAGCAAGCTTCTTGAGAGCCTTGCTATGTGAATCGACTGCCTTTGAGAGCACAGTATGAGTATCAAGGATCTTCTTCTAGTTGTCAATAATCTCCTTAAGCACATGCTCGATAGACCAGGTACCTGTGGGGCTGGGGGAGCTGACTGAGCCTCTATTGTAGTAGTCAAGATGGACAACTTGGACGAGGCTGTCTGCATCCAGTTGTTTAAACTCAGAAAGGCTTGGCTCAGCCGGTGGGAAGTAATGGGATGGGCCCGGGTAGATGGGATCTCCGGGCCTGTTGATGTGGAAGGGCCAGGAGGAATGCTTAATATGTGGAAGGTCCGGGGAGGTATGTCAGCAGAAGTGGAGGCAGGCTTAGGAGGGACCTCTACCAACACTGGCTCTTCAGACTGGCCAGTTGGGGCAGAAGCAGGAGCTTTGCAGTTCTTTCCCTTGGGATTGTCATCCCTCTTCAAGTTATACCAGGAAAATGGGGCAGTCGCCTTATCCTTGATGTCATATGGCCTCTTCTCTACCTCTAGGTCCGTGAAGTACTTAGTGACGAAGATGGGGAAATGGTAGTTCCGGTCATGCTCTGCTCTCACTATCGTGATAATGCGGGACATCACATTTCCCACATTTATGGGGTACCTCGCCATAATCGAAGGAACCAATACAGCCCGGTGGAGAGGAAGGGTGTTTTTATAAGTAGTAGGATCCAACCGGTTGCGGACCACACAGAATGATAGTGCGGCCGCAGAGGTCCACCGCAGACCGCAAAAAGTGGCGCAACTGCATTATTGCCTAAATGCCTGAAACGCTAAGTCTCTGAACCTATCTAGTGCGGACCGTACAAAGTGTAGTGCGACCGCACTTGGCCTTTTTTCCTGAATTTGTCGTCTTTGGTACTTGTGCAAGTTTTACTCCTTTTGAGATGCTCTTTGATATTTGTCGCTTTGTTGATCAAACTTGCAACCAAGCACAACTTGTGAGCCTTTTGGAACTATATTATATGAATTTTATAATCAAATCGTAAGCAAGAAGGAGCATCAAATGCGTCGATTTTTCCTAGTTATCAATAGTGCGATGACTTTCCCGGCATAACCCGAGGACCTTTCCGGCATAACCCCATGACTTTCCCGACATAACTCGATGACTTTCCCGGTATAACCCGAGGACCCTTTCTGGCATAATGCGATGACTTTCCCAGCAGGACCCAAGGACCTTTTCTGACATAACCTGATGACTTTCCCGGCATAACCCGAAGACGTTTTCCTGCATAACCCGATGGATTTCCTGGCATAACCCGATGACTTTCTCGGTATAAACCGAAGAACTTTCCAGCATAACCTGATGAATTTCCCGGCATAACCCGAGGACCTTTTGGGCTTTACCCGATGACTTTCTTGGCATAACCCTAGGACTTTTAAGGCTTAACTCGATGACTTTCTTGGCATAACCCGTTGACTTTCTCGGCACCCGAGGACATTTTTGGGATAACCCGAGGACCCTTTATGGCATAACCCGATAACTTCTATGGCATAACTCGAGGACCTTTTCTAGCATAGACCGATGACTTTCCCGTCATAACCCAAGGACCTTTCCGGCATAGACCGATGACGTTCCCGGCATAACGAGGACTTTTCCAGCATAAACCGATGACTTTCCCAGCCTACCCGAGGACCTTTCCAGCATAACCCGGTGAATTTCCTGGCATAACCCAATGACTTTCCCGGCATAACCCTAAGACCTTTCCGGCATAACCCGATGAATTTTCCGATATAACCTGAGGACCTTTCCGGCATAACCCGATGAATTTTCCGATATAACCTGAGGACCTTTCCGGCATAAGCCGATGACTTTCCTGACATAACCCGATGATTTTCTCGTCATAACCCGAGGACTTTCTCGGCATAACCCGAGGATATTTCCGGCATATCCCGATGACTTTGCCAGTACAACATGGTAGTCTTCTCCGGTATAGGGTCTCACTCCCTCGTTGGTGTTAGCATAACCTGGTAATCTTTCTAACTTAGGGCCTACGATCCCCATTTGATTTCATCTTAGATATAGGGCTCCACTACCTAATATCCTTTTTCTCAAGGATACAAAATCCTGATTTTATTACTTTTCAAAAAGAAATAGTTAAGTTTTTATTATAATAACTCAAGAAATTTTCCTAGTGACAACTGTTTGACTCAAAGTTGCTAAACACTTTTTAAGCAAATCAATCAAAATAAATGCAGGGGTAAATCATAATTGATACTGGATTGAGAAACAGAGAAATTGCAATAGGTACTGAACAGGCAAGTATCGGAAAGTTTTATTGATGGTAGAAATTTGTCCTGCCCCTCCTTAGAGAGATCCAAAGAATTATAGATGTATTCTTCCTTTCATAGTTCATCAAGAATGAGGTCTCTCCCCCTTCCCGTAGGTTGAGGAAAGAGCTCCTAGAACCCTGCTGTCCTTTTTTGGGTTAATAGATATTGGAGAAGAAGCCCAAGATCCGAAAGAGTCTTTCAACTCTTTTTCCTTGCTTTTATAGTCAAAGGACTTCCTGTACAAGTCATGGCTTATTGTGGTCCGGTCGAGAAGTTTTCCCCGTCGTGGAGAGGTTTTATATCATTACGTGTGTCAAGTGTTACGAGGATCGGATGAAATCATCTTTGGTAACCGTTCATAAGAAGATTAGGGCGGGAGCAATGCTATCGTGGTCGTATGGTCAGATATTGATCAATATAGTTAGTCCCTCCATTCATTGGGGTCGTGCCTCATCAACTTTGATGGACGGATCATGTACGTGACGCAGTCGGAAGAAATCTGACCCATATTCTGTTCCTTGGTCACGTTATGAATTTTGAAGTAGCTCGGAGGCATCTTTCCAGTACGCCTGTACCATCGTGATGGTTTTGAAACTGAGGCACCGGTTGGTAAACAAAACGTCACTTCGTGTAGACATTCATAATGACACACATTTCCAAGAATCCAAATCGCTTTGTAGACCATTGGGTTTTGCGCTCGGAGAAGTCATGTTCTATAAATTGGAGGCTTCTGTTATCTATTTTTCACATTTCATCGCTTATTTTCCGAGAAAACTCAGAGTATCCCCCTTTTTTGTCGATTTGAGTTCTTTCTTACTCTATTTTTTCGCAACAATCTTTAGCTTCTTCATTTTCCTCCGTAGAGTTCTTCCTTTCTCTTCTTTTACTGGTGGTATAGAGATGGTACATACTTCTAGTGAAAATATTACCATCGCACTTCCGGAAGTTGAGGATCCTGTTCCGGCCGCTGGTGACACAGAATTGACGAAAGGCGAAGAGGTTCCATTATTGGAAGAAATTTTATCCCGTCCGAGGAGAGAGGTGGCAGACTTCAGCACCGATGGCAAGGAATAGCTGGTAGATATTTCTCCTCTCACGGGAAAGGTAGGGATAGCAGGTTTAAGGGAGCGATGGGGCATTCCTAGCTATGTAGAGATGGTGCCGGTGGGAAGAGACCTAGTTGAATATACCTATTCTTTTCAAGAATAGCCTCCCCTTATCGAAAAGAAGGGTTACGACCGGGCCCAGTTTGACCATCCTGGATTCTGTATGTTCTATGCTTACCCTTTCCTTGTAGGGTACACACTCCCGCTTCCCCTGCTGGTGGTCGACTTCCACCGCTTTTACGAGGTGTGTCCTGCCCAGCTTTCCCCTTACTGATACAAGTTGTTTCTCATGTTCATAAAGTATGCGTAGTTAGCCAGTCGTGAGGATACTCTAAGGCACATGCTCAGCTTGTTCGCCCCCAGAAGATTTGTGGCACGATGATCTATGCTTGCCCTCGAGGGTCGAAAGCTTTAGTGGTAAAGATGGATGATAGTACCAATTGACCCTTTTTTGAAAACTTCTTCTATATGCATACTGAACACCTAGTGACGGATCCAACCGGGTTCCCTGCAGCGTAGAACTTTGCCCGTAAGCCTTCGTCCTTAACTACTAGAGTACTCCGTTTGTCTTGGCACTTTCACAGTTCGGGGTGAATGTACTAATCTACTTTGTTGTTTTGCAGCCGAGAAGCTACCCCTGCCACCCTTGGAGAGGATTCGAGGATGGGTCGAGGTTATCCTTCCCCATACAGCGGAGGTTCGCACGTGGTCGGCCCTTCATGAGAGATTTGGGCGTAGCCGCGTAGGCCCTTTATAGGTAGGATAACGCCCTTATTTTCTATCTTTTTTTTTCATTTTGATCTTGCCTTCTAAATCATCATTTATCGTTGTTCGGGAGAGTTCGTAGAACTAGGGGCCCTCAGCTAGCCTTCCACCGGCCGGCCGCATTCGCTTGCCTCAACGAAGTTGTTGTTGCTCATCATTTGTCGAGGGCAGCGTCGGTCAAATCTGCGGCCTTAACCACTAAGAACCGGGCTACATATCAAGGCAATGTCCCATCTGGTGCTGCTCGCCCTCAGAACGATTCACCGTGATCATGGAGGAAGAAGCGTCATTGAAAAGACGGAGGGTGGGGTTCGAGATGGCGTCTCCGACCATAATCAACTTGGATTCTCCCCTGATGGACCCAGGGGAAGGTGTTGTTGCGGAGTATATCGCTGAGGTAGAGCGAGTAGTTGAAGTTAGTTTTAGTAGTCAGAACCAGGTAATTCAGTCGTTGTTGTGATCCAATCTGGAGTTCCCGCTATTGATTATGCAGGAAGTCCTTCCGTAGATGAGAATCAAGCCCATGATGCTGCCATCCTGACCTCGAGCACATCCCCTTCATCTTTGGCGGGTCGCGTCCTGCCCTCGACGGCAGAGAGGGGAAAGGGTGTCATGGTCGATGAATATGAATCTGAGTCGGATTTGGACCTTGATGACATTCAGATGTTCGAGGAGGGCATCACTCACTCGGTAGTTCATGCGAGAGGGTCGGCCCATATCATTGAGATCCCCTTCGATGTGAATGTATTGGTGCAAGGAGATAATCTGGTGCCGGAGTTCAGTTTTCTATGCTCAGAAGCTGAGAACGAGTCCTTGCGAAATGTCTCAGACGCCGAAGTGAGGGATGAAGTGGCTGTGATGGGCCTGCAAGTATGTCATCTCTGACTTTGTTTCGCTTTTCTTTTGTAGCAGAATGGGTATTGGTCTAAGTGCTTTCTCATTTTCCAAACGTAATTGATGGAGGTGGAGAGCATTCATCGGGCCAATATCCGGTCAAGGATCGTTTTGCGGATGCTGGAGCAGTATCATCGCTATTGCAACAGGTGTCATGAGTTGTACGAGCGGTTGAGGATGGATCTCTACAACCGAGCTCTGGGCGAGGAGTTGGAGAAGAGAGATCAGCAAAAAGAGTGAGCTTGAAGAGCAAACCCGCCTCAAGGAAGAAGAGCTCGAAGTAGGCAAAGGGGTCGTGGCAGAGTGTGAGTACTTGCAGGGTAAGTTAGGTGAGTTGTAGTTGAAAATGGAACAGATCCAGATTAGGGTAGAAGAGATGAGTGCCGAATGGAGAGGGAAGTTGGCTTCACTGGAGAACAAGGTTGCCGAGTTAGAGTGCATGGAGATGGATTGATCATATGCTTTGGCAAGGTCGGCGTCTTTAGAGGATGTCATTCGCGTACAAGAGTCCCAGAAATGTTTTTATAGGGATACTGAAACCTTTAGGGAAATGAGGCTCGAGAAGTGGATCAGCACGATCGATCAGAAGGCTGCAATTTTGGTAGAGCAAGTCGCAGCCTTGGAGGCAGAGAATCAGCGGCTGAGGACTCAGGCTAGGCCATCTCGTGCTTCTGTTCCTCGTCAGACTCATGAGCGTTGGATCTATTCTGAAGCCCAGCATGATATTTTCAAGAATATATGGGTGCTGGGAACCATGATAGAGGCTGCGTACGAAGAGTCACGTGAGAAGGCCCGCGTGGCTCGTGTCAATTGCACGTATGATGTGGCGACTCCCGAAGCTGATTGGGATGCATGTGATGATGATGATGAGCCCTATTGGGATGGTAATGATAACAACGGTGATGACACAGAGTGCAGGAAAAAATGTGTTGTATTTCTTTTCGTTTTGTCCGCCGATTGACGTTCGTTTACTTGTTGTCTTTCCCATTTCTTTCTTCTTATTTTTTTCTTTTTAGTTGACCGGCCTGGGCTGGCTGTAAGCGACAATAGTTTGCGTTTCTATCTTCATGAATAAAGAAATATTTTTCGCTACTTGTCTTGCATTTTAGCATTCCCTTTGGTTGATTTATGATCTTGCCGCAAGGTGAGGGCTCGTCTGATGAGTCCTGGTATTGCTTGTTCTTGCATCGAGTCTACTAACCTTAAAGTTCATTTCAAACTTATCGAAATAACAACTCGTCTTGAGTTTGAATGAGGTCAAACATGTCATTCGCTGATGGCAAATGTTCTTAGCATTAAGGGTGTTATTTTGAACTTATCAAAATAACTACCCGTCTTGAGTTCGAACGAGGTCGAACCTGTCATTCTTTGATGGCGAAGGCCCTTAGATTTAAGGGTGTTATTTTTAACTTATAAAAAAACAACCCGTCTTGAGTTCGAACGAGGTCGAACCTATCGTTATTTGATGGCGAAGGCCCTTAATCTTAAGGGTGTTATTTCAAAGTTATCGAAATAACAACCCATCTTGAGTTCGAACGAGGCCAAACCTGTCGTTCTTTGATGGCAAAGGCCCTTATCCTTAAGGGTGTTATTTTGAACTTATCGAAATAACTACCCGTCTTGAGTTTG
This sequence comes from Nicotiana benthamiana, assembly GCA_034376525.1. Taxonomy (NCBI): domain Eukaryota; kingdom Viridiplantae; phylum Streptophyta; class Magnoliopsida; order Solanales; family Solanaceae; genus Nicotiana; species Nicotiana benthamiana. The sequence continues at coordinate 46,874,706 of CM067323.1, forward strand.
AACGAGGTAGAACGTGTAGTTTTTTGATGGTGAAGGCCCTTAGCCTTAAGGCTGTTATTTCAAACTTATCGAAATAACAACCCGTCTTGAGTTCGAACGAGGTTGAGACTATTTTTTTTTATGGTGAAGGCCCTTAGCCTTAGTCCCAATTCGGCGGCCATTGTTTGCTTTGGTGGTTCTATGCCATGAGATCTAAGCGTCAAGATTTTGCTAGGGCCTACGCTGTGCGCATGTTATAGTCGTTTGCCTAACCCGGAGGTCAAGGTTGTTTCATGATGATTTGTAATTCCACATTTGAGGCACTCCTGCGCCGGTTTCCGGCTCGGCACACTATGAAGGATGAAGAGGGGATGCCCCACGCATTTTGAAGAGGGAGGGGGAGGATAGGCTGCAGCACCACTCCCCTTGACTGGGCTATTCGAGATTGATAGGGCAGGGGATTTTATCCCCGGCTAACGCATTTGGTTTTCTTTTCTCGATGCGTTGCCATTAACCCTAGTAACTATGGTGTGAGTTGGATTTTCTTTTTGGTGTTTCTTCTGCTTCGATCCAGGAAGAACTAGGTACTTTCACTAGTAAATTCCTACAGACGGCATCAAATTGTTTGACTCAAAAGTTGTTAAATACTTTTTAAGGAAATCAATCAAAATAAATGAAGGGGTAAATCATAGTCAATCATAATTGATACTGGATCGATAAACAGAGAAATTGCAATAATGTACTGAACATGCAAAGTATCGGAAAGTTTTATTGAGGCAAAAATTTGTCCTACCCCTCCTTAGAGAGGTCTAGGGAATTACAGATGTATTCTTCCTTTCATAGTTCATCAAGAATGAGGTCTATATCCCTTCCCGTAGATCGATGAGAGAGCTCTCGGAACCCTGCTGCCCTTTTTTGGGTTGATAGAGTATTAGAGAAGAAGCCAAGGATCAGAGAGAGTCTTTCAACTTTTTTTCCTTGCTTTTATAATTATAGGACTTCCTGTACTTGTCATGGCTTATTATGGTCCGGTCGAGAAGTTTTCCCCGTCGTGGAGAGGTTTTATATCACTACTTGTGTCGAGTTTAACAAGGATTGAATGAAATCAGCTTTGGTAACCTTTCAAAAGAAGATTAGGGCAAGATCAATGCCGTCGTGGTCGTATGGTCAGCAGAAAATTTTTGTTCGTTTGTCTGTTTTGATGCCTGAACATGTTTTTACAATAAGGCACGAGGTATTAGATGACAAAAAGAATGAGTCTCAATCCAAATGAACGGAAAGAAAAAACAAGAAAAGAAGTTGAAAACTAAGTGTAGAAACGGAGAAAAGATACAGACTGCTCAAGATATGATTGAAGTCACAAGCTTTGCATGTCCTGCCTTGATCCAAAAAGCTGTAGAAGAATGAACCAGCAGTTGCACTAACGAGCATCAAGATTCAGATCAAAGTGAAGGAAAAACCAACCAAGGCTCAAGATCATGCTTTAGAAGGTTCACAGATAGGAATCTATTAACGCGTAGTTGATAGGCTTAGCTACTTTAGATTTTCATCTTTCATTTTGGTGTAATAAGGAGATTAGCAAGCGGAAACGGTAGCAGCAGTAGAGAAATAACAGTTTCTCGGTAGTCCCCAGCTACCAAAATTTCCAGAACTATACTGACCTGATTACTTTATAGCCAAGGATATGTGCCAACCTTTGAAACAATGTTCGGTCATACTTTTTCAAAAAATGCTACCCATGGAGTTTCAAACGAGTAAAAATCGCTCGTAGTTGCTATTTTACCTTTTTCCGAAAACTCTTCATGTTTCTGAGCAAATAGGGGTAGTTGTGAGCATGTGAGTTTTTCCATATTCAATATACTCCTACAAAATTGAAGTTATAGATTTTTCCCAATTATTTGCAATTTTATAGGATTTTATTAATTGTTTATATTTTTGCGCACGTTTAGTTTTTATTAAAATCATGAAAATCCCCCAAACATTTAAAAAACATCATGCATTGCATATTAGACTTTGCTCTAACTAATTAGATAATTAGTGTAATATTCCAAATTAGATTAATTTAGAATTTTAATTAATTAAAGAAAAGAAAAAGAAAACAAAGAGAAAAAAAGTTGGAAAAGATTCGGTATTGATATATTGGGCCATACTTTAGTTATCCCAAGTCTTCTCCCAAATAAATCCAGCCTAATCCCAAAAAATTGGTCCGGTGTCCCCGTCACAAAACGACAGCGTTTCACCCTTATTTCATCACAGCTGTTGAATTTTTTTGATCTAACGTCTCGAAACTTAATCCTGATATTACATATAGTTGTTCCAAGGCAGAGACTCCCCCTACCCCCTCTCATTCCGTCTCTATACTCGCAAACCCCAAACCCTAGCCTCGCTCTTACCCCATGCCGGCTTGGCCTTTCTCCATCGCCCAAAAATTGCCTTACGTTGGTGGAGCATCACCAAACAACCTCAAATTAACCCCATGTAATCCTGAGCCCCTCTCAAATATTATCCCACTATCAATTTGCCCAATATCACCACCCAAATCCGTTAATTTCAGATCTAAAATCTAAACCTAAAAACCCTAAATTTCCCAAACAACCCCAAATTCATACCATAGGACCCTCAACCTCCCCTCACCACTATCCTACCCTTGGTTCCCCAAACCCCCCCTCCCCCCCCAAAGTCCTCGAATCTTAAATCTACGAAGAACCAAAAAACCTTGTTCTATTTTCCTTCCATTTTCGAGTATCTTTGGATTGCTTCTAGACTCGACTTAGTTAAAAGACCATGCTAATCAATCTTTCTCAACAAGAACTTTGGTTAGCATATTTTTTAGCTATATCAAAGAATCTCCAAACTACCAGACTCCTCTTGGTATTTTCTTTAACCTTTTCCTTGTTTCTTTATTTTGTTTCCCTAATTTCTACATGTGTATAATCGTAAGTAATTTAGTTGTCTGTAAAAGTTATTAGTTCACTGTTTAGGCTAGTACTAAAATTGTTCAAAACATGTTTAATTGTTAGAAAATTATTCTAGTTGCATAGTTTGTTTAATTCATTCACAATGTGGGTGTTTTAATTTAGTTATTGGGTTTGCTTACACTATCATGCTTGTTTTGTTGTTTGTTACTGTGTTCTACTATCTGTGTTTGTTTAAATACAGTTCTTGTTTAGGGTTAATTAGATGAGCACTTTTATTTACTGGTTAGGTTAGTCCTTAGGTTCAAAGTGCATCACCTCGGCTCTATTTATCATTTTTTTGGATTTTGTTCCCTTTTTGGTTTTGCCTTTGTTTGCCATGAGTTGTAAATCAGTAGATACTTGTAGGGGCCTAAGTGAACTAAAAAAAAGACTTAGGAGGACTTCAAGAACTTTAGGAAATAAATCTAAAAGTGGAAAGGTTCTAGAAGGGACAACTGTCCAGAATTGGTTAAAAGAGATGCTGAAAAAGAGGACAGTTGTCCAATATTTTCTATCACAACATGTTGTACTATTCAGAATTTAGGTTAAGAATATTCTTTGATGCTATTTTGGATATACACTATATAAAGAAGTCATTCACTCATTCTCACAGACACATTTCCGGCTAGAGCATCAGTTTCCTAATTAAAGTTTCTAGGCTGGTCTTCGTTAAACAACTCTGATTTTTTGAGAATTTTGGTGGTTGGTTCTTTGTTTTCTGGTTTGATTCCGGGCTGCTATTATTTGGGGTTTTGTTGCTGCTCCACCTTAAGTTTCAGGCAGCATTTCATTTGTTTTGTCGCTGGTTTTATTGCTGTTTTTTAAGGTGCAGACTTCAGCCTTCTTCATGTAATGCTTGTTTAGATATAATAAGGCTAAAGCTGAAAATTACATGTGATAAATGAGTGTCTTCTCATGTTAGTTGTTGATTGTATTGATTAATACGTATCTGATCAATCTTTATTATATGAGTTAATCTTGAAATAATCTGGGATGACCAGCCTAGTTAATACATTGATACTTTGTAGTTTTCCTCTTGAAAGTAACCTTGTTTAAAGATGCTCTTTAGCTAAATGTTCTTCATGATGATACTGATTCTCAATGTTAGTTATTGAAGTCATTTTTCCCTTTTTATTTTGTTAATGAATAATATTGTATTTATTTGAAGTCATTTGGGGTTTGTCTTGCTAACCATGAGCTACAACATGTAGATTTGGCCACTAGTTGGCCAAATCAGCAAGTTCAAAAGCCAAAAATCTAAAAACTCTGTTATTGATATCATGCTAAAACTGGTGGTTTCATGTGCTGGACCAAGCTTTGATGGATAAATCATGTCCAAAAGAGGTATGTGTTCATTAGGTTATCAATCATATGGAAGTTATAATAGAATAGTTGATATTTTCTCTTTAAAAATTGGAGTTCTGGTACAACATATCAGTTGTAATTCTCATATTATTGTTAGGATAGTCTGTAATAACTAGTATCAAAGTGTTGTAAACACAACATAAAATTTTAATTATAACTGCTATCAATTTTAAAGTTAGAAGTTTTAATTTCCTCTCCTATGCATTATGTGTCACGATTCATAGAGGTCTTTTCATTTAAAGAAGTTCGAGATAGTATCACTATTTTAAATGATTTGTTAATACAAAAATTAAGTTTTATAGTCTAGTCATTAATAATGTTAACAATCAGAACTTGTGTGAAATCGATATATTTGTGTACTGGAGGAAGTGTATAGGTCAAATACGCCTCAGTACATTTGGGGCCTTCACCTAAAAGTTGGGCCTGACATTAGCCTAAACGAGATGGCCTGGTTGAGAATAAACATTTGGGTTTGTATCTGAGCCTTCACTTCATGCCTGGGCTCAATTTTTTAGCCCAATCCAGTGTAGTGCCATCGTTCAAAAGGACACAGCCAGAATAACACGCTGGGCCTGCTCCTTGGCCCATTCTACTTAGTGGTTAAAATTATACATGCCTCTCCTAATGCTATAACCATAACTCTTCGCCTTTGCAATAATCTCAAATTAATTTTAGGAAGTAAATATGAATATTTTTAGTTTGCTTTAGTTGAATATAATCTTTTGAAATAAATTAAGACGTGTCATCCACAAATGAACCCCATAATCTATGGCCCTCACATTAATGCAACAACTAGTATGGAAAAGACTTGGAACATTCATAACTAGTATAGAAAATACTTTGATTATTCGTAGTTTGCTTTAGGCGTATTCATAATAAATTATCATAGCTATGGATACAGTTCCCGTAACGTAGTTATGATAAATAATTTCGAAATTCGGGAGGTATATTTATGTGACCCGGCCACAACTTCTAATAATGTTGATAAATTAAATATTTTGTAGATTGTGGGTACGACTCATGTTACACGATTCACAATCGTATCAAACAAAAAAGTGTACGACAATTGTAACTTGTTCAAGAAATAATTTCATAAATCCTAAAAAGCTGTTAAATTAATTAAAAGCGATAATAAAGTTAAAAATATAACCTAGTTTCGAAACATGTAGTAAACTAGATAATTATGCCAATGTTAATAGTTAAGCGAATGTGCTCGAACCACGAAATCCGGGAATGCCTTAAACCTTTCCCAGGATTAACAGAATTCTTTATTTAGAATTTCTAATTTCGCAAACTTCTAAGTAAAGTCAAAGTCCTCTTTGATTTGGGATTTAAAAATAAATCGGTGACTTGGGACATCAAAAAAACTATTCCAAGAAAAAATTGAAATAAAATAATCTCATTTCTATTAATGTCACTTTAATTAGAAAAGCTCCCTTATATCCATTCGGGTGTAAAAAGGAGGTATGACACACAACACCAACAAATAACTTGGATGCAACATTCTCCAATCTCAATAGAAATCAACATTTCTTTTATGAGATTAATCAAAGTTGTGGGTATGGTGGTCAAGTTTATTCATGAACTCTAGATCGAGCGGCTTTCTTAATTTTCTTTACCGAGCAATGAGTGCATGAGCTGTGTAACGACCCGACTGTTCGTTTTGTTTTTTAGAACCCTATCCCCCTAAATAAAATTTTCTGTGCTTTCTTTAACTAAATTACAACCTGCGAGGATGGTTGGTTTGGGATTTGGAAGAGTTTTAGTTGTAATAGGCACACTTGGTTACCTAAAACTTTTTTAAAAGGCTAAGTTTGACTTTGATCAACATTATTAGCAAACGGACCTGGACTTGTGTTGCGACGGTCTCGGAGGGTTAATAAGAAACTATGGGACCTGGGCGTATGCCCGGAATCAAATTTCAAGGTCCCTAGCCTGAGTAATGAATTTTTTATTAGAAATTTTTCAACTGAAATTCTAATGATTTAATGAAATTAAATAATGCTTGATCATATTGGTATCAGGACTGTATATTGGTTTCAGAGCCCGATACAGGTCCAATATCACATTTGATACTAGCCCACAAAATTTGGTGTCAATCCGAGTAGTATAAGTACATTTTGGCGCGTTAGAAGTGAATTGAAGAACTTGAAGTTCATAAGTTTGATTCAATTGGTTTTAGGGGGTGATTCTTAGATTTATCATTGTTTCGGGCATTTCGAGGGTTCGAGGGAGTCTGTTTCATGATTTCAAACTTGTCGATATGTTTGGGCGGGGCCCCGGGGAACCGAGCGTCAATTGGGCGAAGGCTTGAGTGAAGTTGGAAAACTTGGGAAGGAGCTGAAGCTCCTAGTTGCTGTCATAACCGCACTTGCAGTTGGTCAACCACAGGTGCGAGACCGCAGAAGCGGTCGTCCCCTCGTAGAAGCGGAGAAGGCAGGCTAAACTAGAAGCCGCAGAAGCGACTAAGCTTCCGCAGAAGCAGTTGCTTCCCGCAGAAACGACCTAGTGGCCCAGCTGAATTTCCACAGAAGCGGACACCTTTCCGAAGATGCTGTGGGCCCAGGTGTGACCCAGGACCGCAGATTCAGGAATCACTGAAGTAATAGCCTTCATTCATTACGGGCTCTAAGCCATTTTTTCTCATTTTCACTAAGTTATTTGGCGATTTTAGAGCTTTCGAGAGAAGACTTTCACCTAGTATCTTGAGGTAAGCTCATCCTATTTATTTCTAGTTTAATATTTGAACCTCGAGTAGATTAACATACAAAGATTTAAGAAAAATTATGGAATTAGAGCAAAACCTAGAGTTTTGATAAAAGTTAGATTTAACCACAAAATTTGTTATGAAATGAAGTAGAAATCATATATTATTTATCCTTAGGTTATGAAGTAACAACTTTCATTGGAAAAATTTGGAATCCGATTGCGTGGGCCTGGGGTCGGATTTTAGGAAACTCATATTTGGTGTTGGGAAATTACTTTACTAGTTAGAATGCGAACTTATGAGCTTGTATTGACTAGTTCCTACCTCGTTTAATTAGTTTTGGATCCGATCCAAATTGAGGGTTTAAGCACGTTCGTGGTATTGGAAGTACGCTTTGGAGCGAGGTAAGTCTCCTTTCTAACCTTGTAAGAGGGAATTGTCTCCATAGGTGTATTAATTGAATAAATTTTCATTAAATGCGGGGCTATGTACGCACTAGGTGACGAGAGTCTGTACATAGCTACTACTATGTTAATTGTCTGGGTAGTTTTGGACCCGTATCATGCTAAATTTGTAAATGTTTATATCCTTTCATGCTAATGAGATCACCTAAGATATGCTAGAAATTTGGAAATGAACCTATGTGAACGTATGCACTTGTTTGAACACTTGTATGAATTATTTAAATATAAATGTGCCTTTATGTTCCTTCTTGATGATAATTGATATTTGTGGATCGAGCCGATCACCTCAGTAGAAATAGATGCATTTGTATTTCGCGCCATTCAAACCTTTGGCAGTGCACATTTTTTTTTGTTGGACCGGGCCATCGACCTCGACATAACGTGCGCATGATAGTTATGTGAAATCTTATTCATGGCTTACTTTGTTAAATGCTCTGAAATGTAAATGGCTAACTGTGATAATATCTTGGCATGGATTATCACTTCCTATTATAAATTGATATTATCTGTGACATCCATGCTCAGCATAAAACTTTATTATGTTATTGAAACTAGTAAATATCAAATCGACCTCTCGTCTCTACTTCTTAGATATTAGACGGGATACTTACTGGGTACATATTGTTTATGTACTCATACTACGCTTCTGTACTTAATTGTATATAATTTGAGGCAGGTATATCTTGTTAGGATTTATGCCGTTCACTAGAGGGGGGTGAATAGTGAGGCACGAGAATGCTTGTAAATTTTGCGGAATTAAAATTGCAGTAATAAAATAAGTGCAGTAATTAAAAGTGTAAGGAAAGAACACACCGATATATACTGGTTCACCACAACGTGTGGTTAGTCCAGTCTCCCGAGAGACTCTCTCGAGTTTATACTAACTCCGTTAAGCTTCTGGGTGCCTAACAAACCGTTACACTTGCTCGTAGATGTACGCTCTACAAGACTTCAACTTGCTCGTGGATACCGCACCACAAGACTTCTTGCTCGAGGATACCTCACCTCAAGACTTCACTTGCTAAGATTCAAGGAACTTAGCAACCTCAATGATCAATGAGAAGAATTAGTCTTCTCAAGAACTTCTCCCTTTTACAATAAAAACTCTCTAAGAAGAGCAGATAAGGAGATACAAAATAAGCTCTATGAACAACACAAAGTTGTCTCTCAAATGGCTCAACAAAAGCTCTAAAAAATGATGCAAAAATTTTATCAATGTATTCAAGAATATTGAGAGTAGTTGTTCATATCAAATGAGAGTTTTTGGGGTGTATTTATAGCCCCAAAAACTCTTGTATCCGTTGCTCATGTTTAAACACTAAAATCTGATTTTTCATCAAGTTATTCGAATAACCTATAAGTTATTCGACTAACCTAGTTCATACATTCAAAAAAATAGTCGTTGGAAGGCAACGGATACTAGGTTATTCAAATAACTATTTTGGTTATTCGACTAACCTGCCTTGCGGAACTTCCAGTTTAAAATAAAGCTGGAATATATCATGATATACCATTGATATACATTGTGTATACCAGAGTATACTAGAATGAAAACTTACTTCAAAAACCATTTTGGTTAAAATGAAAACGTTAAAATCATTTTGTTTGAAGTATATTAAAAATGTTTATGATATATATGATTTAATAAAGTCATCTTATGCATATTAAAGCTGGAATATACCAGGATATACCAGAATCAAAGCTGGAGTATACCGGAGTATACCAGAATCAAAAACTTACTTCAAAAACCATTTTGGTTAAAATAAAAACGTTAAAATCATTTTGTTTGAAGTATTTGAAATATTTTTATGATAAATATGATTTGATGAAATGATTTAATGCATATTTATGATGACCTAATGTTGAGCCAAAAGATAAGATAACTTAAACGTTGTTCTTACATTGGTTCTACCTAACGACCTACGCCTTGGGTCTTCGGTCTTGAACTCTTTGGCTCGACTTGGCTTGTCTATGCAATCCCGTCATCAATATGCTTCTTTGCATCCAATCTTCATTGATTGATTCATCACCATTGATTCGTCAACCATCTCGATTGTTTGCTAATGCATCTTCGTCGTTTGTCATACAATATCGTTGTTTGACACTTCATTGTTTGTCATTCATCAAAACCTATACCTGGAAATCATGCTAATACAACCAAAGCACACATATCAAATATATCAGTGATTTTCAAACGAGGTTAAACGAGGTCTAACAATTTCCCCCTTTTTGATAATGGCAAACAATAGATGATATGCATTATAGAAGATAACATTTGACTTTACTTGTTCGTCATTCATCAAAACACATATCTGGAAATCATGCTAATACAATCAAAGCACATATCAATGATATTAATGATTTCCAACATATCTTGCTACCAGTCTGGTGTGCGTTCTTGATCGTATTCCGAGACTTCTACTGTGGGCTGCCCCCTTCCTATGATGTTCAACAGCTTGATGGAGTCTCTATTTACTTTTGGTTGTCTATTCTATTTCAGACAGTAGAATAAATGTACTCTTTTGTATATTCTACTAGATGCCACATACTTGTGACACCAGGTCTTGTCACACACATTAGTAGACTATTCTTTTGGGGATTGTATAATTATTTTGGTACGTCACTGACTATCACTTGTTTTAACTTCAACTTAAGAAAATATTGTACTTGTTTCAGTAAAGTGAAATGAGAACTTATTATTATTTCTCCGTCGGCTTGCCTGACAATGGTATTAGGCGCCATCACGATCTATAATGAAATTGGATCGTGACAAGCTGAGTCCAAGTTTGCTAATAATAATATTTCCTCGTCTCATAAGAGGCTTCATTAACGGCAATATGGAACGCATTTTAAGCAAGAAAAAAATAATCTTTCTATAATTTCAAGTAAAAATATAAAACAATTACATCATTGAATAAATTTAAGAATCTACAGGAAAAAACACCAGTATCGCATATATGTCCCTTATGAGTTTTCTGATTCACGGCCTCATATACGCCCCTTATGAGTTTTCTTATTCAGGGCCTCTTGTACTTCAAATATTTCATATATCAATAACTTTTAATGTTGTAAGTGAAATAAATTCATCTTAGCCATTTTCAACATTTAAAATGCTGCAAATAACTAATATCTGATTTCCCCCAATTAGTTTAAAGATATATTTAAAAGTTTTGAAGTGGTTCTTGGACCGGACAATGGCAAGCTAAAGTTAACTATATTAAGTAAAAGGCTTTCTACATTCGGGAAGAATCAAGGTTGCAATAGCTATAGCTTTCGATATCCACAAACACGATTAATTCAAATTCATGGCGTGTATGGCACATTAAATAAGGAATATTTCTCAAAATAGGAACTCAAGCAAAAAAGAAAAATACTTTGAATAGTAATTAAATGAGGTTTTGAAGGTGTCCGGAACCAAAGTGTTAGTTTTTTGGACTCAAAGCACCAAAATAAGTAGGGAGAAAATTGGTTACATTTTTATACATAGCTCATGAATTACATGCGCTATACTTGTTAATTTACTAACCCATGATAATTGCAGGGTATGTTTAACCAAAAAATGAATTTTTAGTCAAAGCTAGAACTTGGAAGAACACGAGTTACTGATAATCAAAAGAATATATGAAAGAAAGTAATTTGCCTAGAAATAAGATAATCAAAAGCAAGTAAATCAATATATTCAGATAGTATTTCGTGTCCCTACAATTGATCGTATATCTACTTTTTATAGATATCTTGGAGATATGCATTTTTCCCAAATCGTAATGAGGCTATTATGAGTAATTAAAGACATTGAATACTATGTTACACAATCATTGCATTCAAGACAAATTTTCTAATATATTCGGTATTTAATACCCATTAAATGTCGTATATGTACTCTTTTCTATTGTTAGATTCATTCCTTCTGATTCTCGATATAAATGATTTAAATAGATACGGGGCGCTGAGTTATTTGACTGACTGCCCTTGTCTCTTCCTCTGCCTTTGCTCGTATCTGTTGCAACTCGTGCCTTTTGGCAAATAGTAATTCTTTGACTATTTGACAATTCCGTGTCTTGACACGTCACCATTATATATAACATAATTATTTTTCCAATACAGATAGTCCCTCCACTTTCCATTTATTCATCAATTGAATATTTGGGAAGTGAATTTCATTAAAAGAGAATTTTTGTCACCATTAATTCTCTGACAAAATTGACGCTTCACTTGTCGCTTCCGGTTAATGCTCCGCAAACATATCATTTTTTCACTGGTTTTCTAGTTTTGCAGCCCTTTTCAAGGCTTTTTTACGGCTTCACTATTCACGAAGTGTCAGTTATCATTATTATGGTCCTTCCATTACTGCATTTTCACCTTTAACGGTTGCTTATCAATATAAATATAGCTTCTTTCCTTGTCTTTTACCACATAAAGCTTATTGAACATTTTAAATCTTCAAATCTCTATTCACTACTTCCGTACATTAATCTTCTTCGCCATGTCTTCTCCAAACCCTAACCCTAGGAGAGTTCCTATTGTATATGCCTTCCCCAATGCCCCTATTAGGCATAGAAGAGGTGGTAGATTTCGTAGCTTAGGGTCTGCTCGCGGTGGTAGTTCGTCCATGCCTTCTCCTAGTTCTGGTCCTTCTTCCAGGACCAGATGTTCCCTTTCTCAAAAATCTTCTTCTAGGAGTAAAGAACCTTCTGAGCCATTACGTGAGCCTTTATTAGAAGAGATATTCCCTACATAACTATCTTTTTACCATAATAGGGAATCTCTTAGAAACCAAGTTGCCGCTTTAGATCGTGTCGATGCTTACCCCACTTAAATTACAGAAGTTTTGACCCCTATAGTTTGTAAAGACTGCCACTAGAGTAATGATTTTCCCATCATTTTCCCTATTCCAAATCAGAGAATCACTTCTTACATGACTGGGTTCTCTTTTATTTATACACACCCTTTAACTCTAGGGTTCAAACCAGCTATTGACCCTGTCATTCTTGATTTTTGCGGTTTTTCAATGTTTGTTTGGGTCAAATTGGCCCAATTGAATGGAAGGTTCTTTCTTGTTTGAGGCACCTCACCAATATGGTTGATGTTTGCTTTACTTTCCCTAACCTAATTCACCTTTACTCCCCTAGGTTTTTCCGCAATGGCGTTTTTACCCTAATGGCCACGAGTAAGAGGGCTTTGGTGAGCCCTGAAGATGACAAGGACCATGGCTGGTATGCCCGGTTTGCTGCTACCCCCACTGTTGACTTTGTGGGTGAAGATCACATTCCCTTCCCTGAGAAGTGAAATTTTGCATGTAAGTCTTTTATCCTTCTCATGCGTTTTCCTTCAAGTTTATCAATTTCTTTAATTTTGCTTTTTTTTAGCAACCATGGGAATTGTGGAGGATGTCCCCAATTTCCGTGGTTGGGTAGATAAATTGTTGAAGATCACACCAATGGAGGATAGGTCTTTAATAAACCTTTCCAATCATTACGGTTGGAAAGTAAAGACTCATGGTAAGAGTTTCTATTTTATCTTTCACGTATATAAATATTTTACTTTATTGTTATTGTTTTCATCCTTCTTTTTATTAGTATTTGCAATTCGAGGAGTTACTGCTGAAGCAGTTGCGGCCTCCCGTGTCTCTTCGGGAACCCGTACCTCTTCGGGAATCCGTATATCTTTGGAAAGATCTCGAGAAATAGTCTTGAGTTCTTCTTCACCAAAAAGAAAAGCTGCTGAAGAAGAAGATTCCGAAGAAAAGGATGAAGGGGGCTCCTTGGTGACGAGACCACGAGCTAGAAGACATATTGTGTCTGATGATGAAGCTGAAGTCTCACCTCGTATTTCTGTTACTAAGCTTGTTGATAACCCAGTTTTAATTCCTAATGATGACGCCACTCCTCGTGATACTCGTGAGTCTATTAATCAACTTTTCATAAGTTGTTTTGGTAGTGGAAATTTAGGGCCTCTTTTAGATGAACTTCCCTTATCTTACTTTCAACTCCCGTGCATGTGATTCCTTCCTTAACTGCCCCAACTATTTCTGTTCCTCCCTCTACTGTTTTTACTTCTTCCACTGCTCCTCCTTTGACAATTTCCCCACCTATCGTTCATCACACGGAGGTAGGCTCTTCGAGTAGAACTGCTTCTATGAGGAGCGTAACAATTAAAGTTCCTGCTGACAGTAGCCTTTTAAGGAATTCATGTCAAGCAGACGTTTGGTTTGAGCCTTTAATCGGCTCGATCGAGAAAGCAAAATTGGAGAGCCATAGCTGCCTAACTCTAATGAATGAGATAGTGCATGCCACTTTGAAGGTATTTTCCTTCTTTCTCTTCTTTACTTTGTAAAAATTTAGGATTCTTATTTACCTTCTTTTTTAGGCCAATATTATCGATACATAGCTGATGAACAAAACTCCCTCTTGGAGAAAGTAGCACGTGATTCAGAGAAGGTTGCACATGATTCTCAGTTGGAAGCAATCAATTGGAAGGAACAATTTGACAGTGCACAAATTACCACGGAGGATTTACAAGAGAGCAGGAGTGCCTTAGATCAGCGGGTGCGAGCATTAACTTCAGAGTTAGCGGTTGTCAAAGCTTCCTCAAGTCAGGCAGAAAAGGAAAAAGAGCGTCTCGAATCCGCCTTCTCAGAATAATTATCTAAGGCAAGTGAGTAGAACAGAGAGTTGAAGTCTCTTTTGAATCAAAAAGTTTACGTTGGAGAGCTCGTGCAAAGCTTAACTCAAGCACGAGAAGACCTTCGAGGCTCTGTTGATAAAGTGCATGCTTTAGAGAGCTCCCATGCCTCTCTTCAAGCTTCTTATAACTCCGTCTTGGCAAAAAATAAAGAGCTCAAAAATGAGATTGTTGATTAGGAAAAGGATTATGAGATCCTTGAAGAAATATCTGTCGTCGAGGTAAGTTGGGCATTTTTGAATTCACGGCATGATACCCTAATTGAAGTTGGTCAAGAAAACTTCAACCTGGAGTCAAAGTTTGCTAAGGTTAATGAAACCATTGATCAAGCTCAGCAAATGTAGACACTGAAATTTTAACAAATCAAGATAAATTCTAAATTCAAGACAACTCTTGAAATATTAGGAGTCTATCGGGGTTACCTGGTGGCTACTCCTCCAAAACCCTAATTTATGCCTACAAATAAGGCTATATATGTTATTCAAAGACATTCTCAGCAATTCCATAAACTCCCAAATATTTACAAAGAGATCAAATATGAGATCTCCGAAATTCCATGAAACTCTTGGAATAGTCATTAAGAGATCAAAGATATGTCAAATATGTCTTGCTTAAAGTCCTACATTCGAGAAATACGCCACTAAGGCCCTCGAATTAGAATAAAGCGATGGAAGAATCAAGGGATAAACAGAATTGTACCTGCATTGTTTATCAATAAAATTGTGTTTCTTCATATTGATATTGTGGTTACGATTTATTTTTGTATTTGTTGCAAACAAATTGGCACGCCCAATGGGACCGGTTCTACCCTTATTCTCTTTCTCCTCCAAATAAAGAACTTCAAGTTTCAAGATTATCTGTTCTTATGGACGGGTACTTCAAGTCTCATCTTCAAGTTTCAGCAAGCCTATACCTCGACAAATCTTGAAGTAGATGGTATTTGTATACACTGAAATTTTAACAGATCAAGATAAATCTTAAATTCAAGACAACTCTTGAAATATTAGGAGTCTATCAGGGTTACTTAGTGGCTACTCCTCCAAAATCCTAATTCATGACCATAAATAAGGCTATATATGTTCTTCAAAGACAGTCTCAGCAATTCCATAAACTCCTAGAATATGCACAAAGAGATCAAATATGAGATCTCTGAAATTCCATGAAACTCTTGGAATATTCATTAATATATCAAAGACATGTCAAATATGTCGTGCTTAAAGTCCTACATTCGAGAAATACACCACTAATGCCCTCGAATCATGTATAATAAAGCGGAGAGAAGAATCAAGGGATAAACAGAATTGTACCCGCATTGTTTATCAATAAAATTATGTTTCTTCATATTTATATTGTGGTTACAATTTATTTTTGTATCACAAATAATTTGTTGCAAATAGCAAACACAAGAATTTCCTTCTCCCGTGATTGAAACACCCATGGTTGAAGCTCTCGTGAATGTTGAAGCTGATACGAGTATCGCAACTCTTTCAAGCCCAATCAAACCTATTGCTACAAGCCAAGTTGAAAACGCATCTGTTGATGCATTGTGATGACCCAAAGGATAATCACCTATTTCTAATTGAATTTGGTGTCTTCGATGCCTTGGAAAATAACTTTAGGGTTGCCTCAAATTGCGTGCACAATCCGGGCGCGTAGCCGGAAAGATTAAATATGAATTTTTGAGAAAAATTCTAAGTTTTGATTATAAAATGAATAAATTTGACTCTGGTCAATATTTTGGATAAACGGACTAGGACCTGTTATTTGACGGTCCTGGAGGGTCCGTAGGAAAATATGGCAATGGGCGTATACCCGGAATCAAATTCTGAGGTCCCAAGCCCAAAAAATAAATTTTGTGTGAAATTAGTTTCTGAAAATAATTAAGGAAATTGGAAATGAAATTTGATTAGAATACTATGGTATCGGGATCGTATTTTGGTTCCGGCGCCCGGTACAAGTCTTATATATGATTTAAGCACTTTCTGTAAAGTTTGGTTGAAAATGAACGTAGTTTGACGTGTTTCGGACTTAAATGGAAATTTGGTTGTTTTATGAAAATTTGGATGAAACCATAGGTTTGAGGCTTAATTCAATGTATATGATGTTATTTTGGCAATTTGATCACGTGAGCAAGTCCGTAGGATTTTTTTAGGTTGTGTGCTTATTTGGTTTGGAGCCTCGAGGGCTTGGGTGAGTTTTGGATACGCCACGGATTGCATTTTTGAACTTAAAGGGTTGTTGGTATACCTGACCCGCATGCTTCTTAATTGCGAAGCCAGCCTCACAACTGCAAGCTATGCTTTGCAAATGCGAGACTTCACCTGGGCATCCTTCTTCGCAAATGCGAAGAACTCCATTGCAAATGCAATGCCCACCTAAAACCTCAGCCTTCGCAAATGCGATATATTTCTCGCAAATGAGATGTCGCAAATGCGACTACCCTCTTCGCAAATGCGAAACCTGGGAAAACAGGAAGGGTTCACCAATGTGAACCCTGCTTCACAGTTTCCATGTTAGCAGAGGTCAGGGTTCGCAATTGCGAACCCTTGTTCGCAAATCCCACATCTGCAACCTGCATATTTTATACTTAGCCGAATATTTCACCATTTTCTCATTCTTTCAAAACCTAAACACACTTAGGCGATTTTCCAAGAACAAGACTTCTTCCAAATCATTTGTAAGTTGGTTTTTACTCATTTATTTCAATCTTTAATTTCATTTAACATGTTTTCAATGTAAAATCAAAGATTTCCATCGGTGAAATTGGGGGGTTTTGGGTAAAACTTAGGTTTCTCTAAATATGGGAGTTTGGACCTTAATTTGAGGTCCGATTTTAAAACAAATCATAGATATAGATTCGTGGGAGAATGGGTAACCCGGTTTTGGTTCGAACTTCGAATTTTGACCACGTGGGCCCAGGGGCATTTTTGACCTTTTTGGGTAAAACCTTGTAAAAATTATTTTCATGCATTGGGGTTGATTCATTTAGCTTTTATTAATGTAATTAGTTAACTTGTAACTAGATTCGAGTGATTTGGTGGTGGAATCAAGAGGTAAAGCTATACTTGAGACTTGACTTGAGTTCAAAGCATCGAGGTAAGTGTTTGGTCTAACCTTAGCTTAAGAAAATAGGAGTTGAGTCTTATTTGTTACTTGCTAATTGTCGAGTATGGTGTATAGGCATGGTGACAAGTATCTCTACATTAGTGTCTAGCATGACCATGAGTCCTTATATTGCGAATATTTTTGGTTTTTGTTATAACTTTCATGCTTAATTGATGATTTCTATATGTTGTAAAGAGTATGTGGAAAAATTATGATCTTTAAACTTCGTGGAGCGTTGGCTCGAGTTGAAATATAAATGTGAAGGTATATGAGTTAACTAAATCTTTGGAGCATTGACTCAAGTGATAATGTGAACTATGAGATGAAAGTGAAGAAAGAGAAAGAGTTATTGGTTTGTTCCCTTGCCGGGATATTTTGTTGTTTTGTTGATTTTCTCCCTTGCCGGGTTATGGAAACTTATTGATATTGTTCCCTTGCCGGGATATTTTGTTGTTTTGTTGATTTTCTCCCTTGCCGGGTTATGGAAACTTATTGATATTGTTCCCTTGCCGGGATTTAATTAATTAATTTTATTCCCTTGCTGGGATTTCTATCATTATTTGTTTATTTCCTTGCCTCTTATTTGTGAATGTTGTTTAGGTGAGGAAGAGTGATAAAGCACGAAGGGTGATGCCGTGTGTTGTTTGATATTGTGAGGAAAGAGTGATAAAGCACGAAGGGTGATACCATGTATTGTTTCATATTGTGAGGAAAGAGTGTAAAGCACGAAGGGTGATGTCGTGCTGCATGATGTACCATTCCGTACCGATTCTATTGATTATATGTGAGGAAAGAGAGTAAAGCACGAATGGTATATCGTGCATATTTTATTATATCATTGCTTAGTAAGGATGAGAGAAAAAGCATGAAGGGTGATGTCGTGCACTTATTGACGTCTGTTATGGTTTCTTATTGTTATCAGCTAAAGTGCATTAGTTGTCTTATTATACTACTACTGTGATTCTTTATGTTGACATTTCCCTTTATTGTGTTCCTTGTTACTGTTGGATCGAGATATCCTTGTACAATGTTATGCCTTGAATTTATGCCATAATTGTTGCATGTTTAGATGACCTAATTGCTACTTGACTTTCGACACATTAAATACTAAATTTTCCCAATTGCTCCTTAAAGCCCATAATTAATTGCTACTTGTTATCATTTGTTCCCTCTTTGAATCATAATTATTGTGTACTTGTTATCTTATGAATTCGTATTAGTTATTGCGTCTGTTAGAGTAAATTTTATTTGGAGGAACTATTGATATAATGAAATGGGAGGGGGTGGTACACCTATCACGAGAATTGATGAAATGAGAGCGGGTGGTACACCTACCATGGAAACATTGAGGGATGAGATCGGGTTGCTCGACTGCAACGAGATGTGTACGGATAGTGAAAAATGCCTTATTCTCCTTATCCGTGTTAAGATGATTTATTGATATTCCTTCTTATTATTCTCTTGAATTTGTGTATTATCTATTATCCCCGAAGCATGTTCTCTTCGGAAGTTGAGATAAAAGGATAAAGTTTCGGTGAAGGTGCAATGGAGAGGTTGGCCCGTGAAGGAGGCTACCTGGGAGACCGAGCAGGAGATGCGGAGTAGATATTCTCACATGTTTGAGGCTTCTGGTATCTTTCTTGACCTGCTCGAGCACGAGAGTTTGTTTTAGTTGGGGAGGATATGATGACCCGGCCCGTCGTCTCATGAGTTATCGCCCCATTTCCCACATTTTATGCTTCTACATGTTTTGTTATCGGTATTCGGTGTGTAAGAGATAATTCGGATTAGTTTTGGTAGGAAATGAGACACTTTGTCTCTTTAAGGAAAGCTTGTTTTGGAAAAGTCAATCGGATGTTGACTTATGAGTAAGAGAGCTCGGATGTGATTTCCTGTGATTCGGTTAGCTTGGGGGGATGATTTGTGACTTAGGAGCATGATCGGAAGTGATTTTGGAGGTCCGGTGTAGAATTAGGCTTGAATTGGCGAAGTTAGTATTTTGGCGATTTCCGGTTAATAAGTGAGATTTTGATCTGATGGTCGGAATGGAATTCCGAGAGTTGCAGTAGCTTCGTTAGGTGATTTGGAATGCGTGTGCAAATTTCAGATGATTCAGAGGTGTTTTGGTCGGGTTTTGATAAAATGAGAATTTCAGAAGTTTTAGAAGAACATAGTGTTGAATCCGATGTATTTTGATGGTTTTTGGTGTTGTTTGTGGTGTTTTGATTATTGGAGCAAGTTTTAATGATGTTTTAGGATGGGTTGGCACTTTTGGTTGAGGTCCCGGGGGCCTCGGGGTGATTTTGGATGGCCAACGGGGTGAATTTTGGACTTGTTTTCATTTCAAAAATTTCTGGTATTTGGTATTTCAGCATCTGCAAAAAAGGAGCCGCAGATGCAGTTCCGCAGATGTGGTAAGGGAGTCGCAGGTGCGGTATTGGGTCTTGATGTAGCTTCCGCAGAAGCGAACGATGGTCCGCAAATGCAGTCACTGCAGAAGCGGGATTGGAACGAAGAAGTGGTTATGGCGTGTTAGTGAAGCTTCGTAGAAGCGGAGGGAAACCGCTAAAGCAGTAGTCGCAGATGCGAAAATAGAACCGCAGATGCAAAAAGAACTGTTTAGAGAAAGGGTTTTAAAAATCGTTTTTTTCCGCGAGCTTAAGTTTATTTCCTCCATGTTTGAGTAACCTTGAGAGCTTTTGGGCAGATATTGAAGGTGATTTCGACTAGGTGTGATTGAAGGTGAGTTCCTTGACCTTAATACATGATTTAATCATAGAATTAACATAGAAATTTGTGGAAATTCATGAAGAGAGGGTAAAGCTAGGGCTTGGAATTTGTTATTTTGAAGTGGGATTTGAAGGGTCATTTGGGCCCGGATTTGAAGGGTCATTTGGGCTCAGATTTGATAGTTTTTGGTATGCATAGACTCATGACGAGATAAGGAATCCGATGATGTTAAATTTTCTGACTTTCGAGAAGTGGGCACGGGACTTGGATTTTGAAAATTTTGTGAATTTCAATATTTTTTGAGTCTTTTCGATTGGGTTATGTTCCCTTAGCCTATTGTAATGTGTTCATTGTGGTTTTGACTAGATTCGATGCGCGAGGAGGTCGATTCGAGAGGCAAGGGCATAACGAGCTAGATTTTTGACCGGCTAGAGGTGAGTAATGATTGTAAATGATGTCCTGAAGGTTTGAAACCCCGGATTGCACAATGTAGTGCAATGCTGAGATGAGACACGCGCTTAATGACGAGCGCGGGGTCATTTATTATTGGGGATTGTGACATGGTCCATCCCGATCGATATTTTACCCCGTATTTGACTAAGACTTGTTGTTTTCACAATGACTTGGGCTTATTGCCATACTTTGGCTTCATGCCGGCTATTTGAAATCCTTTATGAACTTTTATCACTGTTTCCTCACTATTTGAAATATTACTTGAATTCAGTCCAATTGAATTACACTATTTCATGAATTCAACTATTTTTACTCAAATTTGAGATCTTAAATGATATTTGAACTGATTTTGAGCTGAGTACTGTTGTTTTACTGATGCCCAAGGGGATTATGATTGTTTTAAGACTGATTGAGGTCGAGGGCCATATGTGAGGATATGTTGAGTGATGTGAGGAGGCTTTCAGGCCTCGAGTGTGATGTGAGAAGGATTTCAGGCCTCGTGTGTGATGTGAGAAGGCTTTCAGGTCTTATGTTGATACTAAAAGGCTTTTAGGCCTTATGATGATATAGCGCGTGGGCCGTACGGGGCCCCTCCGGAGTCTGCAACCCCACAATGAGCGCGGGTACCCATATGATTTGAGAGTGAGCCCGATGGGCTGATGTTGTGCTAAGTGACTGATACTGAGCCTGCAGGGCTGATACTATATTGAGGTTGATATTGAGCCTGAGGGGCTGGTTTCTGATTATTTCTCACTTGATGAAAATATTTGACTCAAATTGTTTTAAAAGAGAGTTATTTGACACTTCACTATTTTTACCGCTTAACTGATTTTACCCCTTAAGATAGCGTTTTTTTGTGCGTTTATGAGATTTCATGCCTTCAGCCATTATTTATTCTTGTTACTCACTGGGTCAGAGTACTCATATTACTCCATGCCTCGTGTGTACAGATACAGGCAGAGCAGAGTACGCCTATAACCGCTGATTTTTTCCAGACTAGGCGGTGACTAGGAGTGACAAGGTAGCTATTAACGTCTGCAGCCCCGTTTCTCCCTTATCTTCTATTATTTATGATATCTTCAGACTTTGTACCTAGTTCCAAACTTGTAGTATTTTCGTAGACTCTGTAGTAGCTCATGACTCGTGACACCCCAATCTCGGGTTGTGTCGGGATGGTTCCCTGTGTTATTACTTTTCTTCGCACTTATGATATGTAATTAATGTTTTCGACTTATTCATGCTAAGTAACTGTTAAAAGAAGTGTTTTTATTCTATTGGCTGGCCTTGTCTTCACGAGAGGCGCCATCACGACCGGGTTTTGGAATTGGGTCGTGACAAAACTTCTGTTTGTTTTATTTTTGCCTTTATTCTTAAGGACTTATAGAATAGATTTCATTTTTGTTCTTCAAAAAATCCTTCTGTTATTCTCATGACCAAACAATTTAAACACGAGCTTTATAAAAGAGGCCCCTTTTACATTTCGACACTTAATGAAGAAGAAGTCTCAACTTCATAATGGTGTTATCATACGATGAAAGAAATATGAGCACACATGTTGTTTTTTAAATAACTTTGACAAGTTTTTATTTTTGAAACTTGAAAAGTTTTGAAAAATACTTTACATGTATTTGAATTACATATATTACTTTCTGTAACTATTTTTCTTGTAACAGATTTTTACAAATGAAGAATAATAGATACGGGGTTTTTCCTTATAACCCGTTTTAGTACATAGCCTTTACCCTAACTATAATGAGGTTTTTCTATCGCTGCTGCTTACAATGTCGAATCCACTCATCTCCAAAACATTAGGAAGGGTTTTGGAGGTGACTCCATTGTTCTCATGGGAAAGAACACTATGATGTATGATTACCTCAAGTGCTCGTGGCTCCATTATGTGACCTCGTGACATTTACTCTGCACTTGACTCTTTTAGGCTTGATTTTTCCTCAATCTTCTTTGCCTTCTTAATAGACATGTCTGTGTATATTATATAGTCCCTCAAGTGCTTGAATGTTGTAGTATTAAGCCTCCGGTACTTGATAGTTTCTCTCATTTGGTCATTTTCCTGAAAAGGAAAATATACGGGACTTGGAGGTGCGATTATAGATGAAGACTGATTAACACGTTTAAATTTCGATCAGAATAATTGTAACCCTAGGCCAGGAATTTTAGGTTATTCCATGTGCCTTACAGGTCGTGACTCATCATTTAGTACGGGCTAGCTTTTTGCCTATCATCTAATATTGTTAGTAAAATTTTAACAATTCAAAATGGTGATACCTGATAGTGGGTATTCCTTAGAAGTAATATTTGTTCAAATGAATAGCATTCCAATGTGAAGGTAGTATCTTGCCATCCATTGTCTCCAATTCATATGCTCCCTTTCTTGCAATATCACGAACTCTATAGGATCCTTCCCATGTTGGAATTAATTTACCCGCGTTATTTTAAAGCACGAAGTCCCCAACTTTGAATAATTGGAGGCATGATTTTCAGTTGTAATATCGTTCTATGACTTGCTTTTGTGCTGCCATTCTTATTAATGCAGCTTCTCTCCTCCCTTCGAGTAGATTAACCCGCATCTCCTCATCATTAGATTCTTGTGTTGTTTGTGTGAATCGTGTGCTTTGTTCTTCTATCTCAACTGGTATTAAAGCCTCGGCTCCATAAACTAATGAAAATGGTGTTTCACATGTGCTCGTTTTTGCAGTTGTGCGATATGCACATAAAACTCCATGTAACACTTCAGGCCAATTACCTTTTGATTCCTCTAATCGATTCTTTAAATTGTTGATAATAACCTTGTTTGTTGATTCTGCTTGCCCATTGCCCACCGGATGATAAGGCATAGACGTAATCCTTTTGATTTTCTAACTTTGAAAGAACTCCGTGATTTGAGCTCCAATAAATTGAGTGCCATTATCAAACACGATCTTCTTTAGTACACAAAATCGGCATATGATATTCTGCCAAATAAAATATTTGACTTTCTTTTCTCGCACATGTTTAAATGCTCCTGCCTCCACCCATTTAGTAAAATAATCAGTAAGTACGAGCAGAAATTTTACCTATCTTTTTGCTTGTGGTAATGGACCTACGATATCCATTCCCCATTTTATAAATGGCCATGGCGAAATGACCGTATGTAATAACTCTACAGGTCTATGCATATTGTTACCGCATATCTGGCATTTATCACATTTAGCCACGAAACTTTCTGCTTCTTCTTCCACTTTAGGCCAGTAATAACCTGCCCTAATTAAGGTTTTTACCAGTGACTTTCCTCCTGCGTGATTCCTGCAATGTCTCTAGTGTATTTCTCTCATTACATACTCCGTTTGCGAAGGTCTGAGGCATCTTGCTAAGGGACCACTGAACATTTTACAATATAAATTACCTTGCTTTAAACAGTACCGAGCAGCCTTTCTTCGAAGCGCATAAGCGTTTTTCTTATCATTAGGGACAATACCATACCACAAAAAAGCAACAATCGTGTTCCTCCGATCCCGAGTTAAATTATTAAAATTTGCCTCGTTCTTATCAGGATCGAGAACTGAGTGAAACAAGTGTATAACTGAGGTGTTTGCATCACTTGCCACATCAGCTGCAGATGCGAGGTTAGCTAGGGTGTCTGCTTTAACATTTTCATCCCTTGGTATTTGTATAACTTTCCGGGTTTGAAATTGTTTTATCAATTCTCGTACCTTTTTTAAGTGATGTTGCACCAGTGCTTCCCCAGCTGTATAAGTCCCTAGCATTTGATTGACCACGAGTTGCGAATCACTCTTGATTATAATTTGATTTATGCCAAGGTCACGTGCAAATTCAAGACTTGCAATCATAGCTTCATACTCCGTTTCATTGTTAGTTATGAAGTGACATTTAATAGCTTGTCTAACAATTTCACCTGTAGGTGGTACCAAGACAATCCCTAAACATGCACCTTTTACGTTAGATGAACCATCAGTAAATAAAGTCCAAGTTCCTGGGTTAGCACCACCTGTAACTCTTTTTCTGCTTCTAATTGCACCCCTGGCTAAAATCAACCACGAAATCGGCTAATATTTGTGATTTTATAGCAGTTCTAGGTTGGTATGTGACTTCGTATTCACTTAACTCAGTAGCCCACTTAGCCAACCTACCTGATAACTCATGCTTATGTAATATATTACGTAAAGGGTAGGCAGTTACTACAGCAATAGGATGATACTGAAAGTAAGGTCTTAACTTCCTAGATGCCATGATTAATGCAAGTGCAAGTTTTTATAACTAAGGGAACCGTGCCTCCGCATCTAACAAAGATTTACTAACATAATAGATAGGGGATTATTTACCTCATTATTCTCGGACCAAAATAGCGCTTACCACTACTTCTGAAACAGCAAGGTAGATGAGTAGTCATTCCCCATCCTTTGGTTTTACTAGCAGGGGCGGATTTGATAAGTACGTTTTCAAATTCTTGAGTGCTTGTTGACATTCCTCATTCCATTCAAAATGATCCTGCTTCTTACGGGCTGAGAAGAATTTCAAACACTTCTCTGATGATTTAGAAATGAATCTTCCCAAGGCTACAATCCTCCCTATTAATCTTTGAACTTCTTTCTTGTTCGAAAGTATATCAGGGATTTCCTCAATGGCCTTAATCTGTGCAGGATTTACTTCAATACCACGGTTAGAAACAAGAAAACCCAAAAACTTACGTGATGCAACTCCAATGCACATTTTTTGGGATTTAATTTCATGTTAAATTTGCACAAAATCGAAAATGTGTCGGATAAATGCAATATGTGATCTTTTGAATATTGGATTTTAACAAGAATGCCATCTATATATACCTCCATATTCTTACCTAAATTCTCTTAAAACAATTTTGTAACTAACATCTGATAAATTGCACCTGCATTCATTAGACCAAAGGGCATTACTTTATAACAATAAGTACCCTGTTTGCTATGAATGAAGTTTTTTCCTCGTCTCCCGGATCCATTTTAATCTGATTATACCCT
The DNA here is from genome assembly GCA_034376525.1 of Nicotiana benthamiana. Lineage (NCBI taxonomy): Eukaryota > Viridiplantae > Streptophyta > Magnoliopsida > Solanales > Solanaceae > Nicotiana > Nicotiana benthamiana. The sequence goes on from CM067323.1 coordinate 46,900,156, forward strand.
GAATATGCATATAAAAAACATAACAGTTCATGACCTGCAGTTGCATCAATCCACTGATCTATTTGTGGCAATGGGAAAGAATCTTTAGCGGGCTTTATTAAGTTCCGTGTAATCTACACAAACCCGCCACTTACAATTCTTCTTTGGAACTACACTAGTGTTAGCTAACCAGTTAGATACTTTACCTCAAGAATGGAACCAATTTTTAGCAATTTTTGGACTTCTTATTGAATCACCTGATTCTTGAAAGTTCCTTGCTTTTTTTCTTTTGCTTGACAAGGGGATATGATGGATCTTCATTTAGTTTATGACTCATCACCTTCGGTGGTATCCATATCATGTCAGAACGGGACCAAGCAAAGTAGTCCACGTTAGTTTTTAAAAATTCAACTAACTTACCTTTCATACTTGGATAAGATTGGCTCCAACATAGACTTATTAATCAGGCCATTGAGAAAATAACACGACAGGATCTAATTCCTCTATTGTTCTTTTGATATTTTTATTATCTTCTGGTTCTTGAATGGTATCAGGCCTTGAATCTACATCTGTTTTCCCTTGTCCATTTGAAGTTTTTGTTGTGATGTCCTCAACTGCCTTCTGTGATTGTTATTTACCTTTTCCTATCGTGCTTGTATCTGCAACATAGTTAATAGCCCTGGATGTATGTTGATCTCTACGAATTTGACAGATTCCCTATGGCGATGGAAATTTATAACTTGATGCAACGTTGAAGGAACAACATCCATTTTGTGGATCCATGGCCTCCCAAGAATCATGTTGCAAGCCATCTCCATATATACTACCTGGAACTTTGTATCTTTGAGGACTCCTTCAGCGAATGTGGTGAGTGTTACCTCTCCTTTCATGATGATGCTGGAATTATAAAACCCAGATAGAGTATGCACCTTTGGTATTATTCTATCTCTATCTTGCATCTCACGTAATACTCTTAATAGAATAATATTCACGGAACTACCTGGATCAATCAAAACTCATTTCATATTAGTATATACAATTAAAGATATTACCAGTGCATCGTTATGAGGAGTTAACACGCCATCTGCATCTGCATTTACATCATTGAATGTAATGTTGTCTTCCTCCAAAACATGTCGCACCCATTTCCCTTGGGTACTTGTCACTTTGGAAATTTTGTTAGATGCAGTATGTGATATACTATTGATATATTCACCCCCACTTATAACGCTAATAGTTTGTTTGGGGGAAGGTGGTTTTGGAGGCTCTTGTTTGTTCTTCATGTAAGCTTGCTTGCCTTTTTCACTGAATAACTAGGTAAAATATCCTTGTTTTAACAGATGATAAACTTCACTTTGTAAAAACCTGCAATCTGTCGTTTTATGGTCGTGATCGTTATGAAACTCGCACCAATGGTAAGGGTTGCACCTGTCCGGATTTGATCTCATCTCTTTTGGCCACCATACTTTATCTCCATACTTCTCAAAATAGCCACGAGCTCAGAAGTGCTGACATTGAAATTGTAACCGCCAAGCCTTGCCTTCAGATTCCTATCTTCATCTCGTGACTAATGGGTGATTTGATCATTTCTAAATCTTCATGAAGAGCCTGACTCTCTGTTTCTTGATTTGTGATCGCATTGTTGATTGTCTTGTTTTGATCATGAGTCTTTTCCCGCAAGTCCTATATATGGATCGTAGATGTTTTTACCCGACCTTTTTTCTATTTACGCTTTCTTGAACTACCCTTTTCTTCTTTTTGAAATCGAGGAACGGTATCTTCTTCTATTCTCAGCTTCGTGATATACCTATTGTAGACGTTATTCCATGTTGTAGCTGGGAAATTACGAAGGCTTTCCTTGAGTCTCCTCGTCGATTCTGAGCGTTTTTCATTAAAATTACTTGCGAAAGCTATGGCTGCCCAATTGTCAAATATACATGGCAATGTCATTCTTTCACGTTGAAATCTGTCCACGAATTCTCTAAGCAGTTCTGAGTCCCCTTGCTTGATTTTAAAAATACCCTCCATTCTTTTCTCTACTTTCTGAGCTCCCCAATGTGCTTTGATGAAAGAATCTACGAGCTCACTAAAAGAATTTATAGAATTTTTGGGTAAAAGATAATACCATGTTAGCGCTCCCTTGGTGAGTGGTTCACCAAATTTTTTGACTAATACTGATTCAATCTCCTGCTTAGTCAAATCATTGCCTTTTACGCCCGTTGTAAATGCAGTCACGTGGTCTTGTGGGTCTGTTATTCCATCATATTTTGAAATATCAGGCTTTTTGAACTTTTTTGCAAATGAAAGTGGAGCAGCACTTGGCTTCCAGGGTTGTTGTGAATATCTATCCATATCTACCCCTTTGATTATGGGCGGCACCCCGAGTATCTGCTTTAGGCACTTACTTTGCTCCTTGAGCTTTTTCTGCAAGGTTAGTACTAAATTTTGTAAATCGGAATTAATTACATTACCTGGTTCTCTCTCCTATGATTCACTGGGAGTTCCACCGCTGCCGGAGTTAACAAGCTCGGAACGAGGGTTTTCCAAAGGATTATTGTTTGGAGTAGGTGTGGGTGTTGTAGTATGTAAATGGTTAACAAGTGCCTCAACAACTTTATTGGCCTGAGCATCAATTAATTTCTACAAAGATTCATCAATAGGTTAAGCATTGTCAAATTGAGCATGCTCATTTATTTGAGACCCATCAGGAGTACCCTCACGAGATTGCCATGAAGAGTCTCGTGGAGTAGGAACTTAAGTGTTTATATTATGTGGATCTCCCTGATTTTGTTGATTTGCTTGGTTTCCTTGAGTGTTTTCACTGTTGTTTGACATAGTTGATGCAACAAGAGAAGTTAAGCAAAGAGAAAATAGATTATCAGTTTTCCGGTAACGGAACCAATTTGTTTAACCAAAAAATGGATTTTTAGTCAAAGCTAGAATTTAGAAGAATACGGGTTAATGATAATCAAAAGAATATATTAAAGAAAGTAATTTGGCTAGAAAAAAGATAATCAAAAGCAAGTAAATCAATATATTCAGATAGTATTTCGTGTCTCTACAATTGATCGTATATCTCCTTTTTATAGATATTTTGGAAATATACGTTTTGCCCAAATCGTAACGTGTCTACTATGAGTAATTAAAGACATTGAATGCTACGTTACACAATCATTACTTTAATACAAATTCTCTAACATATTCGGCATTTAATACCCATTAAATGTCATATTTGTACTCTTTTCTATTGTTAGATTCATTCCTTCTTATACTCGGATATAAATTACTTAGAAGGTACGGGCGCCGAATTATTTGACTAGAGATGGAAAACGGGGCGGGGTGGGGTAGGTCAAAACCTCAATGGGGCAGGGCAGAGCAAAATCTTAATGGGGCAGGGCAGGTCAAAACACATTTTCAAAAAATAGTAATTGGGACAGGGCAGAGCCAGGGCATGATTTAAGTTGTCGGATGTTAATATATTGTTGTCGTGAGAGGAAGAATTTGATGCTTACATAATATCCAGTTTATACAATCACAACATCAAAAACATTCAAGCAACTTTGGACAATTTCTTTACCCCTTCAACTCTATTAATTTTTCTTCTTCTAGATTTATGCTAATTGTTATCTACATACGCATCTAAATCTTACTTTATGAATGACACTTTTGTAGTCTTAGTTGCTGACTAGATTTGTATATACTAATATAGTAATCTTTATTTCTTTGAAAGTATCACTTTTAAGAATCTAAATCTTTGTGGATTGTCAATTAGATTGTTCAATTTTTACATCAAATGGTATTTTTGACATCCTAAAGTGTATTGCGAATTGCTAATTAAATTTGCCACAAGAATTATTGGATGGTTTGTGGAAAATTTCATTTGGTTTAGACTGGGGCAGATAGTAAGAAAGCAGTTCACATCCAAACTATTGTTGGATGTTAATAAAGAACTATCCAGTAAAATCCCACAAAGTGGGATCTAGAGAAGGTAATGTGTACGCAGACTTTACCCCTACCTCGATAGGGCAAAGTTTTCGGATGTTAATACAAGGAAAAATTAGTTTTTTTTATAAATTATATAATATTAACACAAATTATATTTATTCAACCATTACGCACAAACAACTATTATTGACATCGCAATTTTAAATATTTTAATAGAAAGTTGAAAAAGTGAAAAATATTAAAAGCATACTATAAAATAAAAAATAAAGAGAAGAAAATGAAAAAGAGTCTAAACGGGGCAGGATATGGCTTAATAGGGTGGGGCAGGGCAAAATTCTGACGTAAGGCTAAACGGGACAGGGCAGGGCGGGTCAAAATTTTAGTGGGTCAAGTCTTGCCCTGCCCTGCCCTGCCCCGCCCCGCCTCGCCCCGTTTGCCATCCGTCTTGGCTAATTGTAATTCTTTGACCATTTGAACAATCCACGTGTCTTGACACGTCACCATCATATATAAATATATTTTTTCCCAATACAGAGTATAGCACATAAATTAAATCCAATATATATAGCATATATATTAAATGTGCTATACTCTTCAATTATTATATCCCTCACGCAGAGTATTTTCTTACTTAAGGAGCTTCATTCCTTCTTCAAAAATTCATTTCAAAAAAACCTTCTTTAGCATTCTTTGTATTTTTCTTACTCATTCTGAAATGTCTTTTTACTTAACTTTTTCTGAATTTTTTATAATGTCTGAAAAACAAAAAATTAACGTTGCATTATTTTAGGGAGGGGTGAGATTTTAGTGGAGAATAACTCAGTACAATATAATTATTCTCTACAGTATATTGTTAAGTTATCACTCACATGTGAGCACATGCTTTTTGACTTATATGTCCAGTAGCATCCTTATGAGTGGAACCAGTGACTAGATGATTGGTTGGATGGCTATATGACGAGTATGATGTGGCTGTGAGATATGTTCAGATAGATTGAATGCAAAAAAAATAGTTTGCTTGTGATGTAAAAAGGACTATTGTGTGCTCGATTTCTACCTTGATTTGACGTAAAGTCTCGAGTTATGAGTGTGTGGAAGGATCTTTCATGTTGTTTAATTGTGGAATGAATTAGATTCGCATGATTTGTTTATGAGTTCAGACTCAAGAAGAATAAGTGATTGTGTAGGAGTTGTGGCTGTGAAAGGGCATAGAGAGATATCAGTTTGAGGCTAAGCAGGCGGGTTATCACATGCGGGGTGTCTAGAGGCTGTGCGATCCCTATGTTGTTTCATGTGGAGAGTTTTCTCTTATCAGTGGGTTATATGTGTAGCAACTTGAGTTTGGATTGTTTGAGAAGGTTGGCTTGACTATTATGAGGATGAACCCGAGCTTAGCATTTAAGGTATCATATGGTTTGTGTTACATGAGTTATGAAGGATTTAGTTGAATCTCCCTGTTGTATTATGGCAGGAATAGAGTATGGGTATTGTGAGTTATCGTCTGTTTTAATTCTTGGCTTTGAGCTAAGTGAGGGAGCCTGCTATCACTGATTTTACTGTGTGGTTGATTTTATTGTGTGGTTGTGTGTTGTGCTGGATTTGGGCTTGAGGCATACTTATGAATCAAATATGACTTGCAGGGGTCGGTTTTGAGGATGACTGAGTAAGGAATTTAGAGATGGGTGATGTTTACACCTTATTGGTATATGAAATCATTGAATGATTTGACTTTGCTATTCGTGATGGATGTAGTGTGCATGGAGTAGAAGTTTACTCGGTTGTTTAGAGGTGTGTATTACTTCTTTGAGTGTTGTTGTACTAATGGGGCACGAGTCATTTGGCTCTTTTGGGAAGCGCAATTGAGATTTGAGTAAAGTGGATGACTCTCGAGAAGTTTCTTATGGATTCAAGATTTATATGTAGCAATTGAGAATTTTGTAGATTTGTATATGGCTAAAATATGAGATTTTAGTTGGATGGTGTCGAGACTAATGGAATTTTTATATCATTATGGATTATACATTTCAACATTCAAGAAGGTGAAGGAAATGACTTTAGACTCACAAAAGGTCTCTTTAGGATGGGTATCTCAGTTGTGGTACTTTTGGAGTGTTTAAAAAGGGATACAACAGTATATGGGCCTTAGGGCGGTGTGACTTTATGCTAGGATCTCGTGTGTGAGTTTTGATTGAGGATTGTAGTAATATGTGCGAGGAGAAGTATCAACTTGAATGAAATTTGAAAGAAATTCGGAGAAGTATGACAACTTGGTAGTAGGTTATATCAGCACAATAATGGATATGATCGGTTCTTTGGGTACTTATCTTGTGGCGGGTATCTACAGGTGTTTCGCAGTAATGCTCTTAAGTTTTGGTGACCTGTAGCTTGGTTGAGTTATAGGGATTTGGTTATGACAGTTTGGTATTTGCAAATGGATTCCAAAGAATTCTCAATGGTTTCTACCACGGTTAGAGGTGTATATTTCATGCTGGTGGGTGGAACATATTGCGTATTGTGATTTTCTCCCAAATGAGATCAAATGGAAGTTTCCTGGCTAATTGAGTATGTAGTTTGCTTGTGACTCAGAGTTGATTCTGAGATTCTTGTACTTTTAATATAATGGCATGATAGGTACGGTGTGTTGTGTGGGACTAAGGTTTCCATGTTCAAGGTTACGGTTCAGATCTGAAGGGAAGGTCATGAATTCTTATGCAACATAGACAATTCCAAACTAGATGAAGGATATTACTACTTGGTATTGCCTGAGGAGAGTGCATATTTAGAAGGCACATTAAGTTTGACTTATGGATGCTTCATAGGTATCGCGGCACTCATCTGTCTAATCGATCGCTGATGTTTAGATTTTGCTATGTGGCATGGAAGAATTATTAAGTACTTCTCGGGGGGGATGATTATGTATGAGGGATGTGTTAGTCATTCGAGCGGTGGAGTTAGGATCAGATATGGTGGTTCATGTGTTCTATGGAATTGGAGACCGGGAATTCTCAGAAGCAGGTTGCTTTGTGGTTGCGGTCTATAAGATTTGGCCAAAGCTAGCCAAATGATAGTATGTGTTATGGTTAGGTCATTGAGGACCTTCGGAAGGTTAATTATCTATTGGTGGATGACCAGGGTCGATTTGGGGGCTCGTTGGTAGGCCAATGAGGATGTGTATTCTACACCCGGGTCAGTTTGGTCGACTATGTACTGCTATTGTTGAGGATGTGCCATTCGGTTGTTGTTGAGCTTATTAATGTTCTGATATATTGTGTGAGTTACTCTTCTATTCTATGAGGGGCTGTAATTCATTAGTAATATGCACACAAAGTGCGACTCTATTGGGGCCTTATAGCGGAATTTTAGCGAGATAGGTATGTGGGTGATACATGATTGATTGCGCATTGGTTATGTTCTTTAGGGTTTGTGTGGCATTGTGTTATTTGCTTCTCTGTGGTTATGGTCATGCACCTCGGGTACCTGATGTCGAAGTGCGGTTTTCAATTTTGAGCAAAGTGGGTTGATGTATTTCCCATAGACCAGTGTTTGGGGGGGTCATGCACTGTAGCAGGGTTATGTTGAGATATGATCCTTTGTGTTAGGTTCGTACGTTATAGTTCTGCAGTGTGTGATGGGTTTTTAGCATTTCATTGTGGAGATACTTGTTGAGCTTGGGGGGACAATCCTCTTATTTGAGTCATTTTCTATGTTTGAGCACATTTGAATTACTGCATATTGATGCACGGATTTCACGATTTGTGGCTTTAGGTGTGTTGGTGTGGCATTCCAGTATAGCAACTTTTATTTGATAAAATGGGATCTTCGGATCTAGAATTAGTGCTATTGGATTTGATTGCAGTATATTTGAGAGTATAATGTCGTTGATCGGCTTAGAAGTTGGCAATAGTTCTAGTCGAAGGAAAGGGATATCCATGACTTGTTGATCTGATAAATGGTTACGAGTTTCTGCGTTTACGAAGGTTTTAGAACGAGATTTTATTTGATATGAGATTTATTACCGGTATCGGGTTTGTTTTGAGCAGTTATTGCTACAAATACATAAGTTATGTGGTGTATCATGTGATTACATTTTGAGTTATTGTTATGGCTTGATACAACTTGTTCAAACTTATATAGTATGTAGATGCGATATTCAGATCTTATAGGAAATTTCGGGTGATGGAAATTTGGTTCTAAGGTTTATGGCTAAGGTTGAATTAAGGATCTTCAGTTAGGTTGTGTTGTCAGGCTTATAGGGATTTGGGTGATATGGGATCACCCCTACATATTTGTATGGTAAGGTTACGCGGTTATCTGGCGACTTAACAACCCTGGGCACGTTCAAGAACGAACGTATGTTTAAGTGGAGGAGGATGTAAAGATCGACCAGTCGCTTTGAGTATTTGCACTTCGCTCAATAGTTTATGGGCATGAGTAGCTTCGTATGATGTATTATGACTTATGTATATCATCGGTTTTGGTTTTCAGGTTACTTGGAATTGATTTGGAAGAATGTATTTTATGGTTTAAGCTTTAAGTTGGAAGAGTTAATCAAGTTTGACTTTTTAGTATTTGACCTCGGATTGGAGTTTTGATGGTGATTTTGGGCTCGGGCATATGCCCGTATTTGCATTTGGATGTTCCTAGAAGAATTCAGCACTAATTGGTGAAGGTTGAAAATGTGAAGGTTTGAATAGTTCATAAGTTTGACCAAGAGTTGACTTTATGGATATGGGATTGTGGTTCCGGGAATTGTAATAGTTTAGTTATGTCATTTAGGACTTGTGTGAAAAACTTGGGTTCATTCTGGATTAATTTGCTATGTTTCGGCGAGAGTTTTGGAAGTTGAAAAATTCAAAGTTCACCTAGTTCGAATTAAAGTGTGATTCATTTTTTTGATGTTGTTATGTGTGATTTGAGGCCTCGAGTAGGTTCGTATTATGTTATAGTACTTTTTGGTATATTTGGATGCGTTCTCGAGGGGATCAGGCGTGTTTTGAATTGATTACAGACTATTTTTCCTTTATTTTGCATTGTTGGTTCTGCAGAACTCTAGGTATCTAATTTTCTTAATCGCGATTGTGGAGCATGGGTCACAATTGAGTAAGGTTGTTTGATGTCTAGAGTCAAGTTGATATACGCATTCGCAGGTTCTCAGACGCGTTCGCGTAGGTTGCTATGGAGTGAGCATCGCGTTAGCGCCAACACTCACATGTTCGCATAGTAGTTTGGACTAAGCTGGGCAATGTTTCCTTCTTCTCCGCGTTCACAATGTCTATTACACGATCTTATAGAATAATTTTGGTGGCAGTATATTTTGTTAATCGCGAACGTGGTGGACTTCTCGCTTTCAGATAAGAGGAATGCCTGGGCAGATTATAAAGTACTCTATTTTGGGGGTTTCGGCCATTTTTGCATTTTTGGAGCTATGGAGCTCGGATTGAGGCGATTCTTGAAGTAATTTTTACCATGTGGACTTGGTAAGTGTTCTTTACTTATTTTTTATTTTATATCATTAATCTATCTTCATTTTCGGCATTTGATTGAGAGTTCCAAAAAGAGAAATTGGGAGGTTTTACCCCAAAGTTCCATAGAGTGAGTATTTGAGTATTCAATATCGATTCAAAGTCGGATTTGAGTGAAACTAGTATGGTTGGACTCGTAATTGAATGGGTTACCGAATTTTTTAGGTTTTGTCGGGTTCAGAGGTGCAAGTCTGGCTTTGACATTTTGGTTGGTTTTAGGCTTTTGATTAAAGATTCGACCTTTATCAATTAGGTTTGCTTCCTTTAACATTATTTGATGTATTTGAGTTGATTTTGGCTAGTTTCAAGTCGTTCGGAGATCTATATGTCCAGGATGGAATTTGCGGAGTATCGTTTGGTTTACTCGGTATTGGATTTGACTTGGTTAAGGTAAGTAATACTTTTAAACTTGGTGCTGAGGGTATGTATGCCTGAATTACGTGTTATGTGATTGGTATTGAGGTGACGCACATGCTAGGTGACGGGCGTGTGGGTGTGCACTGTGTGAACTATAACTCTGTTATTTATGTGGTATTGTCTATTTACCTGATCTTACGTGTAACCATGAAATTTCTTCGTACTTGAGCTATTGAGTTGTGATCCATGTTACAAACCATGACTAGGCTACATGATTATCCTGTTGGGACCCAGTGAGGTTATTTCTGCTATTGAGTTATCTGCTTTCATTGGATTACATACTCAATCATACGCATTCATAAACATATCACAGTCGTCGTTATCGTTTTATTAATACATCACATTATTATTTTTAGGCTAATTTTTCATGACATTGAGAGCCCGAGAGACTTGAGAGATTGACGACTGAGTGAGGCCGAGGGCCTGACGGTGATGATGTTTATGGGATCGGGTTGAACGTCGCAATATATTTTATTATTTATGCCATGATTGTGTTGTTATAGCACTTGGGCTGAAGGAGCCCATCCGGAGCCTGTACACACCCTTAGTGAGAGCAAGTACCTACTAAGTGCGAGTGCAAGTGATTGCAAGGACTGAGTGGCTGTGAGGACTGAGTGACTGGGAGGACTGAGTGAATTGATATTCCAAGAGTATGTATATGGTTTTATCATCGACCCCCATCGCATTTGACATGCACACTTGACATACATGCATAGATATGCATTTTTCCTCATGTTGTACGGTATCACGTCATTCGTGACTTCTCACACATGTTTTCATTTAGACATAGAGATGTATTTTCCTCAGACCATTTGAAAATGAAATAATTACCAGTTTATAGCTTTTTGTGGGAAAAATTTGGTTCAGTAAAAGATTTGGATTTTCATTTATATACTTATAAAGCAGGCTATTTTTCTAGAACTGGGGATGATCTGAGCATTTTATCTCTAAGTTACTTCTTTTATTACTTTCATTATGTTATTAACTGTTGTTGGCTATTGGTGTTGGACTCTGACCTTTATTCCAGCTCGTCACTACTTTTAACCTAAGGTTAGATTTGTTACTTATTGAGTACATGGAGTCGGTTGTACTCATATTACACTTCTGCACCTTGCAAGCAGATGTTGGCTGTTGATATTGTTGTGTTCGATGGGAGATGGAATCGAAGATGTACCAACGTTCCGGTTGTAGCTGCCTCTTGTTCATGGTAGCCTTAGATTTATAAAAATCTATTTATGTACATTTCTAACAGATGATATATTTACTTCATACCATCTTTGTAAAATAAATTCTTAGAAGCTCGTGATTTGTACTATCAGTCCTCGGAAAGTGCATAGAAGTTAAGTTATTTCATCAGTTATTTTTTCCTATAAAATATCATGGAATCGGGTTGTTGTTAATTTGGGTTATCTAACGCGTTGGGTTATGTGTCATCACAACTAGCTGTATTTTGGATCGTTACATATTCCCCTTTGGATGTAAGAAATTTTTTACTTTTTAAAAAAAATAAGTTTTTTTCGAAATCAGCGTTTGCCTATATAATTTTTAATATTCACTTGGAGATGAATTTTGGAACTTTTCGAAAATTTAAAAAACTCCAAAAAGCTATTTTCAAAAGTTTCTCTCAAATCACTCTCAAAACTTCAAAAATAACTCAAAATTATATTTATTTTCCAAACACAACTCAAATTTTCAAATATTATTTTCGCTTGAAAAAAAATTCACTTTTTTTGGAATTTTTCAATTCTTATGTCCAAGCGCCCCATTTAATTAATTGGAGCGGTGTAGTATTATTTGGAGCTTGAAGATTTAGATATTTTGGTTATGACTTGCTCTTTTTGAGAGAATCTCTTAATTAAAATCATATTTTGAGTCAATACGTGATATTATTTATAAATGTGCATTTGTACTTGTGGGAACAAGCGGGAAGGATGTCACCACGTGTTCTAAGTTTGTCGATTTTGAAGTGTTACGTGATTTTATATAAAAATATTATTTTCAAAATTTGTTTGCAAGATGACACTTAAGAAAAACGTTATAAGTTTTATTAAAACCTATGTGTTGATAAGAGTATAAACTATTCGAGTGATAAAGATATGTTTTATGAAAAAATATGTGTTTTGAAATTTGAACAATGGAGTACACTTACTGTTCCGGTGTAGGGATGCATTCCAAGGCTAGGTCGAGGTTTGTAGGATATAATCCCCCGTTGAAGGGCAAATGATCATTACTTAAAGTAGTGAGATTAAGACAACTTATACGGAACTACAGGAAGCCGCCCAGACAAGTAGGGTCAAATACTTGTTGCTAGGCCGATCACCTCGTAGTTGTTTATTGTGCCAGTGTCGGTATAGTACTCCCGATGAAAGATAAAGAAGACTTTCTTATGTTTAGGCCTAAGAAACCGAAAGTGATTTCGATGACTTAATGAAGTTAAGATAATTTTGTATGATTTTATTAAAAATCTTAGATTGATACAAATATTCTAAAAATTTATATCATGGTTTATACTTCACTTATCTTTTCATTTGAAATGATAAAGAGCGTGATTTATATAATCATTTATCACTTTATATCAAATATTTGTTGGATAGTTTTTGTAAAATCTTGTCCGGAAAATTTGTGTTAGAGAGAGTCCATAACACTTATTAAGTATCGTTGTGGTGTACTCAGTCCTTAGGGTACCCTTTCCAGGGCCCCACTTACTTTACATTTTTAGGATGAGAGCTTATACGTGGCATACGGACATGACTAGGATGACTCTCTTCTCGAGGTATATGGTGAGGCACCACTCCTATTTCGTGGTAGCTATCATGTTATTTTTCTAATTTATATTAGTCGGGCATTAGCCCGAGTATTTAGTTATATTCTTTGGCATAGAGACTCCATAAATAGTTGTGAAAAGTTATAGTAATTGAGTCATACACGACATACATGAAAATGTATATTTTTTTTTAGTATCATTGTATTATTATGAAAGACTTCATGTATAATTCTTAATTGGAAAACATTCCATCATTTAACTTGAATATATATATATATATATATATATATATATATATATGTTTTTCAAAGAGCTTCCGCAATTAGTTTCATGAATATGGTTTGGTTAAATCGTATGGGTTGGTTCGCTTGTATCGGATAATGGATCAGGTGTCAGTTATGTAGATTTGGGTCGTGGCAGTTAACTTTTATATTTCACAAAAAACTCCCGCAGAGTCTCTTTTGTAGTGCCAACTAATTATTTTATGATTCATATCTAGTTTTTGATTGTTATCTAATAATACATTTAATATACACTTAATAATTGATTAAATTTTGATTCATAATTGAGGAGGACACATAGTTTTTATTATATACTAAAAAGGTCCTAAAGAGCACTAAAGTCACACTATTCTAAATGGTCATAAACAACATCAACTAACATAAATTAAAATTTATACCATTTCTACTACGCTAAAAGGCACCTCATAACACTAAAAGAAACTACATAATACTAAAGGGTACTAAACAACACTAAAGTCACATATTATTGTATATGTACAACACTACATACAATACTAATTATTCAATAAATGAACAATATACGTTTTTCATAAGTTTTGCACATAAATATACTAATTCGGATAAAAAATAAAAAAATAAAAATGATCACAAAAATATACAATACAATAAAATAACGAATTAGTCAATTATATACATGAGTTATACTACAAAAATGATTCGGAATACCTCTTTTTTGACTTTTTTGAATTGAAAAAGAATAAAGATTTGACTACCGAATCAGACAATAAAATATCTCCACTATACAACAACGCGTTGGATCAGGTATTAGATCGCTATAATAGGATCAGGTGCTATATCTAAAAGTGGTCATAATATCGGTCAAACCGAAAAAAACCTAGAACCATAAATTTTAGTTTTTCGGTTTCAGTTTAATCCTTCATTCGGTCGGTGTGCATTTTTAAAATTATTAAATTTTAGTATTCGGTGCGGTTTACAATTTTGTTGTTTCAATTTTCGGTTAAACCGAAAACCCGAAGTTATGAGAGAACTTAGAAATATAGTTTCTTCCTATTGTTTTGCAAATCCATTTTCATATTCATTTAGTTCATGTTTCATTAGTGCCTCCTTCAAGTGTTCCAACTCTTTAACTACAGCCGCGACAAAACAAAGATTGATTCTCCATATAGAGCATGCAATCACAAGATATATCAAGAGTCTCCGTAGTAATTGAAAATTGAATCAACGATCAAGAATTGGATAAAGTAGACTTACAACGGGAGAAGTATCTATTTCTATGAACACAGTTTGCATGTTGACATATATTTTGGAGTTGCTAGCTTTTCGCCTAATACTTTCCTTTGCACTTTCAACCATCTTCTTCTCCATCAACCAGTTAAAGCCAATTACACAAAGTGTTAACTTTCAAATTGGAAGCGTTAGAGGCAACAAACTAAATCAGTGGCATATATTACTTCTCACAAATTAATTTGGCTATGTTTAACTTGCACCATTAATAGCTGAAAACCCAAACCGGAAATAATCGAAGTGAACCTTGAAAAAATGCACCGAACCATAAATACTGTAATTTGGTTTGATTTTTAGTATTATAAAATAGAAAATCGATAAATTGAACTATACGTTCATACGAACCGATTGAACCAACCGACGTCCACCTTAGCAATATCTATATTTTGATCGCCTTTTAAATCAGGTATAACACATGTTATACATGCACTATACCTTAATGGGAAAAGGTTTTGTTAAAGTATAGCGCATTCATTTCATATTATAGATATAGAAAGATCATCAATAATGTTTTTACTTATTTTGGTGTTGTGAGTCCAATAAAACATCAATGTGGTTCCCGATTGAGTTTTCAAGTCCTATTGGCACCAATTCATTTTTCACACCTTTTATATGTGCGTATATTTCTCTTTTTTGTTGAGCCGAGAATCTCTCGAAAATAATCTTTCTACTTTTTCGGGGTAGGGGTAAGATTTGCGTACACTTTATATCCCCATACCTTACTAGTGAAATTTTAGTGGGTGTGTTATTATTATTGTTGTTATTATTGTTGTTGTTGTTGTTATATGAGCATATATATTTTATAGGATAAGTAAAATTAAAATATAGCGAGCAATTAACAGATGTGCTTAATTTTTAAATAATTTGTTATTTTATAATGTTACTAAACATCTAATTGCATATAAATAAGACTTGTTAAAGGATACTGATAACATAAATTTATTATTCTATAATTGCAGTCTTAGATCTTTATAAATAACATGAACACCTCAAACCATCCACAAATGCAATTAATAAAAATATAACTCAATGATCTATAAAAAAAACAAAGAAAGAGAAGGTAGTCTAAAGAGTAATGCATTGGTTAGTACTTCTAAGTTCTTGTATTGGTAAAATTTACCATCTCCGACCGGCATGCTAGGAAAGCCCTCCGGTGAGAGAGACTCAAAATTTGGGATAGATGATAAGACCCACTATAAGGTTTGGCAATCTCTTTGTTCATGAGGCAATAATTCGGAAAATAATTATGTACATTCAGGGACTCGGTCAATCGCGCTCAAAGACCATGAATGTTATGCTAAGGCGGTTACCACTATCGAGAATGTCGCCCTCCATTAACTATTCTATGGTTTGATGGCCCAAAACTCGAAGCGACAACGCTTCTCCGATGACTATAAATGCCATCATAACACTTCGAGAAAGGATCATCAAAAAACAAAGATGAAAGCATATGATAGAAAATCATCGAGGGCTCTTCTTTACTTAAGTTTGTCTTCAAACTTTGATAAAAAAACATCTTAGAGGATTTTAATGATGTAGCTAATAGGGTCCATGATAATAGGCTATATAGACGATATTTACACCTTAAATGTACCATATTTTTATTGTTATTTTAAAGGTTAAATGATAACAAAATACTCTAATTGGTATTATTTGTCTTCGCATGGACTAATCCGAGTTAGGAAGAACTATGAAGTGCTTTGGAGTCAATAATGTGAAAAAAAAGGCCAATCAAGAAGCACCCGAGAGGAAAGAAGCAAAAAGTGGATTGGGCTTGAATCCGCGACCGCAGTGGACCATGGCGGGCTTAAGAAGCGAGGCAGAATGTTTGTCTTTTACCGTAGTCGCGCTGTGTTCTGCCGTGGCCGAGGCGAACTGTATAGCTGCCAGAACTTTTGGTACCAAAGTATAAATCGGTGAAAACTTATTCCAAACCCTTATAAACTCAAGAAGCTCGCCCAAGAAAGTTTTTAGGCTTGTCTTTAGACTACTTTGGAGGCAAGAACAAGTGTGAGAAGAGTAACCAAATATTAGAGTTTTTCTATCTTCTCTTTATTATTGCAATTACACATGATGAACAATTTAGTAGTTTTATCTTGTTTTGTTATGAGTAGCTAATTCCTTAGTCTAGGATTTTGATGGAACCTATTGAAGGATGAACTTCTTGTTATGTTAATATAGTTTGCCCAGTTTAATATCTATTTGTTCAACTACATTCTTATTATAGTTAATTGATAGGATCCTCAATTACATGTGCCTATTTAGTGTTATATGATTGTTAAGCAACACCATTCTCAAAGTATATGAGGGATCAATAATCGAGGATTTAAAGGCGGGATTAGGGATAACGAAGCCTTTGATGCAATCTAAAGTGAGATGCAATAAACAAAGTCAACTAGCGTAACTCGGGAGAGTGCGTCTAGTAAATTATTATTGTTACTCGGGAGAGATCTATGGTAATAAGAGCTCTCATGATTGATAGTGACGGTTAGCAAATTATATGTGAAATATAACCGGAAAGGATTCCATCAATAGGGGAAATCATAATCTTAGATCATTCTCTTAAATGTTTACAACTTAATCATAATTAGTCTTAAGTTTCTTAGTTACAGTGAGCTTTAGTTAGTATAAGTATCCTCAATTGTTATTCAAAACGTTTGGAAAGTTGATTACGTAGAATTTAGTGAGTCTAACAAGAGTAATTGGTAGATTAATTCTTTGTAGTTTCAACTATGGGCGAAATACTCAAATTATAGTTTCAACTTCTGCGTGTCCTTTTTATAAGTCATAGTTGGGTATGATCAAATTTTGGCGTCGTTGCTGGGATATTAACGGTGTTATCAGTTATAATTGAAAGAAATTCAAATTTTTTTAGTGTAGTCAGTTTTCTATATGCCCAATCTATACATTAAAATTTTAACGTTTGTTGACTTGGTTGTACCTGTGTATGCCTAGAAACTCATCGAGAACTGGTGAAGTATTTGAAGCATTATCAGATCCTGAGAAAGTTTTCAAGGCCTTGAATTGGGCCAACCGGAAAAACAAACAATAAACAATTCAAACCAGACATTGGGGATCACATAGTAGACCCAGCTGCGCCAGTGGCACCTTTTATGCCAGGGGTTGCACTATATGACTGGGCACAACCCACAACAGAGAACTTGGCCACATCAATTTTAGTCACGTAGATACAGGCTGAATCATTTCAAATCATGAACAACATGCTGCACTTGTTGCAAAACAAAGGACTATTTTTGGGGTCATAAGTCGAAGACCCTTAACAGCACTTGAAGAATTTCCTGTCAATCTGCAAAACTCAAAGGCAGCCCAGCGTAACTCAGGAAGCAATCAAGTTGTTATTGTTTCCTTTCTCAGTAACAGGAGCTGCCCATACCTGGCTAAACTCACTCCCCGTTAATTCCATAATGAGTTGGGAGGAGTTATTCAAGCAATTGTGAGCAAGTTCCACCAACCCAATAAGACTAATCAGCAAATTGACAAAATTTTGAGTTTCAAACATAGACAATTGGAGACACTGCATGAAAAATGGGAACGATTCAAAGGGATGCTGGTTATATATTCGCACCACGGTATTCCAGATTTGATGTTGGAAATTTTGATGCTTCAGCTGGTGGAGCATTTTTTAGCAAAACATGGAGAGAAGGCCAGTGTCTGCTTGACAAGATGGAACAGAATTTGGGGTGGACAACCAGGAATGCACTGATTACTCCAGTAGTTCACTCAATGCCCTTAGATCCATCCAACACTCTTGCTGAAAACATGGCCACGTTAATGACACGGATGAGTATACTTACCAAAAAGGTGAAAAAGTCAGGGCAGAAGCAGCAAGTACACATTGTAGATACTACGAATGTCAGCTTATGCACATCGTGCATTAGTCAGCCAATTGGTAACGAATAGAATGCAAAAAGTGATCATCATCACTACCCTGAAGACATGAATTATGTGTCTAATTATGGAGGCTGGGTGGTCAAAATTCGGGCCAACAAAATCAGTCGTACATGCCATTCCAGCCATAGCTCAATAATGGGAACATGGGAGGTATGAGACCTCACAATAATATGGCGCCTTATCAAAG
Organism: Nicotiana benthamiana; assembly: GCA_034376525.1. NCBI lineage: Eukaryota > Viridiplantae > Streptophyta > Magnoliopsida > Solanales > Solanaceae > Nicotiana > Nicotiana benthamiana. Next base: position 46,918,429 of record CM067323.1, read on the forward strand.
GCCACGGGAATATAATAATAAAAATCAGTAGCAGGGGTATCATCCTCCTCGGCACCAGCATGGTGGACGATAGAAAGATGGGTTTCTAGACTTGAGGCAATGAAACTGCATGTTATTGGGTCAAATGCAAAAATCAGTGAAAGAGTAGATACACATGATTCAGCTATTAAGAATATTGAAGTGCAGATGGTCCAGATTTCGATGTCTTTGAATAATCATCTTCATGGTACATTACCTGCAGACACTCAAATAAATCCAAAAGATCAAGGCTCGAAGCAGCTGATGGCAGTGAGTTCACGTAATGGCAGAGACTTAGACTTTGAGCAAGAGAGGGCTCGAGAAAGTATATAGGCTGAAACACTAGTACCAGTGCCCATGGAGCTAGATGCGTCAACGAAACTGACCGAGGTGACAGTACAGCATGCCTAGAAAGAACATAACACACAGAATGAGGTTGAGAGATAAGCTTAGATAGCCTAGGAATCGGTGGTTGATGTGGTATCTGACAAAGCAAATACCCAAATCATTGGGAAAAAGAGACCCCCCCTACAATTCCCATAGAGGTTAGATAAATACTAAAAAGAGGAACAATATAAGAAGTTCTTGGAGATCCTGAAATAAATCCAGGTAAATATTCTATTGATAGATGCTTTGAAGGAGATGTCTGGTTATGCAAAATGATGAATGACTTGATGTCCCGAACATTTGATTTCCAAGAGTTGTCCATGGTGACTCCTACTCAAATATGTAGTGTGGTGGTGACTAGACCAATTGCTGAGAAGTTGTCAGACCCAAGGAGTTTCACAATTCCCTACACTATTGGTAATTTTTCTTTCGCCAAAGCATTTTGTGATTTGGGGGCTAGAATAAATCCTATGTCCCTGGCGATGTATAAGAGGTTGGGGATTGGAAGAGCTAGACCCACTTCAATGTTGTTGTAGCTGGCTAACGGGACCGTGAAAAGACCTTCTGGTATCCTGGATGATGTGTTGATTCAGGTAGGAAAATTTGTGTTCCTTGTAGATTTTGTGATTCTAGAATTCATGGTGGATGAAGAGATTCCTATAATTTTGGGAAGGTCGTTCTTGTCCACTAGGAGAGCTCTTATTGATTATGAGACTGGGGAGCTCAAGATGAGATTGAACAATGAAGAGATAACATTCAATGTGCAGAAATCTATGAGGTGACCAAGTGAATTCGCCAATTATTCTCTTATTGGTGATGTGGATGTAATCGTAGAAGCTAATGATGAGATGCTGACTATTGAGGACCCTCTCGCTGCATGTCTGGTAAATTCAGATGAAGTGAATAAGGAAGAACTGGCATAGTGGGTGTTGGCTCTAGAGGGCAGAGGGTTCTGGGATAGAGCTCTTGAATTAGAGCCCCTGCAGTTAGAAAACAGAGAAACTCCTCCAGCCAAGCCTTCCATAGAAGAGCCACCAAAGCTGGAATTGAAGCCACTGCCTGCCCATCTCAGGTATGAGTTCTTGAGACCTAACTCCACATTACTTGTTATTATCTCATCTAGTTTGTTAGATGCGCATGCACAACAACTTTTGCAGGTACTCAAGGAGTGTAAGACTGCCATTGGGTGGACTGTGGCAGGAATTAAGGGGATCATCCCAACCTATTGTATGTATAAAATTCTGCTGAAAGAGGGACACAAACCTTCTATGGAATACCAAAGAAGGCTGAACCCCAGCATGAAGAAAGTGGTGAAGAAAGGAGTTATAAAGTGGTTGGATGCGGGAATCATTTTCCTAGTCTCTGACAGCAGCTGGGTTAGCCTGGTGCAATGTGTGCCTAAAAAGGGTGTCATGACGGTGGTCAAAAACGATAACAATGAGCTGATCTCTACAAGAATCGTCACGTGTTGGAGAATTTGCATGGACTACTGGAAGTTAAATCTGGCCACCCAAAAAGACTACTTCCCACTTCCCTTCATTGATCAGATGCTAGACAGATTGGAAGGGAGGTCCACTTCTGTTTTCTGGATGGGTACCCAGGGTACAATCAAATCTCCATTGCACCGGAGGACAAATAGAAGACCTCATTCACTTGTCCGTATAGCATTTATTCCTTTCGGAGGATTGGCCTATGCAATGCACCCACCACATTCCAAAGATGCATAATGGCCATATTCACTGACATGGTAGAGGACATAATGGAGGTATTCATTGATAATTTCTCAGTGGTGGGTAACTCATTCGATGAGTGCTTATTAGTCTGACTCGTGTGTTGAAACGGTATATCGAGACTAACCGGGTTCTTAATTGGGAGAAGTGTCATTTCATGGTACAAGAGGGCATAGTTTTGGGACACCGGGTATCAAGTAAAGGAATCGAAGTTGGTCGTGCTAATGCTGACGTGATAGCAAAGTTTCCACCTCCAACTTCAGTCAAGGCAATTAGGAGCTTCCTCGGGCATGCCGTTTTCTACCGTAGATTCATAAGAGACTTCTCAAAAATTTCCAACCCTCTCTCTAAGTTGTTAGAGAAAGATCACCCTTTCTTGTTTTCTGATGATTGGTAGCATTCGAGGAGTTGAAAAAGATGCTATTTATAGCACCTATCATTGTTTCCCTCGACTGGGAGCAACCATTCGATCTCATGTGTAACGCTAGTGACTACGCAGTGGGGGCAGAGTTGGGACAGAAGAAAGACAAGCTAATGCATCCAATCTACTATGCCAGTAGAATGCTTAGTGGAGCCCAGCTGAACTATACTCTGACTAAGAAAGAGATGCTGGTTGTGGTGTTTGCATTCGACAAGTTCAGATCACACTTGATTGTCTCTAAGGTAATTATATATACTGATCGTACATCGCTCAGGTACTTGGTTGAGAAGAAGGAGTTTAAATTGTGCCTGATTCATTAGGTGTTGTTACTGGAAGAGTTTGACCTCGATATTCATGATCGTAAGGTCACAGAAAACCAAGTCATTGACCATCTATCATGACTTGAGGGAGCTGAAAACTCAATTGAGGTTGAGGGAATTTTGGAAACCTTTCCAGATGAGCAACTGCTCGCTACAAGTCTTGAGGAAGTGACATGATATGCAGACTTTGCAAACTACTTGGCAAGTGGTATAGTTCCCTATGACCTTTCATCTGTACAAAAGAAAAAGTTTTATTATGACTGGCCCATGTATTATTGGGATGAACCTTATTTGTTTCGAATATGTGTTGATAACATGATCCATATGTGTGTCCCCGAGATAGATCAATCTTCTATTTTGGAGGCATGTCATGCATCAGCATATAGAGGGCATTTTGGATGATTCGGGATAGCCGCGAAAGTGCTAGAGGCCGGTTTCATTTAGCCAACAGTGTTTAAGGATGCACATCAATGGGTGAAGGGATGTAATGAATGTTAGCAAACCAGGAACATTTCCGGTCACTATGGGATGCCCATGAACCCAATTCAAGAGGTTGAAGTGTTTGATGTCAAGGGATAGACTTCATGGGACCCTTCATCGGCTTATTTAGCAATAAGTACATACTTGTTGCTGTAGATTATGTGTCCAAATAGGTTAAAACTATAGCACTGCCCACTAATGATGCAAGAGTGGTGGTGGGGTTTTTGAAGAACATATTCACCCATTTTGGAACCCCGAGAGCAATTATTAGTGATGGAGACTTCCACTTCTGTAATCGATCCTTAGAGAAGTTGCTAGCAAAGCATGATGTACGCCACAAGGTGAAAACACCATATCATCCGCAAACCAGTGGACGGGTGGAAGTGTCTAACAGAGAGAGATAAAGAGTGTATTGACCAAGACAGTAAATGCCACAAGAACTGATTGGGCACAAAAGTTAGATGATGCACTCTGGTCTTATAGAACTGCTTTTCAAACACCAATTGGCATGTCACCATATAAGTTGGTGTTCGGGAAGGCATGCCACTTACCAGTAGAACTTGAACATAAAGCTTGGTGGGCACTGAAACAGCTGAACCTAGACATTGAGGTTGCGGGGCACAACGAGAATCACTGAATTTCATAATATTAAAGAGTTCCAATATCTGGCTTTTGAGAGAACTAGGTTGTACAAGGAAAGAATGAAGAGGTTGCACAACTAGAATATTGTTGAGCGACATTTCAACCCCGGAGACAAGGTTTTTCTCTATAACTCAAGATTAAGGTTATTCCCCGATAAACTCAAGTCACGATGGTCTGGTCCATTTCGAGTGGACGAAGTATTCCCTTTAGGGATTGTAGAGATTGCCACAGAGAGGGAATCTCACATGTTTAGAGTCAATAGGCAAATATTGAAGCTATATGTAGGCATGAATGAACCAAAAGAAGTGACAGAGATCCACCTGACAGAACCTTAGAGGTCGAGCGAACCGTAAATGAACTTATCTGCGTCGTGCTGCGATGTTAAATCAGGCGTTGCGTGGGAGGCAACCCACTAATGTTGTTGTTTTTTCTTCTTCATTGATTTCCTATAACAAATTAAAAAAATCATCGCACCGTGATCGTGGTCAATGATGAGTATTTTACCTCCCAGTTGCTTGGCCCGACCGCAGTGGGACCGCGATATGACCGCAGTGAAATACGAACGTTCTGCCTCGAGTTATTAAACCCACCGCAGCCGCGGTCGACCACGGCAATTCTCTCTTTTTCATCGCTATGCATGTAAAATTTTCAATTTTTATTATTTATTTTTTTATTATTTCTCTTATTTTTATAATTTTTCCCCCTCTTTAATTCTCTAATCCCCCTCCCTCATCCCCCTCCCCCTTCACTTTCCTATTTACTTTTTCTCTCTAACCCAACGCTCCCCTCCTCTCTTCTTCTTATTCTTCTTCACTTTTTTCCCATTCGCTCCCATCTTCTCCAACCCCCATTCCCCTCACTCTCTACTCAACCTAGGTATGACATGATTCTCTCCCTCTTCTAATGTATATTTGTTTTAAGTTTTATATTAGTTCAATATTTAATTGTTTAGTATCTCTAGTTGAATTTTCTTTTAGTTTTCTTCTTTTTTGCTTTTTAATGGGGCAGGCGCAATATGTTGTTAAGAGTGTGTTGCACAATGCTGTAGAAAATGTAGACTTGTGTGTATGGCACTAATTGTTGTGGGGTGAATTGGTGAAGTTCAAATTGTTGATTTGGGGGAGGAATTATTGTATCCATGAGGGCTAATGTGTTAGGATAGTGCCTTGCTCACAAGGTGTTTGTGGAATTGCCCCAATGGAGTTCTAAGGGATAATGTGCCCATGGTAGTGGTGTGGTCTGAGTAACCACCCATGGTTCACAGAACTCACACCCTCACTGATAAGAGATTCTGTATTTGACAGGCACAATGCACACATCTAGGAAGAGACGCAATATAGGTTTCTCTGCTAGTGGACCAGACATTTCATCGAGAGCTCGGAGCCAAGCTAGTACGGAATAGTTTGGCCGCACTAGGTTTGTCTCCAAACCGGCAGAGGACAGATATAATGCCAAGGCATCAAAGAAGTTATTACCGGAGGAGCATATTGACCGGGCAGCTTTGCAAGTGGAATGCTCGAATATCTAGTTACAAGGTTGTGTCGTGCTGCAAGAGTCTCTGAAAATCCTAGAATTGATGGAAAATTTCCATTGAAAGCCCCATTCCGGGCTAGCAAAATCACAAATGGGAGAGAACCGGCAGTGATAGTTGAGGATGATGATGAATATGATGATGATGTTGAGGAGGTTGTTGTCTCACCACCTCCGAGAGTTGATGAGGCGGGCCAATCACAGCCCCGCCACAGTACTCACCTGACATGAACAAGAAATGGCTAGTCTCTGAACTTCCGTCACTGACCTGGGCACAAGAGTTGACACTCTGACCACTCAACATACCAAGTCGAAGAAGAAGATTATGGGATGGCTTCGAGCGCGAGGACGAGCATGTTACCTCGATCCTGGCACCGTCTTTGATAAGATTGATTTTTAGGGAAGTCCCCTTACTTACTATGTGTCACGACCCAAAATACCAACCCGATCGTGATGACGCCTCTCGTGAGGACAAGGCCAGCCAATCAACAAAACATTACATCTCTTGTAATTTTTTTTATTTTTTTTTTGGCAATCCCCTAGGCAAGCGTCTAGGGATAGTTTTATATTATTGAATAAACGGAAAAAGAAATTACATTGTTCGAATGTCCTACGAAATGCAGAAATAAAATTTAACAGTTACATTCATCCTATTACCAAAGTTAAGTGTTATACTCAACCTTGGTATCACAAATGTATACAATAATTAAAAATGTGATCCCAATACATACAATAATTAAAAGATAATTAATATTCCTTAACAGAAGATGCGAATCCATCCATCATCCTTCAAGATATTCACTCATTCAAGATAGTAACGGTCAATGTAAAAAAAATTCAACTTCTGCTCATAGTTGTCCATCTTCTCATGGCACAAATTCCACAATCCATGCGTTAACAATTCCGAAGCAGAAGCATCTGCTTGAAGAATGAGCTGTCACACTTGCATGAAGAATGAAATGATTCTGAACAAAGAACATTGCACATGCGTGAATTAACAAATGCATTTTCTAGAAGACCATGCTTCAGTAGTCACGCATGCACAAATAATTAACTTGCGAAGCATTTTAAGGAACATTGATGGTGCTTTGTTCCAAAAGCACCTCGTTTGAATCAAGTGTGCACAAGAAGACATGTGATGGCTTGTGACATTGCCTATTTTTAAATCCCTTCCATTGGAATGAATGCAAAGCATTAATACCATCAATTGAAATTTCATTAAAAAATAGACAATGATGATATGCCAACATTTAATATTCCCATATAGCTCCTGCTTTGCTGAAGCGCAGTAACCAGGTGAGAATTTACTCTAAGATGGCATGCTTGATTTATAACATTAAAAATCTGGTTAGGTCTTCCTAAAATCTGCTCGATGATACACATTGTCGTCCATGCTTGTTGTAATTCCCATATGTGTGTAACATTGTCCAAAGGTGCTTGGAAGTGCAGCTGCATTAGAATAATAACTCTAAGGCAGATATTGTTGCTTGAAGACCGTGCAGGCGTGCTTAATGAATAATGTTTCAATTGCATCATTAAGCAATCCAGAAATAGCATGAGCCATTGAAATTCGTTGAACAATGCAGAGATGCAAGATTTCTTTATTGGACATGATATAATGGGAAAACAAAGAATTCCCAATATTCCTTGGTCTTGACACCCACGCTTGTATAACTTTTGTTTCTCTCAAGTGTTGTCCTCATTTCCGTTGCCCTTCAGCTGGCTGTGTAGCTCCTTGTCTACCCATGAGATCCTCATTAATACATCGAACAAACTTGTAGCCGAGAAACATTGTCATTTTCGATTCCTTTTCTCCATTATGAAACCTGCATTCCAGTGATATGCATGTAAGTGGCGAAGTAAATTCTGTACAAAATTTTTGATTGCAGATTTCTTCTTCTCTGTTGAGTAATCTTGACGATGTAACCATGTTATCTTGGTTGTTGACGCTTCCATGTTTTGTAACATTGTCCCTCTGCAAAAAATAAGCAAATGTTAATGAAATATTTATGTCCATGTTCTCATCTGGTCGATCGTGGTGACTGCATGTTATATTAATGTTGATTGCTTTTGTTTCTTCCCTTTCCTTCTTTAATTTCTTGCAACTGTTATTTTCAGGTTTGAACATTGAAGGTTATCCTCATTAACAAACCTTCTGCTCGACGCATCAAGTTCCCAAAAATCATAACTCTGCTAGTTTGTTTCCATGTCTGAAAATGTGAGATATCTTGAAATCACACCCGATTTTGAGTCTGTTGATTTCTTCCACGGCATCCACAATATTCTAGGGTGGTTTCCACTGTCCATCTATGATCTTTTGAAGTATCACTGAATCTGTCTGAGGCCAAACATTGTGGAGATTCATTGATTTGCACATTCTCATTGCCTCTACTATTACTGTCGCCTCAGCTTAATTGTTAGAACCCTCCTTAATTTATCTTCCTTCTACATATATCAAATCACCTATCTCATCTCTTAAACAAAAACCAATTGAACTCCTCCCTGGGTTCCCTCTGCATGCTCCATCAGTATTCACTTTGATCCAGCCTATTGGACGAATTCCCATAGCACTTTATCATATTTCAATCGAGGTGTGTATTGCTCCATCATTGTCAGCAAGTCCAGCCACTTATGAGGCACATGTAGTCCTGGTTTTCTCAGTTGGACTTGAGCTTGTAGCGTAGATGACACCTGGTAAATAACTCTTCTTACTGACAGTGCTTCTCCATATTTCAAGTTGTTTCTTCTCTTCCATAACTCCCATACAATGCATGCAGGTAAAGCTTGCAAGACTGGCTTCAATCTATGAACAACTGATGACGTCCAGCACTTTGTAATTGCTTGTTGTAAAGACAATCCTTCTAATGCAATTCCTGTTCTCCTCAGCAAGTAACTCCAAAAACTCCTAGCTGCATTGGATGCGAAAAACAAATGTACTAAGGACTCCTCCTTAGGATCTGCAAAGCACCAACATTTAGATGCCATGGAGTATCCTATTCTACGCAAGAAATCATCAAGTGGCAGTTTGGCTTTCCACACCTTCCATAGGAAGAAGGATATCTTGAATGGTAAACCTTTGAACCATATCATCTTGTAAGCTATCCTTGGAATGTCTCTTCTTCGCAGGTACTCCCATGCAGATTTCACTGAAAAATGTCCCCTTGTTTCAAGCATCCAGAATGGAGTATCTAATTCTGCACCTTCAACTGGGGGTCTAATATTCTGCACTATGTGGTTTGCCAAATCTTCAGGTAGAGTTTGAAATAATTTTTACAAATTCCACATACCATTTTCAATCATATCATTGACATTGTGAATGTCTTCATCAATTTCAAACTGTGCAGGCATTTGGAAATATAAGGCTCCCATCTCAGTCAATTATCGAACCAGAAATGAGCAGATCCCATTCTCAATTTCCAGAAGATTTGATGCTCTATCAAGTCCCTTGCATTCAAGCATTTTTCTCCACACATGGGATCCATCCTTCCATGGTACAATTACAGGATTTAATTTCTTGCAGTACTTTTGACACATAAAAGCACTCCATAAGCTGGGATTTGTCCTGAAATTCCACCACAATTTGCAGAAAAATGCCTTGGATACATCATGAAGGGATCTGAAACCTATACCCCCCTCCTCATAAGGCATACACAGGTTAGTCCATGATGACCAATGTCTTGAGCTACCTCCCACATTGCTGCTCCAGAAAAATTTGGCAAAAATGCTATGCAATTTGTTGATCACATATCTTGGTGGATTAACTGCTGATAACATATGAATTGGGATCCTCTGCAGGACATTTGTGATCAATACAGCCCTCCCTCCTACAGATAGTAGTTTGGTTTTCCACGACTGCAGTTTGTCCATAACCTTAGTAATTAATACCTAGTAATAATCACTCCTTCTTCTGGCATAAAAAATAGGACATCCAAGATAGGTCATAGGGAAACATTGTCTTCCTATACCAGTAATCCTTTCCACCTTGTTAATCACGTCATTATTCGTTAAATGATGCAGATATATAGCTGATTTGGCTTTGTTCACCAGTTGACAGATCATGATTCATAAGCTTGCATAACCTCCATGACCAGTGACAATGAAGTTGCATCAGATGAGCAGAAAATGATTGTAGTATCTGCATATGCAAGATGGTTTACTTTTGGGCTCCATTTTGGTAGTCCAAATCCACGGAAATACAGGTTAGTATTGAGTGAGTTCAAACCTTGAGACAGTTCTTCTGCTGCTAGAATGAATAGGGTTGGTGACAGAGGGTCTCCCTGCTTAACTCCCCTTGATGATTTGAAAAAACCATTTGGCTGACCATTTATAAAAATAGAGTACCAATTATTCCCAATCAAATCAAATATCAATCCAATAAAATCTTCAGGAAATCCCATCTTTCTTAGTATTTTAGTCAGGAATAGCCATGATAATCTATCATACGCTTTTGTCATGTCTAACTTAATCACAACGTTTGGACCTGCTTTTGTTCTTAATCTGATATCATTAATGATTTCTTGAGTAAGCAGTACATTCTCAACGATGCTTCTTCCTTTCACAAAACATGCCTGTTCGTCTGAGATTATTCCCGGTAGCAATTCCAACCTTTCATGAATGACCCCCGAGAAAATCTTGTTAACAAAGTTGTTAAGATTGATTGGTCTCATGTCTGCAAAGGTAGACACTTCTTTTTTCTGTGGTATTAAAACCAGGTTTGTGTGTGTCACACTCTTTGGCAGCTGCTGACCGCAGAAGAAAGACTTGACCATGCCGACTACATCTTCTTCAATAATTTCCCAACATGTTTGGTAAAAAGCTCCAGTAAAACCATCTGGTCCGCCTGCTGAGACTCCATTCAGCCCCATAACTGCTCTCTTCACTTCCTCATTCGAAGGCAAAGCCATAAATCTCTCATGTTGTTCATTATCTACCATTGAAGGTACATGATTTCGAATATCAAAAGCATTAGGAATTGTACTCTCAGTAAATTGATCCTTGTAGAATTTTACTGCTTCTTTTGCTATTAAGCGATCTTCTTCAATCCAGTTATCAAGGCTATTCTGGATCCTTGATAATTTCAATCTCTTCCTTCTCCCATTAACTTGAGCATGGAAGAATTTAGTGTTTCTATAGCCATCTTTGAACCATAACATGCCTGCTTTTTGTTTCCAAAAAAGTTCTTCTAAAGCAAGGTATTTAATCATTTCAGCTTGAACCTGTCATAATTTCTGTCTGTTTATCTGTGTAGGGTTAAGTTCAAATTGTATTTCATGAACTAGGACCACCTCCTCAAGACTTGCAATCTTTTGGAATATGTCCCCATATGTAGCTCTGCTCCAGGTAGATAGTGCATGTTTAAGCTTCTTTAACTTGTAGCTAAAAGTGGTGAAGGGTTAGCAGTAAAATCAGCAATCCAGTTCTCCTTGACTACATCTTTGAATGTTTCATGCTTTGTCCAGAAATTTAGAAATCTGAACGACTTCTTAATTGGGGGAGTTTGTATATCACATTTTAGCAGCATCGAGCAATGATCGGAGCCAATTTTGGACAGGTGAGTTACCTCCAATCCAGGAAAGGTCTGTTGTAATTAGTCATTGCCTAAACATCTATCCAATCTTTTGCATATACAGTCCTCCTCTGATCTTCCATTTCACCATGTAAATATGATTCCTTTAAAACCCAAATCTGACAGAGTGCAGGAATTTATGCAGTGTCTAAAGTCATCTACTTCAAGAAGAGAAATTGGTAAGCCTCCATACTTCTCTTCCTCGTCCCATATCATATAAAAGTCACCTCCAACTAGCCAGGGTACTGTCATATCTAATGCCATTGCATACAACGAATCCCATAGACAAATTCTTTCAATACGATCACATTTGGCATAGACTAGCGCAAGGATGAGCTCAGCATGAGTTTCAGTGTGCATCAACCTCAAATTCAGATGTTGAGTCATGTTGTACAGAATAGTAACTTCATAAACTTCATCAATAAAAGCCCAAATCTTGCTTGACACATTCACCATAGCTTGAAGCATACCAATTCTTGCTCTATACCTCTCAATTTTGTGAGACTGCTGCATAGGCTCAATGATTCCTATAAACTGAAAGTGATGTTTTTTATGCAATGTAATCAGCCTTTCAAATGCTTGCATTGTGTTTACTGACCTTACATTCCATATAATGGCATCCATTAAATGTTATTAGGTTTGGACAGTGTACTCCTTGTTTGTACTCCACTGACATGTACATTAGAAGTCTCTTTAAACTGTTTCTTTTTTCCTTTTGTTGCAGATTTTACAGGTTAAATATTCTTTGGTGACACATCCCCATGCTTGGCAACATTAAGGAATTTTTGTGCAGTGGATTCCTCATCCATGTCTCTACCTTTAAGTTCTGCATGGTCATCTAGGTCATGTGTTTCTATTGGTTTATTTGTTGTGACAACATGATATGGGTGATTGGTAAGGTCAGCATTATTTTCTTGATTGGTAACTTCTGTAGCTTTTTCTTCAGGATCGTTGGTCACCAACCGAGTATTGTTCGAAGGAACAACACTTCCTGCTACACCCTTTGTTGTGCTTAGTATTAACTCATTTTTTGCATAGACATGCACTGTCTTCTCTTGGTTCTTGACTGAAAATTTCTCTTTATTGGTATCTACAATTTGTACTTCCTTCAAGACATTACTCACAGCATTTTGCAAAGTCCCTCCTGGATCTATGATATTGATGTTTCCCTCTGTTGTCTTTTTTGCTACTGCGTTTGCGCTTTCACTTATGCTTTGAATAGCGATTCCATTGACATTATCATTAACACTTTGGTCGTCATTTTCCACTTTATTTCCTCCATTTTCATTATCACTATGCATTGTATCTGGAATCTGACCATCTTCTAAGACTTCCTCTGTTTGGTTGAGCCATAGTTTTCCTGCTGCCCATTTTTCTTTTTCATTGGTCCTGAATTTCTCAAAATCTGCATCTTCAATAAATTCATTTTCATTGTTGTTTGCTAATTATTGGTCATCTTTGGTGTCTTGTGAAGGAATGTCTTGACATAAAGTATTGACCTGGACTGCATTATTTTTGAAAGCTTCCTGAACCCATTGGGCAGTTGAGTAAATGTCAATATGCTGCTCTTTCCCCAAAACTTGTTGTACACAATCTGCTTGATTCCCTATTTTCTTCAAGATTTCTTTTTGTTGTAGGATTGAATGAAGGTCTGCATGTTTCAGTTTCTTTGGTTGTATCTTGGATGGTTGTCTGTTAGATGAGGTGGGGGAAGTTATCTCTTGTACCATTTGTGAATTAGAAAAATAAAATTCCTGCTACTCTAATACATTTTCCACACTTGTTGTGCAATTATATTGCCGAATATCATTGTTGCTTGTGGTTTTTTGAAGTGGAGATTCCTCTGTAACTTCTAGTTGGTTACCTTCATTGTTGTCAGCATTTTGCATTTCTAATACTGCAAATTGGTTGGTAGTTTGGATTTGTTTCGTGACATCGGTATTGTTACCAAGAACTATTTCTTTACCTTGTGCAGCAGAAACTTCAGTTTGTTTTCCTTTGTTAAGAACCCTATTATCGCGGACTTCCTTCCATTGAGGGCCTACATTACCAACCACCTTGCCGCTGGTAAGAGTCATTATGGGAGCATCATGTTTCGCAGGTTTGATAGTGCGTTGTTGCACAGTGTCAACAAATTCTCGCTGCTGGGCATATTTCTTTTCCCTTAACTCCGGGTTAATTCTCCAACATTCAAAGATATCATCTACTTGTAACTTGCATTCTTTGCAATATTTTGGAAGGTAATCGTACTTAATCGTCACCCACTCAGTCCTCACTTCCCCCGTTGGCTCATTAACAATATCCATGCGCACTTTTATTGGTAAGTTAGTTAATAAATCAATTAACACTTTAACACGTGCACAGCTTGGCCTTGTCTTATTAATAGTGGCCAAATCAAGATGAATTGGCTTTCCCACAACATAAGCCAATGAAAACAGACATTCTTTTGCAAAATAAGTTGGCAGCAAACTTGGAAAAGAAATCAAGCCATTGCCTTGGGTGTTTCCTCATCGACTTTGAATTTATCATCATATATCAAAGTTTGCAATTGGTAATCATTTCCAGCCCTATCTTTCACATAGTAAACATTCTTAGATGAGAAGGCAACAAATTCTTGCCATAACGTCAATCTTATCAATACACGTTTCTCCCGAAGGTGTCCAATAGTACACTCGCCTTTGATTCCACATTGAATCGGGACAATTCGACGTAATTCGTTAATCTACGACCAACCATACAAAATTTGCACACGACAGCATAATGGAGATTTTCAATCTTGTTCATTCGATCTACCTCAGCTTCAGTGAAACGTACTATAGGCTCTCCTTGTAATAAAACTGGTCGACGTATCGGAATAGGGTCGACATTACCTTGTCCTTGGACTGGAGTATTGATTGTGGCTGGTTTTAGGATATTTGAATAATCCAAAGGCTTGGGTAAAGTTGTGGTATTGTTATGGTCGGACGTTGTCGCTTGAGATGGCTGACCAGCCGTTGGAGATGACTGGTCAGCGGTCATGGAGGTCATGAACGTCGTCCAATAATCGTCAAAACTGCCAGAAACTGGTTGATGAAGATGAAACTGCGTGATACAGTTTTTCAAAAGAACTGAATTTTTGGACAGAAACTATACCAATGTTTATTAGCTTTGAGCAACAGTGATCATGGAGGATTTTAATGAAACTGAATTACCTTAACACTCCAATGAGAAATTTATCGAAATACACAGGAGCAGAAGCTTTGAAACAGATCAGTTTAGCAATATCCAGAAAAGATATTCGACCAAACAGCAGTAGGGTTCGCAAGCTTTCTCTCTCTAGTCCTAGAGAGTTCGAAGCAACAGTGAACTCGATCACTAAAATCAAGATCTGTTGTGTTTGGCTTAGTATGTTGGAATAAAATCAAAGGGGATTGTTCACCACAAGAAGGTTCTTCTTGTGTGACCAATTTCGTGATGATAACTAGCCGGATCCCGGAATTATGCCCAATGAATAGTGACGGAATCACTATTCACCCTTCTTCCTAGAGAGAAGGCAGAGGATTTTAGAGAGATGTTTATTTTTTCCGTGTTTATTTTGTTGATTTTGAATTTCTCTTGTAATTACTTAGCAAGAATAAGTCTAAATCATAGGCAATATAATATTAAATGCGAGATAAACTGATAGAACAGAGAAACCATCCCCCAACTCAGTCCGGAATCGGGCTGTCACAAGTCATGAGCTACTACAAAGTTTACCAATATTTTTCAGTCTGGAAATCTCATAAATAACAAAAGATAAGGAAGAAAACGGGGCTGCAGACGCTAACAGCTACCTCGTTACTCCTAGTCACCGCCTAGTCTGGAAGAAATCAGTGCTCAGGAGCAAACCCAGCTCTGCCTGTATCTACACACATGGTGCAGGGAGTAATATGAGTACTCCGACCCAGTGAGTAATAAAAATAAATAATGACTGAAAGCATGAAATCTCATAAAGGCACAATATAGCGCTATCTCAAGCAGTATAATAAGTTTCATAGTAAAACCGTGAAGTATCAGATAATACCCTTTTCAAAATAATGAAGACAATTAACTTCAACAAGAACAGAAATAATTAGAAATCTGCCCCTCGGGCTCAATATCAACTCTCAGAACAGTATCAGCCCCACGGGCTCACTCCCAACTTACCAACAGACAACATCAGCCTCTCGGGCTCACGCCCAACTCAACAAAACACAATATCAGCCTCTCAGGTCCACTACCAACTCACATGTATACCCTACGCTCACTGGGGGGTGTACAGACTCCGGAGGGGCTCCTATAGGCCAAACGCAATATTATAAGGCCTAAAAGCCTTCACACATCACACTCGAGGACTGAAAGCCACCTCACATAACACTCGAGGCCTGGAAGCCTCCTCACATCACTCAACATATTCTCACATATGGCCGTCGGCCTCAATCGGTCCATAAAATAATCAGAAGCCCCTTGGGCGTCAGTAAAACAATGGTGCTCAGCACAAACAACATTTATAAATATCATTTAAATCTCAAGTTGAGTATAAATGTAGCTGAGTTCATGAAATAGTATAATTTAATTGGACTGAGTTCAAATAATATTTCAATTAGTGAGGAAAATAGTGATGGAAATTCACAAAAGGATTCCAAAGAATTGTCATGAATCCCAAGTATGGAAATAAGCCCAAATCATGGTGAAAAACAGCAAGTCTTTATCAAGTACGCTGCAAAATATCAACCGGGATGGACCAAGTCACAATCCCCAATAGTAAATGACATCGCGCTCGTCGTACAACACGTGTTTTCACCTCAACATAGCACTAAGTTGTGCAAATCCGGGGCTTCAACCCTCAGGACATCATTTAAAATTTTTACTTACCTCAAGACGGTCAAACGTCTACTCCGCTATGCCCTTGCCTTTCAAATTTGCTTCCTCGCATGACAAATCTGTCCAAAATTACAACGCATATGTTGCATTATACTAAAGAGACAATACCCAATCGAAAACAAGCAAAAAATATCAAAATTCACGAATTTGACAAAAACCGAGCCCTGGACCCATGACTCGAAACTTTACATATTTAGATTCCTCGTCTTCCCGCGAGTTCATACATATCAAGAATGCCAAAATCCGAGTTCAAATGACCCTTCAGTTCCTCAATTTAAAATCTCAAAACACAAGCCCTAGTTCTTCCCAAATTCCATCCCAAATCACTAATTAAATGATGAATTTAATAATGGAGTCATGTACTCTAACCAAATCTGAGTTAGAATCATTTACCCCAATGAATTTCTTGAAAAACCTTCGAAAACCCGCCAAAATTCGAGCTCTCGAGGTCCAAAAATAAAATAAGACACAAAACCTCGTATTGTAGAATATCCCTCGGATTTCGGTAGTGCTGACCGCACAAAAATGACCACGGTCTGCGCCCAGGAAGTGCGGTCCGCGCAAAAATGGCCGCGGTCATGCAGGAATTTGACTGCAGTGACAGGCTTCACTATTTTAGCCATAACGTTCGCTACAGATATCTAAATGCCTATTATAATATATTTCTGAAAAATAGATCCAATGATCTACTTTTTTTTGAATCAACCCTACATTCCTTGCATATAAAAAGATATGAGCTTCCAAAGTAGGACCAACAACGTGCAAGTCTTCAGTGACCGCGGCCGCGCGATCAGCGCGAAAAGGAGCACGGTCCGCGTCGCCGCTGCTGCCCTTTCCATTTTTCTAAGTTTGGAGGTGTCCGTACTCTCTCAAAACTCATATGAAACACAGCCAAAGCCCCCGGAACCTCAACTAAAAGAACAACAAGTCTGAAAACACATAACGGACTTAGTCGAGGCCTCAAATCACATCACATATCATCAAAATCACAAATTATGCATGGATTCAAGCCTAAGAACATATTAAATTTCCAAATTTCGCAACCGATACTGAAACACGTCAAAACTATTCTGAATGACCTCAAATTCTGAAGACAAGTCCAAAATAACATAACGTAGCTACAAAAACTCTAGGAATTCCATTCCGACCCTCGGATCAAAATCTCACCTATCAACCGGAATTCGCCAGAATACTAACATTGCCAATTCAAGCTAAATTCTGCACCGGTCATCACAAAAATAGTTCGGACACACTCCTAAGCCTTAAATTATCCCACGAAACTAACTGAATAATCGAAAATCAATTCCGAGCTCTATAACTCACAAGTCAACTTTCGGTTGACTTTTCTAAACTAACTATTCCTCAAAGAGACTAATTGTCCCACTTCATACCAAACGCGATCCGAATCAACTCAACTTCACCAATAACATATAATGAAACATGAAGAAGTATAAAATGGAAAGAACGGAATGAAAATACATGAGACGACGGGTCGGGTCGTCAAACTATGCTTTGAATTTGTTGACATAAGGACATGCCAAAACTTTAAGTGTGGGGTGGGATTTTATAGTCGAAAAAAGATTGTATAATTTTGTATGGTTGCTTTCTTTTTGATTGTTTGGTATTGTAGGGTCATTTTTGTTAACTTCGACTTGGCCCGAAGATGGACACCTTTCAACAGGTCTCTTGAGGGACATTAGTCGAACAAAAAATATTAAAACAAAAAAAAGGAATATAAGGACTCTTCCTGATGACGGATCCTTTGGACAATTTCTTGAGGGAAGTAAGTCTAGAGAAAAGACCAAAAAAATTTATTTTATTTTAGATAGTGCATTAACTCTGTCACGGCCCATTTCCAAAAACATGTCATGATGGCATCCAACAACCTTGCCGGGCCAGCCAAGTGCGGAATATTGCTGACAATTTATATAGATTATACTCAAATTTAAGTGAAATACCCATTCAACTAGGGTTGGAACGAAAAGGGTTAATATAGTGGGAAATAAAACATACAACCCCAAAAGCAAGTCTACTAATGCATGTGTGTGCCAAGACATAGTGTCACAATGTACGGGCATCTAGTAGAATATACACATCTCTACCCTACTGTCTGAAATAAGGGAAAGACAGCAAAAATACAAAAGAAGACTCCGTCCGGCTGTCGAGCGATGTAGGAAGGAAAGCAGCTCACCGTGGAAGTCTCTACAGCCACTCACTGGTGCGCGCCTAATTTATGTCCAGATGAATCTGCCTCAGACCCTGTACATTTAAGTACAGAAGCGTAGCATGAGAACATAAACAATAGGTACCCCGTGAGTATCCCACCTAATCTCGAAAAGGTAGAGACGAGAGGTCGGTTTGATACCCACTAGGTCACGATAATATCATAATGATGATGTACAATTTAAAGCATAGATATTTAAGTTAAACCACAGTTACAATGGAAGTCATAATCTTACTTCTTTTATCATTTTTCCTTCTTTTGCATACTAAGCAATAAATCATGAAAAAATCTAGGCTCAAGCATATATATATATATATATATATATGTATATCATGCGCAACAATGCCGAGGTCGATGGCCCGCTCCAACAGAATATAAATTGTGCACTGCCAAGGGTCGAACGGACCGTACCACATATGCAACTATTTCACCGAGGCGATCGGTCTGATCCACAAATATCAAAATAACATCAAGAATGCACACAAAGACATCATTTATGTACAAGGATATAATCATCTCAAGTTCAACAATAGTCATATGTTCATTTTTCATTCTCCTCTAGTCTCTAGCATGTCATAAGAGATCATTTAGATATTTCAAATAATGGAAATCTTAATTTAGGCATGATGTAGGTCCTAAACTACCCAAACATTCAATATTATAATAGTTATGGACGGACTCTCGTCACCTAGTACATACGTAGCCCCCGCATTTAATAGCAATTTATCATTTATTAGTCCTAAAGGGACAATTTCATCTCACGAGGTTAGGAAAGAGACTTACCTCGCTCCGAAGCGCACCTCTGAATATCAAGAAATAGCCCGAATCCTCAAAGTGAAGTCGAAAGATCGCAAACTAATCAAACCATGTAGGAACTAATCAACAAGGGCTAACAAGGTTGAATCCCAACTATCTAAGTGATTTCCCAACCTTTCCCATAAGTTTCCTAAAATTCCGACCGAGGCCCACGTGCCTGGATTCCGAGATTTTTCAAAGAAAGTTGTTCTCTATCACCTAAAGATCACAAATATATGATTTCTAGTTCATTACATAGTCATTCACGTGGTTAGATCTTAATTTTTTTTAAACCTTAGGTCCAACTCTAACCCATTGATTTTACCACATTTTTAGTATTTAATCTACCCATAATACAAGTACTTAAGTTAAAAATGTGGAGGGATTACTTACCTTGCCAATTTATGAAGAAACCCTCCCTTGGAAGCTCTCAATTCGCCCATATGTAGAGTGAAAGTGAGAGAAAATAAGTTTGAGTTCGTATTTAATGAACTCTACTGCCCAGCGTTTTCTGCTTCTGCAGAAATGAGCCGCTTTTGCAGTTTAGGAGAAGTTGTGCTAAACCGCTTCTGTTGTCAGGCGGTCACAAAAGCGGAGCCGCTTCTGCGGTCCCCAAGACCTCTTCTACGGTTTCCTCTACATGCCCCCTTTTCGCTTATGCGCTCTTGAGACCGCTTCTACGGGCTAAGAACCGCAGAAGCGGTTATTTAGCGGGTTTGGTTTTTCTCTAAGTTTTAACTTCGCTCAAACCTCGACCATTTGACGCTCCGGGCTCCCAGGTCCCGCCCGAACATACTGGCAAGTCTGAAATCACGAGGTGACCTACTCGAACCCCTGAAACACTCAAAACAACGCAAATTCAAGGAATAGAACCCCAAAACCAATTGAATCAACTCAATAAACTATAAGTTCTTAATTTTCATTCAACAAGTCAAAAGGCCCTTAAACTACTCAAATTGTCACCAAATTTTATGGGTTAACTAATATTTCGGACTTGTACCAAGTTTCGGAACCAGAATCTGAACCCAATACCTAGGTTTTTAATGAATACTTAGATTCTTTTATTCTTTAAAACGTCAATTTAACAATTTCACACAAAAATTCTGTACTCGAGCTAGGGACCTCGGAATTCGATTTCGAGCATACGCCAAGGTCCCATATTTTCCCTCGGACCTTCCGGGACCATCAAATCACAAATCCGGGTCTGTTTACCCAAGAAAGTTGATCAGAGTCAAATTTGACCTTTTAAGAAAACCTAAAGAAAATAATTGGGTTTATTTTCACTCAAAACTCTCCTAACTTCCGAACTAATTGCCCTCGCGAGTCGTAATCTAGCTAAGGAAAGCGCGGGAAGTTTTATTTAAGGGAAAGGGGTTCTAAATAGTAAAATGACCAGTCGGGTCACTACATTCTCCACCTCTTAAACAAACATTCGTCCTCGAAAAGACATAGAAAAGTACCTGGACTGTTGAATAGGTGGGGATATTGGCTTCGCATGTCCTCCTCGGACTCCCAGGTTGCCTCTTTAATCGGTTGGCCCCTCCACTGGACCCTTACAGTAGAAACCCTCTTGGACCTCAGCTGACGTCGTTTCTATCAACAATGGCAACTGGCTCCTTCTCGTAGCCCAAGATCTCATCTAACTGAATGGTATCGAAACCCAACACATGAGAGTAGTTGACATGATATTTCCGAAGCATCGATACATGAAAACTAGATGAACTCCGGATAAACTGGGAGGTAAAACAAGCTCATAGGCAACCTCTCCAACTCGCCTGAACACCTCAAAGGGACCAATAAACCTTGGGCACAACTTGCCCTTCTTCCCGAACCTCATAATACCCTTCATTGGCGTACTTTCAAGAGAACCTTTTCGCCAATCATAAATGATATATCACGCGCCATCCGATTCGCGTAACTCTTCTGCCTGGACTGAGCTGTGCGGAGCCTCTCCTGAATCAACTTTACCTTATCCAAGGCATCTATACCAAATCTGTACCTAGTAACTTAGCCTCACCAGGCTCAAACAACCCTATAGGAGAACGACAAATCCGGGAAAACAATGCCTCATATGGGGCCATATCTATGCTGGGCTGATAGCTATTATTATATGCAAACTCCGCCAAGGTCAAGAACTGATCCTCCAAATTCAATCACACATGTTCTAAGCATATCCTCTAAAATCTGAGCTGTCCGATCTGACTGCCCGTCGGTCTGAGAGTGAAATGTTGTGCCGAGATCCACATTGGTGCCTAAACCACTCTGAACGGCTCTCCAAAAATGGGAAGTGAACTGAGGACACCGGTTTGATATAATGGAAATTGATACCCTATGCAACCGGACTATCTCCTAAATATAATCTGGGCATATCTCTCCTCTATGTAAGTAGTCGCCACTGGAATAAAATGGGACGACTTGGTCAACATATCCACAATAACCCACACTGAATCAACCTTCCTCAAAGTCTGCGGAAACCCAATCATGAAGTCCATAGTGATGCGCTCCCACTTCCATTCTAGAGTGGGCATCTGCTGAAGTAGGCCACCTGGCCTCTGGTGCTCATACTTGACCTGCTGGCAATTCAAACATTTGGCCACATACTCAATAATGTCCTTCTTCATTCCCCGCCACCATTAATGTTGTCTCAAGTCATGATACATCTTCGTGGCACCCGGATGAATGGAGTACCTCGAACTGTGGGCCTCCTCTAGAATCCTCCTCCGTAAGCCATCCATATCAGGAACACATACAAAGTCCTGAAGTCGTAACACTCCATTCTCGCCAATAGTAACCTCCTTGACACCTCCCTGAAGTACCATCTCTCTGAGGGCCGTCAAATGCGGATCGTCGAACTGTCGGGCCTTAATCTGCCCTAACAATGAAGACTGGGCAACCACGCATGCTAGAACTCGGCTGGGCTCCAAAATATCCAGCCTCACAAGTATGTTATCCAAGGACTGAATGTCCAAATCCAATGGTCTCGCCTCATTAGGAATGAATGCCAAACTACCCATTCTCTCCGCCTTTCTACTCAAGGTATCTGCGACCACATTTGCCTTACCTGGATGACAAAGAATGGTAATGTCATAATACTTTAGTAACTCAAGCTACATGCGTTTCCTCAAATTAAGGTCCCTCTGCTTGAACCGGTGCTGCAAACTGTGATGATCGGTGTAAAACTCACATGACACCCCATACAAATAATGCATCCATATCTTCAGAGCATGAACAATCATTGCCAACTCTAGATCGTGTACTGGGTGGTTCTTCTCATGAATCTTCAGTTGACGTGAATCATAAGCAATAACTTGCCCCTCCTGCATCAATACACGTCCTAAACCAATGTGAGAAGCATTGGAATACACAGTATACATCCATGAACCGGAAGGAAATACAAGGACCGGTGCTATAGTCAAGGCTGCCTTGAGCTTCTGAAAGCTCTCCTCGCACTCATCGGACTATTGGAATGGGACACCCTTTTGGGTCAATCTAGTAAAAGGTAAAGAAACAGATAAAAAGCCATGCATAAATTGCCGGTAGTAACCTGCTAACCCCATGAAGCTCCTGATCTCTGTCACTGAAGTAGGACGCGACCAACTCTGAACTGCCTCCACCATCTTAGGATCCACATTAATACCCTCTCCGGAAACAATATGCCCTAAGAATGCCATTGACTCTAGCCAGAACATAGCATATATTCAATGCTCTCGCAAGGTCTTAAGCACTACTCTCAAATGTTGCTCGTGCTCCCCCAAGCTGCGTGAGTATATCAAGATGTCGTCAATGAATACGATATTAAAAGAATCAATAGAAGGCCTGAACACCCTGTTCATCAAGTCCATAAACATAGCTGGAGCATTCATCAACCCAACGAACATCACCAAAAACTCATAGTGGCCATATCTAGTCCTGAATGCAGTTTTCGGAACATCTGAATCCTGAATCTTCAGTTGATGATACCCTGATCTCAATTCAATCTTAGATAACACCCTAGCACCGTGCAACTGGTCAAACAAATCATCAATACGCGGCAACGGGTACTTGTTCTAGATGGTGATTTTGTTCAACTGGCGATAATCAATGCACATCCGCATAGTCCCATCCTTCTTCTTCACGACTAACATCGGTGCACCCCAAGACAATACACTAGGCCTAACAAACCCCTTTGCTAGAAACTCCTCCAACTGCTCCTTCAGCACCTTAGGAGCCATACGGTACGGTGGGATAGATATAGGCTGAGTGTCTGGAGCCAAATCAATGCACAAATCAATATCACGATATGGAGGCATGCCCGGAAGGTCAGAAGGAAAACCATCGGTGAACTCTCGGACCAATGGCACTCAATAAATCGTCAGAGACTCTGCGTTGGTGTCTCAAACATAAGCTAAATAAGTCAAACACCCGTTCTGAACCATGCGCTGAGCCTTCAAGAAAGAAATAACTCTGCTAGGTGTATCAGCGGTGGAACCCTTCCACTCTAATCTCGGCAATCCTGGCATAGCTAGCAAAAGAGTCTTTGCATGACAATCAAGGATGGCGTGATAGGGAGATAACCAGTCCATACCCAAGATAACTTCAAAATTGGATCATATCAAGCAACAGAAGATCTGCCCTAGTATTGTAGCCATAGAAAGTAACCATACAAAACCGGTAGATCCAATCCACAACCACAGAATCGCCCATAGGAGTGGACATGAACATGACCACCCAAAGGCTTAGGAGAGATAACTAGAAAATGAGAAAATAGAGATAATACATATGAATAATTAGATCTTGGATCAAATAATACCGAAGCATCCCTACCTCTAACTGAAATAATACATGTGATAACGGCATCTGAGGCCAATGCATCTGGCCTAGCCGGGAGAGCATAAAATCTAGCTGGAGTGTTGGCTGCCTGGCCTTCGACCGACTAAGAAGCATCTCGATGACCTCTCCCTGTCTAGCCTCCACCTCTATGATGACCTCTACCGGTCTGTCCTCCACCTCTAGGTGGCTTCGTCGATGGTGCTGGAACCATGGGCTGTTGTCCCTACTGTATAGCCTTGCCTCGAAGCCTGGAACAGTACCTCCTCATGTGCCTTCGGTCTCCACACTCAAAATAACATGGTGCGATGGCCTGCTGCCCAAATGGCTGACTCTGAAAATTGAAAGATCCACTAGATGAAGCCTGAACAGCAAGCGTGCGATATGAACTCTCCGGCATAGTACTGAGATAAGAATCAGAAGAATCTGGAGGACCTGAATACCCACTGGAAGAACCCTAAATGGCCGATGGGCGATAAGAACTCTCTGGTATGGCAGTGAAATAAGAGCGCACTAGAGCACCCCAAGCAGGTGGTGGTGTTGGAGCTGGGGGCCTACTGGGCTGACCCCTCCCAGAGTGACCTTTACCCCTAGCTGGGGTGCCTCTAAACTATCCAGAGAATCTAGCCCTCTTCTCCTGCTGCATATTCTCAAAACCCCTGTGATGGTAACCCTCAATCCTACGAGCGATCTCAAGTGTAAGTTAATAACCTGTGCCCATCTCCAACTCCCGAGCCATACTGTTCTGAATAGTGGGATGTAATCTCGCAGCAAATCGTCGTACCCTCTCTGCCTCTGTGTGGAGTATCATAAGTGCATGGGAGATAATTCAGAGAATCTCACCTCATAATCAGTCACTGACATCTGAGCCTGCTGTAACTGCTCAAACTGATGATCTAGCTCTTCCCTCTCAAAGGGTGGAATATACCGATAAAGGAATAGCTGAGTGAACTGACCCCAAGTGAGGGGAGGAGAACCTGCTGGCCTGCTAAGATCCTAGGACTGCCACCATCTGCAGGCCCTGCCCTCCAACTAAAAAGTATTGAAGTCAACTCCATGTGACTCCAATATCCTCATGTTATGCAGTCTATCCCTGCACCTATCAATAAAGTCTTTTACGTACTCATGACTTTTATCCCCGAAGACAGGAGGGCGAAGTCTAGTCCATCTGTCTAGAAGCTTTTGTGGATCACCGCCCACAACTGGCATGGCTTGGGGTGCTACTGCAGCAACTGGCTGAACCCCATCTGCGGTTAGTGCACCCGAAATCTGATTTATGACCGCTGCATTGCTTGGAGCCTGAGCAGTAGGTGTCTGCGCTCCCCCTCCTGCCTGTGAGGTAGCTGGATCCGCTGGAAATAAACCACCATACGTCATAGTATCCATGAACCAAAGCATGCAACTCATGACCTCCTAAAATCCCAGTGCGGTCATGAAATCTACCGGGGTAGGCTCAGCTATAGGTATCTCACCCTGCTCCTCAATAATGGGATCCCCACAGGGTCTGCTGGTGGTACGACTGGAATGGATCTAGGGCACTCTCATCCCCTACCACGAGCTGGTGCACTCCCCCGACCTCGACCTCTAGCAACGGGGGGACAAGCTCCTCCCGGGTCCGGAACATCAGCGGTAAGAGTACCACCATATGTGAGAGAATAGAAATGAAAATTTAGTACACTAACCACTGCACGATAGGAAGTGAACAAAGAGTAGTCTTTCTTAATACTCTATAGCCTCTCGAAGATAAATACAGATATCTATGTACCGATCTACAAGACTCTATTAGGTTTGCCCGTAACACTATGAGACCTACGTCAACCTAGTGCTCTGATACCATGTTATCACGACCCATTTCAAAAAAATAGGTCATGATGGCGCCCAACAATCTTACCGGGCCAGTCAAGTGCGGAATATTTCTTATATTTCATATGTAATCATACTCAAATTTAAGAGAAATACCCATTCAACTAAGGTTGGAACGAAAAGAGTTAATATTGTAGGAAATAAAATATACAACCCCAAAAGCAAGTCTACTAATGCATGTGCGTGTCAAGACCTGGTGATAAAATATACGAGCATCTAGTAGAATATACACATCTCTACCCAACTATCTGAAATAAGGGAAAGACAGCAAAAATACAAAAGAAGACTCCATCCGGCTGCCAAGCGATGTAGGAAGGGAAGCAGCTCATAGTAGAAGTCTCTACAGCCACTCACTGGCACACGCCTGATCTATATCCAGATGAATCCGCCTCAGACCTTGTACATTAAAGTACAGAAGCGTAGTATGAGTAAATAAACAATATGTACCCAGTAAGTATCCTGCCTAATCTCGAAGAGGTAGAGACGAGAGGTCGACTTGATACCCACTAGGTCAAGATAATATCATAATGATGATGTAGAATTTAAAGCATAGATAGTTAAGTTAAATCACAATTACAATTGAAGTCATAATCTTACTTCTTTTCCAATTTTCCTTCTTTTGCATACTAAGAAATAAATCATGAAAAAAGTCTAGGCTCAAGCATGCACGCACACACACACACACACACACACACACACACACATATATATATATATATATATATATAATGCGCAACAATGTCGAGGTCGACGGCCCACTCCAACAGAATATAAATTGTGCACAATTAATGGTCGAACAGCCCATACCATAGATTCATCTATTACATCGAGGCGATCATCCCGATCCACAAGTATCAAGTTAACATCAAGAATGCACACAAAGGCATCATTTATGTACAAGGAAATAATCCTCTCAAGTTCACCAATAGTGACATGTTCATTTTTCATTCTCCTCTAGTCTCTAGCATGTCATAAGAGATCATTTAGATATTTCAAAATGAAAATCTCAATTTAGGCATGATGTGGGGCCTAAACTACCCAAGCATTCAATATTATAGTAGCTACGCACGGACTCTTGTCACCTAATACGTACGTAGCCCCCGCATTTAATAGCAATTTATCATTTATTAGTCCCAAAGGGACAATTCCCTCTCACGAGGTTAGGAAATAGACCCACCTCGCTCCGAAGCGCACCTCCGAATACCAATAACAAGCCTGAATCCTCAAAGCGAAGCTAAAAGCACGGAAACTAATCAAACAATGTAGGAAATAATCAACAAGGCTAACAAGGTTGAATCCCAACTATATAAGTGATTTCCCAACCTGTCCCTCAAGTTTCCTAAATTTCAACCCCCACGCGTTGGATTCCAAGATTTTTTGAAGAAAGTTGTTCTTTGTCACGTAAGGATCACAAATATACGATTTCTAGTTCATTACTAGTCATTCACGTGGTTAAATCTTAATTTTGTTTAAACGCTAGGTCCAACTCTAATCCTTTGATTTTACCATATTTTTAGTGTTTAATGTACCCATTATAAGAGTACTTAAGTTAAAAATCTGGAGAGATTACTTACCTTGCCAATTTATGAAGAAAACCTCCCTTGGAAGCTCCCAATTTGCCCAAATGTAGAGTCAAAGTGAGAGAAAATGAGTTTGTGTTCGTATTTAATGAACCCTTCTGCCCATTATTTTCCGCTTCTGCTGGCGGATTTCCGCTTCTACGAAAATGAGCCGCTTTTGCGGTTTGGGAGAAGTTAGGCTAAACGGCTTCTGCGGTCAGCTGGTCGCAAAAGCGAGGCTGCTTCTGCGGTTTTTTTTTTTTGCATGCCAGCTTTTTGCTTCTGCGCTCATGAGACCGCTTCTATGGACCAAGAACCGCAGAAACGGTTATGATAGAAGTAGCGGGTTTGGTTTTTCTCTAAGTTCCAACTTCGCTCAAACCTCGACCATTTGACGCTCAAGGCTCCCGGACCCCGCGCGAACATACGGACAGGTCTGAAATAATGAGGCGGACCTACTCGAACCCTCGAGACACTCAAAACAACGCTAATTCAAAGAATAAAACACCAAAACCAATTGAATAAACTCATGAACTTCAAGTTCTTAATTTCCCTTCAACGGGTCAAAACGCACTTAAACTACTCGGATTGACACCAAATTTTACGGGTGGATCTTAACTGATATTTCGGAATTGTATCAAGTTTTAGAACCAGAATTCGAACCCCATACCTAGGTTTTTAATGAATACTTAGATTCTTTAATTCTTTAAAACACCAATTTAATAATTTTATATTAAAAATTTGTACTCGGGCTAGGGACCTCGGAATTCGATTCCGAGCATACGCTCAGCTCCCATATTTTCCTGCGTACCTTCAGGGATCGTCAAATCACAAATCCAGGTCCGTTTCCTAAGAAAGTTGATCGAAGTCAAATTTGGCTTTTTAAGAAAACCTTAAAGAAATAAGTGGGTGTATTTTCAGTCAAAACTCTCCTAACTTCTAAACTAATCGCCCCCGAGAGTTGTAATTTAGCTAAGGAAAGCGTGGGAAGTTTTATTTAAGGAACGGGGTTCTAAATAGTAAAATAACCAGTTGGGTCGTTACAAACTCCCCCTTAGTTTTTCTTTGGGCCACGCTTCTTTTCCAAGGGTTTAGCTTGAACCAGGTGTAGGTAGTGTTTCTTTATTTTGTTTTTAGTATTTAGTTAGTATTGATGGGCTACGAGCTGAAATAGAAAGAGAAACCTTTGGCGTTAATCACCTAAATACAGTTGACACTAGAGTGTAATGCTTAGTCTCAGGGGTTGACTATTGCTAAAGTACCTTAAGTTTGTATGTTTGTAACTGACTTGAACACTCAAAAAAATGTCTTGATAAACCAATATGGAATGAGTCATGTGCCATGTGTGTATGAGTTGTACTATATTCTATGCTTTACATATGATGCCTAGAACTTTCCTCGTGTGTCTGCAAAGCGAAATAGTAGCTGCATTCAGTCTTATAAGTGATATAGGCATTTATTTAATAAGCCATATAAATAAAGTAAACCCACCTAAATGTAATACATCGTAGTTAACCCCATTGAGCCTATAAGCATGTTTCTTTAGCAATCACATTGCGAACCTTACCTAATTGTTTGAATAGTCATCCATTTGAACACATTTTACCTTTCATGGGCACTTGAATGGCCTTGAAATATGCAAAAGTTAAAGTGTGGGGCGGTAGTTTGATATTTGAGTGGAATAATTGAAATAGAGGAAAGGTGCGGTTTTTGGAAAAGTAAAAAAAGAAGCACCACTTAAAAGGAAAATAAAACGAGAGAGAATGAATAATGTTGATATCCAATTTTTATATGTATATTTATACACAAAATACAATTAGAATAGCACGTATATGCATATGAAAGCATCCCCAAAGGTTTTGGTATTTCTCCCAAATTATTAAAGATTTTTAAAACCAATTTATGGCCTATTTTGCACTATAAAATCCAATCATTATTCCAAAAACTTGTCATTTTGGTGAATAATTTATTTTATTCTCACATTTACACAAAAATATAAGTTACATGATTTTTATATAATTTCACAAGTCCATTTGGTATTTTTAAACTAAAATTGCATGAAATTATAATTTTAGCCTATTTCTCGATTTAATGGCATTTTCAACCACAAATTATTCCCAATATTTTTTTAAATTAATACTTATATTTATTAAATCGGTATTTTTAATTTGATTTTTGAACATCATTTACTATTTTTATAAATTCAAAATGGGAAAAATTAGATATTTAAATTGTAGCCTCTTTACTTTCAATTATAGCCCAAATCAAACCCAAATCCCAGCCCAATTTACCCCCTAATTAAATGACATAATCCCATCAATTACCCGGCCCAGACCCAATGAAATAAACCCACCCAGTCGGCCTTTTAATGTAGGTCGTTGATCACTTTGATCAACAGCCATGATTCTCCCTTTCCTTTTTAATTCACCAGCCCGCCCCTAACCCTAATCATTCTAATCATATAGCCGCCCGTGTATTCCCTTGTCTTTCAAAATTCTCTTAACTACCCTCTGAAACCCTAGCCCTTTCCACCGGTCTCCGATCTTATTTCACCGGAAACTATGGCTTCTCAGACCTTGAGCAGCCTATACCTACCCCCACATACCCCTATGCTCCTTTTGCTCGAGGTTTCAGAGCCCGACTTTGAAGACCTTGGCTCACAATCTCTCCGATTCAAGTTCTATAGCCATCTCCGGCTCTTCTCCAGCGATTCCTAGCCCTGTGAGTCCATCTCCGACTCAGGACCAGACCGTTCTAGGCCTTTCTCATTTTTTTAGGGTTTTCTCTGAAACCTTAAGCCCTCGAGGTTTTCTTTGTTTCTCTCTAAGATCTATTTCAGATCCGTGCTATTTTCTAAGACCATAAAGTATTTTTCACATCTTTTCGATTTCTTGTTTTCGAAACTGTTCATCTTCTTAAAACTTAGGGTTTCCGTAATTTTTTACACGTTCTACTGCTATCTCTTACTATATTTTTACTTCCCTACAATTCCTAAGTGTTTTCACTATGATTTCTGTGTATTTTTCTCCTATGGTTTCCGAGTAAATTCTTTACTATATTTTTTCTTTACTTAGATTTCCATGAGTGTTTGTGTTCTTTGGACTCCCTGAGTTTGTTCTTGCCTGATTTTATATACTTTCGTCTTTACCTTTGACTTGTGGAAGAAACCCTAGATTTTGAGGTTTTCAAACCTACTTGTGTACGAGTATTTTGTTTGCTGCCTGTTTGATTTCAAAACCCTAAATCTTCTAAACTCGTCTCATGTTTCTGATTCTTGTTAAGCCTTGCGAGACCTTTTGATTTCATCCATGGCTATGTTCTTCTACTTTGATTGCATGACTACTCTATTAATTTTAGCCTCGCATGTATAAGTTTACACTCTCTTTATAGTCAAACCTTTTCCTCTCTAAAAAACCCTAATTTTTGGAGTTGATTTCAATATGAATTAATTTGATTCTCTCCTTGTTTGATTTGGACATGTTTTGTGACTTAATTCATTATTAAGTTCGAATCTTTGATTCATGATTTACTATGAGATTGACTAATTTTACCCTTACCTTATTTATCTAACGGTGTATTTCTAAAAGCTTCTCTTATGTATTTATCCTTTATTGCACCATGTATTATTGATTTTCTTTCCTTAAATACAACTCTACCCTCTCTTATTCAAATTTGAATTCCTTAATTAAAGGAGTTCCATTCTTCTAATTTATTTTGATTGGTATTAAATTATATTTTGCCTTACTTACCACCTGTTTTCAAACTATAAACACCCTACTCCTTTTCTTTAAGCTCACGAACAACTGAGTTCGAAACACACACACTCAAAGCTCTCTCTTCTTTACTATTACTTGTGCTATTGTTCTGACTAGCCGGCTGAAAGCCAAGGCTAGACTTTGGAATCTCTTTTTCTTTCCATAAGTGTTTGCTGAAGGGTTTCTGGCTGTTTTACTGCTCTATTTATTCTGTTATTTGGAACTTGCAACTGGTAGGTTTCTATAATTTAAATACTATTCTCCAAAACTATGTGTTTAATTCTCCCTTTTACATGACTTCTCAACTATATATTTTCTGGTATTATGTGACTATACATTAGGTTATTATACCTTTCTTCATGCTTCTGCATCTTTAGAGTGTTGTTATGCTTTTCTTATCCTTCCTTGATGTTTATATGAATGTTTTCATATGATCACATTCCCGTTAACCCCCCTCTTATGTATTAGTATTGGGCCCAGGCTGGGGATAGCACCCTATTGCTATCCCTGACTTGGGAACCAGGTTCTCTTGAATCTTTACTCACATCAATCCCATTCCCTTACCCCCTTTTATGTGTTGAGCCTTGACTAGGGTCTGGTGGCGTCCTAGTCATCATCCAGGCCCCTATTTGACTTCTAAAAGTTTGCTCTTTGATATGCTTGAATCAAGTAAAGGGTTAGGGGTGTGTCAGTCTTACCCATGGCTACCATCCTTTGCTTTGGTTTCCTCTAACCCCCTCACAATAAACTCATTCTTAGTTCTTTAAGTTCTTCCCCACTATGGTAAGCCATGCTTAGGGACCCTAGAGTTCCCTCTGAACTTGGATTCCTAACGGCTGGTAATTCCACATATTGCACTACTCTGTAACCACATTAAATCTTTAGGGTGTAAGCATTGCCTGGGCTTCCTGAAAGCCCTTGGAACTTTGAAACGCTCTAAGAGAAGGCCTTGGAATCTGGAATCCGGATCTGGTAAAACATATGTTATTGGGTATTAAGATTGAACTAGGCTTCTCGGATCTAGCTATAGGCTGTAATGTATTCTGTTTGCTTTCTTTTGGTTCTGTAACAATCTTGTAAAAGAATTTGGGGAATATTGGTGAAACGGAGTGAGAGGGGTTTATATTACTTGCATAAGTCAATGGGTAGAAATCATGCCTATAGGACTTTAATATTGCAATTCATCTAGACACCATGCCTATAGGACTTTAATATTGCAGATCATTTAGAAACCATGCCTATAGGACTTTAATATTGCATACCATTCAGAAACCATTCCTATAGGGCTCTAATATTGCATACCATTTAGAAATCATGTCCATAGGACTTTGCGTTGTAAGCACGATAGAGATCATGCCTACAGGAAACGCATAAAACGCTAGGCAAATAGTAAGTTCCCTAATGTTCTAAAAGCAGTACGAATTCGATGAATATATATCATGCCTAGAGGAGTTCAAACTCACCTAATATGGGTGATAATCTGTCAGTTAGCCCCAAACACTTTCAGAAAAAAAAAATTGTCCAAACATGTTTGCTTTTTAAACCTGTCCAAGTCTGTCTGTTTTAACATTTCTATATATCTATAGTGTCCTTAAAATTTCAGACTTACATCTTTATTCTGACACCAACCCCTTAATTTTCTGCCTAAATTTTTACTTCAATGCTTTTCGAAAAAACGCCTCTTTACAACTTTGCTATTCTTTTACTTAAACGATTCAGCTAATTTGCAAGCCATCTCTGCACTTCTGCAATCTTCAACTTTTCTATTTCAAAACTCTTCTGTACAGGCTCTTGTCTAAAACTAGTGCTTTCGGAATCACTTATTTTTAAATACCTTAAGTTCTAATAATTAGATCTGGGTTGCCTAATGCAAACTTAGTACCCAACTCTATGTGTTAATCTAATATTTCCACTGTTAATTTAAATTTTAAGAACAAACCAGTTCGTGTAAGTCATGCCAAACTAATTGTTGTGTGATCTACGGGGTTTTTTATGAGCCTTTGAGTGTCTGATTTGTATACCACTATTTGTTATTTGTTTTGATTGACGCCTTAGTATTTTATCCTTTTAAACTCTATATATGCGTCCATCCCCTTCTCCCATGTAGGATTAGAAGTCCAAATAACCCGGGACTGATAGGTTGGGACAGGTACTAGCAGGTAATAAGTAAATGAGACTAATCACTCTTAAATACCTTAACGGGGTGGGAAGGGTAGAATATGGAGATGATGGGTGCGCTAATATCTCATGTGAGAATGATTGCTGGGTATTGCACCAAATGATCCATATTATAGTTAAACCTAGGACCATCTTTCTTTACTTTTCCTTTGTTTAAATGTTTTCTTCAAACTAAAACCATATTTTACTTGTGCCATTCTTCTTTCAAAATTGTCAACTTGCTTGTGTTTCTTATGTGCAAACTTTGCTAGTCTACTCCTACTTTCTTAAATTCACAACTAAGCAAGGTCGAAAACCACACTAGTGGATCTTGAGAGGTTCCTAACACCTTCCCCTCGAGATAATCTCAAGCCCTTACCCAAACTTTGTTTTTCTTTCAAATCCTTCTTCTTTTCTCTAAAAGTGTCCTAATGCACTATAATCACTAGGTGGCGACTCTTAAAATTCCATAGCCCAAATTCCCCCAAAAGGGGATAAAGGAGTCATTCCACCCATAATGTCGCAAACCCAATTCCTCTCTCCGTGCGAGGGAAAAAGGGGGCCGTCGACAGCATGGCGATTCTGCTGGAGATTTTTTTAGGCTTTTACCATTACTTGCTTTTGTGACTTTATTGCTTACTTAATCACATTTATTTTCTGTCCTTGATTATTTCATCACAATTACTAACTTGACTCTTCATGTATTTTCTTTTCTTTAATTGCCTTCTTTATTGCCTTATTTCGATACTGTTGTAATTTCGAGCAAGCATTATAATCATTTATCTTTTGAACGTGAAAATACATGTAATTTGTTTCATTATTGTAATTGCATCTCTCAGAATCATATTCTATTCGTGCCAAATCAATTCCTATAGCAATGCTTATAATGAGTAGTTGCGCCCTTTCGATATTAATAAACCTCCTATGTGGCAAAGGCATATTTGCGGTAAAACCAGTCGATGAACGGTGTAGTCGACGGTCCGCGTCTTTCCCTCTTGAATTATCTGCTCAAGGGTTCCTTGTCTAGCACTTAAAAGTAGAAACTTTATGCCATTAAACTATGCATGCATCATGGTCAAGCCTAGCCGAGTCGATTATGTTGTCCGCATAATGACTCATTAAGATAGCCATAACCAAAGTCCATCGGGTTTCCTGAAACCCAAACGGACACCTTCATTATGTGCATTTATTTGGAGAACTGAATGCCTTTTGCTAATTATTGATTTAAATAGTCGAGCCTGGTGGGTTTAAGGGCCTAATACTTTGTTTTGCAGAAAATGAGTCATGAGGTCCCCAGATTCGGCAAGGTATCCAACATCCACCCAAGGTTGCTAAGCTCGTGGGAAGATCTCCATGGCAGTGATCAAATCCTTGTCTGCAAGTACTTAGGGAATTTTCCCTCACTTCTCGAAATCCAACCCAACAACAAGATCACTGAGGCTGCCACTTTGTTTTGGGATGTTGATCGATCAGTTTTCCATTTCGGGGACTTGGAAATGACCCCTTTGCTAGAAGAGATAGGGGGCCTTGATGGTATCCCTTGGGAGACTCCGGGTTTTCTTATGCAGGAGAATCGCAAAAGTAGAGGCTTTCTTAAGATGATAGGACTCAAGAAAAATACCAAACTTTCTTGTTTGAAGAACTCCTACATACCATTCGACTTCATATACGAGAGATATGGCCAGCAGCAAGTCCTATCGCACCTATATGGACGAATTCGCCCTCACCTCTTTGGGACATATACATAAAAGGGTGTTCGTGTTCATGTTTTGCTTCTTGGGCATGATAATTTTCCCTATGAAGAAGGCTAGGATCCATACCAAGCTATCCATGGTGATCAAGACCTCAATGGAAGGAATCGACGTGAAATGTTTCAGTATAGTGCCACTGATCATTGCTGAAATCTACCGAGCCTTGGGAAAGTGTCAGCAAGGGACTCCACATTTCGAGGGTCGTAATCTGCTACTTCAACTTTGGATCATAGAACACCTTCAGAAAGGCGACTACAGATAGGAAATCATACGCAGGGATTGGGATGACCATATTTCTTTTCATCACCCAAAGCGAATAAACTTCATGCCCAACATGTTCGATCAGCTAGAGGACGCCAGTGGGTGGGTAGAGTTGTTCGAGAATCTAGTGGATGTTCGAGTGGTTCCCAACATGGGAGTTCATTATCCGTTCTCGAGACGCACCATTCCTCATACTCATTGGCCTGAGGAGAACTCATCTTTATGTCCCCCGAGTTATGAGGCAAGCTGGAAGGAACAAATCATACCCAGGATATAAAAAATGAGTCATTTCAGGGCTGACTTTCAAGATGATGATAGCCCGCACAGGTGTCACGTCAGCGTATGTGGCACTGCAAGCGAGTCTTAGGGAGGGAGTCAATGGAACCAGACAGGTATTATATCGGGCGTGTGCCTCACTACACAGGTTGGTTGGAAGATGATCACATTGGTTTGGTCGTCCATGATTCGTCCACGGTCATATGATTATTGACGAGAAAATTGAAGCGCAAGTCAATTACAATCAATTGCGCAAAAGGATGAGAAAATGTGAAAATGAACATCGGGAAATACATGAAGCCCACGAGAAGCTGATCAACGAGTGGAAGGATATGGCTGTCATCTTCAACAACCATTTGGGGTATCTGCAGCGAGGTCTAGTGGAGTTGGAAGGGAAGTTCTTAAAAAGAATTGAAGACTGTCAGAATGCTGAGGGAAGTGCAGGAGGAGGACATCTGGCTTGAGCCTATCTATTGTTTGGGATGCACAAGTTGATGTAGCTGTACAAGGGAGGCAAGAGTACGGAATCTGGGGAATGTCCTTCTAGGACCAAGTAGTTAAGATTTTTACTCTTCTGCTTTCTTAATGTAATAGGCCACTGGCCACTAGTGACGTCTTTATCATTTAGTTATTTTTAGACTCGTCTTGTTTTTATCAATAAAATGAACCATTTAGCATTATAATTTCTCCAAATTTAATTTGTCGCTAGGCCCACCTCGGGCACAATGAGACACCCAATTAGAAAACGATTTATATTCCCGCACAATGTGTTTTAAATATTGCAATATTATTTATCAGAATCCGCACTAACTTTTTACTTTTTGTTTTTTCTTTTATTTTTATTCCCCTCCCTAAAGGTTAGTTCGTGCATTCTGGAACCATCGGCATACTCTACAATATCCAAAGGTCATCCACCTCCTCCTCCTCCAAGTCCTACTAGAAGCAGGAAAAAAGGCAAAATGGGAGATACAAGCGCTAGAAATCAACTTGAAGAAACTTCTCAGAATGCTGCAATCACCAAAGAGACTGCTGCTCATCTGGAGCAAACTTTGCAAAGATTCTGAGAGGAATTGAACCAAGTTAGAAACCTCGCAAGCCTGTCAATCACTCTTGCTGCTCCCGATGTTAACACCCAGAACCCCGTACAACCACAAAAAAATCTCACAACCTCCAATGCAACCCACTCATAACACTCCACTACATATTCCTGAACCACAAAACACGACAAAAGATCATAACACTCCAATATTTGTGGACATTATGCCGCATTACAATCAGCCAATCACCAGTGCAATCGAGTCAGATGACAAGAGCTCCCTCATTCAGAATTTGGCCGTTGAGATCAAGAAGTTAACTAGTCGGGTCCAAGGTTTCGAAGGTAACAAAGGTGTTAAAGGATTGAATTACGAAGATCTCTGTGTTCAACCAGATGTTGAGCTCCCGGAGGGGTACAAACCTCCCAAGTTTGAAATGTTCGATGGCACAGTTGAACCTAGGGTCCACTTGAGAATATATTGTGACAAGTTGGTAGGAGTTGGAAGGGACTAGAAGATCCGCATGAAGCTGTTCGTGACGAGTTTGAAGGGTGATGCTTTATCCTGGTATATTAGCCAGGATGCTAAGAAATGGACTAGTTGGGTGAACATGGCGTTTGACTTTATGGATCGTTTTAGGTTCAACACTGAGAATGCACCAGATGTGTTCTATATCCAGAATATCTAGAAGAAGCCCGCAAAGACCATTCGCGAATATGCTACTTGCTGGAGGTCGGAAGCTTCTAAGGTCAGATCGACCATGGAGGAAGAACAAATGAACAGGTTCTTCATCCATGCTAAGGATCTGCAGTATTACGAGAAGTTGATGCTAATAGAGGGCCAAAAGTTCTCCGACATCATCAAGTTGGGAGAAAGGATCAAAGAAGGCATCAAAAATGGTATGGTCACTAACCTCGAGGCATTGCAAGCTACCAATAAAGTTTTATAGTCTAGTGGCTCGTCGAAGAAAAGGGATGTAAATTCTATAATGGCTGCGCAAAAGAACAACTCCCTATGAAGTACCAAACCTATACCTCAGCTCCACTCATATATCAACCTACCTTAAACTACAAAACACCATCACCCATTTACCAAATTCCACCACATGCTTACCAATCACCTCCACCACCTACATATCGACCCACATCACCTAGATATTCTCAACCTGCACATGTATACCAAGCATATAACTCCCAACCCTCTCACTACCCATCACCTCTTACCGCCAAATCTTTCCTCGACCTAGACCAAACTTCGACCGCAAACCTCCTAAACAATATACCGCCATAGCCGAGCCAATTGACCAATTATGAAAAACTCAAAGCATCTGGCTACGTTACCCCTATCTCAGCCGTAACTCCAGAAAACCCTTCCCAGTGGATCAACCCAAACAAGACTTGCGCATACCATTCCGGGATGAAAGGCTATATCATCGATGAATGTCGCTCCTTGAAAGACAAGATTCAGAATCTGATTGACAACAAGATCATTATAGCAAAAGAGCTCGCTCCTAATGTCCACAACAACCCTCTGCCTGACCACAAGGGTGGACGCGTCCACATGATCGAGATCGAAGATGATTGGGACCCCAAGGGGTCAATCGGTTTGATAGTTGAAGGAGACGAGCCTAAGAAGCAAACAGTTACTCTCAATCCCATTGTTTTCCAGATTCAGCCCTCTGAGGGCGATATGGTAAATATGACTGTGCCACTCAAGTTTGAAGCGCATTCTACAAAAGCACCAAAACCAATTGAGGTTGAGTTTGGGGTTCCAAAGGCGCCTACACCATTTGAAGTTACTGTGTTACCTCCCAAGGCATCAATTCCAGTCTCCATGAAAAACGTAATCCCGTTCAAGACAAATGTTATACCTTGGGATTACACCACTGAGGCTAGAAGGAAGGGAAAGAAGTATACTGAGGAAGCAATTGTCGCACAGGGAATGACCAGGACAGGCAGGGAGTACACTCCGGAAAATTTGGCTGAATCCAGCAAGCACGCCTCCAGGCGGGTTGTTGAAACTGGACCCGATGACCTTTGGAGGAAGGTACAGGCCAAAGAGTAATAAATAGTCGAGAAACTGAACAAAACACCACCACAAATTTCTACTCTGGCTCTGGTACAAAGCTCTGAGGCACATAAAATCGCCTTAATAAAATACTGAGTGAAGCTTATGTTCCCAGCAACATAACAGGAGGCAAAATGGAAAACATGGTGGGGCAGGTGCTGGAAAGCCATGAGATCACCTTCCACGAAAATGAATTACCCCCAAAAGGGCTTGGTCACAATAAAGCATTGCACATCACTGCGCAATGCGAGGATCACTTTATCACTGGGATTCTAGTAAACGGGGGATCCACCTCAACATTTGTCCATTGGTAACTCTCAGGACATTGGGTAAGGGATTGCACGAGATCAAAAATGGGGCTATTAGTGTCATAGCTTTTGATGGATCTCAGAGGTCCACCATTGGAGAAATTAGCTTATGCTTGCAGATGGGATGTCACGCCCCAAGTCCAAGGGCATGACCTGCACTCAACCGGTATCCCCAGTCGAGTGGACCTGGGTGCCTTTCCTATTCTCCACATGTTACCCATATTATTCAATGATAATAAGCCACAACGCACTAAATTTTCAATTGAAAGAACATATGATTTCTCTTTTATAACCATACATTATGATTAACAGGGATCATCTTTTACAAAACATATACTATGATTAACAGGGAACGTGGCATACAAGTTTACAGCGTCCAAAACATACACCTTTATGCATAAGTTCTAACCCACACACCACTGTCTACAGAGCCTCTAAGAGAAAGATAGTACAACACTTGCCGGCGACAAGGCCCCGGCTATACCTTTACAAAAGGACACAAGACTCCAAAATACAACAACATAGGTGGCATGAGCCACGCAAGGCCCCGGAAGGAAAGGGGCTCACCAACACGATTACCGCTGATAAAGAGGAGGAGGAGCTACGAGCGGTGGACTGGAGTGCCTGCCACGGATCCACCTACAATCATAACACGAATGTAGCGCACCCGGCAAAAGGGACGTCAGTACATTTGAATTGTACTGGCATGTATGAACAAACTCGGTCCCAAGTAAACTCAAGCCAAAATGCATATACAAATATAGAACTGAACAACAATAGCACAATTACAACCATGGAGCAACAACCAAACATCTCACAAGAATTGATTCAAGTAGACAAAGGGGCAATCGGTGCCCCACAGGTTACAAACTCTTCTGCTGTCTCCTTTCAAATTTTCACATTTATCATTTCATGATTCATATTCACATAAATAGTGATATTGGATCTTATTTTCCACCCTTATTGCCTCGTCCACCCATATTACCTCGGCCACCCTTATCACTCCAACCCACACCTTATTTCACCCTGTTGCAGCGCGCAACTCGACCCCCCTGACAGTTTTCAATTCACAACAACAAACAGCACAACAACAAATACAATAAATCAACTATGGCACATTGTTAACATAGATCCATAACATGGGTAATTCAATTCCACAACTAGCAACAACAATTCCTCATGTTCATCAAATTGGTACACAATTTAGACCATTACAACAGTTATTCACAACTAATCACACACGTTGTTCCACAATAATTCCATTTTTGCTATTCCACATTATTCTCATTTACATTGTTCCACATTATTTCCATTTCCATTGTTCCACATTATTTCCATTTCCATTGTTCTACATTGATTCCACTGTTCCAATTACAAGTTTCACAACTTTCACCACAAAGTGTTACCACACAATTATACAACATAAAAGCTTCACAATGATTTTTACATGAATATCAACTATCAATAATTTCACAACTAGCACAGTGCGATTTCACAAGGATCACAATTAGTCATACATCAAAAATTGGTTGCTCTCTGATTCACTCTACGGTAGGAATGCGGTCCGCATAGATAATCTGCGACTGCATTCTTGATCGCATTTTGACCATTTTCTGGAAAAATTTTGATTTCACATTTTCAAGTTCAAAACGGTAAATAGAATCTGATCCATGTAGGTAGACTCGACTCTATAAGCTGTTAACATATAAGCACTCATTTTCACAGGGTCTTACATCCTCCCCCGCTTAAGATCATTCGTCCTCGAATGAGGACTTGGGAACCAAATGAGTTTGAAAACATGATATGCAAGTTTATACACTTTTATTAATTTTCAAGTTTGTTTTAGAAAAATTTTGCCAGAGTTTCCTTTGTAATATGGACATAACCACCTATCAAAGAAACTCCAAAACACATTCCCAAGCATCACTACACAACTTGCTACCTTTACAACAGTTGTAAAACGCATAATCCTCACAATTGCACATATTCAACCTCTTGATACACTTTTAACCATTTAGCACACAACATATAATCAAATTAAGCATTAATCATCTGCACTATTAAAGTCAATTACCTATCACAAAGGTACAACACAGTTATTCATTTCAATACAATTCCTCCATGCAAAACTAATCATTACATAATTAGAACACTTTGATACACAGTCTCCATGCAAAATTAATTATTACTTCCAACATCACCTTATCATGAGAGCACAAAACTTCCATTACCAAAAAGGCTGCACATAGTTCAAATAACCACAACACATAAACTTGGTTGGCACAACTTGAAGAAAC
Organism: Nicotiana benthamiana; assembly: GCA_034376525.1. Classification (NCBI taxonomy): domain Eukaryota; kingdom Viridiplantae; phylum Streptophyta; class Magnoliopsida; order Solanales; family Solanaceae; genus Nicotiana; species Nicotiana benthamiana. The sequence continues at coordinate 46,959,557 of CM067323.1, forward strand.
TACAACAATAAGGCAATTGGAAAGAGAAAGGATGATTCTTACACCTAATGGAACACACACGAGCTCTCCTAGGGACAAGATTCGCACGATCAGTCCTAGACTTACTCAAACAGATGAGGATATTTTATCTTCATCTCATCCTATGCTTCCCACGTGGCTTCCTCGACTTGTTGGTTTCGCCACAACACTTTAACTGAAGCAATCTCCTTGTTCCGCAACTTTCAGACTTGCCTATCCAGAATAGCAACCGAGATCTCTTCATATGATAACTCTTCTGTAATCTTGATGTCTTCAACTGGCATAATTTTAGATGGATCACCCACAACTTTCCTCAACATGGATACATGAAACACCGGGTGCACTAAGGACATTTCAGGGGGCAATTCCAACCTATACGCAACTTGACTGATCTTTTGAGTGATTTGATAAGGCATGACATACCTAGGACTTAGTGTTCCCTTCTTCCCAAAGCGCATGACTCCTTTCATAGGAGACACCCTCAAGAATACCCAATCTCCTTCTTGAAACTTCAATTCTATTCAACGCACGTCCGCTTAGGATTTCTGGCGACTTTGAGAAGTCTTCATTTTCTACTGAATGACTCTTACCTTTTCCATGTCCTGGTGCACGAGATATGGCCATATTAATTCCGCTTCACCAACCTCGAACCATCCGATCGGGGACCTACACCTTCTTCCGTGCAATGCCTCGAATGGGGCCATTTGAATGCTAGCATGGAAGCTGTTATAATAAGCAAACTCTATAAGGGGCAGGTGATCATCCCAATTACCTTTGAAATCCTAGACACATGCCCGCAACCTATCCTCGAGCGTCTGAATAGTCTGTTCTGCTTGGCCATCGGTCTGCAGATGAAAAGCTGTGCTGAGATTCTCATGAGTACCCAAACCTTGCTGAAATTTCCTCCAGAAGTTAGCTGTAAACTAATCTCCTCGATTAGAAATGATAGAAAGTGGCATAATATGAAGCCTCAATATCTCCTTGATATACAATCGAGCATATTGTTCCACAATATCGGTGGCAAAAAATGAGCTGATTTGGTGAGCCTATCCACAATTACCCAAATTGAGTCGAACTTGTGCTGAGTACGATGTAGTCCTGTCACGAAGTCCATATTGATCATTTCCCACTTCAGTATCGGTATTTATATAATCTGAGTCAACCCTCCCGATCGATGATGCTCGTCCTTCACTTGCTGGCAATTTGGACACTTAGAGACAAAGTCTGTTACACTCTTCTTCACAGTACTCCACCAATAGATATCCTTGAGATCGTGATACATATTTGTAGAGCCTGGGTGCACTGAATACATGGAATGATGAGCCTCCGCCATTATCCTATCCCGAAGATAATCCATATCTGGGACACATAACCTGTCGTGGCACCGGAGCACACCATCACTGCTGCCGAGTGAAAATGATGAAACTTTGTTACTTAGAGTTGCCTCCTTCAATTGTGCCAATGCTGGATTAACAAACTGCTTTTCCTTAACCTCTGATCCGCTCTCAAGTGAGCATAACTACCCATGGATTTCCGACTGAGGGCGTCAGCCACCACATTCGCCTTCCCTGGATGGTACAAGATATCCATATCATAATCCTAAGGCAATTCTAACCACCGTCGCTGCCTCAAATTCAGCTCTTTCTGCTTGAACAAATATTGAAGACTCTTGTGATCTGAAAACACATCTACATGAACCCCATAAAGATAATGCCGCCATATTTTCATGGCGAACACAACTGCTGCAAGCTCCAAATCATGCGTCAAATAATTTTTCTCGTGATTCTTGAGTTGCCTAGAAGCATATGCTATAACCTTCCTATGCTGCATCAGAACACACCCTAAACCAACCCTGGAGGCATTACAATAAACCACAAACCCCTCTGTGCCTTATGGCAAGGCCAATACTGGTGTCGAAGTCAGCTTTGTCTTCAATTCCTGGAAACTCTTCTCACAAACATCTAACCACTGGAATTTAGCTGATTTCTGCATCAATTTAGTCAAAGGAGATGCGAGGGTGGAGAATCCCTCTACGAACCTCCGATAATACCCTACTAACCCCAAAAAGCTAAGGATATCCGTCGGGGTCGTGGGCCTAGGCCAATCCTTCACCGCTGCAATCTTTTGGGGGTCCACCTGAATCCCCTCACTGGAAACAACATGACCCAGAGAAGTGACGGACTCCAACCAAAATTCACAATTGGAAAACTTGGCATATAATTGGTGCTGATGTAAAGTCTGCAAAACCGCTCTGAGGTGACTGGCATGATCCTCCCTGCTCCGCGAATACACGAGGATGTCGTCAATGAAAACAATCACGAAGGAGTCTAAGAATGACTAGAAGACCCAATTCATAAGATCAATAAAAGTTGTCGGGGCATTGGTTAGCCCAAAAGACATGACCAAGAATTCAAAGTGGCCATAACGTGTTCTGAAAGCGGTCTTAGGAATATCCTGCTCCCTGATCTTCAATTGGTGGTACACGGACCACAAATCAATTTGGGAGAAGAACCTTGCACCTTGCAATTGATCGAACAAATCATCTATCCGAGGCAAAGGGTACTTATTCTTGATGGTGACTTTATTAAGCTGTTGATAAGCGATACATATCCGAAGTGACCCATCCTTCTTTCTGACAAAAAGAATCGAAGCACCCCATGGCGGCACACTTGGTCGGATAAACCCCTTCTCCAACAAATCCTTCAACAGCTCTTTTAACTCTCGCAACTCTGTTGGTGCCATTCTGTACGGTGGAATAGATATTGGCTGGGTATCTAGCAATACATCAATCCCAAAATCAATCTCCCTATCTGGCGGGATTCCTGGAAGCTCATCTGGAAATACCGCAAGAAACTCATTCACAACTGGACTCGGGGGCAGGAACCTCTGGAGTAGTGCCCGCCACCCGGACTAGATGATAAATACACTCCTTCTTGATCATCTTCGAAGCCTTGAGGTAGGAAATAAACCTACCCTTTGGCACAACACCATTTCCCTTCCATTCAATAACCGGCTCATTAGGGAACTCGAGTCTCATGACTCTCGTCCCTCAATCAAGTTTAGAAAAGCACGAATAGAGCATATCCATCCCTATGATTACATCAAAATCCACCATCCCAAGCTCGATAAGGTCAGCCGTGGTGACACGACCACCTCCATAACGACTCAATTCCAATAGACCCGCGGGGCTGTAATAGAATCACCAACCGGAGTCGATACAGAGAACTGCTCAAGAAGCTGCTCGGGTTCAATCCCAAAACTCGAAGCAAAAAATGGAGTGACATAGGACTAAGAAGACACCGGATCAATAAGAGCATAGCAATCAAAGGCCTGAACAGATAGGATACCTGTGACAACATCTGGGGAAGCCTCAACACTCTAACGGCCACCCAATGCATAAAACTTGCTGGGTATACCCCTATAACGAGCAGCACCTCTAGCTATACCATGCCCTGCTAGGGCTGGAGGGCACACTGATGACGCAGCAACTGATGAACTGGATGGCTGAGTGAGTCCCCTGCTCGTGCCCTGTCTGGGCACACGGCAGTCCCGCTATATGTGGCCTCTCACCCCACAATTGTAACACACTAGAGCATCCAAGTAACAAGCCTCTGTATGAAATCTCCCACACTTGGGGAATATACCTCCCTGTTGTCGAGGTCTCATCGCTGAATGACTGAACTGGCGGGACCTCGTGCTATCTGAACCTGGCCCCGAAGGGCTACTCTACTGGAAACGGTGCACAGATGGCGGTGCACTAGGTGAGGACTGAGCATAAGACTGAGATGATCCTGCTGACCATCTCCCTGGATCTGACCTCCCTGAGTGACCCATTGACTGGGCCCTGGTGCTACTCTCCCTCTCTGCTCGAATCTTCAACTTCCTGGCCTCCGTGGCCTGAGCAAAACCCACGATCTTCCCATAGTTCATGTCTGAATGCAAAGCCATTGTAGCAGCCTCATTTACTATCAACGGACTAAGACCCTGAACGAATCACCGAACACTAGCCTCCATAGTTGATACCAACTAAGGAGCATACTTGGACAAGCTCACGAACTCCATATGATACTACCAAACACTCATACTACCCTGCTAAAGAACCTCAAAATCGGTGGCACGGGCTGCCATCTACGAACTCATACCATCTAGCCGGAGGGCTCCCCTCCTCACGGGAATCCTCCCACATCTCGAACCACGAATGCGCAGCCCCTTTAACTTGTATGAAGCCAATTCTACCCTCTCTATTTCTGTAGCCTTCATCACTCGAAGGGTCTTGTACATCTCATCAAGGAATTTTTGCGGATCGGCTTCTAGATCTGTGCCTGAGAACTCTAGAGGATTCAATCGCAAAAACGGATGAACTCTGGAGCTGGAGGAATCTCCCTGTCCGCTAGAGGACACAGGGGCATCATGAGATCTCTAAGCCTGGGCGGCCCCTAACTGAGTCAACATACGGATATCTCCCCTAAGATCTCCATCAGAAATCCCGAAATCAGAAACTAGAGATACATCAGGATTAGGAGCATTGGCAGGAGGGATAGTAGCACCCTCGGCCGCTACTAGAACATGATTGCTTGTATCAGGAACGGATGGAGCAGGCAAATTCAGAACGAGGGAATCACTCTCACCCACGGCAGTCGGCACATGATCCACATCCGCACTGGAAGTGGCAATGGCCCCTAGGCCGAGTCTAGCTTTCTTCTTAGGTTCCATCACTGAAAATTCGAAATAGAGCACGAAATAGACAAAACATCACTTCACCGCACGAACTTGGAATAACAAAGAAGAGGATCATTTTTCCTAAATGCCCGTGTAGCCCCCAACTTATAGATCCGGTCGACAACACACCGATAAGAAGGGCTCTACTAGGCACGGCTCCGAGACATCCTAGGACTCCTTTAAAACCTTAGGCTCTGATACCAAGTTTGTCACGCCCCAAGTCCGGGGGCATGACCGGCACTCAACCGTGTATCCCCAGTCAAGTGGACCTGGGTGCCTTTCCTATTCCCCACGCATTACTCCACATTATTCAATGATAATTAGCCTCAAGGTACTAATTTTTCAATTGAAAGAACGTATGATTTCTCTTTTATAACCACACATTATGATTAATAGGGATCATATTTTACAAAACATATACTATGATTAACAGGGAACGTGGCATACAAGTTTACAGCGTCCAAAACATACACCTTTATACATAAATTCTAACACACACACCACAGTCTACGGAGCCTCTAAGAGAAAGATAGTACAATACTTGCCAGCGATAAGGCCCCGGCTATACCTTTACAAAAGGACACAAGACTCCAAAATACAACAACATAGGTGGCATGAGCCACGCAAGGCCACGGAAGGAAAGGGGCTCACCAAAGGATTACGCCGATAAAGAGGAGGAGGGCTACGAGCGGTGGAATAGAGTGCCTGCCACGAATCCACCTACAATCATAACATGAATATAGCGCCCCCGGCAAAATGGACGTCAGTACATTTGAATTGTACTGGCATGTATAAACAAACTCTGTCCCAAGTAAACTCAAGCCACTACAATTATAGAACTGAACAACAATAGTACAATTACAATCATGGAGCAACAACCAAACATCTCACAACAATTGATTCAAGTAGTCATACAAAGGGGCAATCAGTGCCCCACAGGTTACAAACTCTCCTGCTATCTCCTTTCACATTTTCACATTTATCATTTCATGATTCATATCCATATCAATAGTGATATTGAATCACATTTTCCACCCATATTGCCTCGTCCACCCTTATTACCTCAGCCACCCTCATCACCCCAACACACACTTTATTTCACCGTTACGGCGCGCAACCCGACCCCGCCTGACAGTTTTCAATTCACAACAACAAACAGCACAACAACAAATACAAGAAATCAACTATGGCACATTGTTAACATAGATCCATAACAGGGGTAATGCAATTCCACAACTAGCAACAACACAATTCCTCATGTTCATCAAATTGGTACACAATTTAGATCATCACAACAGTTATTCACAACTAATCACACACGTTGTTCCATAATATTTCTATTTCCATTATTCCCATTTCCATTGTTCCAAATTGATTCCATTTTTCTAATTATAAGTTCCACAACTTTCAGCACAAAGTGTTACCACACAATTATACAACACAAAAGCTTCACAACGATTTTCACATGAATATCAACTATCAACAATTTCACAACTAGCACATGGCGATTTTACAAGGATCACAGTTAGCCATACATACCTGGAGTTGATTTATTCCCTTTAAACCTTTAGCCCAATTCGCCAAGCAATCAAGAAGTCAATCTAGTTCATGAACAACACTTAGGATTTACAAATTTAAACTTATAGTTACTACCTAATCCCCGTTTTTACAAGATTTTAGGGTTTTGAAGACATGCATGAAGATTTTATAAAGAAATTTCAAAGCAAGTGTATGGGGTTCCCTTCAAAAGCTTAATTTCAAAATTTTGGGGAAATGGGTTAGGGATTTACCTGAGAAATCAATAAAGAAGACTATGCACCACGAATTTCCCAAGCTCCAATGATTTTGAAAGACTAAATGATGAAGAATTCAATTTCTCTCTCAAGAATCCTCTCTCTCTTATTTTTTATCATAAGTGTGTTAAAATGAGGGAGAAAGTGTTTTAATAAAAGGTGGGTCGGGTCAAAAAGATTAGAAAAATACCAGGCGAGTTCGATCTACGACGCAAACTATGATCACAGAACAGACATGCGGTCCGCAGAATGGACCGCAGAATTGGCCCAAATTTCAAACCTCTCGGGTTGGGAATGCGGTGAATATGCGGTCCGCATTTGAGTTCTGCGGCCGCAGAATGCACCGCAGAACTGACCTTCGAATTTCTTCAGGGACAATATGCGATCACTCTGCAGTCCGCATATTGATTATGCGATCGCAGATTTGACCGCATTTTCAACATCAAAAATTGGTTGCTCTCTGATTCACACAACGGTAGGAATGCGGTCCGCATAGCTGATCTTCGACCGCATTCTGGACCGCATTTTGACCATTTTCTGGAAAAAATTTGATTTCACATTTTCAAGTTCAAAACAGTAAAAAGAATCTGATCCATGTAGGTAGACTCGACTCTATGAGCTGCTAACATCTGAGCACTCATTTTCACGGGGCCATACATGGGACCCACCTGGTTCGATGCTGAGTTCAAAGTTATTGACGTACAAACATACTACAATTTGTTGCTAAGACGACCCTAGATCCACGCCGATGGGGCTGTGGCATCAACTTTGCATCAGGCTGTAAAATTTGAATGGAATCATCAGGAAGTAATCGTTATGGCGACGCTAGAAACCCAATATATAGTCTCCAAGCCATCCCGATGATGAGAGGTAGAAGGAAAATCGGTGGAGAAACATATTATCACATCGAGCGAGCCAACGCCATAGACAAATACAAGTGGTGGGATAACAAAATTGAGAGCATTCTGAATTATATTGGATACAACCCCGAAAAGGGGCTTGTCAAGAATCTCCATGGCATCACCAAGCCTATCCAGTTGAACAAGCATAGAACTACTTTTGTCCTGGGTTATGAATACACTTGGGAGGAGTTCAACGACTAGTCGCCACCATGGAGCGGTCCCTGCTACCCGCTAGAGCACCATCTGCCTCAGTTGGAGCAGACCTTTCAGCCAGCTGATGTCATATACGGATCGGAGGAAGATGAGACACTGACAAAAATGAAGAACCTGTTTCTGGAGGATAATATAAATTGTTGTGTTATCTTCGAGGAGGAATGGGAGGAAGGTCCTTCTATTCAAGCTGTGAACCGAGGAGAACACCTCGCCAATTGGTCAATAAGGACCACCAGTGCCCGGATAGCCTCGGGGTAGCAAGGCTAAACGATGCAAATGCATCGCACTTTACTTTTAGTTGATTTTACTTTTTCGCATTGTCTTTCCTTTTGAAAATAGCTCCGATGTTTCAGACAATTATGAATTTAATCAAAAGCCTTTTTCAAGATTATCTTTATATTTTGCTCTCATTTATTTTCTCTACCATTTACTTTATTTGACACAACATTACTATTACATATCTTGATGATGAACCAACGGCTGTAACTTGCAATTAGACAGTACAACAAACGAACATAGATTCAGAAGAGGATGAAATATCAGAAGAGGTTGTCAGGGAGGTCGAGAATTTTGAGAACAGGCCTAAGCCGAACGTAGACGAAACTGAGGTCATTAATTTGGGAGACGCAGAAAATATCAAGGAAACACGTATCAACGTACACTTGTCACCATTAGAAAACAAAGAGTACACAGAGTTTTTGAGAGAGTATGAGGATATATTCGCTTGGTCGTATGGTGATATGACTGATCTCAGCATATCCATTGTGGCTCACAAGCTGCCGACAGATACGGTATACCCACCGATAAAACAAAAACTCAGAAAGTTCAAGCCAGACATGAGTTTGAAAACCAAAGAAAAGGTTATCAAGCAAGTCAAAGCCGGGGTTCTCAGAGTAGTAGAGTATCCAACATGGTTAGCCAACATTTTGCCGGTACCAAAGAAGGATGCGAATGTTAGAGTGTGTGTCGACTACCGGGATCTCAACCGCTCCAGTCCTAAAGACGATTTCCCTTTTGCCACATATACACATACTGATCAATAACTGCGCCAAACATGAGTTATATTCATTCATTGATTGTTTTGCCGGATACCACCAGATATGGATGGATGAAGAAAATGCAGAGAAAACGGCATTCATCACGCCATGGGAAATGTGCTGTTACAGAATGATGTCGTTCGGTTTCAAGAATGCCGGTGCTACCTACATGAGAGTCATGACCACAATCTTTACATAAAGAGATCGAGGTGTATGTGGACAAAGTCATCATTAAATCCAGGAAAGCTGCAGATCACATGGGAGATTTGAGAAAATTCTTCAACAGACTGAGAAGATACAACTTGAAACTGAATCCCGCCAAGTGTACATTCGGGGTTCCCGCTGGAAAATTAATGGGTTTTATTGTGAGCTGCTGGGGAATAGAATTGGACCCGTCAAAAATCAAAGCCATTCAAGAGTTGCCACCACCAAAGAGCAAGAAGGACGTGATGATTCTTCTGGAGAGACTCAACTATATCAGCTGATTCATAGATCAGTCCACTGTCATTTGTGAACTCATCTTCAAGATGCTAAAGAAGGATGCCTCCACTAAATGGACTGAGGACTATCAAAAGGCTTTTGACAGAATCAAGGAATACTTGTCAACACCACAAGTCTTGTTCTCACCCGAGCCAGATAGACCTTTATTGCTCTATCTTGCAGTATTGGAGGGGGCATTTGGTTGTGTTTTGGGATAACATGATTAAACAGGAAGAAAGGAGCAAGCCATCTACTACCTCAGTAAGAAGTTTACCCCGTACGAGGCTCAGTATCCTTATTAGAGCACACTTATTCTGCTATAACCTAGGTAGCTTATAAATTCAGGCACTATTTCGGCACTTACACCACTTATCTCATATCCAGCATGGATCCACTGAAGTATATTTTTCAGAAGCCCATGCCTACTGGCAAGATCGCCAAGTGAAAATACTGTTAAGCGAATTTGACATCGTTTATGTTACCCAGAAGGCAGTCAAAGGACAAGCCTTGGCACATCACCTCGTCGAAAATCCTGTAGGAGGAGAATACGAACCTCTGAAGACATATTTTCCTGATGACGAGATAGCCTTCATAGAAGAAGACATTGTAGAATCCTATGATGGTTGGAGGATGTTTTTCGACAGAGCCGCAAATTTCAAAGGAGTTGATATAGGAGCGGTCTTGGTATCAGAAATTGGTCAGCATTACCCAGTATCTGCCAAGCTCATATTCTCGTGCACCAACAACTTGGACGAGTACGAAGCCTGCATCATAAGGCTCAACCTGGCAATTGACATGAACATTCAGGAACTATTTGTGATCTGAGACTCGGACCTACTCATACATCAGGTTCGAGAAGAATGGGCAACCAAGAATTACAAAATACTCCCCTATTTGCATCATGTATAGGACTTGAGGAAAAGATTCAGAAAGACAGAATTTCAGCATGTTCCAAGAATACATAATGAGTTCGTCGATGCCTTAGCCACTTTATCGTCTATTATCCAGCATCCCTATAAAAACTTTATTGACCTCATCCATGTCAAGATTAACGATCAGCAGGCTTATTGTGCTCACGTCGAGGAAGAAGCCAACGGGAAACCTTGGTTCCACGATATAAAGAATACCTGACAACAGGAGAGTACCCAGAGCTTGCCAATGCTACTCAGAAATAAACACTTCGGAGATTGTCCAAAAACTCTTTCACTGTGGAGGGATCCTGTATAGGAGGACTCCTGATTTGGGATAATTAAGATGTGTCGAGGCAGGAGAATCAACCAGACTATTGGAGGAAGTACACGTGGGAACCTGCGGAACGCATATGAATGGTTTCGTGTGGCGAATAAGATACTTCAAGCAGGTTATTTTTGGATGACTATGGAAACGGACTACATCTAGTATGTCCGAAAATGTCACCGTTGTCAAATACATGCATATATGATAAAGGTACCGCCAAATGAGCTAACCGCAACAAGCTTGCCATAGCCGTTCGCTGCTTGGGGAATGGATGTCATTGGACCAATTGAACCACCCGCGTCAAAATGCGCACCTTGTGGCAATTGATTACTTCACCAAATGGGTTGAGGCAACATCATACAAGGTAGTCACCAAGAAGGTAGTAACATATTTCGTCTGTGATCGTATGGTCTGCCAGTTTGGGATTCCGGAATCAATATTCACCGACAATGGTTCTAATCCTAATAGCGACCTGATGAAGGCAATGTGTGAAATATTCAAGATTAAACACAAGAACTCTACGGCTTACACACCTTAGATGAATGGAGCTGTAGAAGCAGCCAACAAGAACATCAAGAAGATACTAAGGAAGATTTTGAGAACGTGACTTTTGCCCTATATGAGAATTACTCCCAAAAAAGTTCAAAACAAAATAATTTTGTTTGTTTGCAATTGTTATGTATTTTTGTGTTATTATTTCGCATTTGTCTGTACATGTTTATTTGTTAAATTAATGAAAAATACAAAAATATATGTGTTGCATGCATATTTAGGATTTAATTGTGCATCTTGGAATTAATTAAACCATATTTTGTTTGAAAGGAATGAAAATCACAAAAATATGTAGTTTTGTCATTTTTATTGTTCAATTGTGTGATTTTGTTTTAATTGCTATTTATTGCTATTTAATTTTGTGTTATAATTATTATTCGGGCTTAATTAGTATTGTTTAAGTTATTTTGGCTCTACAATTTATATTAGAATTTTGGTAATTAGGAATTAAAAAGAAAATGAAAGAAAAAAGAAGCAAAAATGGAAAATAAAGAGCAAAACCGGAACTGTGCTAACAAATCCTAGGCCCAAACCAAAATGCCCCAAAGAGCCCAAATCCGCTCCAAAAAGGGGCGGCCAAGAAGAGCTTAAAACGACGTAGTTTTGTCTTGAAACTACGTCATTTTGATTAAGTGACAAGATTCAATCTCATCCACCCATCTTGATTTGATCCAACGGTCCTAGTTTTATGTTCATCCTAGGTATTTAAGGCCTACAATTCCCAAAAAATGGCCCTATTTTCCCATTATTTCCTCTATCTTCTTTCCCTCTCATTATTCTCTCTTCTCTCTCCCCTAAGACTGCCAACGCCACCCCATCGCCGACGCCGGAAATCGCCCACCAGCGGCGGCCGACCTCCAATCCGCCCAAAAATTTAACCATGTAATCTCCATCACCTCCTCTTTCTATATCTCCAAACCATTTCCTTCAAAAAACTCTCATACTCCTTGAATCTTAGATCTAGGAAATTTTTCCGTCACTTTTTCGCCCAAGTTATTGAAGTTCCGGACAGTACCACCCCACAATACATACATCAACGGATAGAGCTCCTCAAGACCTAGCTATTGATGTCAATTCTACCTCAAAAATCCGGCGACCAAAATCCGGCCAAATTCCGGTGACCTCTCTGAACATCCTTCTTGGCATACCACCATTTTTTCGGCCATTTGAATTATAAAATGGTAAAATACTATTCTTTTTCATGGATGGTTTTTATTTTTTATTTTTTATTTTCAGATTTTTATTTTTATTAATAATTATTTAGCATTAGTTTTTGAAGTTTGAAATGATAAATTTTCTGCTTTTGTACTTGTTGAAATAGAAAAATAGATTTGTACTAATAAAAGTGAAGTAGTAAAAAATACTTAAGAGTATATGGTATTTCTTTGTTTGTTTATTTACTACTTCAAGACTTTTTGAGCACAAAATTCAAAAGTCATTTGTTTGGTAAGAAATATAGACTTTTGGATAATTTTTGAACAAAAGTTTGTCCTTGAACAACAAACTACAGATTTTTGTTTGAAATACTCTCTTTTTGACAAGATTTGATGGAGAAAGTCTTGCTTTTTGAATTTAAGAGCAGAATTTGTAGAAAATATGTCAAAGATTATTTTTAAAATTTTTGAAATAGTTATTTGTTGTGTGATATATATATATATATATATATATATATATATATATATATATATATATATATATATATATATATATATATATATATATATATATATATATACACTAAATCACACTTCCAAAAGGCAGAGAGGAGAATTGCAAACAACACAAAAAACAAAAAGAAAGAAGGAAAAATAGGAGGAGAAGAAAAAACAAGGGAGAGGAGAGTGCAGTATACACTTGATATACATTATGGATACACTCAGTATACACTGACAGAATTTAATTTTTGGAGAATTTCATCAGTATACACTCGATATACACCATGGATACACCTAATATACATGAACAGAATTTACTTTTGGAGAGTTTATTTTGAGAGTTGAAGAGAGTTAAAAGCTAGAAAGAGAAAACAAAGAGAGATTTCCAGAATATTTTTCTTCTCTATTTTTTTTACTGGTTTTCACCGTGTTGCTGGAATTTCTGGATTGAGGTGTTGAAACTAATGTGCTGGTTGTAACTGTTGCTGTTATTGTTTGCTATTGCTCTGCTGATTCTCGTCTTCCCCTTCTTTTACTTTTAATACCAGGTATACTTTCGAATCACTGCGATGTACCTGTAAGATGTACAAGTGAAATGAAATGCTAGGAAATTGATGAATCATATGTTATATCTGTAGTTTAATAGATTATGTGATAAGTATTTGTATAGTCTATTTCCATTACTCAACAAAGATGCTTTGAGCAGTTTCTGCTTAACTGAAACTTCATTTGTTTAAAAATTGTAATCTGTAGTTGTCAGTTGTGCATGTGATGTAGTGAGTTATGTAGTTTGTAGAATGAACAAATAGTTAATGATTAATAGCTTAGATCTCATCTCTAATTGGTTTTGGTATTTAAGGCAGGCTTTAAACAGGCCGGTGTTTAATTCCATTAGTCTCAACAACAAGAAAGGGAACAACAACAACCCAGTATAATCCCACTTATTGGGGTATGGGGAGGGTAGTACGCAGACCTTACCCCTACCCTTGGGTAGAGAGGATGTTTCCAAATAGACCCCCGGCATCCTTCCCTCCAATAACTTCCCACCGTGCTCTTGGGGAGACTCGAACTCACAACCTCTTGGTTGGAAGTGGAGGTTGCTTACCATCAGAGTAACCCCTCTTGTCTAATTCCATTAGTTTCAATCACCTAAAAATGTTAGTTTAAATCAACTTGGAGAATGGTTAGTTTTTTTTTTTAACATTTTGTAAATCTCGTATGCATATTATAATTTCAGCTTTAGTAGTTCGTTTATAGAATAAGGCACAAAATAATTTTCTATTTTTGCGAGCTCGAGTACATTTTCCGTTAGCATTTTTTGCAACCTACTAACTAATACGAGGCCGAACTTGCCAAGCATGTAAATAAAGTAGGATTTTTTCACTTTTATTTTTAGAGACGGACAAAAAATAGAAGAATGTAGTCACATTAGGATTGCCTTCAAATAAAATGAGATGAGCCTCGCTAAAAAAAAGCGTAAAAATTGCGGGGCCCTCAAGGGTGTTTTATAAAAATACTTAGAATTTGGGAGGGCCGTTTGGCGAATTTCACTGTCTTCCCCAAAATAATATTACGTTAGAATCTTTAGGCACGATTTAATTAAATTACTTCCCTAAAGTCGGGTGCACATTTATGTGACCCAAATCCAAGTCTCAATGGAATCGGGATATGTCAACAACCAAGGGTACATTGATTGTGACGTGGTTCGAGATACCGTTTCACAACGTTTCAATTCTCTGTAAAAGTAATAATAATAATAATAATAATAATAATAATAATAATAATAATAATAATAATATTAATAATAATAATAATAAAAGCGGTAAAGAGTTAAAACTTGCACATAAGTTCATAATTATAAAAATCAGATAAATAAGCCAAATATGACAGTTGAGCGACCGTGCTAAAAACACGGAACTCGTTAATGCCTAACACCTTATCCCGGATTAATAGAATTCCTTATCCGAATTTCTGGTACGCATACTGTAATATAGAGCCATTATTTTCCTCGATTCGGGATTAAACCGGTGACTTGAGACACCCTAAATGTCCCGAGTGGCGACTCTGAAATAAATAAACGAATCTAATTCAATTGTCCTTTAATTGGAAAAACTCCCTTGCGCCCCTCGCAGGGCGAAAAAAAGAGGTGTGACAGCTCTGGTGACTCTGCTGGGGAAGAATAACCCAGAACCACTGGTTCAGGATTAGAAATTCGAGTTTAGATAAATTGTTATGTTTGGCTTTATCTGATTTTTGTTACCTTATTTGTTCTTACTGTGCTAGTTGACCGTTTTACCACTTTGATATTGTTGAACTATATTATAAAATGTCTTCTTGCGCACCCCCTCCGAGTCTTCTGAATAGAACCTCGGGAATCGCGGATACACGCCCCATTCTTTATTGAGATAAAGCCAGTGGGCCTGGGCTCCCAGTGAAGGATTATCAGTCACCCATATATAAGAACAGGGAGGGTCCAGTAGCTAAAGCTGGAAAAGCATTGCTCCCGGTACGCTACCCCTTCCCAACTCGAGTTGTCTCCTTGTTTTATGGCGAGTCTAGATACTTCTCACACCCAAGGAAGTAAAACCTAGTATGACAGGACTTCATGCCGGATCCCTAGTAGGAACGTTTATTTTCATCATGTGCATTTGACTTAGGGGACTCAACACAGGGGTTGGGTCCTTCTAGGACAAGCAACCAGAAGTAAAAAGACCATCCTGCTGCATCCTCTTTGTTTTATGCATTTGTTTTCTTCAGACTGACATGCTGACCGGCTTTGAGTACTGTAGAATTATGGAAAACAAAGAAGAAAATATTTTTTTATGTAGTTTGTTTTACTAAAAGCCAAAGAAAAATAGAAAAAAAGAGTTTTTTATTAAAAAAATTTGTTTGGAAAATAAAAAAACGTTGTTATTTCGAAAAATAGAAAAAGATTGAAAAAGAGTTCTGCTTAAAATTTTGGTTAGTTATTTGGCGAACTACGCCGGTTTGATTCTCACAGGGTGTGAGATACGTAGGCAACCCTCATCGGGTTCAACCTCCTCTTTGCAAAAAAAAATAGCAAAAAATTCAAAGTTTTTATTTTTCGTCATAAAGAAAGTCAAATGATGTTGTGTTTGTTAGAAATAGCCGAATGTTCCCGGAAGTGACGCCGGAAGGTTGATTTTGCATAAAAGGCCACCTTTGGGTCAGTTTTTAGATTTTGACCCGTTGAACCACTCAGCCTTAAAATCTTTGTCCCCGAGGTTCTGAAAGGTCGTGTTTGCAATACCATGTCTTTTATTTCAATTTGAAAAAAAAAAGAGTTAGTGGGCAAGTGAGTGCCATTTGGATTTTGGTCAAAATAAGTCGAGCCAGTTTTGGCGATGTCATAAACCGTTCTTGCCAAGATAGCCTTAAAGTGTCCTTTAGTTGTCGAAAGGCTATTTTCATAAAAGAATGGACAAATTTGTGGAGTGTCGTGAAATAATTTTTCCAGCCTCAAAATTCATGAGAAGTTGGAAGGGGATACGTTTGCAAAAATAGTCATTTGTTTAAATTTGTCAAACATGGAAAGGAATCTGGTTGCTTGTTTTTGAGTTTGTAATTATTTATATTAGAATATGTGGTATGTTTAATTTTCAAGTCTGTATGTTGTCTGTTCGTCGAGTTTGTTAGTTTGGTCAGTTTTTGAACCATTGTAATTAAGTTGGTTTTACTATGAAAATTTGAAAATACTAAAAATGATTTATTGTCGTTTAACTTTTATCGGCACGAACTATGCTTGGTCTGATTTGTGCGGGGATATGATACGTAGGAATTCATAAGATTCGACCACTGCTAAAAAAATAAAATAAAATAAAAAAGAAAAAAAGAAAGTGAATAAAAGAAAAAGTGAGAGAAAAAGAAAGAGAGAAAATAATGAAAATAATGGAGGGTTTTGAAACGTTTTAAAATGGCACAAATAAAATAAGTCAGGATGATGCATGCGGTCTGAGCAAAAGCATATTGGAAATGGTTTACTGCCTAAGGACATTGCATCCCCCAACGTACAATTGCGATATTTGTTGAAACTCTAATGCTAACAAGTTTGTTGTTATCTCAATCAATACCAGTTAGTTTGTTAGATCGTACTAGAATCGCACCATTATCAGACAAGATCAAAAGGGCCCATACCAGAAAGCATGACTGGATCACACAATAGTGTTGAGTCGGAAAAGACGATGAGTCAAATGCTGAAAGAGGCCATGGAAAAGATGGAAAAAATGAGGCTGGAAATGAGCGAAATGCAATTGTCCTTGGTTAAAGCACAAAAGGGGCCTGAACTACCTGTTACTCCTACTCTCCAGCCAGGACGTACACCAGAACACCCTTCTCCTGGTCCTTCAACAGGCTTCCCGAGCCATCACTACTATCAGGAAAGGGATGCGTATGACCCCCAAGCTCCACCACCCAATCAAAACCCTCCTCCACCAAATGTCCTTATCTTTGTGGCACCTCCCCCAGCCCCATTGCACAGATCATCTAGTGAGCCGTTGTTTCAAGCTCACGATGCACCATATTACCCCCATAAACTCACATTTAAAGAACCCAAACCACATACCTATAGTACTCACTTTGAGGTCCCGGCGAAAATTGAAAAGCAGACAAAGATCCCAGAGCAGGATGAAGTGATGAGGAATTTCAAAATCCTAGAGAAATCCTTCTGGAGCATGCACGGGTTGGGAAACAAGGCCATCATGGCCTATATGGATCTATGCCCTTTCCCTGACGTCCAATTACCAGCAGGGTTCAAGATGCCCAAGTTTGATTTATACGAGGGGCACAGTGATCATATGGAATATTTACGTGGCTTTTGTAGAAAAATGAGAGGTGCATGTGATAAAGATCAGTTATCGATAGCTTACTTTGGCCAAAGCATAAATGGATCAGCACTGGAATAGTATACCAGACAAGATTCCAGCAAGTGGTACATCTGGGACGATCTAGCGCATGCTTTTGAAGGGCACTTCCAATACAATCTCGAGATAGTCCCAGACCATCTCACATTACTGAGGACTGGGAAGAAGCCCGGAGAAAGCTTCCATGAATTCGGTTTTCGCTGGAGAGAACAAGTAGCCAGGGTTGATCCTCCCATGAGAGAGGGGAAAAGGTGGACTACTTCCTACAAACGCTGGATCCAACTTACTTTAGTCACTTGGTGACGACAGTGGGAAAATCCTTCAATGAAGTAGTAAAGATAGGGGTTATGATAGAGGAGGTACTGAAGTCCGATAAAATCCTAAATTACTCAGCACTTAAGGCAACAACTCAGGCCATTAAGATCGGCACGGGGGGTGCGCTCGAAAATAAAAAAAGAGAAGAGGTCTCAACAATAGAGGCAGGTAAATGGCCTAGATCTAGAGGTCCTTCCCCTCATCACCAATCCAGACCCCATCACCCAAATTACCAGCACATTCCAAACTACCCTCCGCAGCCTTACTACCTACCGCAAAAACCACACTTCTCCGTCCATCAAGCCCAGCCATACACTCAGCCTACGCCTCGCCCACAATGGCGCACGCGGGCTCCCCAAAACACATATCCACCTCCACAGAATACATATCCACCACCAAAGGCCTACAGGAACCCCTCAAGGCCTGGTTTCCATGGGAATCGGGCTTTCATAAATGACAAGGTGCAGAGAACATTCACTGAGCAGGGAGAGACTTATACTACATTGTTCCACAAACTAAGGCAGTTAAGCTTGTTGAGTCCTGTTGAGCCCAGATTGCCAATTCCCTCCCCAAAAATATGGACCACTCAGTAAGCTGTGAGTATCGTTTAGGGGCTCCCGGACACGATACTGAGAAGTGTTGGAAGTTGAAACATGCAGTGCAAAATCTTATTGACGCCAACAAGATTGAGGTTCAGACACCAGAGGCACCCAACATCAATCAGAACTTGTTTCCGGCACACCATGAAGCCCACATAATCGAGCTAGTGCACGAAGGAGGGGAGCTAAAGAAACCCTCACAAACAGCGATGATGATCCTTGCCGGATCAAAAGAAAAATCAACCAGTGGAAAAGCGGTGGTATATTTGGAAAAAGGTAGATGACAAGACAGTTATGATGTTGGGAAAAGGGTCCAGTGGGGCAGATGCACAGTTTGTGGGGCTTAGGGCCAATATCAACAATTGGATGGCTACTCCTCTTCCTGCCCGGAGGGAGTCTTAGTAGTGGGCTCTAATATTTCTTTCTTGTTGTCTGGATTATATAAGGGTTGAAATCCATTTTGTTTCAGAAAAAGTGTGAAACTCTTTTATCCCATATTTTAATAAAGTGAAAGTTTTCTCTTTTTATTTTTTTTTAATTTTGTTTTCTTGTTTTTCTCTTTCTGAACAGTTCTCTTTATACTGATTCTAATGACATGGCATGCACGATGGATCTTCAACCCAATCTAAAAAATCAATCTGACTATGAACTAATAATACAAGGGGAGATTGATAATGATGAATGGGTCAAAGCCCGATAGGAGCAGTTGAGCTTAAATGATGAAAAGAGATTGGCAGCAGTATGTCATGGTCAGTCGTATCAAAAGAGAATGGCACGAGCAATAATAAGAATATACACCCAAGGAAATTTGAATGGAAAGTGTTGGAACGAATCCTGCCACATCAGGCCGAAGCAAAGGGCAAGTTCGCACCGAACTAGCAAGGACCGTTCACTGTGACCAGGGTGTTATTCAATGGCGCTTTATGTCTGACAGATATTGAGGGAAGATGCGTCGACATGGCTATCTATTCCGATGCAGTCAAGAGATATTACGTGTAAATTTCTTTGATTGTAATTGTTGTTTGTTTGATTGTTTATACTTGGCATTTATCAGATAATGAAATGACGGAGGCAATTCTTTCTTCTATCCAAACACATTAACCGTTGCTTCCCCCTTTGAGACTTATTAATTCTTTCGTACCCCTCTCTTGGAGTCATTAATGAAAATGAAAAAGAGAAAAAATAAACAAAAAGGAAAGTCACTTGAAAAACAAAGGAATCAAGTGAACTACGTTTGACCTGATTCCTCAAAGAGGGTACGTAGGTGCCTCACGGCTCGGTCATATTGCACAAAGTATCACAAAAATTAAAAAAAAAACCACCACGCAAGAAAACTGGGGCAGAAGTTAGGTTTTTTAATTTGGAAAAGAGGTTTAATTCCAAGAGTTGTAATGTTTTACCCATCAAAGTTAATTTGAATTTTTATCTCCTTTTCGATTAAGCCCCACATAAAACCCATATTGATGTCCAAGAAAGACCTCCCGATCAGTATCCAAGAGGTGCCAAGACAGACAAATGAAAGCCGAGAATAACACGCTGGTCCCCGACTGAATGAGGATCATAAGCTGAAAAGAATGGATAGACAAAAGAATTCCCAGCAGACAGAATCTTATCGATAACAGTACAATCCCCAGCTGAGAAAATAAAACAAGAGAGTCTTATTGGTGAAAACCTTCATAGGCACCATAAGGCGAAGTAAGCTGAAAGAAGCAAAATGAGAGAGTCTAATCGGTGAAAACCTACGTAGGCACCATAAGGCGACGAAAGCTGAGAAACAAAACGAGAGAGTCTTATCGGTGAAAACCTTCACATGCACCATAAGGCAACGGGAGCTGAGAGAAATGAGAGAGTCTTATAAGTGAAAACCCCTCGAAGGGCACTATCAGGCAACGAGATAAGTTTGGCAGAAGGGATCCGCATTAGGCGAAGAGTTGGTCACCTGTTTATCCCCAGCAAGTGAAGACATCAGAAAGATTGATTGATACAAAAAGACTGGGTTGATTAATACAGAATGCACGACATGATCGTTGGGATTGGTTATACTACCAGATAAGTTCCTTTATTTTCTTTTCCCCAACATTTGTTCAGAAAGATTTTCTCTTTTTCTATCTTTTCATTTCTTTGTTTAAAAGTCTTTTTTCCAAAAATATTTTAGAGAAAGATCTTTCAAAGCTTACTACCAGTTGCCATAATGGTAAAAAGCAAAATGGGAAGAGGACAGGCCAGAGACATGGCAAAAAGACGTTTATTGCAAGGCCGAATAATATATTAATCTAAAATGTCAAGGAAAATATGGAAAAAAACAGGAAACAACAGTTAAGAAAATTGTGGACCAAATTCCAAGAGGGTCCCCAGCAGATCATCGAGAAGTAGAAGCATCCCCAACAGATTTTCGACCAAGTTCCAAGAGGTTCGGACAACACAGAGTGGGGAAGGAAGAAAAGGAAAATTCATCCCCAGCAAAATAATCCCCAGCAAGCTTTGATAGCGTGATGAAACATAAGAGCGATGAAGGGAGAAAGGGAAAAACCATCCCCAGCAGGAGTGGCACGACCACTCACCATATTTTAAAACTAACAAATTTTCTTTGATCTAAAGCAGGAAAAGGAAATCTTATTAATGGCGAAAAAACATGCCACAAGGAAGAGCACCAAAACTGGGGCAGAAAATTTTCTGCCATTGTCAAGAAAATTCTCGGAGGAATGAGGAAACCAATTCAAGCTTTAGGGGATAGCAAGACAGCACAATTTTAAGAGAAACAGTCGGAGTAAGATAACTTCAAGTTTTGAAAACGGGTCTATCCGCCCTCGACTAGGATATTTTAGGTTCATTCGCCTTCGAATAGGATATTATAGGTTTGTCCGCCTTTGAATAGGATATTTGGATATAGGTTTGTCCGCCTTCGAACAGGATATTTTAGGTTCATCCGCCTTCGAATAGGATATTTTAGGTTCATCCGCCTTCGAATAGGATATTATAGGTTTGTCCGCCTTCGAATAGGATATTTGGATATAGGTTTGTCCACCTTCGAATAGGATATTTTAGGTTCATCCGCCTTTGAATAGGATATTCTAGGTTCATCCGGCTTCGAATAGGATATTTTAGGTTCATCCGCCTTCGAATAGGATATTACGGGTCTATCCGCCCTCGAATAGGATATTATAGGTTTGTCCACCTTCGAATAGGATATTTAGATATAGGTTTTTCCACCTTCGAATAGGATATTTTAGGTTCATCCGCCTTGGAATAGGATATTATAGGTTTGTCCGCCTTCTAATAGGATATTTGAATATAGGTTTGTCCACCTTCGAATAGGATATTTGGATATTATAGGTTTGTCCACCTTCAAATAGGATTTTCTAGGTTCATCCGCCTTCGAATATGATATTTTAGGTTCATCCGCCTTCGATTAGGATATTTTAAGTTCATCCGCCTTCGAATAGGATATTTTAGGTTCATCCGCCTTCGAATAGAATATTTTAGGTTCATCCACCTTCGAATAGGATATTATAGGTTTTGTGGGCCTTCGAATAGGATATTTACATATATATGTTTGTCCACCTTCGAATATGATATTTGGATATAGGTTTATCCATATTCGAATAGGATATTTGGATATTATAGGTTAGTCCACCTTCGAATAGGATATTTGGATATAGGTTTGTCCACCTTCGAATAGGATATTTTAGGTTCATCCATCTTCGAATAGGATATTATAGGTTTGCCCGCCTTCAAATAAGATATTTAAATATAGGTTTGTCCACCTTCGAATAGGATATTTGGATATAGTTTTATCCACCTTCGAATAGGATATTTGGATTATAGGTTTGTCCACCTTCGAATAGGATATTTGGATATAGGTTTGTCCGCCTTCAAATATGATATTTAGATATAGGTTTGTCCGCCTTCGAATAGAATATTTTAGGTTCATCCGCCTTCGAATAGGATTTTCTAGGTTCATCCGCCTTTGAATAGGATGGGTACACGAAAGTGACGAAGTTGCTTTGACTACAGAACCATGCCTGTCTGTTGGAGCGAATTGGATGATCGGGCCGAGGGCTGCCCCCTCTTCCCCTCACTCTCCTTTCCCTAATATGAACCTTGAGTCATCAAAGCCTTTCTGACTCGGCCTGGCCCGGTCGCCCTACGCGACTGGCGCTTCAAAAGGCGAAACTCTCGGTCGTAGTTTGGCGACCTATCTTCAGTAGGGGCCTATTTTAGGTTCATCCGCCTTCGAATAGGATGTTATAGTTCTATCCGCCTTCAAATAGGATATTTGGATATTATAGGTTTGTCCACCTTCAAATAGGATATTTAGATATAGGTTTGTCCACCTTCGAATAGGATATTTTAGGTTCATACGCATTCAAATAGGATATTATAGGTTTGTCCGCCTTCGAATATGATATTTGAATATAGGTTTGTCCACATTCAAATAGGATATTTGAATATAGATTTGTCCATCTTCAAATAGGATATTGGGATATTTTAGGTTTGTCCGCCTTAAAATAGGATATTAGGATATTTTAGGTTTGTCCACTTCGAATAGGATATTTTGGGTTCATCCGCCCTCGAATAGGATATTTTAGGCTTGTCAACATTCGAATATGATATTTTAGGTTTGTCCACCTTCGAATAGGATATTATTGGGTTTTTCGCCTTCGAATAGGGTATTAGGATATAATAGGTTTGTCCACCTTCGAATAGGATAATTTTAGGTTCATTCGCCTTCGAATAGGATATTATAGGTTTGTCCGCCTTCAAATAGGACATTAGGATATTATAGGTTTGTCCTCTTTCAAATAGGATATTAGGATATTTTAGGTTTGTCCACCTTCGAATAGGATATTTTGGGTTCATCCGCCCTCGATAGGATATTTTGGGTGCATCCGCCTTCGAATATGATATTTTAGGTTTGTCCACCTTCGACCAGGATAATTTTAGGATCATCCGCCTTCGAATAAGATAATTTGGGTTCATCCGCCCTCGAATAGGATAATGATAGGTCTATTCACCCTCGAATAGGATATGATGGGTCTATCCGCCATCGAATAGGATAATGATGGTTCTATTCGCCCTCGAATAGGATACGATGGGTATATCCGCCCTCCAATAGGATATTGAAAGGAATCCTTCCTCAAAAGGACATTTAATTTATTTCGACCCGAATGGTCCTGCATGTATAAACATTGCCAAAATATATATTTCATAAATGATTTTTATTTTCAAAGTTGTTGATGAAGATAGACGCCCACCTGCATAACAAGAGGAATAATTTTCATGTCTTTAGATAATTAGATGCCCACCTGTATAATAAGAGGAATAACTTTTATGTTTTAGATATATAGGCGCCCACCTGTATAACAAGAGGAATAATTTTCATGTCCTAGATAAATAGGCACCCACCTATATAATAAGTGGAATACTTTTCATGTCGTTAGATAAATAGGCACCCACTTGTATAGTAAGTGGAATACTTTTCATGTATTTAGATAAATAGGCGCCCACCTGTATAATAAGTGGAATAACTTTTCATGTTTTTAGATAAATAGGCGTCCACCTGTATAACAAGAGGAACATTTTTCGGTCTTTACATTTCAGGTCTTGAAAGCAGTAACCTACTAGAAAGCAGAAGGTTACAACAAGAGCTCCCCGGCGCAAATTCAAGCACATGAGTCAAAAGGAAGATAAGACAAAGCTCTAAAGAAGCGGCCTTTGAACCTTTGTTGTTCCCAGCACAACAAATCTGATGAAGAAAAGCCGTATCCCCAGAAGAACCGCCGAAAAGCTTAATGGAGGAAGTCACAACCCCAGCAGACCGAACAAGACGGTGAAAACTGATGTTCAGAAAAGCAAAGGGCTAATGTCATCCCCCAAGTTTTCCGGAGAAAGAAACACCGGAAGAAACACAAGCCGATAGGAAAGCAAGGCATCAAGAAAGAGTTGAAGATAGATAAGATCTTGTGATCCATAGGCTAGCCTAGCTCCTTGTTTTCCTTTTGATACAGTGTAACAAGGAGATCAGTAAAGATGTAGTAACAACATATAGTAACAGTAACAGCAGAACCACAGTTCTCTGGTAGTCCCAGCTACCAAGACTTCGCGAACTACATTGACCCGATTCCTGTTTAGCTCGGGATATGTAGGAAACCTTCGAAGTAAAGGTTCAGTCAAATCTTAAAAAAAACAATGCTTCACATGGAGTGTTCCAACGGGCAGAAATCACTCGTATCCGCTTGCTTTATCTTTGCACGAAAACTCTTCGTGTTTTCGGACAAAGTAGGGTAGCTGTGAGCACGTGATTTTTGCCTATATGAGAATTACTCCAAAAAAAATTCAAAACAAAATAATTTGTTTGCAATTGTTATGAATTTTGTGTTATTTTTCTATTATTATTATTTTGCATTTGTCTGTGCATGTTTATTTGTTAAATTAATGAAAAATTAAAAAAAATATGTGTTGCATGCATATTTAGAATTTAACTGTGCATCTTGGAATTAATTAAACCATATTTTGTTTAAAAGGAATGAAAATCACAAAAATATGTAGTTTTGTCATTTTTATTATTCAATTGTATGATTTTGTTTTAATTGTTGTTTAATTTTGCATTGTAATTATTATTCATGCTTAATTAGTATTGTTTAAGTTAATTTTGTCTCTACAATATATTTTAGAATTTTGGTAATTAGGAATTAAAAAGAAAATGAAAGAAAAAAGAAGCAAAAATGGAAAAATGAAGATCAAAATCGGAACTGGACTAACAAATCCTAGACCCAAACCAAAATGCCCCAAATAGCCCAAATTCGGTCCAAAAGGGGGCTGCCAAGAAGAGCTTAAAACACGTAGTTTTGTCTTAAAACTACGTCGTTTTGGTTAAATGACAAGATTCAATCTCATCCACCCATCTTGATTTGATCAAACGGTACTAGTTTGATCTTCATCCTAGGTATTTAAAGCCTAAAATTCCCAAAAAATGGCCCCATTTTTCCATTATTTCCTCTCTTTTCTTTCCCTCTCATCGCTCTCTCTTCTCTCTCTCCCAAGACTGCCGGTGCCGCCCCATCGCCGCCTCCGAAAATCGCCCATCGGCAGCGTCCGACTTTCAATCCGCCCAAATATTTAACCATGTAATCTCCATCATCTCCTCTTTTCATATCTCCAAACCATATCCTTCAAAAAACTCTCAAACTCCTTGAATCTTAGATCTAGGAAATTTTCCCGCCACTTTTTCGCCCAAGTTTGAAGTTCCGGCCACTACCACCCCCACAATACATACATCAACGGTTAGAGCTCCTCAAGACCTAGCTATTGATGTCAATTCTACCTCAAAAATCCGGCGACCAAAATCCGGCAAAATTTCGACGAGCTCTCCGAACATCCTTCTTGGCGTACCACCGTTTTTTCGACCATTTGATTTGTAAAATGGTAAAATACTATTCTTTTTCATGGCTGATTTTTCTTTTTAATTTTTAATTTTCAGATTTTTATTTTTATTATTAATTATTTAGCATTAGTTTTTGAAGTTTGAAATGTTAAATTTCCTGCTTTTGTACTTGTTGAAATAGTAAAATAGTTTTGTACTGATAAAAGTGAAGTAGTGAAAAATACATAAGAGTATATGGTATTTGTTTTTTTATTTATTTACTACTTCAAGATTTTTTTAGCACAAAATTCAAAATTTATTTGTTTGGTAAGAAATATAGACTTTTGGACAATTTTTGAACAAAAGTCTATCATTGAACAACAAATTGTAGATTTTTATTTGAAATACTCTCTTTTTGACAAGATTTGGTGGAGAAAGTCTTGCTTTTTGAATTTAAGAGCAGACTTTGTAGAAAATCTGTCAAAAAGATTATTTTTTGAATTTTTGAAATAGTTGTTTGTTGTGATATATATATATATATATATATATATATATATATATATATATATATATATATATATATATATATATATATATATATATAGATATATATATATACGGAATCACACTTCCAAAAGGTAGAGATGAGAATTGCAAAAAACACACAAAACAAACAGAGTAAAAATTAGGAGGAGAAGAAAAAAAGGGAGAGGAGAGGGCAGTATACACTTGATATATACTCGGGATACACTCATTATACGCTCACAGAATTTAATTTTTGGAGAATTTCAGCAGTATACACTTAATATACACTCCGGATACACCAGTATACATGAAAAGAATTTAATTTTGGAGAGTTTATTTTGAGAGTTGAAGAGAGTTAAAAGCTAGAAAGAGAAAACAAAGAGAGATTTTCGAGATATTTTTCTTCTCTATTTTTTTACTGGTTTTCACCGTGTTGCTGGAATTTCTGGATTGAGGCGTTGAAACTACTGTGCTGGTTGTTATTGTTGCTGTTATTGTTTGTTACTGCTCTGTTGATTATCGTCTTCCCCTTCTTTTGCTTTTAATACCAGGTAAACTTTCGAATCACTGCGATGTAGCTGTAAGATGTACAAGGGAAATGAAATGCTAGGAAATTGATGAATCATTTGTTGTATCTGTAGTTCAATAGATTCTGCGATAAGTATTTGTACAGTCTATTTCAATTACTCAATAAAGATGCTTTGAGTAGTTTGTACTTAACTGAAACTTCATTTGTTTTAAAATTGTAATCTGTAGTTGTCATTTGTGCATGTGATGTAGTGAGTTATGTAGTTTGTAGAATGAACAAATAGTTAATGGAATAGTTGTTTAGATCTCATCTCTAATTGATTTTGGTATTTAAGGCATACTTTAAATAGGCCAATGTTTAATTCCATTAGTCTCAATCACCTAAAAGTGTTAGTTTAAATCAACTTGGAGAATGGTTAGTTTGTTTTTTTAGCATTTTGTAAATCTCGTATGCATACTATAATTTCAGCTTTAGTAGTTCGTTTATAGAATAAGGCACAAAATAATTTTCCATTTTTTTGAGCTCGAGCACATTTTCCGTTAGCATTTTTTGCAACATACTAACTAATAAGAGGCCCGAACTTGCCAAGCATGTAAATAAATTAGGACTTTTTCTCCTTTATTTTTAGAGACGGACAAAAAATAAAAGAATGTAGTTACTATAGGATTGCCCTTTAAATAAAATGAGATGAGCCTCGCAAAATGAAAAGCGTATAAATTGCGGGGCCCTCAATGGTGTTTCATAAAAATACTTAGAATTTGGGAGGGAAGCTTAGCGAATTTTACTGTCTTCCCAAAATAATATTACGTTAGAATATTTAGGCACAATTTAGTTAAATTACTTTCCTAAACTCGGGTGTACATTTATGTGACCCAAATCCAAATCTCAACGGAGTTGAAATGTGTCAACGACCACGGGTACATTGATTGTGACGTGGTTCGAGATACCTTTTCACAACGTTGCAATTCTTTGTAAAAAAAAATTAAATAATAATAATAATAATAAAAGCGGTAAAGAGTTAAAACTTGCACATAAGTTCATAATTGTAAAAATCAGATAAATAATCCAAATATGACAGTTGAGCGACCGTGCTAGAACCACGGAACTGGGGAATGCCTAACACCTTCTCCCCGGTTAACATAATTCCTTATCTGAATTTCTGGCATGCAGACTGTAATATAGATTCATTCTTTTCCTCGATTCGGGATTAAAACCGGTGACTTGGGACACCCTAAATCTCCAAAGTGGTGACTCAAAAACAAATAAACAAATCCCGTTCGATTGTCTTTTAATTGGAAAAAACCCCGTGCGCCCCTCGCGGGGCGAAAAAAAGTGGTGTGACAAATATGATCGAAAAGCACAAGCAGTGGCATGATAAGTTGTCATTCGCCTTACTGGGTTATCATACCATGGTCCGAACATCAACTGGAGCCACTCCTTACATGCTGGTCTATAGTACGGAGGCAGTCATCCCCGCCGAGGTAGAAATTCCCTCCTCGAGGGTCATACAAGAATCAGAGTTAGATGATGCAGAATGGGTCAAAAGTCGCTACGAGAAATTAGCCCTCTTCGAGGAAAGGTAATGAATCTTGTCTGTCACGGTCAATTATATCATAACAGAATGTCCAGAGCCTTCAACAAGAGAGACAAGCTGAGGAAGTTCGCGCCGGTACAGTTGGAATTAAAGAAAATATTTCCGAACTAAGATGAAGCCAAAGGGAAATTCTCTCTCAATTGGCAGGGTCCGTACATGATTCATCGGGTTATGACTGTAGGAGCCCTTGTTCTCGCAGAAATGGATGGAGAAGTCTGGCCTAAGCCTATCAACTCAAAAGCAGTGAAAAGATACTATATATGATCATATGCTTTTCTTTCATGATGTAATTTGAACTACGCCTAACCTGATTCCCGTTAAGAGGGGATACATTGGCGGCCCTATGAGTTCGGTCAAATTTTTACAAAATTCAATTTCCCCCGTAATTGGAACTGGAGCAGAATTTTGAGGAGGACCCTCAAAATTCCGAAGTAGGTTTTCAGTCTTTTCATCAGCACCAACACAGTAAACTGGGATAGAATTTTGAGGAGGGCCCTCAAAATTCTGGGATTGTTCCGCGTTAAGTTGCCAAGCATAGCCGTCAGCAGCGCCAACCCAATAAACTGGAGCAAAATTTTGAGGAGCACTCTCAAAATTCCGGAGCAAGCAAGGTCGCTGCGTCTTGAACCACGTTGCAGTCTTTGGTTCATCCAATATATATATATATATTTGCATTTACTAAGTCATGCACAAATATCATTCGCATCACCATCGTTTAGCAACGCTACCCTCGTGATACACGATGCCAAGAGATAGAGGATACGAACTAACTTCCCCCTACAAAACTTACAATTTTTCTTTGGATGCAAGAATTCAGGCCACAAATCAAAGTATATTTGCTCTTCCGAATCAAAACCCTCCATAGGGTCACTATTTGCACTCAACACTCCCCAATAGTCCTAATATAGCAAACCGTCTACTAGCTAAGAAAACTCACTACCATTCGTGCTTTTACATTCCTGCACTGCATAAGGCTACTATTTGCCTTTCGAGACTAAGCTCTGTCTCCATTTGCATTTTTGCATAAGGATATTCTTTGCCTTCTGAGGTTAAGCTCTACCTTCATGTTGCATAAGGCTACTATCTGCCTTTCAGGACTAAGCTCTGTCCCCATCTGCATTTTGCATAAGGCTATTCTCTGCCTTCCGAGCTTACGCTCTACCTCCATGTTGCATAAGGCTACTATCTGCCTTTCGAGACTAAGCTCTGTCTCCATCTGCATTTTTGCATAAGGCTATTCTCTACCTTCCGAGGTTAAGCTCTACCTCCATATTGCATAAGGCTATTATCTGCCTTTCGAGACTAAGCTCTGTCTGCATCTGCTTTTTTTGCATAAGGATATTCTCTGCCTTCCGAGGTTAAGCTCTACCTCTATATTGCACAAGGCTATTATCTGCCTTTCCAGACTAAGCTTTGTCTCCATCCGCCCTTTGCATAAGGCTACTCTCTGCCTTCCGAGGTTAAGCTCTACCTCCATATTGCATGAGGCTCCTATCTGTCTTCCGAGACTAAGCATTGTCTCTGCCCTGCATGGCTGAAAATATCGCCGTCTTATTTTTTTGACTGACTGAAACATCGTCACCTGCATTTTAAATTCCCATTCGGCTGAAATATTGCCACCTGCTTTTAAATTCTCGCGCTGGCTGAAAGATCGCCAACTCATTCAAAGGCGTCATAGTTCGGATACACCATCTGCATAGCCCGAGAACATCATTTCATGGCCTACGAACCGTTACTTTTATGCTCTTCATGGCCCAGGACATCATAGTCCGAGGACGTCATCCTAACCGTTCGAAGACAAACATTCACGGTCCAACGGGAACTTGCATCATGTTTAAATTACACAATATATATACGCACATCTCCCATTTACAGGTACTCCGACTGGCTCACGGCCGTCTTAGCAGAAGCGATCCCGCTTCAGTTCTCCGCAGCTTGTCCGATTCCAAGCACCCTCTCATGTCTAGCCATCGCATTCGTTTTTTGAATTTCCATCGGCATATTCCGGCAATGGTTCCTGAACTACATATGACCTGATTCCTATAAAACCAGGGATATGTAGGCAGCTCTGAAGCCAGAGCTCAGTCAAAATCCGTTCAAAATCACCGTCTTCGGTCAAAATTGACCATCTTATCTTTACCGAGCAACTCTTTCATCCTCCTCTGGTAAAGATGGGCAGTTGTTGATATCCAAATTTCCCTATGTATCTTTATACTCAAAATACTTTCAAAATAGCACGTATATGCATATGCAAGAACCCAAAGGTTTTGGTATTTTTTCCAAATTTTTAAAGATTTAAAAAACCAATTTATGGCCTATTTTGCACTATAAAATCCGATAATTATTTCCAAAACTTGTCATTTTTGTGAATAATTTATTTTATTCTCACATTTACACAAAAATATAATTTACATGATTTTTATATAATTTTACAAGTCCATTTGGTACTGTTAAACTAAAATTGCATGAAATTGCAATTTTAGCCTATTTCTCAATTTAATAGCATTTTTCCTTTAATCCCCTCACTCTACACTCATTCTTGGTTATTTAAGTTCTACCCCCTATTGTAAGCCATACTTAGGGACCCTAGAGTTCCCTCTGAACTTGGATACCTAAGGGCTGGTAATTCCACACATTGCACTACGCTGTTACCACATTAAATCTTTAGAGTGTAAGCATTGCCTGGGCTTCCTGAAAGCCCTTGAAACTTTGAAACACTCTAAGAGAAGGCATTGGAATCTGGAATCCGGATATGGTAAAACACATGTTATTGGGTATTAAGATTGAAGTAGGCTTCTCGAATCTAGCAATAGGATGTAATGTATTTTGTTTACTTTCTTTTGGTTCTGTAACAATACTGTAAAAGAATTTGGGGAATATTAGTGAAAGGTTATGGGAGGGGTTTATATTACTTGCATAAGTAAAAGGGTAGAAATCATGCCTATAGTACTTTAATATTGCAAATCATCTAGACCTCATGCCTATAGGACTTTAATATTGCAAATCATAAAAACCATGCCTATAGGACTTTAATATTGCATACCATTCATAAACTATGGCTACAGGACTCTAATATTACATGCCATTTAGAAATCATGTCTATAGGACTTTGCGTTGTAAGCACGATAGAGATCATGCCTATAGGAAACAACGCTAGGCAAATAGTAGGTTCCCTAATGTTCTAAAAGCAATAACAAATCCGATGAATAGATAGCATGCCTATAGGAGTTCAAAACGCCTAATATGAGCGATAATCTATCAGTTAGCCCCAAATGCTTTCACAAGAAAAAAATTGTCCAAACCTGTTTGCTTTTGAAACTTGTCCAACTCCGTCTGTTTTAACAGTTTTATAGATCTATAGTGTCCTTAAATTCCATACTTACATCTTTATTCTGAAACCAACCCCTTAATTTTCTGCATTTCAATACTTTTCGAAAAAGCGCCTCTCTACAACTTTAATATACTTTTACTTAAACAATTCGGCCAATTTGCAAGCCATTTCTGAACTTCTGCAATCTTCAACTTTTCTATTTCAAAACTCTTCTGTACATGCTCTTGTCTAAAATTAGTGTTTTCTTAATCACTTATTTTTAAATACCTTAAGTTCTGATAATTAGATCCGGGTTGCCTAATGCGGACTTGTTATCCAACTCTATGTGTTAAACTAATATGTCCAATGTTAATTTTAATTTTAAGACCAAACCAGTACGTGTAAGTCATGCTAAACTAATTGTTGTGTGATCTGCGGGGTTTTGTATGAGCCTCCGAGTGTCTGATTTGTATATCGCTATTTGTTATTTATTTTGATTGACGCCTTAGTATTTTATTCTTTTAAACTCCATATATGGCTCCATACCCTTCTCCCCTTTAGGATTAGAAGTCCAAACACCCCGTGACTGATAGGTTGGGACAAGTACTAGCATGCAATACGTAAACGAGATTAATCACGCGTAAATACCTTAACAGGGTGGGAAAGGTAGAATATGGAGATGATGACGGTGCTCTAATATCTCGTGTGAGAATGGTTGCTGGGTATTGCACCAAATGATCCATATTATAGTTAAACCTAAGACCCTCTTTCTTTACTTTTCCTTTGTTTAAATGTTTTCTTCAAACTAAAACTCTCTTTTACTTGTGCCATTCTTCTTTCAAAATTATCAACATGCTTGTATTTCTTATGTGCAAGCTTTTCCCGTCTATTCCTACTCTTCTTAAAGTCACAACTAAGCAAGGTTGGGAACCACAATAGTGGATCTTGAGGGGTGCCTTACACCTTCCCTTGATATAATCTCAAAACCTTGACCAAACTATGGTTTTCTTTCAAATCCTTCTTCTTTTCTCTAAAAGTGTCATAATGCACTATAATCATTAGGTGGCGACTCTTCAAACTCCATAGCCCAAAATTCCCCGAAAGGGATAAAGGGGTCATTCCACCCATAATATCGCAAACCCAATTTCTCTCTCCATACGAGGGAAAAAGGGGGGGCGTCGACAAATAAATATAGTAGTTGATAAGTGGTGACTTGATACAAATGCACATAAAGGAATGGTATGTTATAAATAAAAATATGGTGGAACGTCTGGTTGACATAAGTATGATTTTGGAGGCTAATGTGATTGTATTAAAAGTGTTTAGGGAGGTTAGTCACCATATCCAAATATATCATACCTATCCCTTAGCCTACATTACAACCAAGTAAAGTCCTAATTGATCTTAGACTGGATAGGCTCGATTAGCAGAGTAGCATACTACGGACAAGCCTATGATGCATCTTTGTGGCATGTGAATGTTCTTTTTTAGAGTGACGAATTTTGTCCATTTGAGTTCCACGTAAAGGCATGTGATTCACGAAGGAAAGCTTAGTGTTGACCTTAGTATAGAAGTAGTTTGAATAATTACGAATATTGCATGCATGTGAGAGATGACTTTTGAGGCAAATGTTGTTAACTACTAGATGCAACTTTGGTGAATTGTTCTTGGTGTGATACGTTAAGGGAAAAGCTTGGGAAAGGAATTTTGATAGGGTGTGGTGGATTTCTCGAGGACTAGCAATGATTTAAATGTGGGGTGATGATAATAGGCTATACAGACGATATTTACACCCTAAATGTATCATGCTTTATTGTTGTTTTAAATGCTAAATGATGAAAAAATGCTCTAATTGGTATTCTTTGGCTTCGCAAGGATTAATCCGAGTGAGGAAGAACTATAGAGTGTTTTGGAGTCAATAATATAGAAAAAAGGCCAATTAAGAAGCACCCGAGCGGAAAGAAGTAAAAAGTGGACTGTCTTGAATCCACCGCGACCGCGACAGGCTTAAGAAGCAAGGCATAATGTTTGTCTTTCACCGCGGTCGCGCCGCATTCTGCCGCGACCGTGGTGAACTGTGTAGCTACTAGAACTTTTGGGACCGAAGTATAAATCGGAAAAAAATTATTCCAAACCCTTATAAACTCAAGAAGCTCGTCGAAAAAAATTTTAAAGCTTGTTTTTAGACTACTTTGGAGACAAAAACAAGTGTGAGAAGAGCAACTAAACATTAGAGTTTTCCTATATTCTCTTTATTATCGCAATTACATATGATGAACAATTTAGTAGTTTTATCTTGTTTTGTTATGAGTAGCTAATTCCTTATTCTAGGGTTTGATGGAACCTATTGAAGAATGAAATTATTGTTATGTTAATATAGTTTGCCCAATTTAATCTCTATTTATTCAACTAAGTTCTTGTTGTAGTTAATTGACATCATCCTCAATTAGCTGTGCCTATTTAGTGTGCATAACTCGGAAGAAAGTACATATTTAAGTAATTGTTGAACAACACCACTCCCAAAGTATACGAGGGATCATAACCAAGGGTTTAAAGGCGAGATTAGGGATAACGAAACCTTGGGTGTAATCTAAAATAAGCTGTAATAAACAAAGCCAGCTAGTGTAACTCGGGAGAGTGCGTCTAGTAAATTGTCGTGATTACTCGGGAGAGATTTGCGGTAAGCTCGTGGTTTATAGAGACTGTTAGAAATTCTATGTGATACATAACCGGAAGAGATTCCATCAATAGTGAAAATCATAACCTTAGATCTTTCTCTTAATTGTTTACAACTTAATTATAATTAGTCTTTATTTGCTTAGTTACAGTCAGCCTTAGTTAGTATAAATATCCTCAGTTGTTATTCAAAACATTTGGGAAGTTGATTACGTATTTAGTGAGTCTGACAAGAGTAATTGGTAGGTTAATTTCATGTGGGTTCGACTCTGACGAAATAATCAGATTATATTTGCAATGTCCAAATATCCTTTTTATAAGGTATAGTTGGGCGTCATTAGTCCACCAAGGCTCATCTTTAATAAGATTTTCTTTACTACTGCTTTTATTTTATTTCGTTCATTATTTATGATTATCAATTTTCTTATTCAAATTTAGGATCAAATCGATTGCTGGAGGCCGTAAAATATAAATTTAATTATTTACCAAGTTTAATAGGGACCTGATACGAAGAGAAATATAATAGAGAACAATCACGATAAATTGATAACTTTGGGGACCAAAGTGGCATTCAACTGCACCTGCAGGAATCATTCATTTTGTCCAATTTTCCAGTCTATAAAAAGCATAAAGGGCCCTAGGGGTGAAGTAGCTTCTCAAGGAACACTACCTCACTCTAAAATTGACACTCCCAATACTATTGCCTCTACTCTCCAATATGCTCGCATTCAATCGACACACAAATTACACCGTTTAGGGTTTATTAAAGTGAAAACTCGAACAAACAGATCGATAATATTTTTTTTCTATATATAGCGATTCTCCTGCATCATCACACTGACCTAGTCGCTGTTTGTTTGTGTGGGGTCGTGGAAGGCAATCGTTTTTGAAGTAAGCTTCTTCTATTTCATGGATTTCATAGCGACTGCAAGATTTTCATATGATATATCTACTGTTTGTTAATTGCCTCTAAGGTTCTTTAGGGTTTTATATTGGAGAATTTGTTAGGGTAGTTATCTTGCATGACTTTGTCTATTTACTTTGATTTTCTTGCTTTGAATTCGCAATGTATTTGACATTGTTTTGTCTGATTGGGTTATAATGTCATTCAAGAATTCATTTACAGTCCTTTTTAAATTTTCCGATAAAAAAAGTTTACTATGAGTGGACTGTGCAGAATCAAGAATGTATGGGACCTATAATTGTCTATGGAAAGTGAACGTTTCGGTCACTACGTTTAGTCTCTTTTCTAGGGTTGTTGTTGTTGTTGGGATCTATAATGGTGAAGCTCTTGGTTAATAAGATCCAGTCCCCAGGGCCTAGTTCAAGTTACAAAGGTTGAGGGACTTGGGACTTAGGTCACAAGTTTGAGCCCTGGGCCAATGCCAACTAAGCCTGGTATTTAAGTTGAGAGGGATAGAATTTCGGAAGCTGCTATTGGTCCTAAGGGTCCCAGATGGATTTCTTGTTCATTGCGAAAGGAAAAATCAAATAGATTTCTAGGTTATTTTTCATTTTTATTTTTCCTTTTTATTTTTCCTTTTAACTCTGTCAAGAATTAAATGGCCTCTGTTATTTTCTGATTAGGATTGCATGTTTTTTCTAAGACAAATCTGTCCTTGACCTAGAGTTGCTTCATTTTTGCTAGCACTCTGCAAATATTTACAGATAACAGAAATTATTATGCAAATATGTTACATTCTATTAGTTGATCAGCAATAGTATTTGGTCCTATATAAAGGATAGATGTAACAAGAAGTTCCAAGAAAATAACATATTGGTGCTTAACATATTTTCCTTGTTTTAAATATTTGATATGGTAAACCTGGCTTCCCTACGGCCAACAGTGCCTTTTTTCACTGGCCCCATTGGTGATTCGAATAATCTCCAATTCATGGGCTGGAGGTGAAGGTTCCAGCTGATAAAATACTACTACTTTTCATAAGCTGAATGTTTATATATACATAAATGGAAAGTACAAGTAGGATGAAGATTCAATTGTACATCATAGGTATCACTGCAGAATTTTAGGGAACAAATATTTCATGGTTGGAAGAGAAATCTTTTTTTTTTGATAAGGTGAAGATTTTATTAAAAACAGTATCAAGCTGATGCCGTAAAAATACAGAGATACTGCTATACTGCTGGCTTAAAAATATTAAAATCCTAAGCGGTCTAGCATGTCGAGCATATCATGAAAATTCATAACATCATTTTCATCTTTCCAATAGTACAAATAATGTAAACAACTGTATTTCACATATTGCAGCTGCTCCCTCTTGCCTTCAAAACACCTATTATTTCTGTCTTTCCATATCGTCCAAGCTATGCTAAGAGGAATATCTCTCCAAATCTTCTTTAAGGATGCTTCTCGACATGCAGGTTCTCAACACTCTAATATATTCCTGAATTTCTTAGGGCCTGCCCAAAAGATGCCAAAATTAGCCGTGAACGTGAACATTGACCACACATGCCAAGTAAATTCACAATGCAAGAAAGATGGTCCACATATTCACAAGCTTTCTCACACAAGTAGCACTTGCTGCACATTATCCAACCCCTTCTCATCAAGTTATCTTGAGTCAGTTGTCTTCTTTTTCTGGCGATAACACCACTGCTTGCATCTTTTGAATAAATATATCAACCTCATGCATTTCTCTGTCGAAGAGATTCCTTCTGAACTGGAAGTCCCAACCTGTATCAATAAATATATTAGCTAAGAGGATTTTGGATTATTGGACAATCTGTACAGGTTGGGAAGTTGAATTTTCAGCAGACCAGAACCATCCCAATTATCTTCCTCCCATCGCCCACACTCAAGCCAACATACATGTTAATTTCTCCCATAGGTTACAAATCTGTCTCAAACAGCTACCACATATGGAGTCTTCATTGTTTTAGGTGCAAAGAAGCCCCCATTTCCATATATCACCTTTACTGCTACTTTCAGGGGAGCTTTTTTCCCATCGTTTAACCTCCATAGCCGTTTGCATAGCTCTGATTGTGAGCTCTAAGATTTCTAACTCCCAGACCCCCTTCTTTCTTATGTTTGGGAGAGAAATCTTCTTCGGGATGGATGCACAAATATGGTTGATAAGAATGGACCTTTGACCTAACTCAACCCCAAAAGCTAGCTTTTGTGGTTGAGTTAGGTCAAAGGTCCATTCTTATCATGGTATCAGAGCCAGGCCCATCCCAATTATTATTACCGATGTTGGGCCCTTATTTATGTTGTCCACGCTCCAGAGATCTGGGCGTGAGGGGGGGTGTTGAGTTGTCTCACATCGGAGGGATTTGAGGTCCTTGGTCTCCTTATATGGCTTGGGCAATCCTCACCTCATAAGCTAGCTTTTGTGGTTGAGTTAGGCCCAATGTTCATTCTTATCAATGGTCATGTTTGCTTCATATCCATAGCTATGATGTATTATGAGAAAATTCTGCCATTTTACGCGCAATCATGAGAGAGGTTGAGGTTCTAATGCAGTCAGTCTCTCTAAAATATTTCCTTCTAGCGCTGTTCTCTTTCTGGCAACTGCATCTTTTTTATAAAATAACATCTATATATTACGTTAATGGGTTACAGGCAAACCTATTTGTGGAACCCTACATATCTCTGACATCCTGCATTGCCAGTTTAGTTCTAGAGATAGTAAACTCTTGGAACACAGACATTCAGGTAGAGTGAACTACTTGCTCTCCTTGAGTGTGTGCTGGTCAATATCTAACCATATACTTTTACAGCATCGAGACTCCACACCTTATTCATCTAAAACATATTAAGATTGACAATTGTTATGTTACCTTGCTCTATAGTTAAGTAGGTAGAGTGGTTTGTTCAAGCAGTTGTCAGAATCCAGCTATATTATGTGTAACTTTTCCTTTTTCTGTTTCCTCACTTTTAGAGCTTCTACTTTTCTGCAATGAAATTTATTCAGAGATGTAGAACTTTTGACCAATGCATCCTTTTTGGTAAGACACTTATTGTAGTTATTATACATTGAATTGAAGGTGCTAATTTGCACATGATTGTTTTCTGATCATCATTATCATCATTGCTACTTTTATTTCCATCTGCAACCAATTAAACTGCAATTGTTTCCTTCTCTTGTAGAAATTAAGCAAACGTAGACTTTGGAGGTCCCAAAAATGGCAAATTTGACTATTACAAACATACTCGAGAAGGTAAACTTCTCATGCACTGGGTACTTTCTTTTGTGATCCATTTCTTATACTCATTTGGTTGGGATATTTATTTCCTGTTCCTCCATCCACATGTGCAATTTGACTTAGCTTGACTCTATTTTGCAGATGACGGGCAAGGACAAGGACTACAGATATATGGCGACTTCTGACTTGCTGAATGAGTTAAATAAGGAGGGGTTTAAGCTTGATGTTGAGCTTGAAGGGAAGTTATCAAGCACGGTTTTGCAGCAGCTTGATGATGCAGCCGGTGATGTTTCTGGATTGGCTGTGAAATGGTTTGACCTTTTCCCGTTTGTCGTTTCTTATAGTTGTGGTGCTCTTCCTGGCTTGGACCGTAGGGGCTTCTAATTGACCTTACTAAACTGATTGTAATCTTTTTCATGTTATAGATCCTATTGCATAATCATCGAAGGTCTGTCAAACGTTTCATTTTCCTTGTTGATTATTGTTTTGGCATTGAGACCAATTATGTTTGTAATTGCACTGTGCACTTTGTTTTATATAACCCTCTTTGATGGGTTATTTTCTGAATATTTTTACATGAAATTAGATGCCTAACGCAAAAAAGGTAAAGTGGAGGTCATTTGAGAATTTTGATTGTGACTCCTTTTTCTTTAATTTTTAATCCAATATTATACTCTCTTGTGCTATACCTAGCAATTAGATGAATTCTGATCTCATTTCATGTGATCCTTGGAAAAGACCTAAACCCTTTTCTTTCTACTACTACAACAACAAACCAGATGTAATTTTCACAAGCGTGCTCTGGGGAGGGTAGTGTGTTCCCAACCTTACTCCTAACTTTGTGAAGATAAAGAGGCTGTTTCCGGTAGACCCTTGGTTCAGGAAAAGCATAAGCATAGTCACAACAATATGAACTAACTCTAGTCCAAGCTACCTTGAGGTTGCGCTGCACTTCCTGTTTGTCATGCCCAGCCCTGATTATAGTCTTGTCGACTGCTAATTTGATATAACTAGTTCTATTTTTGGGATTTCACATTTTTTGTCTGGTTTTGTAAAATTTATAATCTTTGTACTGATAAAAGAGAGAAGCATCAGAGAATACCTTTCGGTTAGTATGTTAATACTTACAATAGGTACTAATTTTTATCACATGCGTCATCTTGGTTTACAACATTGCTTAAGCATGAGAAGATTGTACTGCACTCTGATCGTTGCTTTCTGACTACTTTTGTTTTTCCAGTCTTGCTCCATTGGTGAAGAAGGTTAGTGAGCAGCAAATTTTAGAGATGACTAATAGGCTTTGTGATAAACTTCTTAATGGAAAAGAACAACACCGGGATATTGCAAGCATAGCTTTGAAGACTATTGTTTCTGAAGTTCCTTCATCATCTATTGCTCAATCCGTCCTCGTCTCAATTTCACCAAAGTTAATAAAAGGGATCACTGCTCCGGTGAGTTGTGCATTAACTTTACTGTGGATTCTGTACATAATATCGTAACAGGGTTGTCATATTTTTTGTAAGTTGGGATTAGAAGATCGTTTCCAAGTGAAACAACTTGATGTTTGAAGTTGGACAATTTATCTTTTTTCATGTGTTTTTCTATATGATTTTCATGAATATAAGGGTAATGTCGAATGGTGGTTTCTTGACCTCATTAAACTTGTCTGAGCAAAAACACAGGACTGTCTCCTGAATTTGGGAACTGTATGGATAACTGGCTATCAATAGGTAATGTAGAGTTACCTTCTCTGAGATGAGATTGGATCGTTCAAATTTGGTGCTCTACATGATCTTGTTTTACTCTGGTGCATTGCAAGATTACAACATTTACATCCCTATGGTGGATTTTGGATTTCTCCTTTTTAATTTTGAGACTTTCTGGTGTTAATTTCATGATCCTAATTCACTTCGTTCTTTTATTTTGGTTTTTGGTTCCAGTTCTAGTTTCCTCGTCAAGCCAAATCGCCTTCTTAGTTAACTGCAGTAGTAAGTGGAGAGATCTAGGCAATTGATGTGAACTAAACTAGTGATTACTAACTGGTAAGAGGGGATAGGGAGGAGCTTTTGCACCTTCTTCTGTAGGACAGCTTTTAGGGAGTTGAAATGGAAATTTTGCTTTTGAAAAGTATTTCATTTCAGGAAGAGGAAACATAAACAAACGGCTTTGATCTGCAAATTGTTCTCTTACCTGTGAACTTGCCGCGATGATAGACTACTCAATGTTGCTTAATGGTTCTAATGAAGATTAAGCTAGTTTAAATGGAAATCATCGTTCATTTAACGTACGAAATCTGCAAGTGCCTTCAAATGTCCATATTTGGTTTTTTACCTGGTTTCAAATCTTTTTGTTCACTGCTCTTTTCTATGAAATCAAAATTTTCTTCCATCATTCCAAGTGAAGGACATGCTATGCTGTTCATTACCACAAGGCAGGATTAGATGAATTGTCAATGAATTCACAATTTGTTCTCAGCAAGCGATGCTGTCATTCTTCTGTATATTCTCTTATCAGCCTTTCATTCGGTGAACTCAAACACACACATTCTTTACTATGTTTATTTGCTAATGCATGTATTTCTAGTTAATTTTTTATATATTTCTTTCTATGATTGTCTCCTTTCCAGGGAATGAGCACTGAGATTAAGTGTGAATGTCTCGACATACTATGTGATGTTCTTCACAAGTACGGGAATCTGATGGCTTCTGATCATGAGGCATTGTTAACTTCGTTATTACCCCAGTTGAGTTCCAATCAAGCCAGTGCTAGGAAGAAGACAGTCTCATGTATAGGTAACTTTGTTATCAATTCTTCTTTGATTCTTTGGGGGGTTCATAAGACTTCTTATACTATCATGTACTGTTGGACTATTGACCAATCTTTCAACCTTCCTG
Organism: Nicotiana benthamiana; assembly: GCA_034376525.1. NCBI lineage: Eukaryota > Viridiplantae > Streptophyta > Magnoliopsida > Solanales > Solanaceae > Nicotiana > Nicotiana benthamiana. The sequence goes on from CM067323.1 coordinate 47,001,014, forward strand.
CAGTAAATTCAGTTTAACCTTTTTCCTATACAGCATCTTTATCTTCGAGTTTGTCTGATGATTTGCTGGCAAAGGCGACTGTTGAAGTTGTTGGCCTTTTGAGCAAGAAGGGCTCAAAATCGGAGATGATACGAACTAACATTCAGTTGATTGGGGCCTTAAGGTAGCAAATCCTGAATATAAATTGATGCTTTGCATTTTGTCCTCTCAAGTGTTCTACATGTAATTTTGATATACTTGATTAACTTTAGACAAATGTGCGAGGACAATTTACTTTTCTCTTGACAGTAGGTATAGTGGATACCCGATCATCAGATTTCACTCAATATTCTTCACCCTGTTGGACTGTATGCTTGTCACTGTCAGAGAGAACTGAAACTCAGTTGAAAGCGAAAAGAATCCCGTTATCATTTGACATTATTTTTACAACTGGAATAGCAAACATAGTAAGACAAGAGAATCTAGTGAAAATATTTGAATATTCAGTTTTTTTGGTCCCTCCGTGTACTGGAGATGCACATAGAAGGATAAATCGAAGTAGGTTCAGTATGGAGACCATAGTTATTTGTCCTGGTTTTCTTCTTGGTTAGTAGAACTGCCTACTTGTATCAAAAGAAACAAAAAAGGGTCAAGTGACTTGTATCTGAGTGCTCTGTGGCGGAGATGAGTGTTTTGTGTCTACCCTTTAAGTAGAGAATTCTGGACTTAAGTAAACATGAAATAGAAAAGATCAAAGGTGTCAAAACCTCGCTGTCAAACTGACACATGCATGCTCACCCTTCCATTTAAGATCCTCTATTTTTTGTCTTCTGAGATGGTTTGCTTCCTTTCGGAGACCCCTTCCTCTTTTATTATCTATCTATTTTGTTGACTAAATTTAACTATGCTGTCAAACTGTGATTCCAGCCGTGCTGTTGGCTATCGTTTTGGTCCCCACCTCGGAGAGACAGTTCCAATGCTAATTAATTACCGTACAAGTGCATCTGAAAATGACGAGGAGCTTCGTGAATATAGTCTGCAGGTGTTATATTAATCGGTTTCTTTTCTACTTTGTACTTGTTACTTCCCCTTGGATGCCTGGGTTTTGAAGTATTTTCATTTCCAGGCACTTGAGAGCTTTTTGCTAAGGTGTCCCCGGGATATTTCTTACTACTGTGATGAAATTTTGCACCTCACCCTAGAATATCTTAGCTATGACCCCAACTTCACCGACAATATGGAGGAAGATATTGATGAAGAAATTCTTGATGAAGAGGAAGATGAGTATGTTCACTTATGCTCTGGAGTTTGCAAAGACCCAATAGGTTTATATTTGCTAATCTAATCACTTGCTAATTTTTGATCTAGCGAGAGTGCTAATGAATACACTGACGATGAAGATGTCAGTTGGAAGGTTAGAAGAGCTGCTGCCAAATGCTTAGCAGCATTGATAGTTACTCGGCCTGAGATGCTATCAAAGCTGTATGAGCAGGTATGACTAGGAAGTGTGACCTATTTTGGCCTTCTTATTTTAAGCTACTTTATATCTGAAGTTTCATTATAGTGTTTAAACCTCTATTCATCACTAGATTCCTTGAAGTGTGTTTCTGTGATGTAGCTGTGCATTCTTATTGCAGTTGAAATATTTCTAATACTATCCATTTGTCACATAATCATAATAAGCTAGTATACCAACTCTAACCTTGTGCAGGCTTGTCCAAAGTTGATTGATAGGTTTAAAGAAAGAGAAGAGAATGTTAAGGTAAATTTCAGATGTACTTTGAACTTCCTAAGCGAGCTGGTTTTAATTTTCTAAATACTTGCTTAACAGATGGATGTGTTTAGTACATTCATTGAGCTGTTGCGACAAACGGGCAATGTAACAAAAGGACATACTGATCTGGATGAATCTGGGTAAGATCATCTCTTTGTTACTTTGAATGACCTTACCTTATTTTGTTAATTCTGTTATCATTCTACTTCATCTTTGAAGACAGTCACTTTGGGGAACACTTTTTTCCTTCAGAAGACTAGAATATAAATATATTCAAATTTTAACGCGATCTCGAGCACAGACAGTTTAGTGCAGAAATTAAGTGATCAGCGGAAGTTGGGGATAACAAAAATTCTAATTTACTCACTAAGCAAAACCAACAAAAAAACACTGTCTGCAAAAGGAGATTGAGAATTTTCAAACAAAAGCCTTCTTATTCTGTAGTTGTGCCAGGCAGTTCTCATTTTCTACTTTTGAGGAAATAGAACCCTTCATTCCAAAATAAGCTAAGACAGTATGGACCTAATCATTTGTAGGAATGAGATATTGAGAGTCCCATCTGGTATAACCTTTGTTTTCCTTCCTTCTGTCGTGGTATAACAACTGGGTTTTCTCCCCTTCTCAATGGACTGATTTCACTTCTTTTTACCATACCAAACATAACGTGGATTGGGAGATTCCTAATGCTTTACTCCTTACTGCATACCCAGTTTGATAGTATCGACGATCCCAATATTTTTTTTGGATAAGTCAAATAAATTATGATTTCAAGGGTAACTTCCATTGTATCATGCAGTCCTAGATGGCTATTGAAGCAAGAAGTGCCCAAGATTGTTAGATCTTTAAATAAGCAGCTTCGGGAAAAATCTGTGAAGACAAAGGTATGTGTCTACTGCTTACTGCCATCTTTGCTGCAGTCTATGTGTTGGCTTTACATTTCATGAGTCTTCGTTTTTTTAGGTTGGCGCCTTTTCAGTTTTGAAAGAACTTGTGGTCGTATTTCCTGATTGCCTTGCAGAGCACATTGGATCCCTTATTCCTGGAATTGAGAAGGCATTATGTGTAAGTTGACTTTTCGCTATTTGTGTTTGTACTTTATAATTCGAACTTTCTAGGTTCTTGCTTCTTCTTTTCCTATTAATGTTGTGATTGTTTTGTACAGGACAAGTCTTCCACATCAAATTTAAAGATTGAAGCTCTCATATTTACAAGATTAGTGTTGGCATCACATTCACCACCTGTTTTCCACCCACATATTAAGGTAAGACATCTAGTTGCTTATTTGCTTAATCCCGTCTTCCAAATAAAAGAAGGGCTCAACCCCCATTTCATAGTGTCTGAGGAATAATTGTAGTGAAATACATACCTGGACTGGTGCGAACTTATAAAAGTTTGTTTCTTAGACGCTCGAAAATTTTATGGGAGTCCTACTTCTCTCGTAAAAAAGTTAGAAGAGGAGAACTTCGTTCCTTGATTGAGAACTGGTACTAATCATGCATAAATATGATCTTATACCCGGACTGATGTGTACTTGTAGAACTGTGTCAAAACTTGTAAACCTCTGGTTGACCTACTTTTCACATAGAAAATGAAAAATAAAATAAAATTTTACTCCTTGATTGAGAAATGGTACTCAATAGGCATAATAAGATCAACGTAAGGAGCTCATGATATTGAAAAAGAAAAGATAGTCAACACTCAACAGGATTGTCCAGCAGAGTTGTATGGCTTCATTCCTTGACTGATCTGATCGATAATGAGATCATCTAATAATGTTATTTTCTTTCGTTGTATTGTGCAAAATCTCTCTTTTTTTTTTCCTGTGATTGAGAAAATTTTATAAAATTAATTTTCTCTGTGACAGCCTTCGAATTAAAAGTTTCTTATAGGAGCTATCATCTTAGTCCGTATGTCCCAGGATTTGTCTTTGACTTAACTCTCTGTTGTGTTAACTAGGCTATATCTAGTCCTGTTATATCTGCTGTTGGTGAACGGTATTACAAGGTTACTGCAGATGCATTAAGAGTTTGTGGTGAGCTTGTGCGGGTATTACGGCCAAATATCGAGGTTAGATTTCTTTACTGTGCCAATCAACAACTTTTTTGCTGTCTGAAACACTGATGATTTTGCTTTTTAGGGTTCCGCTTTTGATTTCAAACCCTATGTTCATCCAATATATAATGCCATAATGGCGCGTTTGACTAACCAAGATCAGGATCAGGTTAGTTGCTTGCTTTTGAGAAATGAGAACTTTCCTATCTAAGTTGATGTTTATGTATCTGTCCTCGACTTTCAGGAGGTTAAGGAGTGTGCAATTTCTTGCATGGGGCTCGTAGTTTCAACATTTGGTGATCACCTGCAAGCTGAATTATCTGCATGTCTTCCAGTTCTGGTGGACCGAATGGGCAATGAAATAACTAGACTGACAGCTGTCAAGGTTTGTTTGCTTAGGAAATGAGCTCTATCTATGACTAGGTTGTCTTGGACTTTTAGCAATGAATAACTATTTTCTCATCAGGCTGACCATCAATCACAAAATTGAATATGAATTGGAAAAAAGGTTATAACTATGTAGGATAGAAAGGGTACCACTTCAATTTTTTATTTCCTTAAAAATAATTGAAGAATTTAAATTATTATAACTATTCACAAACTATAGCCTATAGGAGCAAAGAAAATGAACAATTAAGCTTTTTGCTCATGAGTTGGTATGACCAGAAAAGAGAAGTACCCTTTATGTAACAGAGTCATAAAAGACTTCTCCTCCCCCCTACACTCACCATTTCCTAGCAGGAGTAGGGGTAAGGGCGTACGCACTACCCTCCCCAGACCCCACTTGTGGGATTTCATTGGGTTTGTTGTTGACCTCTGATCTTTGGTCACCTCCAATATTCTTGCTCTTTCCATGGCAAGCGGTTTAAATTGCATGTTGGTTTGGTTACATTGATTTGTATTGGAATTTCCTCAGAGAGCATCACCTATTTGCATTTTGCAGGCTTTTGCTGTCATAGCTGCTTCTCCGTTGCACCTAGACCTTTCATGTGTCATCGAGCAAGTGATTTCTGAGTTAACCGCGTTCTTACGCAAGGTGAAACTAGATGTTCTCAAATGTTAACTTAGAAAAAATTTCACTGCATTTTATATTATGAAGTCTCAACATTTTTGCTATTTTTGGAGAGTAGGCTAATCGGGCTCTCAGACAAGCTACTCTAGGGACCTTGAACACCCTCATCGTTGCTTATGGTGATAAAATTGGATCTGCTGCTTATGAAGTTATTGTCATGGAACTTTCTACACTAATAAGGTTTGAGTTTATGATTAGTTTGATTAGCTAGTTTTCCCATGCCAGATGTTCCTACAGCATTTCAGTCCTCGATTGTATCATCAATATATTCTGACTTTCTGAGTATCATCAACATCTTCTGACTTTCTGATTCTTTTGACTTTAGTGACTCAGACTTACACATGACGGCACTTGCACTGGAGCTTTGCTGTACATTAATGGCTGACAGAAGGTCAAGCGCAAATGTGGGGTTGACTGTGAGAAGCAAAGTTCTTCCTCAAGCCTTAACACTAGTGAGAAGTTCACTACTTCAGGGGCAAGCCCTTCTGGTACTTCCTTCTTTCTGTTAGTTTCCACTTTGATCTATGCTGTTTGCTTTACAACACTCTTTTTTTTGTTGTTGATAAAGACAGTACTCACTTTTATTAACATGACAGGCTCTTCAAAACTTCTTCGCTGCATTGGTTTACTCTGCCAATACAAGCTTTGATACTTTGCTGGATTCTCTCCTTTCAACTGCTAAACCATCTCCCCAGTCTGGCGGTGTTACCAAACAAGCTTTATTTTCCACTGCTCAATGTGTGGCAGTTCTTTGTCTTGCCGCTGGTGATCAAAAGTGTTCTTCTACTGTAAACATGTTGACAGACAGCCTGAAAGACGATAGTAGTACTAATTCGGTAGGCCCTTTATTTGTTGTTTGTTTATTATTTATTCGTATTTTGGTTAGTTGTTTGTTGATGTTGAATTGTGTGACAATCTCATCTAAAGACTTGAGCAGTTATAGATAGTCCACTTCTACAGTTACCTAATTACACCAATACACTGCCCCTCACCCTGTTCTTTTTCATGGGGCAAGCACGTGAATTTTTTTGGTGGAGGGCGGCGGTGAGACATGAATCCAACACCTTTGCCTGCTTTGATACCATTTTAAGAAAATACACTTTGGATCTAACTCAATCCCAAAAGTTAGCTCATGTGAGGATTACCCGAGACCATATAAAGAAACAATGACCCAATTCTTTTACCAAGTGTAACAGTCTAATCCACTTGTGATATTATTGTCCACTTTGCGTCAAAGCTTTGCGGGCTTTAAAACGTGTTTCTAGAGTTTCAAAGATTACTTCTTTATATAATACCTAGCATCTCTCCTATGTTTTGCCAATGTGAGGTTTTCTTAGGGTGTTACATACAACCCCTATAGGGACTTGTGTTCTTGCAGAGGTTTGCCCCTCCATTGCCTAAGATTGCACTGGATTGACTCTGAAAAGATGCAAAAATATTGGGTCGTGGCCCTAACTTAACCCAAAAGCTAGCTTATGAAGTGAGGTTGTCCAAGGCACCCCCATATAAATATATATATATATATAATATTTATATATATATATTATATCCTCAACCAATATTGGACACTCTAATAACCCCACACACCTAGGACTGAAGACAGAACAGTGCATACCAGCAAGGGTGCCCGACATTAAAAAAACGCAATAACAGGGTTAGATTAGGCTTTGATGCCATGTTAAGAATGAACCTTGTTAAGCACTCAATGCCAGATAAAATTTATGAGCTTGGCCTTCCCTTTTGAGATAGACTGCGAGATAAAAAAAATTAATCTGCCACCAAGCAGTGTAAATTTACGTGACACTGTTTCTTCTGCTTTCTTCAATTGGTTGTAATAACTTTAGGAGAACCCTGCTTTTCTGAGTTCATTTATCCTTTGCAGGCCAAGCAACATCTTGCGTTGCTATGTCTAGGAGAAATTGGAAGAAGGAAGGACTTAAGTTCACATGCCCATATCGAAAATATTGTCATTGAGTCCTTCCAATCACCTTTTGAAGAGATAAAGTCAGCTGCCTCTTATGCTCTTGGAAACATTGCTGTGGGTAATCTACCGAAGTACTTACCCTTTATCTTAGACAAAATTGATAATCAGCAGAAGAAGCAGTACCTACTGCTCCATTCTTTGAAAGAGGTATCTGCATTTTTGATGACACTTTTATTTCAGGAATACTTTTCCCTCTTAGGTAATTGCTTGATTTCTCATCTTATATTGTAATATGTCCTTGTACAACAGGTCATAGTGAGACAGTCTGTAGATAATGCTGAATTCCAGGACTCAAGTGTGGATAAAATACTTAATTTGCTCTTTAATCATTGTGAAAGTGACGAAGAGGGTGTTCGGAATGTCGTAGCTGAGTGTCTGGGAAAAATTGCACTTATTGAACCTGGCAAACTTGTTCCAGCACTGAAGGTATGATTAATGATACGGAGAAGAGTCATATATGCCCCTGAACTATACGTTTTGGATCAATAATGTCCTCCATCCACCTATTGGGCCAAATATGTCCTTCCATTAATGTTTTTGGCTCACAAATGCCATTTGAGTTAACGGAGAGACACGTGTCATCATCCTGTTGGTCCATTCTAAATATTTCTTAATTAATTAAAAAGACCGATTATTCATACCCAAAAAATAATTTTCGGAAGCAATTCTTCTAAAACTTTTTTTTTTTACTAAAAACTGAAGAAAAAAAGAATTTTTTTCCAGTTTACAAAAAAGAGATTTTTAACTAAAACAATATTTTTGTAAAACCAAAAATAAAATCTAAAAAGCAATATTTTTGTAAAAGCTGAAAAAAAAAGTAGATGTTTTTTGCTAAAATTTTCAGATTTTTTCAGTTTTTACAAAAGACCCATTTTTTATTCTAGATTTCTTTTTCTAGTTTTTTTGCTAAACTGGAAAACAATTGAAAAAAAAGCTAGAAAAATATGATGTGATGGTGTAAAAATTCCATGACACGTATCTAACTTAAACTCTATATTATAACACAATAATATACATATATCATCGTTGTAAAAATGGGAAAAAACTAGATCTAGCAAAAAATGGAAAATTTGCTTTGATGTGACTAGTTTTTTTGGAAAAAGAAGTTAGAATAAAAAATGGGTCTTTTGTAAAAACTGGAAAAAGCTAGAAATTTTAACAAAAAACATCTACTTTTTTTTTTTAGTATTTACAAAAATATTGCTTTTTAGATTTTATTTTGTTTTTACAAAATCATTGTTTTAGTAAATTTTTTTTTAAAAACTGGAAAAATAATATATTTTTTTCTTTAGTTTTTAGTAAAAAAAAAGTTTTAGAAGAATTGCTTTCAAAAATTATTTTCCGGGTATGAATAATGTGTATTTTTAATTAATTACGAAATATTTAGAATGGACCAACAGGACGATGACACGTGTCCCTCCATTAACTCAAATGGCATTTCTGAGCCAAAAACATTAACGGAAGGACATATTTGGCCCAATAGGTGGATGGAGGGCATTATTGATCCAAACGTATAGTTCAGGGACATATCCGACCCTTTTCCGTTAATGATATTCTTAGCTGTAGATCAATGTTCTTTGGCCTTATTGTTCTGTCTGCAAAATTTTTAACTTTATTTTTGGTGTAGGAGCGGATTAGTAACCCAGCTGCATTCACCAGAGCGACTGTCGTAATTGCGGTGAAATATTCCATAGTTGAGCGGCTAGAGAAGATAGATGAAATCTTGTCTCATGAAATTTCATCTTTCTTGATGCTTATTAAGGATAAAGACCGGGTATTCCTAACTTGATATTTAAGAATTTTTGCATTCCAGAAACAATTTTCTGTTGCCTCCCCCCACCCCACCCCCTTTTTCAGTGGTTGTCCGTTAACTTTACCCCACCATCACCCACACCCCCTTTTTCAGTGGTTGTCAGTTAACTTTACTTTTATTGTGATTCATACTTGTCATATCTGCTGTATTCTTTCATTATGTTCCACTAATTTAACTCTTCATCCCATGCTTTGTTGATTATGCAGCACGTTAGGCGTGCAGCTGTCCTGGCCTTGAGTACTGCAGCTCATAACAAGCCTAACCTGATAAAGGGTCTTCTACCTGAACTCTTGCCACTTCTATATGATCAGACAATAATTAAGGTGTCAAATATCTCTTTATAAATTTTTTTTTTTTTTTTTTTTTTGCATTTTAGTTGATAATGTATTTAAAGGCACTTGAAACCACAACACCTTAATTTTGGCTACATGTGTTCTTACCTGAGTTTAACACCATTTACAAACTCACATGCATAGTTTAACTCCGTCTCTTGGTTCTTTGAAATATGTATGTGATGCTTTTCTTGAGCAATGGGCCCAAGGATAACACTCCATCCTGCTGGATATTCTTACTCCCTATTAGGAGGATAACTGGATGTAACTTATAAAGCAAGAATCTACAGTGCACCGATGAAGCACATCATCATTTCTTTGTATTTTACTTCTGTATATTTACGTATTTGAAGCTAATCATCTGAGTCAGAGGTATGGAGGTCGAGGATTAGGGTAGTGGAGTAGGTAGTCTAGAGTGTTCACAACAGTAGTATTGGCATGCAATCTCGCTTTCTGTGGACAAGAGGTTTTTATGACTAACCATTATTTTCTTTGTTGATTACCTTAATATCTTGTTTTTTTTATTCTGCTTTTATATGATTTTTTGGTACTGGCCCTTGTCTATATTTTCATTAATGTGGTGCTTATGCTTTCCTGAGCCGGTGGTCTATTGGAAACAGTCTCTCTATCCTCACAAGGTAGGGGTAAGGTTTGCATATGCACTACCCTCCCTGGATCGCACGGCTGGGTATGTTGTTGTTAGTGGATAGAATTTGGCGATAGGTTAGTTTCTTCTTCCCACAAGCAAAATTCCATCATATTTCACAATTTCCAGGTAATTGACCAAGACAACCGTTGGATGCTATCAGCTAGCATGCCACTAGCATAACATACTAAACTATTAACAAATCATATATATCTAATGTACGTTGGTGTAAATTATTATGTTGAATATATATCCAATGTACGTTGGTGTAAATTAATTATATGAAAACTGTGACCTCTCTACTTTCTCCAACCAAAAAAGAAAGTGTAGCAAGAGTGTTGTCAATAGGCTTATGGACAATCTTTATGCACATTCTTGTGAACATGATTAACTTATGGCCTCCTGTTTTAAGCTCATAAGGACTAGGATATGTTTGTACCCATTTGAAGTCATAAATAGTACGGCATTCACCTTATTGGAGGTTTGCTGCTTTTGTTTAGCAGCCTCATTTTGCATCCCCTGTTGGTTTTTATACTTCTAAGTTCAGAACCCTCCCTTCATATGTGGACAATAAGGCTGTATCCGCTGCTGGTTCTGGGTCTATTTGGGTCTGCGGTTCCAGTTCTGGCGGTTCTGGCGGTTCCGGTTCTGGCGGTTCCGGAGCCGGAACCGCTACCATACGGTTCCGGGTACCATCCGGTTCCGGTTCTGGCGGTTCCGGTTCCGGCGATTCTGGCGGTTCCGGCGGTTCCCGGCGGTTCTGAAATTTTTTTTTTTAAATCAATATCTTGTATAGTAGTCATTAGTATATTGTAGAATATATTTTATATGGTGTACTATGTTATTAGTATAGTATATATTGTGTTTGGTAATTAGTATATATTGTGTATAAGTAGTGTATATTTTGTATATAAGTAGTATATATTGTATGTAAGTAGTATATATTGTATATAAGTAGTGTATATTGTGTTGTAGTTAGTAATTAATATAAATTGTATATAAGTAGTATATATTGATAAAGAATTATTGAGACAAAAGATATTCAAGGATATGATAAAGAGCATATTTATTGACCAAAATGGCATATCTTTCTTAGTCTTCCTTCCCCCAATGGAATAAGCACAACATGGTACTAATACCACCATTAAAAGGAAAAAAAACTAAAAGAAGACATGCCAATGTACAAGTTACATCATAATTTATGTATTCTTTCTAACAAATCTCATAAAACCTTCAAGGTTTGGAGGTGGTTGTGTTGGCGGTGGTGGAAATGAAGCTTGTTCATCACCACTTCCGGGTGAAGATGTTTCCTGAGCAAGTTCTGCTAGCATTTCTTCATAGCACTCATCTATTTCTGGTTGTGATTCAGCTAGCCCAAAGTTCCTTCTTTCTGCGCGGATCCAATCTCGAAAAAGCACTGATTTTTCCAAGCTGTCCCGCGTCGACGCTCTGTGATCACCTATTTGTAGTCTTGCTTGACTAAAAGCGCTCTCCGATGCAACAGTTGACGCTTGAATCGACAGAACATCCTGAGCCATCCTTGCAAGAACGGGAAAATGTTTTTCCCTTGTCTTCCACCAATCCAAAAGGTCGAAAGAGCCGCCTGGATTCTCATTCTCTAGTCCATGCGACAAATAAACTTGAAGCTCATTTAGATGGGAAATTTCATCTAATTTTTCCCCTTGAGTACCCCTGAACTCCGTCCACGATTTAAGAGCTGTTAAGCCATCAGCTCTTTTAGACGCCTGTGATGTAGACGAAGTAGGGGTTGAAATATTAGGTCGAGCATGCTCTAACGCCTGTTTATAAGCATTATAAACAGTTTGAGCATTCACTTTAATTGATGCTTTCGCATCAGATAGTGTAGCCATTTCTACTTCTGAAAGACCTAAAGCTTGATAAATAGTAGAATACCAAAAGTGAGAACCTCCTAATTTCATAGTAGGATTTAACATAGCAGACACACCAAATATAGGAGGGATTGGAAAAAAATATTTTTTTAAACTTCTTTTTCATTTCAGTTATTGCAATTTCATAAATTTCCCCTCCCTCGTTAAAATCAACAAACAAATTAGCAAGTGCGGCAATATAAACTAAACAGTTAGAAATAGTTGGATAATATTGGCCCGATAAAGCATTTGTAGCCACATGAAAATGTTCTAAAAAATCTAAAAGAATTTTAACGTTAGTCCAATCTTATGTAGTTAGCATGTCATTATCTTCCTCCCCACAATCCCGAGAATTATACGTAGCATTAATTGGGTTTCTATATTCGTACACTACTACTAAACTTTCGTACATATAGTTCCACCTAGTCGGGCAAGGTTTAGGAACCTTTCTTTCTCTAAGGCCATATTCGTCACACTTTTTAAAATATTATCTAAGTCTACTTCTACGGTTTGAATAAAATAGCCAATTAAGAGCCATTTTAACCTTTTCAATTTCTATGTTTACCATCACCAACAATTAAATGATAAATATGACAAATACATCTAACATGGAATATATTAGTAAAAGCAGGATTAAGTGTTCTAGTTACATCGTCTATTCTATCACCAACTGCTACATCATGTAGAAAAATCAATATCGCTAAATTGAAAACACGGGTGATCACTATCAAGGATTCCGAAGGGTTCATTAGGATTTTTAAGTTGGCTACTACTTTGAACTTGCTTATCTTTTCTAGGTCAGGGAGCCGCGGGAGGGGTAGTATTTTGGCGATTACTTTCACCGGTTTTAGATTTTCCTTTACCGAACATATTTTTCAATGAAAATGCCATAATAATTATAATTAAGCAAAATAACAACACACAAAAATATTCTTAGCACGTAAGAGTTGAAACGAGTTTACCGGATTGACGAACAACTTGAAAATTGAAAATCGTTAGAAATTGAACACTTGAAAACTTCAATTCAACAATTTCACAATATTTCACGAATTTGCAACAATAAATTAAGCACTTGCACTAGAAAGATTGAAAGAGAGCCTGAGAGAGATTGAGAGATATTGATGAATTGGTGAATAAAAATGAAAGAATGAGGGGGTATTTATAGTTGAGAAATGGGAAATAGTGTAATTATATAAAGTTTGGGGTTAAATTAAAGTTTGGTGGCCAAATGGTTATTTTTTAAACTTCCAAACGGCTACTTTTGAAAAAGAGCCGTTTGGAAATTAGTTAAAAAAATTTTTTTTTTAAAAAAAAATTACCGTTACAGAACCGCCGGAACCGCCAGAACCGGTCCGGTTCCGGTTCCGGTTCTGGCGGTTCCAACGGGTAGAACCGCCAGAACCGGAACCGCCGGAACCGGCAGAACCGGAACCGCCGGAACCGGCAGAACCGGAACCGCCGGAACCGGCAGAACCGCCAGAGCCACGGTTCGGGTCCGGTTCCGGTTCGGAACCGCGAAATTTACACCCTTAGTGGACAATTATCTCACAGTTATAAGGAAAATAAGAACAAAGGGAACCAATACGGATTCTATTGAAGGAAACTTCTAACTCATATTATTTAGGACAGTATATTGTGTTTGCTGGCATGTACTTAAAAAGTTGAATTAGTTTTTATGTGTCATGTTTGAAAGATAATTTAGGACATATCAGTTGTCTAAAATCGTGTGCTCTAATAGTTTTACTAAAATCAGTTGATTGGTGTTGTTCTCCATCATGGTTATGCTTCTTCCTTGTTGCAGAAAGAATTGATAAGGACGGTTGATCTAGGTCCCTTCAAGCATACAGTTGATGATGGACTTGAACTGAGAAAGGCGGCTTTTGAATGTGTAGACACTTTGCTGGACTCCTGTCTTGATCAAGTGAATCCCTCATCTTTCATTGTTCCATATCTTCAATCTGGTTTGGATGGTAAGCTGACAGTTTGTGATAGACCTGATTCTTTTTCTGTTATTTTTGTTTTCGTTTTGAAATGTGTTATTCTGGTTCTTGAATGTATATTTATATTGATGTCTGCTAGTTTTCTCTCTGTTTTCTTGGGGCTGGGGAGTGGTGTCATTTAGACAAGTCAGTGCTTACATACAAGAATTTTGCTGCTGAACCGAGTCTTTTGCCTCCTCTTCCAGATCATTATGATGTTAAAATGCCATGCCACCTTATCCTTTCTAAACTTGCTGATAAGTGCCCTTCAGCTGTTTTAGCAGGTACAACATATTTGCTGCTTTTTTCTAATGAACTAGTTTGCACTGTACTTTGTCAGAAGTTATTCTTACAATATTATTGCTTTGCAGTTCTGGATTCTTTGGTGGATCCTCTGCAGAAAACAATAAATTTCAGACCGAAACAGGATGCTGTCAAGCAAGAAGTTGATCGCAACGAAGACATGATTCGAAGTGCCCTTCGAGCAATTGCATCTTTAAATCGTATCAGGTGAGCATCTTCAGTGTCCTTTAAAATCATAACTACTTTGGTGAGCAGGTTACTGGAATGAGAATCTACCCCAAAGAAATAAACATGTGAATTAAATTGAGAATACAACAATAACATACCCAGTAAAATCCCACTAGTGGGGTGTGAATTTAATTGAGAATATAGGTGGATATTACCTTCTTATCCTTCTCATCAATGCTCTTGTTCACTCTGCTAAATGGATTATTGTAGCATCAATTTTGGAATTTCATGACCAAAATGAAGTAATGTGTCATCGATATTGTACAAGTAGTAGCAAAAAAATTTAAGATAGTGGAACTTTTACTCTTCTACTGCTACAGATGCAAGTTCCATTCTAGCTTAATATTCGTATGCATGATAGACAAATATTCTTAATGCTATTTGATACTTCTCTCGTCCCGTTTTCTCAATCTTGCTTTGCTCGATCTAGTTTGGTGATGTATTCCTCTTTTCTCCCCATCCTTTGCAGTGGAGGAGACTACAGCCACAAGTTCAAGAATCTAATGGTTGAAATTGGGAAGTCACAGACACTCTGGGAGAAGTATTGTTCTATCAGGAATGAGTGACTTTCCTAGCCTTTTTACCCTTTCAGCTGCAAGTGACAGAGAGAGAACTTCCAAACAAGGTTCCTTAGATTTCAGTTGTACAAGTTGGACAAGTATAGTTTTACAGCAAGGAAAGTACATTGGTGTTTCTGATAGAAAAATGGCCTGGCGAAGAAGCATATAGGGTTGCTAATTGAATCAATGATACCATGGAATATTTAAAGCACTTTACCTTGTATAGCTTGTCTTAGCATTCTGGTTTGTCATATATGCAATGCACATTGTAATTTGGCTCCTTATTTTTGTCTAATTGGTTTTGGGTTCATGGATGTTCATTTGAGTTTTCTTGTGCGGAAGTCTGAACCTATTCTAGAGTACTTCTGAGATATTTTTCCCCTTTTTTGGTATTTTCTATTTATTCAGGTTATATACTTATAATTTTTTTTTGGATTCTCTTTAAGTTCTAATACTGTTGAATTTTTACTTGGGGGGTTGATAAAGCATATTACATACAGTGGTGTTTAATGTTAAAATAATTGTAATTTGAATTTGGTATCTTTGAGTGCTCACTTGGATGCATTGCCACAGTTCTAATAACGAAATGGCGCAAGGAGTTTAGACATGGATTCGGATTCCCAAACTATTATATGTACCAATTTCGTTATATTTTATATTTCTTGATCATAAATAGTTCAGACGATCAAGATTAACGTAAAATTGGTAATATTATCACTGTCACACTATGCATACCGTCTCATTCAGTCAAATTTAAATTTTACTAAATTTCTAGATAGTAGAGTGGGAAAATATCATTTGACGATATGAGCATAACCCTTTGTTTCTTTTCTATAGCCAAATGTAGACTTTTGAATTAAAATATGATAAACAATACTCCCTATGCTTCAGTTGATGTGGTTAAACATGGCACGCTGTTTTTTTTTTTTACTAAAAAGAAATTTTTAAAACATCTACTCCTAAAAGATTAAGGGGCAAAAACTTTGTGTGAGTCATAACATTTGTGTGACTATAAAAACTTTTCATTAAGTTAAGGTAAAACTAAAAGTTTAAATCTAAAATGTTTTCATTTATAAAAAAATATCATTCTTTTTAAAAGGAACTAACAAGGAGCATTTAATTGGAACATAGGAAATAATATATATTAAGAGAGTTAACAGATAGAAATTACAGTCTATATAGCTGGTTGGATAAATGTCAGGATGTTTGTTATATAGAAATTTAAAACAAAAGAGAACATTGGATTCGTTAACAGCTTGTTTGGAAGGTTTTCCCCGGTATCGTATTGTATTATTATTCTAAAATAATGTTTGTTTTAATTATTTCATTAAAATTGATTGTATTGTATTGTTAAATTCATTGTTCTGAGACAATGAAGCCTTTTTTGAAACAACTGATTTGGTGTGATGAGATTGCTTCCTATTTTTCTTTTCAATTATACCCTAACTTATTATTCTGCAATTCTATTTTAACCTTTACCTTTTTCTGTTTTAACTCCAAATCTCAAACCTATAACCTACTTTGTTTTTTTTCAAAATTTCTGCCGCCAACGTTAAAGGTGTTTGCCGCCTTCTGTCTTATTTTTTCTCCTAATTTACTTTTAACTCAATTCTAATTAGTCTTGTTTTACCTTATTTTAGCTCGCACCTTTGTTATGCTTTCTTAAGGTGTTTTGCCTCCTTCTGCTTTGTTTTTGAAAATTATTTTTATGAATATAAACCAACAAAATACCCGGTAAAATCCCACTAGCGGGATCTGGGAAGCTTAGAATGTACACAGACCTCCCAGTAAAGATAGATAATTTTTGATAAATTTAATATTTAAATAATTGAGGATATTTTAGTAAACTTATCCATTACAGTACAGTACGATACAGTCAAACCAAATAACAAAATATTATTTATCAATAGCAAACAATAAAATCTATCCGAATATTATATTCATAAACCGAGACAATATAATATGATACAATACAATACAATACAATATATTATGGGGCACAATGATCCAAACAGAGTGTAAAATGACAAGGAGTACAAAAAGAAAGGGGTCGAAATGCTACCGTTTGAAACTTAAAAGGGTGCAGTGCAACTTTGTGATATATGTAGATACACATATGGGGAACCGCAGGCAAAGCGGCGGAACTGAAAATACCCGGAAGTTAGGAATCAAATAGACCCGATTCTGATAAATCTTGTACCCTAGGTTCGAGTGTGTCTTCGAGTATTTCTCCGGCGTACACCGGGAAATCGAATTTGTTACTGGAAAGTCCTCAAATTGGAAGTAGTTTGATAGAGAAAAAAAGAGAGAGAAGATGCAAAGCGGTGGAGATGAAGTTAGCATTGAAGAATTGGCTTCGAATCTCTCTACTTATAAAGAACAACTTCTGCAGGTATAAACCCTAATCTTATTCCCTCTGCGCTTTCTGAATTATAATTTTAGTTTTTTGAATAATCTTTTTCCTTAATTTCATTTAAATTATGCCCTGTTCAGCTCAAAAGGACCGTTCTCTTTTACTTTTTTGTTGATAATTAGTTGTGCTCTTGAACTCAAACTTTACTGTGTTGTTGATCTTCAAGCTATATTTTATATATGCAAAATTCAGAGCTTGTGTGCGCATACACATAATTGTATTGGTGTTGAGTTTTAATTAACAGGGCACATTCTGTCATGTCCTTGATAAGAAGATTAGTTTTAGTACGGGTACTAGAGAAAAAAAGGATTTTGGATGGGGTTTTCTTTTGCTTTTAAAAGATGAAAGCCCTAGGTACTACTACTTTTTGTTGTGTTATAAACTCCACTTTTTGAACAAAGGAGTAGCACGACCAGGCTAGTTTTCTTTGCTTTTGAGTTGAAGGAGCTGCAAAAAATGATAAAGTTAATATACATATGGTTGCCAGCTTGGTGATCCTACCCATATGGATACGACAACTCATGCCTGTGGAACAATTCATAAAGTCGCATCAGAATGATCTTTGTTTAAGGACAAATTCTCAACCAAAAAAGGGCCTTTGTTTAAGGACTATTTTATGTGGTTGGAGGCATAAGAAGTAATTGTCCCAGTTGATGACCGAGCCCTGTCTGATTTTTGGTTGTATGATATTTGGAAACATTAGAACATTACGAGATTTCACTGTATTTTGGAAGATTTGACTAGTGCTGTGTGAGGGTGGGACGAGAAACGAAGTGAATGATCCCTGTAGGTTTGGCTACAAAGGTTAATGAACTGGTGGCAGTGAAAACTATCAAAGTTTTTGCGTTAGAAAGGTCTGGAAACTGGTTTTGCAACCACCAAGACTGTACTGTGCAAAGAAGAGGCTGATATGTCAATCCTAGTTGCACTTTCTTTCACTTTAAGTAAAGCTCGTATCTGTTGCAGCTCCTGCCCTTCAAATTTATAAATTTTCCTTTACTTATATACCAGGTGCAACAACTGTTACGTGATGAACCACGCAACTCGGAATATGTGGACATGGAGAAAGAGCTTGTTGAGGTGACATTTTGTGCTTTTTTTAGTTCTCTACTTTTCCCCCTTCGTTTCTTTTTTCTTAAGGGTTTTCTTAATGAAATCTCCCCTTAGCTTATTACCACTATCCTTTTTCGTGAGATATTTATTAGTCTCTGTATCCATTAGTACAAAGGGGTAAGTCGTCTTCGTAGTTAATTATTAGTTTCTCTATTCTGAATTAATTACAAATATCTATTTCTTCTCTCTTTTTCGTACACGAACATTATATTGCCGATAAACAAGCAGTGTGAAGGAACTATCCGCGTCTGAAGAAACATAAGTTAATGGTTTTGAAGGTGAGGATTTTATTTTGATAGAGCAAATTACCTCAATGGTAGTGAGGGGTATGGCGATTGTAAAATTTTGGAGCTAGCAACTTTCTCAAGGTGTCCATCACTTTCATGTCTTGATTCAATTGCAGGTCTGCGATATTTGATGGTGGCCAGCATACCTCTATCCCATGATTTCAGATGTCACTCTGTGAATCTAAGTTTGGAATTTAAAAAATTGATTTGTTTCTTGGCTTGTGCTAAGCAAATAGTTCTAAACCAGGATAACTTTCTGAAATGCAGGTGATTGCCTTAACGGAAGAGCTCCTTGCAACTGCAAAACAAAGTGAGGATGGGATGGATATGGGTACCAGTGCTGATGCATCTCATGGTTTTCACCGCTCGGGGAATTCTAATGTGGTATATCCTCAAGATTAGATTGTTAGAGTTATCGTCCTTTGGTGGATATTCCTCTCCCTATAATTCTTGAAAAGTGTTAGATTTTAATTGGAAAGGATGAAAATTAGCTTTGTGCAGTTAATGATGGTGTATCTTAATTGTTTTCTGGCTGATTTCTACCAAAGACAAAATTCCCTTCTCCAATGTAAGATTGTAAAATTTGTTGGAATTCCCAGCCACTATTTTGGTAAGGTAACCTTTGCGATGTAATTTTGCAAGGCCTTTTCTGGTTTTTGGGGGTGGGGGGTTAAATTTCTGATGGCAGAGGACCATAGTTCCTTTAGCTTTTTGAGGAATTGGAAGTTGTAAACAATAAAGATATTATCTTAAGGAAGAAGACTGACATTATTGCTTCAATCATTGTATAATAGATTTATCCTTTTCTTCAACAACAACCACCGTGCCTCAACCCATGCTATTTGGGGTCAGCTGTAGCCTGTATGAATCCTTAATATCATAAATACTCTGTTGGGTCAACGTGGAATATTGGTTTTCTTCCCTTTTGATGGATTATAGATTTATCTACATAGTAAGCACAATTAATTGGCATCTTCATTCTTTTGGCCATAAATGTTTAGTTCAAAGGCTTCTCCCATTTCACTTTTCGTCAATTTATGCACAATACCCTGAGAGAGGTGTTCCAAAAAGAAAGAAAGAGAGATAGAGAGGGGGCTGGAACGAAGTCCTTTTTCTTATGTTTGGTTCCTAACATCCTCTTTCCGCAGGAATCAGGGTCAACATTGGACCATGCTGATAAGTTTCCTGTAGGCACTAAAGTACAAGCTGTTTGGAGTGAAGATGGGGAGTGGTGAGTAGAAACTTCTGTGGTGATTGCTCTTTTTTTCTTTTCTGTTTTTCAATTTTTGAAGATTTTATATTCTCTTCAGTTATTCTTTACCTTTTCTTTCTCTTTGTTGTCGTTGATTTAGTTGATTTTCCAGGTATGATGCCACCATTCATGCACATACTCCAAATGGCTATTATGTTTGCTATGATGACTGGGGTAACAAGGAAGAGGTATTGCCCTTTTTATGCTTTAATGGAAGTGTCTTGATTGGCTTTGAAGCTCTGTTTCAGGTTTTCTTTTATTTTTTCTTCTCTATTAGATTCTTTTCCTTTGTTGTTTATCGTCTAAATGATCTGTGATTTTGTTTGTCCTTCTAGCTAGGCTAGACCATATCTCTTTTCCAGCTTCTCTGTTGTCTTTAGTATAAACCAAAGCGCCAACAAAGGAAAAAGGAATTAAATTTTATTAGTTTTAGTTCAATAACTTTAATTAATCAAAATATATACTTATACGTGACGTAATATATATTTATTGCCTGTATCCTAACACCGTTATCTGCACTCGAATCCATAAACACGGATCCTAAATATTAAGTGATGAAGAATCTGACTTGTAGATCCGCACTCGTATATGGTACCCACGCCCAAGTTCGACCAACATAAATATGTTGACGGTAGTATGCAAACATCACAATAACCATGTTAGATATGTAAATAGTGGAACCCTAATCCAAAGTGTATTAGGAGTAGGTTAGGTTATGTGTATTATATATAGGGCTCATTGTATCATGTTTAATATCAAGATATATATTTTTCTCCCGTGCTTTCTCACATGGTATCAGAGCTACAGTGAGAATATTATAGCTGTGCGTCATTCCAGCTACTTCTGGGAAGAAAGACCTCGTCGCCGTGCAATTTTCCGGCGACTTAAGAGGCTGTCCGTAACTAAACCACCTTTTTTGTTGGTGTTGTGAAAAATCCGAGACCACCACGAGGTTCGGAAGAGAATTCCGACCAACCCCAAAAAAAATCACCGGAAAAGAACCACACACGCGCCCCCACGCGCCGCCAACACCTTCGGCGCGTGAGCCCACACGCCGGCGCGTGGCACCACTTCCGGCCATTTTTTCCGGTGACTCCTTCAGGACAGTTTGCTCCCCCTTCAATTACGACCTTACCCATCCTTTTTTCGTTCGATTCCGACAACTTTGAGTTTTTTCCGGCGACTTTATTGACTTTCCAGCAGCTACAGTACTTTCCGGCCAGAATTTCTTCAGGACAGTCTGCTCATCCTTGAATTCCGAGCCTATCCATATTTTTATTTTTCAATTCCGACAACTTTGAATTTTTCCGGCAGCTACAGTACTTTTTCCGGCGATACAGTGTTCCCGTTTTCCGGCAGCTCCAGTTTTCAGTTCTCTGTTTCAGTTTCAGCGAGTTTTCAGTTGATAATCCAAAGATGTCTTTGGGACTAGATGCTTTCGGGTCTAGAAACTCGGGTTCTGGCAGTTCCGGTATTATGATTACCTCAGAACCTTTAATGGGAGGTTCAAACTACCTAGCTTGGGCTTCGTTTGTCGAGTTGTGGTGTAAAGGTCAAGGTGTTCAGGATCATCTAATCAAGGAGTCTAGTGACGGAGATAAAAAAGCCAAAGCACATTGGGAGAAGATCGATGCTCAATTATGCAGTATTTTGTGGCGATCTATTGATTCCAAGTTGATGCCCTTGTTTCGTCCATTCCAAACATGTTATTTGGTTTTTAAAAGGCTCGTACTTTATACACCAATGACATATCTCGTTTCTATGATGTGATATCGCGGATTACAAATTTAAAGAAACAGGAATCAGATATGTCTACTTACTTGGGTCAAGTGCAGGCAGTTATGGAGGAGTTTGAGATGTTGATGCCAGTTTCTGCTAGCGTTGCAAAGCAGCAAGAGCAACGACAAAAGCTGTTTCTAGTTCTTACTCTTGATGGGCTTCCTAATGATCTTGACTCAGTACGCGATCAGTTTTTGGCTAGTCCGACTGTCCCCAAAGTTGATGAATTATTCTCTCGCTTACTTCGCCTTGCTGCAGCACCAAGTCACCCAGTGAGCTCATCACAGACACTTGATTCCTCTATCCTTGTCTCCCAATCCGTGGACAATCGGGCTTCTCATACTATGGAGTATAGACGAGGAGGAGGTCGTTTTGGAAGATCTAGACCCAAGTGTTCTTATTGTTATAAACTTGGTCACAGTCGTGACTTGTGCCATTCTTTACATGGTCGACCAACAAAAAATGCTTATGTTGCTCAGACCGAGACTACATGTAACCAGGAATTTTCTGTATCTGAAATGGAGTATAATGAGTTCCTTAAATATCGAGCAAGTAAGCAGACGTCTCCACAAGTAGCCACTGTTGCTCAGCCTGATACTTCTGTTGCTGGTAATTCTTTTGCTTGTGTTTCCCAGTCTAGTCCTCTTGAACAATGGGTTGTGGACTCAGCTGCTTCTGTTCATATCTCTGGTAATAAATCCCTTTTGTCAAATATTGCGTATTCACAGTTTCTTCCCAACGTTACTTTAGCTAATGGGTCTCAAACTAAAGCCAAAGGAGTTGGACAAGCAAATCCTCTACCCTCTGTCACTCTAGATTCCGTTCTGGCTGTCCTTTTAATCTTGCATCTGTTAGTCGTTTGACTCGTGCCCCCCATTGCGGAATATATTTTATTGATGACTCTTTTATTATGCAGGACCGCAGTACGGGACAGACGATTGGAATAGGGCTTGAATCAGACGGACTCTACTACCTTAACTCACTAACATCCTCTAAGGCCTATCTAGTTGCAGATCCTCTTATGTCCCTGGCTGTCCTTTTAATCTTGCATCTGTTAGTCGTTTGATTCTTGCCCCCCATTGCGGAATATATTTTATTGATGACTCTTTTATTATGCAGGACCGCAGTACGGGACAGACGATTGGAATAGGACTTGAATCAGATGGACTCTACTACCTTAACTCACTAACATCCTCTAAGGCCTATCTAGTTGCAGATCCTCCAGACCTACTTCACAGTCGTTTAGGACATCCTAGCTTGTCCAAGCTTCAGAAGATGATGCCTCGTTTGTCCAGTTTATCCACATTAGAGTGTGAGTCATGTCAGCTCGGGAAACACACCCGCGCTTCCTTTCCTCGTAGTATTGAGAGTAGTGCAGAATCTGTTTTTTCTTTAGTTCATTCGGATATATGGGGTCCTAGTAGAGTATGCTCTACCTTGGGATTTCGTTATTTTGTTAGTTTCATTGATGATCATTCAAGATGTACTTGGATTTTCTTAATGAAAGATCATTCTGAGTTGTTTTCTATATTCCAGAATTTTTGTGCTGAAATTAAAAATCAATTTGGTGCTTCTATTCGCACTCTTCGCAGTGATAATGCCTTAGAATATTTATCCTCTCAATTTCAGCAGTTTATGTCTTCTCATGGAATTATTCATCAGACCTCTTGTCCCTATACCCCTCAGCAAAATGGGGTTGCAAAGAGAAAGAATAGGCACATTATTGAGACTGCTCGCACACTTCTCATTGAATCTCATGTTCCGCTGCGTTTTTGCGGCGATGCAGTTCTCACATCTTGTTATTTGGTTAATCAGATGCCTTCATCTCCCATCCAGAATCAGATTCCGCATGAGGTATTGTTTCCCCAGTCACCCTTATACCTTGTTCCCCCTCGTGTTTTTGGGAGCACTTGTTTCGTTCATAACTTAGCTCATGGAAAAGATAAGTTAGCTCCTCGTGCTCTCAAGTGTGTCTTCCTTGGTTATTCTCGTGCTCAGAAGGGCTATCGTTGTTATTCACCTGATCTTCGTAGGTACCTTATGTCAGCCGATGTCACATTTTTTGAGTCTAAACCTTTCTTTACCTCTTCTGACCATTTTGACCATCTTGATATATCTGAGGTTTTACTTATACCGGCCTTTAGGGAGTACTATATCTCCTCCTTCACCTTTCGCTACAGAAGTCTTACCCATTCCAAACGTTGGAACATCTACTGTGGCTCCTCCTAGACTCCCTGCACAAGACACTCCACTCTTGACATATCATCGTCGTCCTCGCCCAGCATCCGGTCCGGTTGATTCACGTCCTGCACCTGACCCTGCTCCTACTGCGGACTTGTCTCTTCCGAAAGCACTTTGGAAAGGTATACGGAACACCCTTAATCCTAATCCCCATTATATCGGTTTAAGTTATCATCGTTTGTCATCACCCTATTATGCTTTTCTATCTTCTTTGTCCTCTGTTTCCATCCCTAAGTCTACATGTAAAGCATTGTCTCATCCAGGGTGGCGACAGGCTATGACTGACGAGATGTCTGCTTTACATACGAGTGGTACTTGGGAGCTCGTCACTCTTCCTTCAGGTAAATCTACTGTTGGTTGTCGTTGGGTGTATGCAGTCAAGGTTGGTCCAGATGGTAAGGTTGATCGTCTTAAGGCTCGTCTTGTGGCCAAGGGATATGCTCAGATATTTGGGCTTGATTATAGTGATACCTTCTCTCCCGTGGTTAAGATAGCAT
Source organism: Nicotiana benthamiana (assembly GCA_034376525.1). Lineage (NCBI taxonomy): Eukaryota > Viridiplantae > Streptophyta > Magnoliopsida > Solanales > Solanaceae > Nicotiana > Nicotiana benthamiana. Next base: position 47,025,207 of record CM067323.1, read on the forward strand.
CAGCCCGCTTTTTTCTCTCTATGGCTGCTGTTCGCCATTGGCTCCTGTATCAGCTGGACATTAAAAATGCATTTTTACACGGTGACCTTGAGGATGAAGTTTATATGGAGCAACCACCTAGGTTTGTTGCTCGGGGGAGTCTCGTGGCCTTGTATGTCGCTTGCGCCGGTCACTTTATGGTCTAAAGCAGTCTCCTCGAGCATGGTTTGGTAAGTTTAGCACTGTTATCCAGGACTTTGGCATGACTCGGAGTGAAGCTGATCACTCTGTATTCTATCGGCATTCTGATTCACGTCTCTGTATTTATCTAGTGGTCTATGTTGACGACATTGTTATTACCGGCAATGACCAGGATGGTATCACTAAACTGAAGCAACATCTCTTTCAACACTTTCAGACTAAGGATCTGGGCACATTAAAGTATTTTCTGGGTATTGAGGTCGCACAGTCTAGCTCAGGTATTGTGATCTCACAACGGAAGTATGCCTTAGATATTCTTGAGGAGACAGGAATGACAGGTTGTAAACCTGTTGACACTCCAATGGATCCGAGTTCTAAGCTTCTTCCAGGACAGGGGGAGCCTCTTAATGATCCTGCAAGATATAGGCGGTTAGTTGGTAAATTAAATTATATTACAGTGACAAGACCTGACATTTCCTTTCCTGTGAGTGTTGTGAGCCAGTTTATGGGTTCGCCATGTGATAGTCATTGGGATGCAGTTGTTCGCATTCTTCGGTATATAAAATCAACTCCAGGTAAAGGTTTATTGTTTGAGGATCGAGGCCATGAGCAGATTGTTGGATACTCCGATGCTGATTGGGCAGGATCGCCTTCTGACAGACGCCCTACTTCTGGATATTGTGTCTTAGTAGGAGGAAATTTGGTATCTTGGAAAAGCAAGAAACAGAATGTGGTTGCTCGGTCTAGTGTAGAAGCAGAATATCGAGCAATGGCTATGGCGACATGTGAGCTAGTTTGGGTCAAACAGTTGCTCAAAGAGCTGAAATTTGGTGATGTTAGTCAGATGGGACTTGTGTGTGATAATCAAGCTGCTCTTCATATTGCGTCAAATCCAGTGTTCCATGAGAGAACTAAGCACATTGAGATTGACTGTCACTTCGTCAGAGAAAAGATACTCTCGGGAGATATTGCTACAAAGTTTGTAAAGTCAAATGATCAGCTTGCAGACATTTTCACCAAGTCCCTCACTGGTCCTCGTATTAACTACATATGTAACAAGCTCGGTACATGTGATTTATATGCACCAGCTTGAGGGGGAGTGTTAGATATGTAAATAGTAGAACCCTAATCCAAAGTGTATTAGGAGTAGGTTAGGTTATGTGTATTATATATAGGGCTCATTGTATCATGTTTAATATCAAGATATATATTTTTCTCCCGTGCTTTCTCACAAACCAGTCTGGTGATATGCTTTTTCTGCTTATTTAGTTGTTAATCGATAAAGAAAATGTGTTTGCAAGGGGGGTTGTCCATTGTAGCCAAACAATATGTCCGATTGTTGTAATAATAATAATAACCACCCCAACAACCACAACAACAATAATAATTGATCAACCAAGGGTTAAAAATCTCTCATTGTCTTGAAAATTGAGCATAGGTTATGTGGGCGTGTTAATTTAACTATGTAATCACATGTAAGGATTGAGCTGTGTCAATTTTGCTTCTTTAAGCGCGTGCAGTTGTTGTGGTTGCCGACTTCCAGGTTCTACTCCCATTGTGACTGCTGCTTTTCAGAGTCTGTTTTCGGGTTATGAATTTGGTTTAGTTCTTGTATTGAAATTAAGAAAGGATTGCTTCCCTTTTTGGTAATTCTTAATAGTTCTGTTCTAGCCTTCTAGGCCACCCTGGATTATAGCATATTTTAAATTGTTGCTCTTGCTTTTCCTACAATGTGTCAAGTATTAGTTTGTTATAAGATTTGGAGAATAATCGTTTTAGTGTATGCATACATGTATATATAGATGTTGAAATGAAAGTACAGTGAGTTGTGTATTAATGCCAATATCGTACTGTCACACACATCGTACTGTCACACATACATCTAAAGATGTTTGTGTACTTCCTGTTTTCTTTTTCTTATACTTTTTGGTTCTGCTTTTATTATTATTCATGAAGTGTTGGAGTTATTTTAGATTAGTGTAACATCAACTTGTCATTTCAGGTGGATCATGCTAATATAAGACCACTTCAAGAGGGACCTGTCAACCCTTTGGTTGAAGCAGAAAAGATAGCTGAGGCCACAAAACAAGCTCTCAAGCGAAAGATAGCTCAAGCTGCAGCTAGTGATGTCCAATCGCGGAGTTTGCCAGCAAAGCTTCTCATTGATCCTAATGATCCAGAAGATGTGGTATGTTGAATATTAATTTTAGGGTTGTCTGTTGTCTTTTGTTACTTCAGAAATATGATTGGGGTGAAGGTCTGAATCTTGGGTTGATAGATAGGACAGGCTGTTTGTTGCGATCTATTTTGCTTAAGGGAGGCCTAATTTTCTTGAGATTAGCTCTGCACCATCTGTAGGCTGGGCTAGGTACTCTAGTCTCAAAGCAGTTTCATGTAGTCCAACATACTGAAAGTAAAAGTTAAAAGGCTTCATTAAAGCAGGGACTACGTGGTGACTAATCCACCTTTACTTGCTTTCACCTCTTGCCTTCTGTTGTTTCTTTATTTGCAAAAATTGTCCATCCTTAAAATTTTTTTGTTTTCTTCCCTGCTAATGACTCGTATCTTTATTCTTCATAGAAAGCTGCCAAACGTAAAAAGATTCATGCTTTCAAGTCTAAGGTGCGGATTGAGCAACTTGAGGTTGCTCAAAACAAGAGGCAAAACGCTTGGCAACAATTTCAATCAACTAAAGGTCAGACTAAGAAGGTATGCTGGTCACTTATTCTCAGGTTGATAACCTCATGTATGAATCACAATTTTAAGAGATTGTGCGTACCGTGTAATATGATGATTTCTCTTTCTATTGTATTTCTCACTTCTATCTTATCAAAAAAAAAAATATTTCTCACTAGAATCACATGCTTTTCGTGTTCATAAGCAACTCTATGATTTTACTCGTGTCTGTAAAAATCTGCATTTATTTGCAAAGTACTTCACATTGCTATTGGATATCTTTATCCTGTAGCTGTCTTCATTATTCAAAGTTGCATTTGGTCTTAAAGTAGTAGCCAGATCTGCGTGGCCCTACCACTTTTATCATTTTATTATTTCTAAAGCCTTTTAAGCTGCTGATATCTTATGTAATTATATTTCAGGTGGGATTTTTCTCTGGTCGAAAGCGTGAGAGTATCTTCAAGTCTCCAGAAGATCCTCATGGTAAGGTTGGTGTAACCGGAAGTGGCAAAGGTTTGACAGATTTTCAGAGAAGGGAAAAACATTTGCATCTAAAAGGCGCAAATGCTGAGGCTTCTGATGAATAGATGCTGGTCCCCATAGTTTTGCAAGACCATTGTCCATCTGCTGCCTAAGTTTAGGTGTCCTACCTATATGTATAAACAGATGTTCCTCCCCAATTTCATAACGTGATGCTGCATAGTAGGACTATAGGTGTTTATTTTCTTCATATGCGATTGTTAGAAAGTTATAAATCCTATGTTGGAAGAGCATGATTTTATGGATTAAAAATCAACCTCTGACGAATCTTAACTCTGATCCCCTTTGGATATATTCTTATCTACCTGGGCCTCGATTCTTCTTGAGCTAGTCTGCGTATACACTACCCTTCTCAGACCTAACCGGTGGGATGATACCGGGTTTTTTGTTGTTGTAGATCGTAGCTTGTAAGCTTTTATCAACCATTAAGGAACTGTGGTCATAGATGAGTAGAGGGTTGTTGCCTAATGAAGGCCTTCAATTGAGTTCATTTGTACAAAAGGAATAGAATGAGAATGAAGCATCGTAAGAGAAAAAGCAAATATAAGTATTGCATTGAAGGCCATTGATATATACAACTGAACATAAATGTTCCCTTGTAGTAATATTGACTGCAAAACAATTTAAATTTATATATAATGAAGGCATAAATAATTTTTGCATTATCTGCATAATTTAATTAGTTGTAGATGAGATCCGGCCTTATTTTTGTAGGTTATTAAGCCCTTTTTTTAAGGACCATAAACTGTAGTTATCTTCTTTTATCACCAGGTTGTGTAAAAAAAAAGTTTAAGATAGTGTAAAACAAAAAACAAATGTATACTTCTTTATCTATAAAACTTGAATTCATTCACACAATTGTCACGACGGCATTTTCAACAATAAAAGCTCGATTTCCTCTTTGATTTGAAGTAAATTGTGCAGATTAGCCTTCTATTTGCCGTTGGATAGGTTGTTTCAGCTTCCACTCTGCAAGTTCCTTTATTTCACAAGCTGAAAATGCCCTTAATTTGATGGTGACATATAATGAAATATACAAATACATGATCATAGAACACGCTTAAATGGGAAAGGTAGCGTAGAACATTACTTCATAAAAAGTACTTCCCTCTACTTCTAGGCTAGGTTTATCCATTCCATAAAAGAAAAGAGAATGATAGTAATAATTGAAAGAATTAAGTCATATCAATACCAGTTGTATTACAAGAAGCTATGATACATATGATGACCAAAAGGATGTAACCAAATATTTTTTTTAATAAAAAAAGAATAATGTATGGAGGGGCCATTGTCACCCTTTTAGTTAACATATTAATGAGCAATGAAGCAGTGGTTTATAAGAGGGAGGGCCTATCTCCAACATAAAAAACATGTCTCAGACATGTTTCTTTGGAGAAGAGAGGAAACAACAGTATAATGAAGACATCATCTTCAAAATCTTACTAGATTTTCTATTGGAGTAATCTATGTCTGTCCTTTTCCTTTCACCACCAAAAAAAAAAGAAGCCCCACTATGCCCTTTTCACTTACTCTTTTTGTCTTATGCATTTTTACTTTCATTATGTTCCATGAATATGCCCCACATAGCAGTTTTTAGACTTACTAAAAAAAAGTTACCCATATTTATTGAATGAGTAAACGAGCGTGAGTAAGTTTATTGTACTTGCTTTCTGTTACTTGTCATTCAAAAGCGAATGAATAGGTCCACAATTTTCTGCATGATTGAGGAAGTGATGCTTGATGTAGTAGAGAAATTAAATACATTGAATCTTGTAAATGGAAAGCTACCTAATTCTTCAAAGCCAGAGGCTCGTGGCCGGAGACCGAAGACTAGAAGAACCTTTGAAAAGGGGACCTCCTTTTTTCATCAAAATATATGCAACTTCAAAACTGTTTGATACAATCAAATAAAATTGTTTTTATTTCAGTGTAAGTTTTATGCATGGAGGGTGTTAAAAATATTCATATAATTATATATAAATTTCTATGTTAAGTATTACTCCCTCAGGTCTGACTTTAACAATTTGTTTGGATGATTTTTATGTATCGTGTTTCATAATGTATTGTATTGTTTTAATGTTATAATGTTTGGTAGGGGCGGATTTACATGGCCTCCAGCGGTGTCACGGGACACCGCTTCGTCAATTTTTATATATATATATATATATATATATATATATATATAAATAATAAGTAAAACTGAAATATAAGATAAAACAAATAAAAGTGACACCTCTTGCAACAAAATAGTTCAGTACTCTAGTGGTTGATAGCTTCCTTCTTGATGTAAGAGGTCTTGGGTTCAAACTCCACTGATATTTGGATAGATAGTACTGTTTTCTATCGTTTCAGGCTGTCATGCACCAATAATATTAACAGTAAATTTGCAATATCATAAAGGAGAAGTTTTATTTTGTATCTCATACAACTTACACTAGTTGCATTGGGCTCCTTTTTGTATCACAAATTTGTGGACCCCAATCTTACACTTCTGGGTCCACAAAAATATGAGTTCACAAAACTGTGAGACAAAAAAGTTGCCTCGTACAAATAGTGTAAGTTGTATGAGACAACAAATTAAAATTTTTCAGAAAAAAGTAAGGTATGAGGTAGAATTATTATATAAAAAGATAGAGTAAGGATAAAATAAGATTATTCAATAATATAGAAGCAAGATGAGAGAGAGAAAAAGGGAACAATGTAACCACACCAAATCAGTCGTCGCGCTTTTCGTCGTTACATAACAACGAATTTAACGATGTAATATAATAAAATTTAAGTGGCAATAAAATACAACAAACATGTAACAACCATCCAAACAAGCTGTGAGTAATTCTATGGTCTTCTTTTGTGCTTCATAATATTTGATTTTTTTCAGATATTAAGAAACAATTAACTTCTTCTTTCCAAAGTTACCTTTGAAGTAAAAAGCCTAGAAAGTAGTTTGTTATATTTTTAATAAGCAAATTAAAGTTAATATGATTGATTTCATTATTAATTAATTAATACTAAAATATGAATTCCTTAAAACGTGTAAATAAAAATAAAAAAATCACTTAAAAGTTGACCGGAAAGAGCATTGCTAGCAAAAGTTAACCTACACTGCTAATGTAACATATCTTGCACTGAGAGTACATATAACTTGGAAATAAAGGTTTCATATAACCAACCAATAGCCTGATTACGTCCATGATTAATGTTTTTTTTAGACATTTACATGTTGTAATCACCTAAGTAGAGTTATATGTATATATCATCATTGCCATAGGCAGCTTAGAGAATTTAGAGAAAATTATTTCCCTACAAGTACATAGTAATTCCATTAATTAATTATGCTATACTATCATCTCCAACAACTTTGGAATTAAAATTTTGCTGTATGGTTGCTGATGTAGTTTGATTTTTGGAATACCATGTAGCCCAAAACAGATAGTTGAAGAAGTTGAGAAAGCTCAGCACTGCCAGCAACCAATAGAAAAGATCAAGTCTGTCTTTGTTGAGATTATTGCCACTAAGCCAGCCACCATGTGATGAATTTGAAGTGATCTTATTTACTAAAGAAACGAGAACTGAGCTTAAATAAAAGCCAAATGAATATGAGCAATAAGTAATGGCTGTTAAAAAGGATTGCATCCCTTTTAAAGATTGTTTGTAAAAGAACTCAATAAGTCCAACTGCAGTGAGCATTTCAGATAATCCAAAAATCAAGAATTGCGGGGTTATCCAAAATATTGATATGGTTTTATTTTCGTTCACTGCAGAAATTCTCCGTTTGTTTTCCATCAAGGCTGCTGATACCATGGAGAAAGTCGCGATAAATAGGCCAAGACCTATACGTTGCAGAGGGGTGATACCTGTTGAGACGATATAATATAAATAATTTAAATTGTCTGACTGATTAAAAGTTTAAATAAAATGCTCACGTATTTCAATAATACCTGAATCATGACGGGTGAATTTTCTCGCGAAAGGGACGAAAAAAGTGTCATAGAGAGGGACTATGAAGATTAACAATATGTAAGGAATTGATTGAAGTGAAGCTGGAGGGATATGGAAATTTTTAGTTAGTTTAGTGTTCATGGCACTTCCTTGTTGGACTGAAAAAGTTTGAAGTTGTGCTAAAATGGTATTGAAAATTATAGTGCAAGCAAATATGGGAATGACTGAAATTAGGATCTTCACTTGCTCTACTTGTGTTATTGTGCAATGTCTCCATTGACTTATCTCTTTTGTATTATTTCCATCTTGCACTTTTATACAAGCCTTGTCCAAAAATCTGAAAATAGAAGGATGAAAAAAAAGGTTCTCTACATAATTAGTAAACTATGATTACAATTATGCCTTAAAATTAAAGTAACAATAAATTCCTATATCTGAACGTAATTTTATATCTTAATTAAGTCCACCAGATAAGTGTCATGTTTGACCATGACTTCGACTCGAGCCATCCAGCCCCCAGTGGCCTTGCCATGGACAGAATGTTGGCGTTATCCAACAAGTGCTAATAACATATGTACTTCTAAATAATTCATTACACCATCACGTTACCTAATAAATAACTATATATTGTCTATAGGTTATATCGTCCAAAGGACTCCTCAAATTATAGGTACGTACCTGAATCTATTGGTGTGAGAAAGAATACCAATATTATCATGAGACAATGTGGGAGTGACATTCTTGATGGTGTGGGTCCCGTGAAGCATACCTGCATCTGATGGTGAAATATGCTTTCTGTTTAAGAATGCAGCCACCAAAACCTGCCATTTACCATAAATATATTATAAGAATAGTTAAGACCACTTTTTCAATAGTTTTTTAAAAGATATTTTTATTATTATATTGGGATGGTTTTTTCTTTCTTTGTGGGGTTGGAAAAAAATAGATTCAGGATTTAAAATTTATGAATTTATCTTAAGTTACTAATATACAATATAATAACTACAAGTTTACTGTTAAACATTTATAAATATTTAATATAATTTTTAACACATATATATGATCTGAGTTCACATAAAGACATAGTTTAGATGATATATCCACCTGTGGTTGGGGGTGACGAGGACTAGTAGAAGATGCCAAATTCTCCGACATATGATTAAATGGAGGCCTTAATAATGATGAATTATATTAGAGCTCTTTCCTAGAACATGATTCAGAAGATGACACTTGCATATCTATGTTATTTATATAATTGAGAAATATATATAGAGAGGGATTACTTTAATGTTGTCGGCGAAAGAGAACAAGATTGCATTAGTATATAATTGTAGGATTCACAAAAAGAAAGGGAAAAGAAGTTAGAACTAGCATTCAAAAAAAAAAAAAGAAAATGGTAGCCAACCCATTTCTAGATCGTCATTATTAGACATCCTAGAATAATGCAAGTAATATTAAAAGGAGAACAAAAGTCAAACATGAAAGATAGAATATAAAATATATACAAAATTGAAAACCTGTTACTCGTTCCTAGATTATACGTAGAGTTTAAGTTTTATATGCTGATAACTGTTACTCGTTCCTAGATTATATGTAGAGTTTAAGTTTTATATCCTGATAGTATAAAAAATATTAATACTATAAGATCACTTTTAAATTAATTATGAATAAATCTCTATACCAAGCATTAAAATTAAATACAAATCTGTTACGTATAATATATTAAACCATACTAAAGGGCCGCCGGTGTACTAATGCATCACTATGCGCGGCAGTGGTGGAGCCAGAAATTATACAAAGGGGTGTCGAAAAAAAAAATTGCTACTATGGAGAATGAAACTTGCAACCTTCTATAATTTTTGACACCCCTTAACCATTGAACTAAAAGTTTGCCATGTGTCAAGGGTTGCAAGACCTTGTAAATATTCAATTTTTAAGAAAAAAAACCTAAAATACTTATCTACACAGTGTTATTTTCCGGCGAAGGGGTATCGGACCCTTGAGTAGGGGTGGCTCCGCCACTGATGCGCGAAGTTCGGGGAAGGGCCGGATCATACCATAAAAGTACATTGTACGCAGCCTTACTCTATATTTTTGCAAGAGGCTATTTTTATCGCCCGAACTCATGACCTCCTAGTCATATGACAACAACTTTAGTACGCCAAGCTCCCCTTCATATTATTAAACCAAGCTGATCGTGTAAAAAAAAATATTAAAAGGAAAACTGAATTAATTTTACCTGTGCAATGGGAGTGAAAATGCTTCCTTGAGGAGGTTTATTTCTGTAAAAAAGAGTGCCAGCAACTAAGGTAATTAATCCCAAAGCCATAGCAGCAGCAGAGACACCAAATCCAACATCCATTCCAGAATGTGTTTGTACCCAAACAAGAAGTGTAAGAGCAATGAGTTCACCCATTGAGAATGCAAAATAAGCAGCATTGAAATATCTGGATAATTGCTTTGACTGCTTTTGATGGTTAAATTGGTCAGCACCATGAGATATCATATTTGGTTTCACACAACCACTCCCTAATGCCACCAAATACAATGCCACAAAGAATATTAAGGCTTTGAAACCCTTTGCTTCCTCACATAATTGGTCTCCATTATCAGTACTTAGCATGTTGTTGCATTTTGGTGGTTTTAGCTGTGGAAGATGAGCTTGCAGTGATAGTAATATGAAACCCTACATACACAAGTGAGAATAAATTATACCTTTTATACAGTGACCGTGTAAAGGATTCTTACAGTGTTAAGTTAAAGAAGATAGAAAAAATGACATTGTATAGTTGTTTCTCAAAATAATAGCAGAAAAAATGAATAAATTTCATAGTAACCTAGAAAAATTGAATAATAACGTGCTATAATCGGTCAAATTGTACTGATAGTGTAAACTCAGCGTATATAACTTGCAACTAAAAAATTACCCTCTTGCTTTGAAGAATATTTTTTTTCCCCATTTTATAAATTATTCTGAAGTGGTTACAAGTATGTTTAACCTAACCAAATATTAAACGAGCAAAGAGTATTCTATTTAGACTCGTTTCTCAGAACATGATGCCGAAACCATTAGGCGATAATATTGCTCGTACTCTTAGAAAATGTTGCTAGATGTGTATGAAATCTTTTAAATTTAACGTATTTTTGAACAATTCGACACGAGCGCGATAACTTTTAACATAGGTGGTATCAAAGGAACTAATTTCGCGTCCAACTAAAATTAATGATTCATGTTTTACACAGACAAAACACATTCAATTAATACGTCTTTTTCTGTTGTTACAGTGTGCATGATAAAAAAATAATATTGAAAGAGACAAAAAGAGAGAATATTTATAAAAAGGAAAAGATGGTAGTAAGTACCGAAAGTTCGACAAAGGCGAAGATGAGGAGGGTCCAAAAGGAACCAAGATAAGAGTCAGAGAGATAGCCTCCAAGCAGGGAGAGGATAAAGACGGTCCCTATAAAGTTGGTCACTATATTTGCTGATTTTGACAATGAAAAGTGCATCTCATTTATCAAATATGTTATCAGGTTGTTCCCTACTGCTGCTATTCCCATTATCTCAAATCCTTGCAACCCTGTATATATTGTATTTCATTCCATACATATATATGTCAGAACGAATTCAGTTTATGTTGTAAAAGATTACCAGACCACCTTAAAAAATATTTACAAGTGAAAAGAATGGACATTGGGCCTAACTCAACCCCAAAAGCTAGCTTATGAAGTGAGAATTGCCCAAGCCATATAAGGAGACCAAAATCCATTCTTTTCATGGTATCAGAGCCAGGCCCATCCCAATTATTGTTACCGATGTTGGGCCCCCATTTATGTTGTCTACGCTCGAGAGATCTGGGCGTGAAGGAGGGTGTTGAGTTGTCCCACATCGGAAGGATTTGAGGTCCTTGGTCTCCTTATATGGCTTGGACAATCCTCACTTCATAAGCTAGCTTTTGGGGTTAAGTTAGGCCCAATATCCATTCTTTTCAACAAGTAACAGCTTTAACTAAAAGTGACATTGATAACCTTGAAAATAAGGCATATTAGTTGCTACAACATAAAATACAATAATGATACAAAAACTCTTTACAGTATTCGCGTACATAACTTAAATACAATCTGAAGTTCAAACTAAATTAAGTATTGTGAAACATATAACACAAAATAATAGTTGCACAACATAACCATCCAGTGGCGGAGGTAGGTATGGTAAAGGAAGTTTAATTGAATCTCCTTTGTCGGAAAATGATTTTTGGTATATGTATATATATAACTTGTTGGATCCAGTTTATATAGAGAAAATTCTTTTACTATAGTGTATTTTGAGTCCCTTTACTGAAATTTCGGCCTCCAGCTACTGCAACCATGTGTTAAGTGTCATAAATGATATGCATCCAAGAGGGAGAAATAAAACCTGCATAGACTAGTGACATTTTCTAAAAAGAAAAAAGATAAATAATTGACCACAAATTAAAAACTACCCATGAAAGAAAAACAAGAGCAAACTTCAAGAAAAAGAGAAGAAATAAAAGGATGAGGGAAAAGGGAGTTAATATACCAAGAACAAAAGCAGCAGCTTTCATTCCTCCATGTTTAATGGAGTTCGAAGGTCTTCCTCTCCAATCAACACTATTAGTCTCAGCTTCAAAAATGTTGTTATCTCCTTTTTCTCTGCCTCTCTCCATCTCCATTTTTTCTAAAACTATCTCTCTGCTTGTTTTCCTGTATTTTTCTTTATTTTCAAGACAAGAAATTAACTTATAATTAAAAAGAAAGAGAGACAGTAGCTAGGCAGCCTAAGCTCTTCCTGGTTTTGTCAGCACAGTTTAACAAAACTTAGAAGAGGGTTGTATGTATTGCTAATAATGCTGAAAATGAGGTAAGTGGCTCTCCTATTTATAATACTTAAAAAATATCTATATAGTATTACCTTTCTTTCAATACCAACCTTTGTTGGATAGTGAGTGTGAGACAAACATTCACCACTCCCCTGTAGTTATCGAGTCAACACCACTTTCTGCTTCTATTAAAATAAAATACATGGATACAATTAAAAAAAATACACAATCAATATAGTTTCAGCAACAATATAACTAGTAATATCTTTATGTTTTTTCCAGGATAATATATAACATGCCAGTCTAAGTTTTTTTTTTGGCCAAATAATACTTTTTTTTATTATTAAGATTTTTGGCCAAACTTTTAAATGATAGAAAAACTATTTTTAGTAAAAGCAAAAATAATTCTTGAGTAGTAGAAAAAAGTAATTTCTTTCCAAAAATACTTTTAAGAAAATAACATAAAAAAATACTTTATAAAAACTTTATCAAACACTAACTGTTGTTCAAAAATGTTTTCAAATTAATTATCCAAATATATACTGCTTCTCATCAAAAGTACTTAACTGAAAAATATTATTCAAAATAAACTAATTTTCAAAGTTTGGCCAAAGAGAGTATAACTAATGTCTGTCAAAAAAAAAATGATTTGCGTAGATGACTTTGAGATGACTTGGATATGGTTAAAAAGTTTATGTTATCAAATATCAATGTGTAAAAGTTACACTCTTTTGTATTTTCTGCTACCTAGCTCCTAGTTTTAACTGATCTTTCTATAGACTATACATCCTTTTTTTTCTTTTTTCTTTTTGGGGTCGGAGGGAGGTTGTTCCAAAATGGAGGTCATTTTTTGGTCAACAAGACAGATATATGTAATTTTTAGTCAGCAATAACAGATATATGCAATTTAATAATCCTTGTGTTGTTGTAAAATTATTTTCAAGGATAATCTAAGTCATGCTTATCCTCAAATTTCATCTTTGCGAAGAGCAATTACATACTCTCTATTCGAAGTTGTTTATCAATAATACTGTTTAACTCAAAGTTATCATATATTTTATCAGCATAAAACAATCAAAATAAATCAAGGGCTAATCATAGCGGATTGTAATAAATCAATGGACCAAGTGAAATAAACGAAAATCAAGTGTTTGGAATAAAGGAGAAATGTGTAAAGAGCTTTTATTGATAATATTGATTTGGTCTACCTCTCCATTCAGAGCCTCGCAATGGTGTTCTCCTTTTCTCGGGAACAGTGAAGAAGAAGAATGAGCAGCCCCTTTTCTAGGGTTCATTCTCTTAGTATTTATAGCTGTAAGCTTTATGAGCTGGCGATAAGTGGCCGTGACCACGTTAAGGTTCCGCCCTTATGATGGCGGATGGGCCGTAGCCTTGTTGATCGAGCTGGATGACTATTGGATACCATGATTAATAAGTGGTCATACCACTTATTAATCAAAAATTAGCTTAAGATGGAATTAATTTATTTAATTATCATGGAGTCGGATTCTGACCCATACAGTTAGTCCCTTTGCTTATTGAGGTCGTGCCTTGACCGAGCTCGATGAGCGGATTTCATCGAATGCAGTTTGAGAAGTTCGAATCCAGTTTGATCTGAACTGGATAATTCTTCTCGTGGATCTTCAGCTGCCTCAAAGCATAGGCTATGACTCTGCCATCCCGCATCAATACTGCGCCAAGGTCAATACAGGAAGCATCACAATAAACGGTATAAGTCCCTGATCCCGTGGGCAAAATCAATACAGGTGCCGTAGTCAGAGCTGTCTTGAGCTTCTGAAAGCTCGCCTCACACTCATCTGACCACCGGAACTAGGCATCCTTCTGGGTCAATCTGGTCATCGGGGCTGCAATAGATGAAAATCACTCCACGAACCGACGGTAGTAACTTGCTAACCCCAAGAAACACTGGATATCTATTGTTGATACTGGTTGCGGCCAGTTCTTGACTGCCTCAATCTTCTTCGGGTCCACCTGAATACCCTATACTGAAACAACGTGACCCAGGAATGCAACAGAATTCAACCAGAACTCGCACTTAAAAAACTTGGCGTATAACTGACTATCCTTCAGAATCTGAAGAACCACTCTGAGGTAATTCAAATAGGGCCTGAAAACTCGGTTCATCAACTCCGTAAATGCTGCTGGGGCATTGGTCAACCCAAATGACATGACAAATAACTCATAATGCCCATACCGAGTGCGAAACACTGTCTTAGGGACATCACACGGCCTAATCCTCAGATGACGACAACCAGATCTCAAATATATCTTTGAATACACCTTAGCACCCTGAAGCTGGTCGAATAAATCGTCAATACTCGGCAATGGATACTTGTTCTTTATCGTCACCTTGTTCAATTGCCGGTAATCAATGCACATCCTCATCGACCCATCCTTTTTCTTCACAAATAACACCGGCGCACCCCAAGGCGATACGCTGGGTCTAATGAAACCCTTATCAAGAAAATCCTGCAGCTGCTCCTTTAACTCTTTCAACTCTGGCGGGGCCATGCTATATGGCGGAATGGAAATGGACTGAGTGTCCGGAGCCAGATCAATACAGAAATCAATATCCATGTCGAGCGTCATGCCCGGTAGGTCTGAAGGGAAAACCTCGGGGAACTCCCTAACAATAGGAATAGAATTGATAGATTGGACCGCTGCACTGGAGTCGCAAACATACTCCAGATATGATGGACACTCCTTCTCGACCATGCGTCGAATCTTAACATATGACATAATACTGCGGGTGGCATGATTTGGGGTCCCTCTCCACTCTAGCCGGGACAAATCTAGCAAAGCCAAGGTCACGGTCTTGGCGTGACAATCCAAAATAGCCTGATACGAGAACAACCAATCCACCCCCAATATAACGTAGAAGTCTACCATATCTAAGAGTAATAAGTCAACACAGGTCTCAAGACCCTCAAATACTACCACCCAGGAAAGATGCACTCGGTCGACCACTATAGAATTACCCACCGGTGTAGATATGTAAACAGGAACACTCAAGGCATCGTTAGACATAACCAAGTACGGTGAAAAATAGGACGACACATATGAATACGTGGATACAGGGTCAAATAGCACTGAAGCACCTCTATCACATCCCAGAATAGTACCTTTGATGATAGCATCAGAAGACTCAGCCTTTGGCCTGGCTTGAAAAGCATAACACCGGGGCTGGGCCCTACCTCCTTGAACTATGTCTCTGGGACGATCGGCTACTGGCTGACCCCTGCCTCTGGCGGTTCGAGCTCCACCTCTATGATCCCTACCTCCACCTCTATGCCCTCTACCCCTGCCTCTAGCTGGTTGGGCGGCTTGTGGATCACGTGCTGCCTGAATCATGGGACGAGGACCCTACAAGTGAGAGCTGTCAGATGCTCGAGGGGAATACCTGGCAATATGTCTCGTGTCTCCACACGCGTAACAAGTCCTCGGCTGCTGAGGATAATGAGTGGTGGTGTGCTAATAGGTGCTGGTGATTGGATGGAAAGTTGCTGGTCAGAATACTGCAGCTGGGAACCACGACCACATGTAGTACCGTGTCAAACCTGTAGGGCTGACTAAAAGGGCCTCCGAGGATGTCCTCTACCATATGAATCCATAGATCCAGATGAGGTACCACCAAACCTACCAGAACGACGAGGCCTCTTATCTGACCCCTAACCACCTCCTTGTGCAAATTCCATCTCTATCCTGTGGCCCGTATTGGCCGCCTCCTGAAAAGAAATATCACTCCTGGATCCCATAGCCATCTGGAGTCGGATCGGCTGAATCAACCTATCAATAAATCTCTGCACCCTCTCCTTCTTGGTGGGAAGTATAACAATATCATGGCATGCTAGATGAATCAAGCGAGTCTCGTACTGTGTGACTATCATAGTACACTAATAAGGACGCACAAACTGCCTCCGTAGAGCCTCTCGCTCAGTCACTGGGAGAAAATTCTCCAAGAACAACTCTGCAAACTGGTCCCAAGTCAATAATGGCGACCCTGCTGGCCTGCATAAACAATAGTCCCTCCACCAAGTCTTGGCGGAACCTGCGAGCTAAAAGATGATGAAGTCGACCCCATTAGTCTCCATAATACCCATAGTCCGGAGAACCTCATAACAGCTGAATAAGAAGTCTTAGGAGTCCTCTATAGGAGGACCACTTAAGGTGGTGGTGAAGAGAACCTATCAAGCCTCTACAAAACATCCGTGGACATCTCGCATCATCGCGGTCTGAGCTGGAATACCCGACTGAGCTACCACAGCTAGCTAAACCGCTGGAACCTAAGCCGGAGGAGCTACCTACTCCGGAATACGCGTAGTGGGAGTTTAAACTCCTCCCCCAGCCTGAGATGTGGCTGGTGCTACAGGAAGCAAACCCGCTCTAGAGACGCTCTCCATAAAGTCTATCAGTCAGACCAAAGCGTCCTAAAGTACCGGAGGGGCTATAAAAACCTCTAGGACCTGAGCTGGGAGCACTAGAGCTGCTGATACTGGAACCTCCTCATCATAGTCAACATGAGGCTCCACCTCTGGGACTGTTGCTCGGGGCTGAGCGCTGCCCTAGCCCCAGCCTCGCCCTCTGCCCCTGATAGGAGCTACTATTGGGGGCTCGAGCTGCTGCGTGGTAGAAGAGGAAACACGTGTTCTCGCCATCTGCGAAAGAATAGAGTAGTACGACAATTAGTATTGAGAAACAGAATCGCACGACAAGAAAGAACAAAGTGAAATTTTCTAACTCTGTAGCCTCTAGGGGATAAATACAGACGTCTCCGTACCGATCCCTCAGAGTCTATCGAGTTTGTCTGTGAGTTATGAGACCAATGTAACCTATGCTCTGATAACAACTTGTCAAGACCCGAATTCCCCACCATCGGGAGTCGTGATGGCGCCTACTATCGGAGCTAGGCAAGTCAAACATCCAAACATTTTTCTGATGACATTTTACAATATAAATAAATGGAAGCAATTAAATAAAAGCGGAAGATATTAAAACTGGTATATCTGAAATCTAAATGCGGAAGTTGAAACACATTTCTATCCAGAATCTGGTGTCACTAGCTCACGGACTGCTAAAGAGTGCTATGAACAAGTCTGAATAGGAAAATACATAATGTTTGTCTCAGTACAATGAAAACAAACGGAAAATATGGAAAGGGACTCCGACCTGCGAATGCCAGCTAGGCTACTTTATAAGTCCCAAGACTGAATGCAGCTCCCGATCAATACACTACTATTGTGTTCCAAAAGCTGCTTAGGTACCGTAATCTATGCAAAAAGCACAAAAGTGTAGCATCAGTACAACCGACCCCATGTACTAGTAAGTGCCTGGCGGCGAAGTAGTGACGAGGCTATACAGGACCTATCAAAAACAACCCGTGCAGATATAGATACAGAGGCAACGAAAATAACAACAGACAACATCAACCAAAAAGGGGAAGGGGGCATGCTTGGGGGAGATACAGTGAAACAGATAAACAGATACAACAACGAAACTATATCAATGCCATAGCTCATATATAAGTGGTCGGCGTACCACACGATCCCATTTGATAGTTGATAAGTGGATAGTGTGCCACACGATCCCATTTCATATTTCATAAGTGGAGGGCGTGCCACACGATATACATTCATAAGTGGTCAGTGTGCCATACTATCCTATTTTATAACTCATAAGTGGACGACGTGCCACACGATCCCATATCATAGTTCATAAGTGGACGTGCCACACGATCCCATTTAATAGTGAATAATACATATATTCTTTCTAAAGGAGACCTCATTAGGGAAGTTCAACAACATAATGATTTAACCCGGCAAGGGTACAACTAACAGCCCAAATATCCTGATAAGGGAGCAACAAAACTAGTAGACTACGTGTCCCGGCAATGGGAAAATCACAACACTTTCTCTTTTAATCACTTCTTTCGCAATTATCAAATTCTAATTCGAGAAAACGCTCCAATAATATACCAATCGCAATTCTTCCTCAACCGTTCACATTATATGAAGCTTAGCAATTAGATAAGAAAGTTTTTTCACAAATTCCAGATCAAACACATTTAAGACCCATGGTCATGCTAGAATCTGAAGTATTGATAACCGTCACCATGCCTATACACCGTACTCCTCATTTAGCAATTAGCAAATAATATCCTAATACTATTCCCTCTAACCAAAGTTAGAACAAACACTTACCTCAGTCCAAGAATAGCAATCAACTCTCTAATACCACCTTTCCTTTACAATCTAACTCTGAAACAATAATATCTAGGCATAATCAATTCAATAATATCAATAAAGGCTCAAAAACAAAATACCATAGCCTAGAAATGAAGTCCCTATCATTCTTCCAAAAATACCAAAATTCGACCTCAGGCCCATATGGTCCAAACTCAAGGCTCGGACCAAAACCCATTCATCCATAACCCTGCAAGTTTAATTATATAATTTATTTCAAGATTCGACCCCAAATTGAGGTTGAATCACCCAAAATTCCCAAAACCTCAACTCTACCCAAAAACCCCCAATTTCTACTTTGAATTCATGATTAGGGCTAGGAATAGTGATTAGTGGAAGAAATTAAGAGGGAAGGAAGTTAAGAACATTTACCTAAGAAGCTTAGAAGAAAGAAGCTCTTCAAAATCGCCTATGGAGTGATATGGAGAGGAGTTCGTGTGAAAATGATGAAACATCCCATAATGGGTTCTGTTTTGGGAGATTTAGATCACTGGGCATTTTTGGTCTATGCGATCGTGGGGCAACTGGTGCAATCGCATAGAGGAGTGGGAAGTTAGCTTATGCGATCACAGAAGGGGTCATGCGATCGCATAGAAGAAAGGGAAGCCAAAATTTCGGGTGAGGCCTAATGCTGTGCGATCGTGTAGAAGGAAATGCGATCGCATTGAAGAGACTGTCCAAACTATGAGATAGTGGGGGAGCTTATGCGATCGCATAGAAAATATTTGGGACGCTTGAAGAGGACTCTATGCAATCGCAGGATTGGTAATGCGATCGCAGAGAACAAAATCCCCGAACACCAAAAATAGCATTTCTGCAAGAACTCTAAGGCCAAAAACACCCCGAACCACCTCTGAAACGCTTCCGAGCCCTCAGGGCTCCCAACCAAACACACATACCTACTCAATAACATCCTACAACCTTACTCGAGCGGTCAAATTGCCAAATTAACATCAAAATCAATTAATCAAACCTCAAAATCATCATTTTTTATTCTAGTTTCATAAACTCTCAACTTTAGATATTTAGGTCCGAAATATATCAAACGACGACCGATTTCGACAAACTTCACATAAAGCGCTTAACATATATTTAAGGCCCATACCGGGCGTCGGAACCAAAGTACGGGCCTGATTCCTATATTTTCTAACTCATTTTCATTTCAAATTTTCATATTATTTTCAGAAAAATAATTTCTTTAAAAAATTCATTACTCGGGCTTGGGATCACAGATTTTGATTATGAAAATACGCACGAGTATTGTATTTTTCTACGGGCTCTCCGGGACCATCACATTGCGGGTCCGGGTGCGTTTACCCAAAATATTGATCGAAGTCAACTTTTAACAATATTAATATCAAAATTCATCAAATGTTCTACATAATTCACATATTTTAACATAAAAGCTTTCTGGCTACGCGCCCGGACTGCACACGCAATTTGAGGCAATTAAAAGTGAGGTTTTCAAAGCCTCAGAAGCACGAAAAAGGAAGAAATCTGGTAATGAACCTTTGGGTCGTCACATTCTCCATCTCTAAAACAATCATTCGTCCTTGAACGGACAAAAGAAAGAAGTACCTGAGTCGGGGAATAAATGAGGATAACGGCTCCGCATATCAAACTCGGACTCCTAGGTTGATGCCTTAGGAGGCTGACCTACTGAAGGAAAAATCTTCGACCTCAACCGTCGAACCTACCAGTCTAAAATAGCCACCGAATCCTCCTAATAAGACAGATCCTTGTCCAATTGGACATTGCTGAAATCAAACATATGGGATGGATCGCCGTGATACCTCCGAAGCATGGATACATGAAAAACTGGATGCACGGCTGACAAGCTAGGCGGCAAGGCAAGTCTATAAGCCACCTCTCCCACACGATCAAGAATCTCAAATTGGCCAATGAACCTAGGGCTAAGATTGCCTTCTTCCCGAATCGGATCACACACTTCATAGGCGACAGTTAGAGCAATACTCGTTCACCAACCATGAAAGCAATATCTCAGACATTGCGGTCTGCATAACACTTCTACCTAGACTGAGCTGTCGGAAGTCTGTCCTGAATGATCTTGACCTTACCCAAGGTCTATTGAACTAGATCTGTACCCAATAACTGAGCCTCTTCCGGCTCAAACCGTCCCACTGGACATTGCCTACCATATAATGCCTCATAGATCTATCTTAATGCTGGACTGGTAGTTGTTGTAGGAATACTCTGCTAAAGGCAAGAACCGGTCCCATGAGGCTCCAAAATCAATGACATAGGCTCGGAGCATATCCTCCAATATATGAATTGTCGGCTCGGACTGTCCATTTGTTTGAGGATGAAATGTTGTGTTCAATAGAACCTGGGTGCCCAACTCCTATTGAACTACTCTACAGAAGCACTAGGTAAACTGCATACCCCGGTCCGAAATGATAGATACCGGCAGCCAATGAAGGCGAACAATCTCTCTGATGTAGAGCTCGGCTGACCTCTCTAAGAATAAGTGGATACAACAGGAATAAAGTGTACTGACTTGGTCATCGTATCAGCAATGACCCATATAGTATCAAACTTCTTCCGAGTCACCGGAAGTCCAGTAACAAAATCCATAGTAATGCTCTCCCACTTCTACTCGGGAAACTCAATCCTCTGAAATAAACCACCGAGCCTCTGATGCTTTACTTAACCTGCCGACAATTCAAACAACGAGCCACATATGCAACAATATCTTTCTTCATTCAGTGCCACCAATAGTGTTGCCTCAAATTGTGATACATCTTCGCGGTGCCCGGATGAATATAATACCGAGAACTATGGGCCTCCGCTAAGATCAACTGCAGAATACCATCAACATTAGGAACACAAACTCGCCCCTGCAATCTCAATACACCATCGTCTCCCAAGGTCACTTTCTTGGCACCTCCATGCTGCACCATGTCTCTCAGGACACACAAATGGGGATCATCAAACAGCCACTCATGGATACGCTCCAACAACGACGAACGAGCGACCGTGCAAGCTAACACCATGTTAGGCTAAAAAATATCCAACCTCACAAATTGATTGGCCAAGGCCTGAACGTCCAAGGCAAGAGGTCTCTGGATGACTGGAATATACCCAAGGCTACTCATGCTGCCAGACTTCCTACTAAATACATCGGCCACCACATTGGCCTTCCCCTTGTGGTATAAGATAGTAACATCATAGTCTTTCAACAACTCCAACCACCTCATCTGCCTGAAATTCAACTTCTTTTGCTTGAACAAGTATTGAAGGCTCTTGTGATCTGTGTACACCTCACACGTCACACCATATAGATAATGCCTTCAAATCTTCAAAGCATGAACAATGGCTGCCAACTGATCATGAACTGGATAATTCTACTCGTGGATCTTCAGTTGCCTCGAAGCATAGGCCATGACTCTGCCATCCTACATCAATACTACACCAAGCCCAATACAGGAAGTATCACAATAAACGGTATAAGGCCTTGATCCCATGGGCAAAACCAATACCGGTGCCGTAGTTAGAGCTGTCTTGAGCTTCTGGAAGCTCGCCTCGCACTCATCTGACCACCTGAGCTGGGAACCTTTCTAGGTCAATCTGGTCATGGGGGCTGCAATCGATAAAAATCCCTCTATGAACCAACGGTAGTAACTTGCTAACCCCAAGAAAAACTCGATCTCTGTAGCTGATGCTGGTCGAGACCAGTTTTTGACCGCCTCAATCTTCTTCGAGTCCACCTGAATACCCTCTGCTAAAACAACGTGACCCAGGAATGTAACAAAACTCTACCAGAACTTGTACTTCGAAAACTTGGCGTACAATTGACTATCCTTCAGAATCTGAAGAACCATTCTGAGGTGCTGCTCATGCTCCTCCTGACTGCGGGAGTATATCAAAATATCATCAATGAAAACAATCACGAAAAAATCCAAATAGGGCCTGAACACTCGGTTCATCAACTTCATAAATGCTGCTGGGGCATTGGTCAACCTAAATGTCATGACCAAAAACTCATAATTCCCATGCCGAGTGCGAAACACTATCTTAGACATCAGACGCCCTAATCCCCAGGTGATGATAACCAGATCTCAAATCTATCTGTTAATACACCCTATCACCTTGAAGCTAGTCGAATAGATCGTCAATCCTCGGTAGTGTATATTTGTTCTTTATCGTCACCTTGTTCACTTGCGCCTCATCGACCCATCTTTTTTCTTCACAAATAACACCAGCGCACCCCAAGGCGATACACTGGGTCTAATGAAACCCTTATCAAACAAATCATGCAGCTGGTCCTTTAACTCTTTCAACTTTGGTGGGGCCATGCGATACGGAGGAATGGAAATGGGCTGAGTGCCCGGAGCCACATCAATACATAAATAAATATCTCTGTTCAGCGTCATGCCCAGCAGGTCTGAAGGGAAAACCTCGGGGAACTCCCTAACAATAGGAATAGAATCGATAGATTGGACCTCTGCACTGGAGTCGCAAACATACTCCTGATATGCTACACACCCTTTCTCGACCAAGCGTCGAGCCTTATCATATGAAATAAAACTACGGGTGGCATGACCTGGGGTCCCTCTATACTCTAGTCGGGGAAAATCTGGCGAAGCCAAGGTAACGGTCTTGGCGTGACAATCCAAAATAGCATGATACGGGGACAAACAATCCATCACCAATATAACGTAGAAGTCCACCATATATAAGAGTAATAAGTCAAAACGAGTCTCAAGACCCTCAAATACTACTACACAGGAACGATGCACTCAGTCGACCACAATAGAATTATCCACCGGTGTAGATACATTAACAGGAACACTCAAGGCATCGTTATGCATAACCAAGTACGATGCTAAATAGGACGAAACATATGAATACGTAGATCTAGGGTCAAATATCTCTGAAGCACCTCTATCACAGACCAGAATAGTACTTGTAATGACAACATCGGAAGACTCAACCTCTAGCCTAGATGGAAAAGCATAACACCGTGGCTGGGCCCCACCTCCTAAACAATGTCTCTGGGACGATCGGCTAATGGCTAACCCCTGCCTCTGCCGGTCCGAGATCCACCTCTCTGATCCCTACCTCCACCTCTATGGCCTCTACCCGCCCTCTAGCTGGCTGGGCAACCTTTGGATCACCTGCTGCTCGAATCATGGGACGAGGACCCTGTTGCTGAGAGCTGTCAGATGCTCGAGAGCAATACCTAGAAATATGTCTCGTGTCGCCACGTGCATAACAAGCTTCGGCTGCTGAGAATAATAGAGTAGTGGTGCGCAGATAGGTGCTGGTGATGAGCTGGAAAGCTGCTGGCCTAATACTGTGTGACACCGGTGTCTAGATAACCGTGGTCATGCTAGACTCCGGTGTATAGATAACCGTCATCATGCCTATACACCGTACTCCTCATTTAGCAATTAACAAATAATATCCTAATCCTATTACCTCTAACCAAAGTTAGAACAAACACTTACCTCGGTCAATGGATAGAAATCAACTCTCTAATACCGCCTTTCCTTTACAATCCAACACCGAAACAATGATATCTATGCATAATCAATTCAATAATATCGATAAAGGCTCAAAAACAAAATCCTATAGCCTAGAAATGAAGTCCCTAGCATTCTTCCAAAAGTACCAAAATCCGACCCCGGGCCCACATAATCCAAACCCGAGGCTCGGACCAAAACCCATTCACCCATAACCCACGAGTTCAATTATATAATTTATTTCAATATTCATCCCCAAATTGAGGTTGAACCACCCAAAATTCCCAAAACCCTAACTCTACCCAGAACCCCCAATTTCTACTTTGAATTCATGATTTAGGGCTAGGAAATTAGTGATTAGTGGAAAAATTATGAGGGAAGGAAGTTAAGAACACTTAACTAAGAAGTTTGGGAGAAAGAAGCTCTTCAAAATCGCCTATGGAGTGATATGGAGAGGAGTTCGTGTGAAAATAATGAAAAATCTCGTAATGGGTTTTGTTTTGGGAAATTTAAATCACTAGGCGTTTTTGGTCTATGCGATCGCGGGGCAACTGATGTGATTCCATAGAGGAGTGGGAAGTTAGTTTATGTGATTGCAGAAGAGGTCATTTCAATTTCGGGAATACGCCCGAGTCCCATATTTTTCTACGGGCCCTCAGGGACCGTCACATCACAGGTCCGGGTCCGTTTACCCAAAATATTGACCGAAGTCAACTTTTAGCAATATTAATATCAAAATTCATCAAATATTTCACATAATTCACATATTTAAACATAAAAGCTTCCCGGGTATGCGACCGGACTGCACACGCTAATCGATGTCAACTAAAGTGAGATTTTTAAAGTCTCGGAAGAACGGAAAAGAAAGAAATCTGATGATGACCCTTTGGGCTTTCACACTAGTAGCGAGGATAGGGTCCACACCGAATGCAGAGGATATTGTGTTTTCTATGCCTATCCCTTCAAGTTGGGATTTAGGATCCTGCTTCTGATGCTAGAAGTAGATTCATGCCGATACTATGGGGTATGTCCGGGTCAGCTTACTCCTTCGATCAATAAATTTCTTGCCATGTTTATCAAGTACGTGGAGGTGGCCGACAGGGAGGTCATGCTGCAACACGTACTTAGCCTTTACGCCCTCTGAGAACCTTTGGTACGATGATTCGGGCGAGACCTCATGGGTCGATGAGCCTGGCCATAGTATTGGACGACGTGGTCGACCGTCTCCCTTTCAAGCACTTCTTTTAGCAGAACTAATCATTTAGTGGCGTCCCTACCTGGGTTCCTCGAGGCTTGGAACCATGCATATAAGTTTTTTAATCGTCGAATTCTCTTTTTTGCCCCTCCCTACGTCTTGTTCTCGTAAGTGTTAACATGCGTCAATTTTGTAGCTGACAGGTCACCACCTGCTCCACATGAGTGGGTCAAGGCTGTGCTTCTGCATACAGCAAAAATACGTACATGGACGTCTTTCTGGGAGAGGCATGGCCGTAGGCCTGCAACTGGTGAGGATTTGGCTTCTCCTTCTATTTGGTTTTTGTTTTCCAACTCTGTTTACCAACTTTGTTTTTCCTGTGATCATGGAGGGCACGCCGTGCCAGGGTCCTCAGCTAGCCTTTCATCGGCCGGGTGCGACTACTCATCTTGCAGCAGCGGTACCACGCCCAGTACCAAGGGAGGCATCTGTTGAATCTTTCGCAGCACCTTCCCTAGTACGGACCGTACTTTGGACCGTAGGGCCATAGGGTGGTGCGTCCTAGGCGGAGTCTCCCTCAAATGAGGAGGAGGACGAGGAAGAGGAAAGGCCGTTGGTTAGGCGGAGGGTTGCATTCACGCCGCCTCCTCTCGTGGTGATAAGTTTGGACTCTCCCCCGTCGGATGCGGAGAGGAGTGCGGCTGCGGCGCCTGCCCTTGAGGGCGGAAAAATAGTGGAGGTTGCCCCGGTTGGCTCAGGCCATGATGATATTATCGCTTCGGCGACCCAATTGATTGTTCCAGTCATAAAGATGGGAGGTAGTTCCTTAGCATTTGTTTTTGTTGGAGAATCGAGCGCTCCTTTAGCGGCTGCAGCAGATGGCTCTGCTCCACCGGCGGAAGAAGGAGGAAGGGGCGCTGGAGGATGTCAATATGAGTCCGAGTCTAACTTGGACCCAGAGGACATCCGTTTGTTCCACGAAGGCTTCACAAACTCGACGGTGCCTGCGGAGGGGCGATCTCGCTACATTGAAATTCCCACAGAGCAGAACTTGTTGCTTCAAGGGAACAACTTGGTGCCGTTGTTCGAGGTGTTATGCTCAGAGGCAAAAAACACGTCATTGCGGGACATTATGGACGTCAGATTGATGAACGAGGTGGCTGTGATGGGCCTAAGGGTACATGTGATGACCTTCTTCTGCTTTCTTCTTGCTTAGTTTATTTTTAACTTAATCGTTGTCTTTGCTTTGTAGTCTTATCTATTGGAGGTGGAGGATATCCATCGAGCCGATGTCCGTACGATTATCTTTTTCTTTGGGTGCTGGAGAAGTACCGTCGCTATCGAAATCGATGCCGCGAGATACGCGAGCGCCTGAGGAATAACCTCTGTAATCGGTCCTTGGTCGAGGAGCTGGCAAGGCGAGAGCTTCAGATGCAGCAGACACTTGACAGGATACGTGCCCTCGAGGAACAACTTCATCAGAAAGACGAGGAGATCGAGGTCGAAAGGAGGGCTGCAGCTGAGGGGGAGCACCAGAGTCAGGCTGTGGCGGCGGAAGCCTCTGAGACCTTGAACGAGAAGGTAGTTTCATTGGAGAATGAGGTTGCCGCTTTGAGGCTACAAGCACGGGATGCCTCATCGAGGGCTGGGGCGTTAGAGGTGGCGATCCACGTTGATGAGAGGGAGCGGGAGTTGTAGAGGGCTGCTGCGGCCTTTAGAGAGGTGAGTTTAGAGAACCGCATTGGTGTCTATGAGCGGGACGCCCAAGCCATGGCGGATTGAATCACGGCGTTGGAGGGGGGAATCAGCGCCTAAGGGACCAGACTGCCTCTTCCAACCAGGCTCGTGAGCTTTAGAAGTTTGCTGAGGCCAACCGTGATGTATATAAGAATTTGTGGGAAGCCGGCATCGTGCCCGAATTTGCTTTTGAGGAAGCCCATCAGAGGGCTCGTGAAGCCCGTATTGACTGTGGTTTTGACCCAGCGACTCTTGGGGCTGATGATGGTGTTGATGGTGGTGTGGTTGACGCCGAATGAAAAGATTTGATGTATTTTTATTTTGTTCGCCGTTTGGCGTCTGTATATCTTTAGATTTTTCTTTTCCTTTTCTTCGTACTGATCGGCCCTGGCCGAGTGTAAGCGGGCGTTTCCTGCGCATGACTTTGTAAATATCTGTAAGCTTACTTTCCATTGCTGGTCTTATGCTTATTTTGTGCCTCCCCTTCTTTTACTTTATATTTTTATTGCACGTGCTCAAGGGGTGGTTTGACTTAGAGTACGACTCTGGTATGCGTGTTGATTTTTGGTTGTTAACGGTCTTGCTTCTTCGACTCGATTTGGGCGAGTTATAGACGATATTTGGCAATAGAGGCACTTAGCCTTAGTCCCAGTTCGGGCGCAATCGAACTACCGGCCGTGATGGTATAAAATGCGCCTTGTAGTTTGACCAGGGCCGAACTTTACGTGGCCCCAATCGTAGTTCGCGTTGTGAGTACTTACTTGAATGGTGAGGGTGCTTTTCTTGCACCCCTATTTGTTGTATGCCGGGTCTTGCCGAGTTCGATGAGGAAGGAGTTTTGCCTGAGTTGTTAGATTTGAGGGCGAAGGCATCTATCCTCATGGCTCGAGCAAGGTCAATCTTGCTGGATTTGTTGGTGAAGGTGCGTGGCTTGATTTTTGGTTCGACTTGTAGTTGAACCTTTTTTTTGTTTCTGATTGCGAAGGCGCATAGCTTGAGTCCCAGTTCGACTTGTAGTTGAACTTGTAAATTTTGATGGCGAAGGCACATAGCCTGAGTCCCAGTTTGACTTGTAGTTGAACTTGTAATTTTTGATGGTGAAGGAACATAGCCTAATTCCTAATTCAACTTGTAGTTGAACTTGTAATTTTTTTATGGAGAAGGCGCATAGCTTGAGTCCAAGTTCAACTTGTATTTGAACTTGTAATTTTTTATGGTGAAGACGCATAGCCTGAGTCCCAGTTCGACATGTAGTTAAACTTGTAATTTTTTTATGGTGAAGGCACATAGCCTGAGTCCCAGTTCAACTTGTAGTTGAACTTGTAATCTTTTGATGGTGAAGGTGCATAGCCTGAGTCCCAGTTCAACTTGTAGTTGAACTTGTAATTTTTGATGGCGAAGGCGCATAGCATGAGTCCCAGTTCAACTTGTAGTTGAACTTGTAATTTTTTATGGCGAATGCACATAGCCTGAGTCCTAGTTAAACTTGTGGTTGAACTTGTAATTTTTGATGGCAAAGGCGCATAGCCTGATTTCTAGTTCAACTTGTAGTTGAACTTGCAATTTTTGATGACAAAAGCGCATAGCCGGAGTCCCAGTTTATCTTGTAGTTGAACTTGTAATTTTTTGATGGCGAAGGTGCATAGCCTGAGTCCCAGTTCAACTTGTAGTTGAACTTGTAATTTTTGATGGCGAAGGCGCATAGCCTGAGTCCAAGTTCAGCCTGAGTCCAAGTTCAACTTATAGTTGAACTTGTTATATTTTAATGGTGAAGGCGTATAGCCTGAGTCCCAGTTCAACTTGTAGTTGAACTTGTAATTTTTTTATGGCGAAGGCGCATAGCCTGAGTCCCAGTTCAACTTGTAGTAGAACTTTTTGTTGACTTTACTTCTTCTGCATGACTCATTTTCATGGGTGTGAGGTGTTAGAGATCGGGTTTGATTTGAGATTTCACATAGTTTATGCGTTATCTTCTCGATTAGGTTGTGCGGGTTACCCAGGGATGGCATGGTTCTCAGTTTGAGATGTCTTTGTGCATGGACCAAACAGCAGGATCCTATATCAGGGATACAGGGGTACCTTACATGTGTTCTCCCCGGGGAGGGGGGGGGGGGAGGTACATATTCTTCCTCTTCTAGCACTCATTCTAGAATACAGGGGTGAGGGGTTCAGGTTTTTGTCGAAGCCTTTGGGTTCCCCTTATCCGATATGTTGCTTTGGCTTGTTTGAGTTAGGTTGCTTTCCCTTTTCGTCATTTCGTTCCTTTTGGTCTAGGGAAGAATTACACAATTCTGCTATGAAATCTCCACAAACGGCGCCAAATTGTTTAGCTCTAAGTTATCATATACTTTACAAGCATAAAACAATCAAAATAAATCAAGGGCCAATCATAGCAGATCGCAATAAATCAAGGGACCAAGTGAAAGAAACGAAAAGCAAGTGTTTGGAATTAGGGAGAAATGTGTAAAGAGCTTTTATTAATAATATTGATTTGGTATGCCTCTCCATGGAGAGGTTTAGAACCTTGCAATGGTGTTCCCCTTTTCTTTGGGGAACAATGATGAAGAAGAAGGAGCGACACTTTTTCTAGGGTTCCTTCTCTTAGTATTTATAGCTGTAAGCTTCATGAGCTGACGATAAGTGGCCGGGACCACGTTGAGGTTGCGCCCTTATGATGGCGGATGGGCCGTAGCCTTGTTGATCGATCCGGATGACTATTGGGTACCATTATTAATAAGTGGTTATACCACTTATTAATCAAGAATTAGTTTAAGATGAAATTAATTTCATTTAATTATCATGAGGTCGGATTCTGACCCATATAAGTACCTTTTAATTTAAATGGACAAAAGGATTTCTATTTTATTATTTTCTTCTTTGCTTTTTTTGGATAGGTGAAGGTCAAAATGGTGATACTTAATAAACTAATATTGCATTTTATAATGATCATGCCATTTTCTAAAAGATAAGTGGTTGTTTTTTCTCAACTTTATTAAATTTAATATATTTTCAATGGCATATGAGCCCTGGGGATGGTCAATATGTAAGGTGTTAGCTATTCCTCTTCCTTTCTTGAGTACTCCTTCGTCCATAAGTGATAAATTTATTTTTTTATTTCAGTTTAAAATAAGTGTTCATTTACATGAGTAAAAAAAATTCAATTTACTTTTTCAAAATTACCTTTATGTATGTATTCCTAAAAAATTATTTATTCCTCATATTTGAGAAGAAAAATAAGTGGTACTATAGTTATGGTACAATATTTAATGAATGTTAGTTTAGTCACGCTAACTATTTTCGTCTAAAATTTACTGTTTTCTTAATAGGTGTGCCAAAAGCAAATTGGTTACTTATCTTGGATTGGAGGGAATATCTTTTTGGTGACTCCTCATATGCTTAAAAAAAATAGAAACGTCAATTGTCAAAGGTGGGCTCATTTCGGCCTAAATATGGGGCTTATTTGGGCCATCTATCTTTTTATTTCACTCATATATAGTACATGTTTTTATATTCGAATTGAAAGTCAAGAATAACGTCTAGAAATTCTAAAGAAGAACCTAAAACTGGTTATGTAGTTTAGAAACATATTAATTAGAAAGTGATTTTATTCCATAAGCCTTTAAAAGAAAGTGAACTTAGGTCATCACACGTCTAAAAAGTGTTCAAAACATAAGATAGATGTAAATTTATTAATTCAAGATTATATACGAGACACTTTTTTTTGGTTTTCCACTCAGTGTTCGGTACTTGTATTGGAGCCGGACTATATTCGGATTTGCACTGCATAGCATAGGGCCCCATTTGGGGAAGCGCTCCTTACCAAAAAAATTTCTATACCCAAGGCTCGAGCCTGATACCACTGATTAAGAGCAATTCATTCGCTGCACCACATCCTTTGGTGGTTATTATCAGGTACTTTGATCATTCGAAGGAATTGAACAAAAAAAAAATCAAAATAAGTATTACATTCATTCTTTTCTTCCCGTTTTATACCCAGTTAGCGTAACTTATTTTTCTGAACTATCGGAATTTCAGTCATATAAATCCAACCAAACACTATCAATTTGAAGAAATATCTCTGGAATGGTTGGTTTAAGTATTACAATATCATTTTTAAGAATAGTCTTATTGATGACTGTTACTTAAAACAATAAGAATCATGGTCCTTTGCATTTAGTACAGGAAACTGTATCCAGGTCATGAATGTCTTCGTCTTAATTATAAATGCCAATACTGTGCTAGCTTACTAAAGGATTAGGAATGATTAATGTAAGAGAAGGATAGAGGCAGTATACTAGTATAGATTAATAATGTGAAATGGCTTGTTTGCTTTTTTATTAGATCATCAATTAACATTTATTATAAAAATTAATTTTATTATTAAAATTATCTTATAAATGAATTGATTGTATAAGTAGACAAAAAACTTAAACTCTATTCTAAAATGCCACTACCTACATACTCCCCTAAGCAGGGGCGGAGTTAATTATTATACTGTGGTGTAATATGTACATTTTGTACTTCACTATACGCGTAATGAAGCAACACGAATAATATATGCTTAAATTTAGGTATAGAAAATAAAATTCCTTATATATATTTGCATAAAATAGGATTATTTGTTGATTGACCTTGTGCATTTCACATTGAGTGCAAGAGGAGGAAAGGATAAAGCAAGATAAGACTGAAAGTGCTCATTTGGCATCCTCTTCTAAGGATATGAAGAAGAGGAAAGGTAAGGAAGTTGCGGTTGTAAGGCTCAAGAATAAGCAACATAAGGAACCTAAGGTTGAAATTACTGAATTAGGTTGTTTTTTTCTGTAAGGGGACTAATCATGTGAAGAAGGATTGTACCAAGTACCACGCATGGCGTGCGAAAAAAGGTACATTTCTTTCTTTTGTTTGTCCTGAAGTTAATTTAATTTCGGTACCTAAGGATACTTGGTGGGTAGATTCTGCTGCTACTACTCACATAAATAAATCTATGCAAGGTTGCCTGAACTGCCGAAAACCAAATGATGGTGAAAGATACATCTATGTGGGTGACGGCAAGAAGGTGCCAGTTGAGGCTATTGGCAAATTTAGGCTGTTGTTTAAGACCGATTTTCATTTAGATTTGGATGAGACTTTTATTGTATCGTCTTTTAGACGGAATTTAATTTCGGATCCCCAATTGGACATATCCGGTTATACATGTTCTTTTGGTGATAATAAAGTTAGTTTCTTTCAGAATTCAAATCTTATTGGTACTGGTCTTTTATCAACATTTGATAGCTTATATTTGGTTGATACAATAACTTCAAATTATGAAACTTTGCATACAAGTTTAAGTGGTACCAAAAGAAAATTAACTAATGAGAATTCTATATCACTCTGGCATAAACGTTTGGGTCACATATCCATTCAAAGAATTCAGAAAATCGTGTCAGATGGAATTCTTGATTCTCTTGATTCCTCAAATTCGGAAATTTGTATTGAGTGTATCAAGGGAAAACAAACAAACAAGACTAGATTAGGTGCTAAGAGAGCTTCGGACGTCTTAGAATTGATACATACGGATATTTGTGGGCCATTTCCTACTCCATGTAGGAATGGTCAACAATAATTTATCACATTCATAGATGATTACTCTCGCTATGGGTACCTATATCTTATTCATGAAAAGTCCCAATCCATAGACGTGTTCAAATCATTTAAGGCTGAAGTTGAAAATCAACTAAGCAAAAGGATTAAATCCGTTAGATCTGACCGTGGTGGTGAATACTATGGTCGATATGATGGTTCAGGTGAACAACGTACATGGCCTTTTACTAAATTCCTAGATGAGTGTGGGATCGTCCCTCAGTATACTATGCCAGGCAGTCCTACGATGAATGGTGTAGCTGAGAGACGAAATCGGACCCTTAAGGATATGGTAAGAAGTATGATTTCTCGTACTACTTTGCCAGACTCACTCTGGGGTGAAGCATTAAAAACCGCAGCTTATATTCTTAATAGAGTTCCAACTAAAGCTACAATCAAAACCCCATATGAACTTTGGACTGGGCATAAACCCAGTATTCGGCATTTACATATTTGGGGTTGTCCAGCTGAGGCAAGGCCTTATAGGCCGAATGAAAATAAACTGGATGCTAAGACGGTTAGTAGCTATTTTGTTGGATACTCTGAAAAATCCAGGGGTTTTAAGTTTTATGATCCCACTTCTAGAACTATTTTTGAGACGGGTAATGCTAGGTTCTTTGAGGATATTGAGTTTGGGGGGTGGGGAGATAAAGTTATTAGAGATTTTGTCTTTGAGGAAGAACATGTGTCTTTCCCTCAAGTTGTTGATCTTGGTCAGGGTGTTCTCATTCCTGACACGGATTACACAACTCCGGTTCAAGACAATCTCGAAAATCTCCCCCATCAGGACCCTGATATAACTAATGAAAATCAAACTCAACAACCTCAAGAAACTGAAATGCCATTAAGGAGATCCACTAGAGAAAGGAGAAATGCAATTTCGGATGATTATGTAGTATTTTTCCAAGAACAAGAAAGTGATATTGGACTTGAGGAAGATGATCCAATCAACTTCCGTCAAGTCATTAAGTGTTCTAACTCTCAAAAGTGGATTGATGCCATGAATGATGAGATGAAGTCTATGAGCGATAATGACATTTGGGAGCTTGTTACATTGCCCGAAGGTATTAAACCTATTGGTTGTAAATGGATTTTTAAAACCAAAAGGGATTCAGAGGGAAATGTTATTAAGTACAAAGCTCGTCTTGTCGCAAAAGGCTACACTCAGAAGGAAGGCATTGATTATAAAGAGACTTTCTCTCCAGTTTCATCGAAAGACTCTTTAAGGACTATAATGGCATTAGTAGCTCATTTTGATCTTGAGCTTCGTCAAATGGATGTTAAGACAGCGTTTCTCAATGGTGACATTGAGGAAACAATTTATATGGTGCAACCTGAAAACTTTGTTTCGGATGAATCAGAGAAAAAGGTTTGCAAATTAAAGAAATCCATCTATGGGCTCAAGCAAGCTTCTTGTCAATTGTATTATAAGTTTCATGCAGTCATTACATCTTTTGGTTTTGAACCGAATATTGCTGATGACTGTATATACCATAAGTTCAGTGGGAGTAAGTATATTTTTTCTGGTTTTATATGTCGATGACATACTGCTTGCCTGTAATGATATAGCATTATTGCATGAAACTAAGAAAATAAAAGATCTTGGTGAAGCTTCTTTTGTATTAGGAATTCAGATACAACGAGATCGCTCCAAAGGTGTTCTCGGTCTGTCACAAAAGGGCTATATCGATAAGGTTCTGAAAAGATTTGGCATGCAGGATTGTAAACCAGGCAACACCCCTGTTGCTAAGGGAGACAAATTTAGTCTCAAACAGTGCCCAAATAATACTTATGAAATTTCGGAAATGCAGAAGACGCCTTATGCTTCGGCTGTAGGTAGTCTGATGTATGCTCAGGTATGTACACGACCTGATATAGCATACATTGTTGGGATGTTAGGCAGATATCTAAGCAATCTTATAGAGAACAAAGGATTACATGCTTACATATCGGAGATCGGACAAGTTTGAGATCATCGGGTATACCGACCCCGATTCCTTTATGCTAATAACAACAGTAGTTTGACGAAAGCAAAACATATGGACGTCAAATTTCGGGTTGTTAAAGAAAGAGTACAAAATGGACAGTTGTGCATTGAGTACATTAGTACAAACTCCATGCTTGCGGATTCGCTCACTAAGGGATTGACACCAAAAATATTTCTTGAGCATATTGCTTGTATGGGTGTCAAATCAGATAAGGATTATGTATTTTAGTGGGAGTTTTGTATTGTACATTTATGTATTGTCCATTATATTCAGAAATTCAGTAATTCAGTTATATCTGCGCAGATATTCAGTTTTAAAGTTTTGTACTCTTACATTTTATGATTGATCTCAATAAAGAGAACCAGTTGGAAATAGACATTCTATTGACCACACTTTATGTTATTTCCATGCTACATACCTACACTTGATCCATGTCATTGGTTATATTGATATACGTGATCTATGATTGGTTCTAGTTACGAATGAGTAACTAAGAGCTCTTAGGTCCTATGTTGGTATGATTGATGGACCGGATTGTTCATGACAATTTATTGTGATAGCAATTTTGAGCTCATAAGGTTATAATGTAACATATAATGCTAAGGTTTGTGCATATGTATGTGTATCTCGTCCTAGTGGGAGATTGTAAGATATATGGATTTATATCTAGATATATGGACTTATATCTACATACATATGAACAATATATGTATAAATTATATGTTATGTGCTATCTTTTGGTTTGGCCTAATTTTGTGGTCTTATGGACATTATGTTAAGGGGGCCAATGTGTTGTCATATAAAGTGTAGGACTAATGTGTAGATACCCAAAAGGGTAACCTTAGTTAATGATGGGCTAACTAAGGTTACATATATGTAACCATGGTTACATGCTTGTGACTCTTGAGTTATGTAACTCTTGAAGTTATAAAGTGGGGGTTATGGTTCCCACATTATTGCAAGACAAGACTCTTCTTCCTCCCATTGAATCAAGAGCAAAAACACCATTGTTGTCTTGCAAATAATTGTGGAAAACCATATACTAACCTTTGGTAATTGTCATATTATTATTGTGAAACTGTACACATATTGTTTAAGCCTTGTGAGGTATTATTGTGGTGATACAAACTTCAAGAAATCTTGAAGAAAAGGATCAAGGAGTTCACAAGGACATTTGGACAATCATCAAAGGAGGTTCAACAATTTCCACACATGGATTCAGGTTAGCTTCCGCTCATGTAATTTTAATTCCGAATTATTCAATATAAAAATTATTATATTTAGTTGGAATTATAATCCTAACATTTTCCCCATAAAATTAATCACTTGTTTTGTGTTTCAAACTGGCAATAATTTTGGAGTTAGAATAGCACTATATACTGTGAAAGAAGATTTGGTTGAATCTGTCATTTATAGTTATAAAGCAATTGTTTTTTAACATGCGATTTTATTTTCTTTAACTAGTGATTTATTCTACTTGGGTTGTAAGAAAGTATAACTAACTTAAAATGACATTATGTTATTAATATAGTATAATATAGACAAGTAAGAAAATGTCAGAAGATAGTCGTCGGAAAACAAAAACGTGGAATAAAAAATGAGCTACGTGGAATAATCTGACTTAGTTCCAGTCCAAATATCCAGTTGGTCATATTGGATAGTACGTGGCGCTGGGAAAGTGTCCTCCCTTCTCTCTATA
Source organism: Nicotiana benthamiana (assembly GCA_034376525.1). NCBI lineage: Eukaryota > Viridiplantae > Streptophyta > Magnoliopsida > Solanales > Solanaceae > Nicotiana > Nicotiana benthamiana. The sequence continues at coordinate 47,061,370 of CM067323.1, forward strand.
AAATTAGTTATTTCATGCATAAGTTTTAATGATGCTTTGACTTCTTTCTTCAATAATAAATATAAATAATGCTACTATGATCTTCGATTCATAATAAGTAATTTTTTAATTTTTTTTCTTTTGATCCCAAATAAATACTACATATTTTACATGATCAAGAATGAAGTAACTTTGTTTTTCCAAAATTCGCTTTTATGTATATATCTTGATGTGTCAAATTGATAATATGCAAATTTTAATTATGAGTAATTTAGTTAAAATATTTAATCTTTTAGGAGTTAATATTTTCTGAAAAAGTACGTCGACAAAAATTCACTTATAATAGATCAAAATGAGTAGCGAACAAAAAAATACACACTTTTTTTGTCGTGCCAACAGACCAATCGATTTTAACCCATATTTTTGCTACAAATTCGAATTGATCCTAATTGCATATAACCCAAAAGAATTTTGTCATCCTTTTAGCCTATATTATTGTCCTCACTCCTTTTACTTTTTTAGGGGAATTGCTAAACTCCTTTTATTGTTAGATATAAAGTTGGGGCCACAATCAATGCCAGCTGTTCTTTTGCATTGTGATAGTAAAACAACTATGTCTAAGGCATTTAGCAAAATATATAATGGAAAATCTAGATATATCGCTTTAAGACATGATTATATAAGACAATTAATTTCGGACGGAATTATTACTGTTGTGTACATCAAGTTGAAAGACAATCTTGCTGACCCATTCACTAAAGGACTCGTAATGGGAACCTCACCTTTCTTATTGTTTAACAATATTAAAGGTTTAAAAGGTAATAACAAATTATAGTTGTGGTGGATAGCAGGTGCTGGAAATTAGTACCTAGAAAAAGAGGATGGGTATAAAAATACTTTTAATGAAGAAGTAGAGTTCGGTTTAGGAACTAAAGAAGTCTGTGTTAAGAATTTGGTGGGTAAACTCAAGAAGTGGTGCCGCTTCGATCAAAGTTTGGGATATAAAACTTGATAAATGTTTATGAACTCAGGAAGTAACACAAGGCCATAATTGGGTGCTAAAACTCACAGTGAACAAATTGTGAAGTTGGTACGATTTATGTGTATAAAACTTTTCCGTCTTGTCAAATAGGAATTGTGGTTTAATAAAACTTAATCTAACCATCAATTTCGACAAGGTCTTGAATGGTTTATACACGTAGTAGGTTTAAATCGAAAGATACCCACTATACGCATGATTCTTATAAATAACATCAATCACTAACTAAGTGGGAGATTATTATATTAGTTAGTATTTTGATGGGAGTATTTGAGAAGAGGTTGCTTTGTCCCTCATTGGAAAAGAAAGAAAGAAAGAAGTGTTTAAAAGCACTTCTTTAAACTATACTAACAATTAAAAATAAAATAAGCTAATAATAAATAACACTCACATTACATTTCTACGGCTACTCCTTATATAACTATACATAACTAATCCCCGCATAACTAATCCATGCATAACTAATACATACATAACTAATACCTTGCATAATTTATCCTTGAATAACTAATACAAACTTGTCCCTGCATAACTAATACCTGCATAATCAATACATGTATAACTAATACCTGCATAACTTCTAACCGGCAACCAAACGACCTCTTAGTGTACAACTGTCATACTGTTAGAAATAGAGTGGGCCCACTATCTTGTTAGTGGAGGTTAATTGTATATGTGTATATATACAAACAATATACTGTTGAGATATAGAAAATAGTTCTCTTATTCTCTTCTTCTTCTTTAGATCATATAACCGCCATTGCTGCACTTTCTCATCTCTTGCATGCAATGAGTTCTAACATGGTATCATAGCTCGAGCTCTGAAGTACAGCTCACAAATCGATCTGTCATGATTCCGATTTTCCTCCATCGGGAGTCGTGATAACGCCTACTATCGGATCTAGGCAAGCCAACATTTAAAACACATTTCCTGTTTCCATTCAAACAATAATAATAACTGAAACAATAAAATAAAGTGGAAGCCTTTTAGATACTTAAATAACAGAAAACAGAAACACGAAAGTTTCAAGTCACTCTTCTATTCACTATCTGGTGCCACTACTCACGGACTACTATGGAATACTAAAACAAAAGTCTGGAAGAAATACACAACGTTTGTCTGATACAAGGTAAACAAATGGAAAATATAGAAGGGGACTCCAGGCCCGCGGACGTCGGCTAGGCTACAAGAGTCCCTGGACTGAAGGCCTGCTCAGGGTCTAGAACTACTGCGGTCCAAAAATTGTGTCCTAATCTGTGCAAAAGAAATGTACATAGTGTCGCATCAGCACAACCGACCTCATGTGCTAGTAACTGTCTGGCCTAACCTCGGCGAGGTAGTGACGAGGCTAGACAGAACCTACCACAAATAACCTATATAGATACATGTGCAATTAAAGGGAGAAGAAACATGGTGTGGTGTATGGCAATCTAATCGTAGAAGTCATCGGTAATAATGAAACAGAACAGTAACAACTGATAAGGGAACACAGGAAATCTATACATATGAAAACAATACACTCATTCCATACTCCGTTGCGGTGCGCAACCCGATCCTAAAATATATCTATTGCGGTGAGCAACTCGATCCTCAAATATACTTGTTGCAGCGAGCAACCCAATCCTCGACATTTAATAGTGTTGCGGCGTGCAACCCGATCCTCAATAAATTAATACTGTTACGTCGTGCAACCCGATCCTCAATATTTAACAATATGAACTCACCCAAACAACAATCGCAACTCAAGTGCGAGGAGAGTAACAGCAAAGTGCAAGGAGTCCCGGCGAGGGAACACAATTAACAGCTCAAACGTCCCGGCAAGGGAGGAAATAATAAATGCTTAAATCCCGGCAAGAGAATAATCACAACACTTCCTTTTTAATTATTTACTTCTCAGATAACAAATTCTAGTCCGAGCCAATGCTCCAGATGACAACAAATCACCAACTTTCCTCAACTATTCACTTTTTGTATTATACTTATCAAACAAGCAAGGAAGTGTATCATTAAGTCCGAATCCAACACATATAAGACCTACGGTCATGCTAGACTCCGGTGCATAGGTAATTGTTGTCGACGCCCCCATTTTTCTAAAGGAGGAAAAGTGGGTTTCGACATTATGGGTGGAATGACTCTTTTATCCCCTTTTGAGGAATTTGGGCTATGGATTTTGGAGAGTCGCCACCTAATGATTATAGTGCATTGCACTTAAAAGAAAAGAAGAGAATTTCGAAAGAAAACCAGAGTTCGGGTAAGGACTTGAGATTATCTCGAGGGAAAGGTGTTAGGCACCCCGCAAGATCCACTAGTGTGGTTCCCGACCGTGCTTAATTGTGACTTTAAAAAGAGTAGGAGTAAACAACCAAAGTTTGCACATAGGAAACATAGAAAGTTGAAAATTTTGAAAGAAGAAAGACATAAGTTGTTTTGAAAAGAGGAACTTTGGTTGAAAACATTAATCTAAGATAAAGCATTAATAAAGAAGAAGAAAGGGGTCCAAGGGTTAAATATAATATGGATCACTTTAGTGCAATACCCAGCAATCATTCTCACACGATATATTAGCGCACCAGTCATCATATTCATATTCGACCCTTCCCACCCCGTTAAGGTATTTAAACGTGATTTGTCTCATTTTACTTATTGCATGCTAGTACCCGCCCCAATCTATTAATCCTGGGGTATTAGGACTTCTAATCCTAAAAGGGGAAGAAAGGGATGGGGCTTTGGATGGAGTTTTAAAGGATAAAAGTCTAGTTCGTCATTCAAAACAGATACCAAGCAGGGGAAAGAACAAGAAGACAAACCAAGACTCAAAGAAACCCCTTTAAACAAACAACATATAGTTAGCATGTCTTGCATATACTGGTTTGGTCTTAAATTAAAATTAAGCGGAGGACGGATCAGTTTAACACATAGAATTAGATAAAAGGTCAACATTAGGTAACTTGGATCCAATTGTTTGGATCTGGAGTATTTTATTAAATTGTTAATTAAGTACTAACGTAGACAAGTTTGGAAAGAAGTAGAAGTTGTAGGAGTTCAAAAAAGATTTTGAAAAATCGATGGGACTGTTTAAAGAAATGTACACCAGACTTTCAGAAGTGAAGTGTTCATATAAAGAGGCGAGAGTTTGAAAACTGTTTGAAAGTAACCTCATGAATAAAAGTTCAGACGGAGAGTTGGAAAACGATTTTAGCGACAGAAATACAAGTTCTTAGAGTTGCAGATAGGTTTGGATGAATTATGTTGAAAACATTGAAATAATTGCCAGATTACTGACTATACGACTTAAGCGAGTTTTGACTATGGGCAGGATATCTATTCCAATTTTTAATGCTATTTTAATTGTTTCAGGCAGGCGATAGTTGTGTTACCCTATTGTTTGCCTATTATTATTGTGATTCTATAGGCATGATTTCTATATGCTTGAATGAAGAAAAATGCAAGCCTATGGACATGATCTCTAAGTGATTCAAACGTTAAAAAAAGCCTATAGACATGATATTTAAGTGATTCAAAGTAGTAAAAGCCCTATAGGCATCATATCTAGGCGATTCAAAGTAGTAAAAGCCCTATAGGCATCATATCTAAGCGATTCAAAGTATTAAATCCTATAGGCATGATTTCTAGGCGATTTAAAGTAGTAAAAGTCCTATAGGCATGATTTCTACCCTTTGACATGTACACAACTAAAAAACCCTCCCATACCTTTTACTACTATATTCCCCAAGTGTTATTACAAAGTTATTATTACAGATCCAAAAGTAAAAATAAAATACATCATAGCCCACAGCTAGATCCAAACTGCCTAATGCAATCTTGATATCTAATATATGTGTTTTACCAAATCTGGGTTGCAGATTCCAAGGCCTTCTCTTAGAGTGTTTCAAAGTTCCAAGGAGCTTCAAGAGCCCAGGAAATGCTTACACCCTAAAGAGTGAATGTGGTAATAGAGTAGTGCAATGTGTGGACCAGCCCTTAGGCATCCAAGTTCAGAGGGAACTCTAGGGTCCCTAAGCATGGCTTACCAGAAGGGGGTAAAACTTAAGAGCTAGGAGTAGGTGTAAAGTGAGAGAGGAACCTTAGCAAAAGGTGGTCATACCCAGCCATGGCATAGACTATCACACCCCTAACCTTTTGCTCAGATTCAAACATATAAGAGCAGACTCTTATAGAGTCAAACTTAGGTCTGAATTGTGATCAAGATACCAACAGACCCAAATTAGAGCTCAGCACATTGAGGGGAAAGGGAATGGGAAAGCGATCGAGTAAAGTCTCAAAAAAGTCTAGTTCTGGATCACAGACATTAATTCATAGAGCTGTTATGAACCAGGAATATACTCACGTACAAAGGGAATAGAGGGAAGGGATAAATCATAACATAAGAGACATATCATGCTCGAAGGTAATTACAGAGTGCAGGAAAGCATAAATAAACACACAAAGAAAGAGGGGTAGAAGAAGAGAAGTTGAACAGGGATGCTATTTAACATAGAAGAACATACCAGTTATAAATTCTAGAACAGCATAATAGTAACAGCAAACAAACAGCCAGGAACAACATGAATAGACTCAAGAAAACTCCCCAAGTGCTTAGAAATTTAGACAACAGGAAGTACAGATTTGGAATGCTCAGTATTAGTATAGAGAAATAGAGAGTTGTACTAGTAGTAGTAGTAAAGAAGAGAGAGAGAGAGAGAGAGAGAGAGAGAGAGAGAGAGAGAGAGAGAGAGAGAGAGAGAGAGAGAGAGAGAGATAAATTCTAATATTGATTTGCAGTCAGAATTCTATGATGAAGTGAAAAGAAAATCATGTATTTATACTTGAAATCAGACATGCAAGCAAGGAAAGAAAATTATTCGAGTATCAATTAAGATCAATCAATTAACAGAGATTTCTTTTAATTAAGGAATCCTAATTTGATCAGTAAAGGACGAAAAATGTTTGAGGAAGGGGGATCAAATAACCAACATGTGCATAGTATACAAATAAGGGTGAATACATAAAAGTTACTTAAGAAAAAGTTTTTTTTTGAAATACACGGTTTGTGCAAATAAGGTAAGAAAACCAATTAACGAACAGTAAATCAAAGGTCTGAGATTTTTATACGGATGAATCTAGTCTGAAAAAGAGAAGGGTTTTACTATGGTCGAGTCACAGGCAAAAATGGAAAGAAATCAATCAAGTTGTATTCGGACGAAATTTATAACTAATTGAAAAATTTGAAAGACCATTTTAGGGGGGAAACAAAGTATATAAGGAGCATACGAATACTTCAAACACGAAAGAGGGAATATCTAGCTTTTGGCAAAAAGGTCAGAACCATATGAAAACAGAGATGACTTTCAGAAATTGAAATTAAACTAGTTCAAAGGTTAGAACATGCAAGTCACATACTAGTTCAAAGGGTTTTCATCATTAGTCAAGTGTAGGGAAGAAAATGAATAAATCAAGCAAGAGCAAACTTAGAAAACCCAAAGGAACTTAATTGTTCTGTGAAAACATGCTGAGGGAAAACACAATAAAAGAAAATAGAAGGAAACATTCGGAGGGAACATAGTAGAAGAAAATACATAGGAGTCAAAGTAGAAACAAACAGGAGTCACAGTAAGACGAATATAGTAAGAACACAACATAAAATCACAGTAGAACGAGTAAAAATCAAAGAAAACCCTAAATCGGAGAGGATGAATACTTTTGAAAGAGATTTAAGAAATCATTTTGAAAACCTTATAACGAGCATGGATCTAGAGGAATATAGGAAAACCTCGAAGGGCTAGGGTTTTAGAAGAACCCTAGAAGTGAGAAAGGCCTGGAAAAAGGGTTTGCTCTGAGCCAGGTGAGCCAGAGATAGGCTCATAGGACCAGGACATGCCGGAGATGGCCGTTAAACTTGAATCGGCGACGATCTGAGTGACAACCTTCAAGGTCAAACCTTGAATCTTCCAGTAGCAGGTGTACAAGAGCACGTGAAAGTGAGTACATGCCACCTAGGGCTTGAGGATGCCATGGATTCCGATGAAACATGGCGGAAACCAGTGGGAGAAGGCTAGGGTTTTGGAGGGGCTAGAGAGAGTTTGAGAGGACGAGGGTTTGAGGGAGGTGGATTTGAGTAAAAGAAGTAGGGTTTGGGGGTGCTGTGAGATTTAAAAGAAATGGGAAAATCGTGGCCGTTGATCAAAATGATCAACGTCCTGGATTAAAATAATGGTCGGGTGTGCTTGGAAATGGGTCGAGTAATTGGATCATTCAATTGGGTTAATTGGGGTCAGAAATGGGGTTCAAATTGGGCTACAATTAAAAGCAATTTGAGGCCAAAATTGAAATAGCCATTTTTCACTTTTGAATTTATAAAAAATAGTAAAAGCTATTAAAAAATCAAATTAAAAGTATCGGGTTAGTAAACAATATATAAGCATTAATTGAAAAATTTTGGTATTGATTTTGTAATTAAAATTGCTATTAAATCCGGAAATAGGCTAAAATTGCAATTTCATGCAATTTTATTTTAAAAATACCAAATTGACTCGTAAAATAATACAAAAGTTATGTAAATTATGTTTTTATGCAAATGTCAGAATAAAATGAACTGTTCTCTAAAATGGCGTGTTTTGAGGAATAATTGGGATTTATGATGTAAAATGGGACATAAATTAGTTTTGAAAATCCTTTAAAATGCCAAAATCTTTTGGGATGTTCATATATGCATACATGTGCTATTTCGAGAGTATTTCGAGAATAAAAATTTATAGGAAAGAATTGGGTATCAATAGTT